>CP032248.1:27380781-28630781 GCA_005610355.1 Gossypioides kirkii
GTATACATTAGAGGTGCTCATATGTTGGGTCGGGTCGCTCCTAAATATGATATTAACATATTTTACATTTGTTCAAGCCTAGTCCGGCATGAAATATGGACTTAAAATTTTGTTCAAACCTGTTCATATTTGCAAAAAACTAACCCAAACTTATTTTAGGTCCATCCATATTATTTTTTAAATTTTTTAAAAATATTTATATTATATTATTTTAATATTTAATAATTTTATACATTTTTATTTATTGAAATTTTTTATATAGTCATCTTAACATTATTTTAATATTTATATTAAAGTAGTATTATATATTTAATATAAGTTTATTTTTTAATATGTTCTAAATTACATTATATATAAAAATAATATAATATAAAATATTATAAACTAAAAAATGAGTCAAGTTCGAGCCTTGAATGTTCAAGCCCGAACCCGACCCATATTTTAAACAGACCTAATTTTTTTTGTCTAAGCTAACTTTTCAAACCTAATTTTTTTGCCTAAATCTTCCCAATTTTTAACGGTCCTTCGAATGTGGATGAATATCCCAGCCATGAACAGATTAGTATACACTAAGCCAATTCTTAACAAAATTCAAGATTTTATTTGAATGCAAATTGATGAATAAAAACTGATTTTGTTATGATTAACTATGTGGACTTAATTGAAATTATGTACAAGTTCAGATTTTTTTAATGTTATAATCCGGATTTAAATGACTAATATTTAAAAATTATTGGGGTCTTAGCTCCAATTCCGTGTTTTGATTTTTGGTATTTCTTGAACCGCACGCATATGACTCAAACATACTACAACATTGCAAATGAGATTTGGCAACTACTTTTATCATTATTTTTGGATCGAAATTAAATTGTGTATTTTTATAATAGTAAAAATATAAGTTTATCATTTTAATAGCTAATATTTTTATAATTTTTAAAAAGTTAAATAAATTTTTATCATTTTTGAGGAGTCAAAGTGTAATTTTACCATTATAATTTAAATTTTTATAAATTATAAAAGGCTTAATTTAAAATTTTATCATTTCAAGGGGGCCATTGCCCTCTAGATCTCTACTACACTCCGCCACTAATTATTATTATGGTTCATTCATGCTTAGATTGATTCATTGTTTGTGCTAAACTAAAGTAAAATTTTGAAAATCAAAATATACTTTTAAGTCTCTATATATTTCGTACATTTAGAATTTAATCTCCTTACTTTTATTTTTAAAAATTTAACTCTTTTACCTTATGGATTTAAAAATTCACTTTTAAATTATATATAATCATGTAACATTTTAATTGAAAAGTTAAAGATATAAACTATTTAGACTAATCAATAACATTATAAAATATAAAGATAAATTTATGTTTAAAATTGAAATATAAGGATTAAATTTCAAATTTAAGTATCATAGAGGGATTAAAACTGAAATTTAATCATTTTATAATGTAAAGAAAAAAGCACATGATACGATGCCCCCACGTGTCAATGAAGGAAGTCCCTTTGAACCTTCCTTTTATTAAGTTATAAAGAGAAGTCAATCTCGATTCTCTTTTAGTACTCATTCCTTGTTCTTCAAGGAGTTTTTTTTTTTATTACTTTAGTCCTAGAATGACATCATTGGTGATCTTTTAATAAATTTCTATTGTGTTGTTAATATTTTTTTATTTTACTTCTATAAAATTGGAAAGATATCTCTTGCTAATATTAAATATTTTGTATTGTTTACTTCAACTCTTTAGAGTTAAATTATCATTCAATAATGTTAATTGAGTCGTGGTTCAGTTGACATCAGTATTGTTATCAGTGTAAGAAAAAATAAGTTCGAGTACATTGAAACGCATTATCTTTTTATTTAAGAGTTGAGAGGGATTATGGGTAGTTTTAGACTTTGTATAAAAACAAAGATTAAGAATTGTAATGCTACACTCATATGAAAGGAAGTAAATAAAAAAATAAAAAAATTTCCATTCAATAAAAGTGGCATTTATATATTTTTTAAAAGAGTATATATTACTTACTATTTTAAAGTTACAATTAAATCATAATCAATAGAATATAAATTGAATAAAAATAAATAATTACTTTTCTAAAATAACTAATATCTAATTTTATGACTTTTTTTGAATTTTAATTTAAGAAAATGCGAATATTGTCTTTTTTAAAGTGCAATTTATGCATTACTTGAAATTCAATAAAAAATAAAATATTTTTTTGAAATTATTAAAAATAGTATATTAATAAAAATATATTAAAATAATAATAAAATAATTTTCATTTATCTTTAACTATATTAAAACAAGTACTGTAGATGTTTGGGTTCTAAACAATAACACATCTGCATTTGCAAGGGTTTCTTTACGTTTGGGTTGGAGGGAAAGAAGGATAAGAACAGAAGGGGCTAATTATCTGTCAATCCCTGTACTTTATAAACTTTTAAAATTTAATTTCTCTATTTTCTAATTTCAGGAAATAATCATTTTACTTGCTTCTAATTTCAGGAATGTAGTCCCTGTACTTCTTTTATTTAGAAAGCAAAGTTTAATTGACTTACATTAACTTTTAATTTACATATTCAAAATTAACAGAAGCCCAACAAAAATGTTATCATTTAGGTGATAAAAAGAAATTTACTAATAGTTGAGTAACTATTAGTGAAATTTACCATAAATAAAATATTGAAAAGAAAAAATAAATAATTCCTGACGTAAGCGGGGGCGTCAATGCTAGTACTTGTGAAACCCTTAAATGCGTTAAAAACACTGAATAGATTTTCTTTTTCTTTCAATTAAGGTTTTCATAGCTCAGCAATTATGTCATCTAAGCACATTACAAGATCTTCCTTTTGTGTATTTAATTCGTTTATGGTTATAAATAAATGGATTAGGATATTCTTTAAATATAGATTCTAGACGAATCCCGTGTGTTAGCTTAATGATCAGGATGTTCATCGTTTCAAGTGTGATTTATATTCGAGTTGCGTTAATCGCATTCCTGTTAAGACTTTATCCTCCTATTGTAATTCATAAAAAAAATTACAAATATTATTATAAACTTATCCATATATTAGATTTTTTCTAATTTACTTTAATTTTAATTAAATTATTTAAAAATAATTAAAATATTTATAAAATAAATAAACATGTTTTCATCTGTTTATTCTTTATATAATTTAATTATTGGAGGCGAATTTAAGGGATCGGTAGGGTTCATTCCTCTTAAATTTTGAAAATTTCTTTTAAGTTCTTTTATGTTTAATTTTTTTATTTTGATATTATAATTATTATTTTTAAAAAATTTGTTTTTTGACCCAAAGTTTTTCAATGTTTTAAAATTTGATTCCTTTTTATAGAAATTATTATTATTTGTGATAAATTTAGTAATATTTTTAATTTAATTTGATGAACGGATATAAATTAATATTTAAAATAATAATTTGATAAAAATAAAATTTAATAATTATAAAATCTAAATATAAATGATATTTAAATATTTATTAGATAAAATTTAAATAATTATATTTAATTTAATTTATATTTTTAAAATTTTGATAATCAATATTATCTCAAATTTCAAAATACATTATTAAATTTTATAAAAAATATCCCGACACCTATCAACACTTAAAATATGTTTGTGACTATAAGCATGGTTTAAACATGTTGGTGACTTAAATATGTTGAGATTAAAAGAAAAAAAAGTAAAGTAAAAAGACAAATAATATTCCACAACTCAATCCATGCAAAAGAAAGGTGGAAATTTTGAAGTTTGACATATGAAACAGAAAGAAGGGGCGGCCAGCAACCATGCAGTATCATTGACCTTAGTCCTTATATATATATATATGCCAAATATTAGTTTTGTTGCAACAGGCTCTCCCTTGTAACTTCATACTGATTTCTTTTCCTTCTTTCATTTGTTTTCGGTTGGGAAGGGTCAAGTATTGAAATTGTTTTGGGTAATGGAGGGTGGTAATATTTATAAAGCAAGTAGTAGTTTAAGGAGAAGTATAGGCTCTGGTAGTTCTTCCATATGGAGGAACAATGGCGTGGAAGTTTTCTCGAGATCTTCTCGAGATGAAGACGATGAAGAAGCTTTAAAGTGGGCTGCACTTGAGAAACTACCCACTGTTGCTCGTCTAAGGAAAGGTATATTGGCTAGCTCTCAAGGTGGTGCCAATGAAATCGATGTTTTGGATATTGGATGGCAAGAAAGGAAGGCTTTGCTTGAGAGGTTGGTCAAAGTTGCTGAGGAAGATAATGAAAAGTTTTTATTCAAGCTCAAGAACCGTATCGACAGGTATGGAATTTTTGTGTTTTTAATGTTTGCAGGAGACAAACTCACACTGTGCCTATTGAATGGAATAGAGTAACAAATATAGTCATAAGAGGGACTGCAAAAGATTTGTAAAAGAAAAAGTTGTAGCTGAAGATTCATTCAATAGTCCCTGAACAAGGAATGAGTCTTTCAGTGAAAAATTGAACCAAACATAATGTCTGTTTTTGCATTGGAAATCCTCAGGGTTGGCATCGATCTTCCCACTATTGAAGTCAGATTCCAACGTTTAAATATTGAAGCTCAAGCTTTCGTAGGAAGCGATGCTTTGCCTACAGTTATTAACTTTGTCACTGATATATTTGAGGTACGTTCCTACCTGGGATGGAATTACTTTTTTCTTTTATCATATCATTTGGAAATATTTCCTGACATTTCAACCTGTATTGTGATTAAAGAGCTGCTTGATTGAGATGGGCATTCTTTCTAGTAGAAAGAAAAAGCTGACAATCCTCAAAGACGTCAGTGGAATCATTAAGCCTGGCAGGTAACATGAAGATTTGATTTTTACTGATAAATTTAAAGTTTGGGTCCCATGAAATGAATCAAGTTTTATTTCTTCAGGATGACATTGCTTTTGGGTCCTCCAAGTTCTGGGAAAACCACTCTCTTGTTGGCTTTAGCTGGGAAGCTTGATACTGCTCTTAAGGTGCTCTACAAAAGTTCACTTTGGTTCAATGCGTTGGATGTTGTCTTTGATTTTATTTATAGTTATTAAGTAAAATTATCTTAAAGTGTTCTGGGACAGTGACCTACAATGGGCATGAGCTGAATGAGTTTGTGCCCCAGAGAACAGCTGCCTATATTAGTCAACATGATCTTCATATAGGAGAAATGACAGTGAGGGAAACTTTGGCCTTTTCTGCAAGATGCCAAGGCGTTGGAGATCGCTATGGTTAGTTTTGTCTGATTTTCGACCATTCTTATTAGTTATTTCACGTTTTCTTTATTCTACAAAGCATGAAAGTTTGTTGTTTGGGGTGTTTACAGATATGTTGGCAGAATTGTCAAGAAGAGAGAAACAAGCAAATATTAAACCTGATCCTGATATTGATGTCTTCATGAAGGTAAGAACTAATTAATATTATTTTTATGTTTCAATTGTAGAAAGAATTAAACTTGTTCACTTCACTTTTAAAATTTCAGGCAGCAGCAACAGAAGGTCAAGAGGCAAATGTTATCACAGATTACATTCTAAAGGTAATGTTAAAGGAATCTGAAATATATCCAAGCACTAAGATAAATATATATATATACTTATTGAACTCCTTTGACATGAAATCTTCAGGTTTTAGGACTGGAAATATGTGCAGACACTATGGTAGGTGATGAAATGTTAAGGGGAATATCTGGTGGACAAAGGAAGCGTGTCACCACAGGTAATTGATAAAATCAATTAATCCACTGATTCCATTACCAAAGTAGCCTTAAATTTTTATCATGCAATCCATTTCTGTCAATGAAATTAGGTGAAATGCTGGTTGGACCGGCCAGGGCACTATTTATGGATGAGATATCTACTGGTCTAGATAGCTCTACAACTTTCCAGATTGTGAACTCCCTCAAGCAAACTGTTCATATCCTTAACGGAACTGCAGTCATTTCTCTTCTCCAACCAGCACCAGAGACTTATGATCTTTTCGATGACATTATTCTCCTTTCTGATGGCCGGATAGTATATCAGGGTCCTCGTGAACACGTGCTGAGCTTCTTCGAATCTATGGGCTTCAGGTGTCCTGAAAGAAAAGGGACTGCAGACTTCTTGCAAGAAGTAAGTCTTGACATTGGTTCTTTTCTTTTCTTTTTTTTTTATTGGGACAAAGTTCCTTTTATATCATATTACCTAACTTTCTTCATTCCAGGTTACGTCAAGGAAAGATCAAATGCAGTATTGGGCACGTAGAGATCAACCTTACAGGTTTGTCACGACCGATGAGTTTGCTGAGGCATTTCAATCTTTCCATGTTGGATTGCAACTTGAAGATGTACTTCGAACTCCATTTGAGAAAACAAAGAGCCACCCCGCTGCTTTGACAACCAAAAAATATGGTGTTGGAAAGTGGGAGTTGCTGAAAGCTTGCATCTCAAGGGAGTTTCTACTGATGAAGAGAAATTCTTTTGTATACATCTTCAAGTTTATTCAGGTGAGTGCTAAAGACAGTTGATTCTTGCACTGTAATTGTTATGGTTTATATTACAAGACAATGACTAATTTCCTTTTTGTTTTTTTCTTTCTTTACTAGCTTACATTTATGTCAATAGTTACTATGACTCTCTTTTTGAGGACTGAGATGAATCGAGATTCAATTGCTGAGGGAGGAATCTATATGGGGGCCATTTTTTTGGCTTGATTATGGTCATGTTTAATGGAATGTCTGAGCTTTCTATGACCATTGCTAAGCTTCCTGTCTTTTACAAGCAAAGAGACCTGTTATTCTTTCCTGCATGGGCATATGCTCTACCGTCATGGATACTCAAGATACCTATCACATTTGTAGAAGTTTCCCTATGGGTATTTCTCACCTATTATGTCATCGGATTTGATCCGAATGTTCAAAGGTAAACAAATGAATGGAAATAAAATTTTAGATGGAACCTTAAATAGTAGTGTACATATTTATATAGTTTCTTATTAGCTCATGATCCAAATTGATGTAAGCAACTTGTCTGGTGCAGGCTGTTTAGGCAATACTTCGCACTTGTTCTCGCTAACCAGATGGCTTCAGGGTTGTTTCGCTTCATTGCAGCAACTGCTAGAAACATGATTGTTGCTAACACTTTTGGCTCATTTGCTTTGCTCGTGCTTTTTGCACTGAGTGGCTTTGTCCTATCACGAGGCATGATAAGTCTTAGACACATCATCAGACATCAAATTTTTATTGAAAATTAAACTTTTTTTTATCTAATCCATTTTCTTTTGTTAATGTCACAGATGACATAAAGAGCTGGTGGATATGGGGTTACTGGATTTCTCCTATGATGTATGGACAAACCGCATTGATGGTTAATGAATTCCGTGGGAACCAGTGGAGTCATGTAAGGCTTGGAATTTGCAATGTTTATGGTTTTGCTTTTATCCTTGAACAATCATCTGATTACATGTTATTTCATATCGAAGTCTCTTCCGGGTTCAACTGAAGCAGCAGGGATCGATGTTTTGAAGTCTAGGGATTTCTTTCAAGAACCAAAATGGTATTGGATAGGTGTAGGAGCATTGATTGGTTTCACAATATTGTTCAACTTTTTTTTCACTGTGGCTCTTACCTATCTAAATCGTGAGTATAGCTTTGTCTATTTAAAACTTATTCCTCTTCATAATGGAGAGCTAATCTTTTACATTTTATCAAATAATCATGCAGCATTTGGGAGTTCAAGGGCTGTAATATCAGAACAAACGGAAAGCCATGAACAAACCATGGAGTTGGAGTTGGTGGAAGCATACAGTTAACAAACAATGAAAGTAGCTCAAATAATGTAACTAGCTCAGGTATTTGAACTCACTTATATTTGTATGTATCAGTGTTCTTGTTTACAGGGCATTAAGTAGAATACTAATCCAATTGATATGCAGCGATTCAAGAGGAGGTTCAAAGAAGCATCTCATCGAAGTCCTCGTCTGTGACTGAGGCAACCATCGGGACCATTGCCATCAAGAAAAAGGGAATGGTTCTTCCATTTGAGCCACATTCCATCACATTTGATAACGTTGTTTATTCTGTTGATATGCCACAGGTAACATAAGGTTCCATGTATAAATTCCATGTATGTTCAATGGTTGGATTATTTCTGTTTGTTGTTAATGTGGTCTACAGATATAAAAGTTTGCTCCATTCATTTAAAAATTTCAGGAAATGAAAGAACAAGGTATTACTGAAGATAGGTTGGTGCTACTGAAGGGTGTTAGTGGTGCTTTCAGACCAGGCGTTCTTACAGCTCTAATGGGTGTTAGTGGTGCGGGTAAAACAACTCTTATGGATGTGCTTGCTGGTAGAAAAACCGGTGGTTATATAGATGGGAACATCACTATTTCAGGTTTCCCGAAGAAACAAGAAACATTTGCTCGAGTATCTGGATACTGTGAACAAAATGATATTCATTCTCCTCATGTCACAGTGTACGAGTCTTTGCTCTATTCTGCTTGGCTTCGCCTACCTGCTGAAGTTAATGCTGAAACTAGGAAGGTTGGCATTCATCTCTAAGCTATTTCTTGTCTCTAAATATGTTTTGATATATGTCTAGTGGTTTTTACTAAGATAATCCAGTAGAAACAATTTCATCATGAACTCCAAGGACTTACAAAAGTCAAGAATTGACATCCCTTCATTGCCTACTGATAGAGGTCAACAAAGTAACCCATTTTTCTTAATGATCATTTTGGTATGGCTTAAGTTAATGCTTTTGTTTCCAGATGTTCATTGAGGAAGTCATGGAACTCGTGGAATTGAATCAGTTAAGGCAAGCACTAGTTGGCTTACCTGGTGTAAATGGTTTATCAACTGAGCAGCGAAAGAGGCTTACGATTGCAGTTGAGCTGTGGCAAACCCTTCGATCATTTTCATGGACGAGCCAACTTCAGGGCTTGATGCAAGAGCCGCGGCAATCGTTATGAGAACAGTTAGGAACACGGTGGACACCGGAAGAACAGTTGTATGTACTATTCATCAGCCAAGTATTGACATATTTGAAGCATTTGATGAGGTAAGGAACTAGAAAATCAATTAAAAAAGAATTTACAGTGCTTTTGTTGGTTCTTCATACGAGTTTATATGAATAAAACATGGAATTGCAGCTATTCCTTATGAAGCGAGGAGGACAAGAAATATATGTCGGGCCATTAGGACACCATTCTAAACATCTTATCAAGTACTTCGAGGTATGATGAAATGAAGGACCTCAAATTAAAATTTTTAATATACATTATTTATTTAACACCATAGTGTTCATCTTTCTACAGGGAATTCAAGGAGTTAGCAAAATCAAAGATGGATATAATCCGGCAACTTGGATGTTAGAAGTTACCACAACAGCGCAAGAACTAGCTTTAGGTGTTGATTTTACTGATATCTACAAAAATTCAGATCTGTACAGGTAGTGATAAGATACTCAGACTTGACCTTGCACAAGATGGAGATAACTAACTCAAATTTGATACTAATGTATGTCATTTGTTCAGGAGAAACAAAGCTCTTATTGAAGACTTAAGCAAGCCTGCTCCTGGTTCAAAGGAACTCTATTTTCCAACTCAATACTCTCAGTCATTCTTGACTCAGTGTGTAGCTTGCTTATGGAAGCAACACTGGTCATATTGGCGCAACCCGCCATATACCGCTGTTCGATTTCTTTTCACGACTGTAATAGCATTGATGTTTGGGACAATGTTCTGGGACCTGGGCTCAAAAATGTAAGCTACAAGTCAAAACCACAAAAGCTGAAGCTTCAATGATGGTTTCAATCATCTAACTGTCATATTGTGGGATTACAGAAATAGTGGACAGGATTTGACCAATGCAATGGGCTCAATGTATGCTGCTGTACTTTTCCTTGGTGTCCAAAATGCTTCATCTGTGCAGCCTGTTGTTGCTGTTGAAAGAACGGTGTTTTATCGAGAAAGAGCTGCTGGAATGTATTCTGCCATGCCATATGCCATTTCGCAGGTAAAATTTCAGTGATTTGGAAAACTTGTAAAAGTTTCAAAATGGTTAAGAAAGTTGAACAAACTTCCATTCCTGTAAATTGCAGGTCATTATTGAGATGCCTTACATTTTTATTCAAGCTGCTACGTATGGTCTAATAGTCTATGCTATGATCGGATTCGAATGGACCGCCGCAAAGTTCTTCTGGTATCTCTTCTTCATGTACTTTACCCTATTGTACTTCACCTTCTATGGCATGATGGCCGTTGCTGTGACTCCAAACTACCACATTGCATCAATTGTTTCTGCTGCATTCTACGGAATATGGAACCTCTTTTCAGGGTTCATCATCCCACGACCGGTAAGTTTTTTCTTTTCTTTCATCATGTGGTTTTCCATTTTTGAAGTTCATATAGAGTTATTGAAAAGTTGAAGTTGTTGGATTTTCAAGAGCATGCCTGTATGGTGGCGATGGTACTATTGGGCTTGTCCAGTAGCATGGACCTTGTACGGGTTGCTGGTTTCACAATTTGGAGACATAAAAACAGCCCTTGAAGATGGAGACTTTGTTGGTCAGTCAGTGGAACAGTATTTGAGAAGTCGACACGGTTTCAGACAAGATTTTCTGGGAGTTGTGGTCGCTGTAATTCTTGGTTTCACTGTTCTATTTGCTTCCATCTTTACTGTGTCCATTAAGCTGTTTAATTTCCAAAGACGTTAGAATTTATGGTTTCCATCTTGGTACTACGTTTTTATTTATTATTTGTAACATGCAAATTCTTTCATTGTAACTGGAGATTTTGTTGTAATCAAATATGAAATGGTGAAACCTTTTAACAACTCCTTTTTCAACCTTTTTACATCACAATGCTCCTTTTAACAACTCCTTCGGACTGAATCCTTCCAACCACATCTACTCCCATCCTACCAAAACTCTCCATAACTGACCCAAAAGCTCAGTCGGTGAAGCCTTCTCTACCATTACCAAGGTGCCTATTATTCTCATCCTAGTAATAGCTGTCAGCACTAGAGATGTTCAATCAGTTAACCGATCGATTAATCGACCCAAATTACTATTAATTGAATTAACCGATATTTTTAAACATTTAATCGTTAACCGAACAGAAATTTTTAAAAAAAATTAATAGAACCGAACTTTTTCGGTTAATCGAATTAACCGAAATTTATATGTTTTTTTGATTTTTGATTAAAACAAGTATAAAATATATCAAAATTAATTAAATGAACCGACTGATTAATTTATACTTCCAAAAAATTAACCAAATCGACCGACCTCGATCGAATACTTATATATTATAATATTATTTATTAAGTTCGGTTAACTGACCGATTTTGAATCGAATTAACCGTTACCCGAACTTTAAAATAATTATTAATCGATCCCCTACGAAATTAATTTAATTAACCGATTGATTAACCAAATTCGATCTGTTAATCGAATTAATTCAATTTTACTCGAAATTTACACACCTCTAATCAGTACTATTGTGCGAATCACTCGCAATCTTTTATCGACCTTATATTAACATCGTTTGTAAGAAAAAGAGTAAAAATCATATCTCTACGCAATAAAAACACACCTTCAAAACCATAACTCTTTTACTCAGGGGCGGATCATCACGAGGCTAGAGGGTGCCCTGACCTTGCTAACATCTTTTGCAAATACTAAAAGTTTTTAAAAACTTTGTAGAAAAAATTAAATAATTTTAGATTGGTCCCCTAGTTTGCTATTAGTACTTGCAATGGCAGAGCCAGAAAATTATTTTTGAGGATCGAAATTAAATTATATATTTTATGATAATAAAAATGTAATTTTATTATTTTAATAGTTAATGTTTTTATATTTTTAAAAAATTAAATTAAATTTTAATCATTTTTAGAGGATCAAAATGTAATTTTATTATTAATTCAAAATTTTATAAATTATAAAAAGTTTAAATAAAAAAAAATTCATTCGAAGGGGTGAAAGCCCTTACCAGCTTGCCAATCCTCCTTACTCCGTCATTAAGTACTTATCTTTTTCTATTCTAATAAGGAAGCATTTACTGATCCCTCATATGTAAGTTGTACAAAGGAGGTTTTATTTTTTAATTTGTTGACTCAGTTTTCTCTTTTCCCACCAAACTCAATTAAATAAAAAAAATGAAAGAAAATTTTATTATCCTCAAGACTCCTCTGAACAACGACTGAAGGAGACGAAGTGGAGCAAACTCCAACTAAAATGCAAGGAACCAAGAAGGACGAAGAACAACAATTTTTTTTTGATAAAATATTGCTGGCTTTCATTAATGATTGTTTAGCTCAAGGCAAAGAAAACTGGCAAAATAATAAAACCATACAAAGAAGCAATCTGAAAAGTAAAGTTGCAAAACCAAAGAAAAAGCATAATAAAAATAAAGAAAGTCCCACACGCCAAACAACCCTCCGAAAGCGAACCGTCATCATCCAGCAGCATCATTACGATTATCAAAATGGTTATAAAGAGAGCATATCAAGAGCCAAACCTCTTTTTAGAAGCCAAAAGAGAAAAACCAGCAGATTTCCTTGTTATTCTGCTGCCAAAAACCATGAGATAAACTCTAAGAAAGAACTATAGCAAGGAGAAGCTTTGAAACCCTCAATGGAGATTCATGCCGAACCTTATCCAAATTCAAAACCATCACGATCTAACCAACTGTGCTTCGATCAACCCATGTCTCCCAGTCTTTTTGCACCATTCTTTCAACTATACCTGGAGCCTCTTCTACCCAGAAAAGTGGAATATGGGTATGGCATCCCTCTCGCGACGTGCGCGTGCGCTGCCTTATTTGCTTCCCGCCGGACAAAATGGTAAGAGATCTCCTCTAAATTATGTTCCAATGCTCGAATACTATGTACAATAGGTCTAACACTGATCTGTCCTCTGCCATTGTGTTCAGTTTTTTTTATCACTGCCAAGGAGTCCCCTTAGAGTATTACCTTTTTTAAACCCATTTCAATCGCGAAGATTAAGGCTCGCTCGCAAGCTCGAGCCTCAACAACAAAGGCGGCTGCAACATTAAAGAGCGGGTAAGAGCATGCATCCATTAGTTTTCCTTCATCATTTCTAGCACTAACAGTTGCAGTAGATAGATTAGTATTAGCCCTAAAAGACTCGTCAAAATTAATTTTGATAAAACCCGCTTCTAGAGGTCTCCATAACTCCGTAACCGGAGGTCAATTAGGAATCATATTTGTTTAAGCCTTCAGTAGTTCCTTGATATATCCCTTAATGAATCCCACCACTTCCTGAATGCTTTCTTTTTTCCCTTCATGGACTATGCGATTACGGCGATACAATAGAGCCCAGTAGGAGACTGTCAGTAACTGTCTTGTTTTTTCATCAGAAGTAATGAACTCGTTAATAATCCAATCTTTGATTTCTGAGGTACCTGCAACTGAAGAGGTGGTCAAAATACCCAAATGCTGGTAGACAGTTTGAAGATCTTTGTAGTTCTATAGAAGATGGTCGGTGTTCTCAGGGCCTTGTTTGCACAAAAGGCACTCAGAATCTGTTCTCAAACGTCTCCTGACCAGATTATCAAGATGGGGCAGAAAGTTATTTAGCAATTTCCATACATGTATCTTTATTTTTCTGGAATTTGTAGCGTCCATAATTTGTGGTAGAAGTCTCTGGTTGTATTTGATGGTAAAGGGTTTCTACCCATGGTTGTAATTTGCTCCTCAAGGAGAGTCTTGTAACCACTTTTCACCGAATAAATGCCCGTTGGATCATTCCGCCACACCAAAACATCGAGATGGAGAGATCTAGACAAGGGAATTCGTAGAATGTGAGCAGCTTGGTTGTCACCAAAGAGGAATTGGAGCGTCTCTTTCGTTCCAGATGTTGATACATTCTCCATTTCCAATGCGCCAGCAGAGACCTTCCATAATCAATTCCTTCACACTACAGATACTCCTCCAGGTAAAAGATGGGTAAGAGCTTACTTTAGCAGATAATGCATCTGAACGCTTCTTAAAAACTTTGCCATTAAACACGTTGGGAAAGATAATAACCTCCAAAACTGTTTAGCTAAAAGGGCTTTATTAAACAAATGCAAATCACGAAAGCCCAAGACACAATCGATTTTTAACTTACAAAGTGAACTCCAAGTTGCCCAATGAATACCCTTTGATGTTTTATTACGAGACCACCAAAACTTGTTCATAAGGCCTTCAAGTTGTCGACATAAGAGTTTAGGAAAAGAGAAGCATTGCATCGTTTGCCTTAATAAAAACTTCTTTCCCCCTATTGACAAGAAACGATTTTGCCAACTCTCAATTTTTTCTAAATCTGTCCACGTATTCAGCAAACACCCATCTCTTCTGTCTTCCTACCATCGTTGGTAAGCCCAAGTACTTCTCTGGGTTTGAAGCAACCCTAACTCCCAAACTGTTTTCCACCAAATCTCGTGTAGTTGAATCAACACTAGCGGCAAAATAGATGAGTGACTTATCAAGGTTAAATTTCTGCCCAGAAATGCTTTCGTACTTAGAAATGATTTTTCCAACAGTTTGTGCCCCTTCTATTGAAGCATCCCCAAACAGCATACAATCATCTGCAAATAGCAAATGATTAACAGTAAGCTCACCCTTCCCTATTGTAACTCCCTTTATATTTCCTTTCTGCTTGGCATCATTCAAAATAGTGGAAAAACCCTCAGCACAAATGTGAAAAAGGTATGGACTAAAGGGACCCCTTTGTCTCAAACCTCTAGAAAGGGAAAAAGTATCACCGCTAGCATCGTTCAAACCCACTGTATAAGTTACTGAACACACATCTCATTACTACGGTGATCCATTCTAGGTGAAACCCCAATCTGCTCATCATATTCGCCAAAAATTCCCACTAAACGTGATTGAATGCTTTACTCATATCGAGTATAAACGCAAAATTACCCATTTTACCCTTCATCATGAGCATGTGCAGTATCTCATAAGCAATAAGGGTATTGTCAGAATTCTGTTTGCCAGGAATAAAAGCTCCTTGAGCTTCATCAATACAGGACCCTAATATTCCACTCATTCGATCAACTATTACTTTTGCAATGATTTTGTAAAGTACATTACAAAGACTGCTGGGCTTAAATTGGGTAATTTTTTTTTTTGCTTTTCAATCTTTGGAATTAAAACAATGTGAGCTTTATTGATTTCTCCGATTTTCACATCACCATTTAAAATCGTAATACAATACTTAGAGATTTGAGGACCAATAATGTGCCAGTACCTTTGAAAAAAGAACGCTGGAAAACTGTCGATCCTCAGTGCTTTGAGAGGTGCCATTGACTTGATCGCATTTCCGATTCCCTCCTCAATTAAAGGTTTGCGTAATTCATCATTCATTGAATCTGTAACTCGTCACTCCACAAGGCCCAAAACATGTTCATCACCTCCTGCATCCGAAGCCGAGAATAATTGGGCAAAATAACCAGAAGCTATGCTCAGCAACTCTTCTTCATTTGTAACCCATCTGCCGTTTGCATCCTCAAGACCCATGATCCTGTTTCTATTTTGTCTGCCCATAGCTATTTTGTGAAAAAATTAGTGTTTGGATCACCATTTTTCGGCCAATTTACACGAGCTCTTTGTGACGAATAGAGTTCTTTATCAGCCTCAAAATTCAAATCGAGCTGAATATTTGTAATCTCCTTCTAAACAGCATCCGAAGGGTTTTGCTCATACAATTCCAATACATAAGTTAGTACAATCTTCCTTTCTTCATACAAAGAAATGTCCATCTAGCTAAAATGAAATCCCAAATGTTCCCAAATTCCTTCATAGGGACATTCCGGTTCGAATTAAGCCAATCCATTCTAATTTATTCTTCAAAATTAGCTTCTAAGCTCCAGCTTGCTTCAAACCTCAATTTTTTCTGCTGTCCATTTTTAAACAAGGTCGGTTTCCCAACTGTATATCAACAAGAATTGGGCAGTGATCCAAAAAAGAATGTTGAAAGTGCTCAACTGAATATTCGGAGAAAAGGGACCACCATTCTAGTGAAGCCACACCTCTATCAATCCTTTCACAAATGTTGGTCGCAACGAACCTCCCCTTTTCCCAAATAAACCACCTTTCATTGAAGCCCAAATCACTCAACCCACAATCTTCAAGAGCCTGCTGAAATTCAGACATGGTACACTCAGAATGGAGCTTACCACCTTTCTTTTCAAATGAGTATAAAATCTTATTGAGATCTCCTAAAACAAGCCAAGGGCCATTGTACTTTCTTCCTAGCTGTCGAAGGAGTTTCCAAGAGATGTTTGTTTTTCTCCTCAGGGCAACCGTAGAAACTAGTAAATCTCCAAGTAATGCCTTTTTCATTATCTCTAACATTGACGTCGATATGATGATTGGAGAAGCTGCGCAAAGAAACCAGCGAATTTTCTTTCCAACACAAAGTCAATCCTCCTATTGTTCCCATTGTTGCCACGTTGATTCCATTTACAAATCCTAACTTGTGCACCAGTTCCATCTTCCTTTCATTCAATTTTGTTTCCATAAGAAACAAAATGCGGGATTGATGGCTTCCTCAGTCCACGGACGTTCCAATTTATAACCTTCATTGTGCTCGGCTGCTTTGACCTGCAGAGCTAGCCAATTTCTTATTGAATCCTCCATCAACTTCTTGTTCTGGAAAGAGCACCATCTCCCCTGTTATTCGTTGTCCTTTTTTTCCCCTCCACAAATTGGATTGGGCTTTGTTCATCCCCTAGGCCCATTTTTGTTACCCTGATTTCAGAGTTGGCTTTATTACTCTCTTCAGACCCTACATCAGCAAGTTGACCACATCCCATAAGATTATCTCATAATATTTGGGATAGAATGGGCTGGCACAATCTCATTTTTATTATTGCGTTGAAAACCAGATTCTCCATGATTAATATTTTTATCAAATTCAAATCCCTTAAAATTGCGCCCATCAGATCCTTCTTCCCTTGAATTTTGCCCTTTTGCCCCACTTTCCTTGTACCCCATTTTGCATTCTGATCCATTGGATTCTCGAAGCCATCTACTTGTAGTGGTGTTTCTCCTTCTCACCGCCGCACAAAGGGACTCATCCCAACCAAACACGACTTTCAAAGGGTCCATTCTTACTCGTAGTGGACAGAAACTTTCTCCATGCCCAAGTTTTCCACATAAAAAGCAGAAGAGGTTCAATTTCTAGCACTGGAAACGGGCATAAAAGATTCGATTAGTACTAATAATAATCTTTTTCCTCCTTTTCAGTTGTTGATTCACGTCCAGCTTCACTTTAATTCGCATATATTTTTTAAGACCCAGTGTTGGCACATCAGTATCATATTCAAGAAAGGAGCCCAAAAAATTCCCAAATTGTTTGGCCATTGACTCAGACATCAAACCAGGGGGCAAGTCATGTATCTGGACCCAGAATTCAGATTCAGATAGGAAACTTGCATTGGGTTTTCACCCGGATTAATTTTGTTTAAAATCAGCAGATGATTGTTGAAAAAACCAAGGAGCTCCCATTAGCACTCTGTTTTTATCAACTTCAGTAAAAAATTGAAATAGGTACCTTCTGTCGCATAGGTCTGCAATATATATTCCTCCAATGGGATGTCAAAGATCTGCCATGGTGTTCCGTAATGAAGGAAAATGGACCACACTTTCAATCAGGCAACGTCCAACTAAAGAAAACCTATACTGTTCATCCACCAATGATGCCTTCTCATGGAAAGCATCCTCTTCCTCATCCAACAAATTCAAATTTGCCAATCCTTCCTCCATGCCAAGAGGAAACTACATGAAATAACACAAAAAGAGCGCAAAAGAAAATCCAGAAAATAAATTTTTCTAAGAACAGAAAGAATGTGTCATAAGGGACAGACAACCATTCGTGTCATTGCGACAGACTATTAAGTCATAAACTTAATCATCTGAACTGAGCTAAGAACAACAAATTTGAGTGAATTAAATGTTGGTAATTCAATTGTTTATGACTTTTTCGATTCCTCTTTATTTTATTACTTACCAAATCTGATTTTAATTGCAAGAATCTACTAATTCAATTTAATTCTTTTATATTTTAAATTTATACTTTAACCCCTACAGTTTTTACAATCTTATGATTTAGTCTATACTTTGAATTAATAACTCTCAACATATCAACTTTTTCAACTTCTTTCGATATTCAACTATCTTCTCTACTATCACTGATGAAACACATTTTATTTACTCTGAAAAATCTAAAACATATAATTCTGAAAAAAAAAAAAACACTACTTATGATTTAAGGGGTTTTACAGATGTTAAAGATAACCTATACGCTCAAGTGCTTCTTAACAAATACTAGGGGTGGAGTCAAGGGGGATGGCAGGGTTGACCTCATTAAAATGTAAAATTACTATATTGGCCATTTAAGTTTTTACAAGATTTTTATAGAGTAAAAAGTAAAATTATACTTTGACTCCTCAAAAATGATAAATTTTTTATTTAATCCTTTAAAAATTATAAAAATATAAGTAAGAAAATTTTGAAATTATATTTTAGTTCTCATGAAAATATACAACTTAATTTTATCCCCAAAATAAATTTTCGGACTTTGTCCCTAACAAATACCTTCTACTAAATGGTGTCACATAAGAAACGCACTAGATATTGTTGTGGAAATTGAAACTCCCTCCCGAAATGAGAATTTACCTTTTGAAAGTGCATTCTTAAAATCCTTCCTACTACTAATTTATTGAATCAAAGAGGCCTTAATTTCCAAGAACTTTGCCCGTTCTGTAGAGAGCATGAGGAAACTATCTTCCATGTACTTAGAGATTGCAGGTTCACTAAAGGTTATTTGTCTAATTTTTCGTTTAATATCCAACAATCCCCTTCTCTAGAAGATAATTAGGTGGACTGGATTTTTGCAAATTTGAAGAACATGGATGCTCTATTCTTGGCTTTGTGGGAGTTGTGGCTTTTAAGAAATACCCTCCTTGGCAAGGAATGGTGTGGCAAAAGAGTTTTTGCGCTCTACTCGCAATCATAATTCGCTACCCACCCTCTACGATGCCTGTAAAGTGGCAAGCTCCACCCTAGGGCTGGAGAAAATTGAATGTAGATGGTTCATCTAGAGGAAACCTGGGACCATGATGGCAATTGGGTGAAGGGGATGTTTTCTCCATAACCCAAAGGCTAACAGCATTGAAGCGGAACTAAGATGGTCTTAAGCTTGTAGTGTACTTAAACACCAAGTTACTTTTTCATTTATTAATATCGAATATACTGACAATCACCTTTTAAATGTGAAATCAACTTGTGATTAGACATGCATTGAACAATAATGGATAAAAAAAAGTCAAAAGAGTAGAGCCAAACCTATTTAACATCACCCTTCTTGAGATTGAAATCGGTGCGAAGTGTTGTCATTAGTCCTGTCTCTAATTTTGCATTCTCTAACACTTTTCTTGCTGATTTGGTTGACGTTGCAGGATGCTTTGAACCATTATCCCGAATACTAAACTGAAGCCCCCTGAGGCTATATGTTCTTGTGTTATGACTGAAGCTAAAGGACCTATTATGCGAACTGTGTTGTAAGCAGCTTTTTGTTCATCCAAGGTCATTTTATTACAAAAGAAAAAGAGAGTTAATCTACTGAAGTAACATTCTGATGAAGTCATAAAATTCAGTGACCAAGTTGCATATAAACCCTGATAAATGAAGATTTTGATTAAATGCACAGTATAAAATAGTGAACCTAGGTCAGATTACAGGTACAAACTAACAACAATGCTCGAACCTCCAGACAATCAGCCACTAACAAAATGCCGGGAAATATAAAAGGAAGAATGAGACAACCTTTCAATTAAAACCTATCAGGAAAACAGACAATATTAGCATCCGCTTACAGGCTTCCGGTTTTGCGTTATGCTGATCCAAATTCGGTAAACCATTTTTCATGCTTCTCAATATCGGCTTGTGAAACACTTCTCTGGACCTTTGCCAAGGCTTCTTCAAAGTCGCACATAGCGACAGGATCCTTTGAAATCTCATCTTTGGACATGTTCTTAATCTCGTCTCGTGTCTTTCCAGCTATTTTCCGCCTCATGCCATTTAGGGAAGCATCGCGACAAACGTTTGTGAGATCATCCCCACTATAACCTTCTGTACGACGAGCCACTTCATCAATATCCACGTCAGCAGCCACCTGCCACATTACGACAAGGACAATAAATGGCAAGACAAACTCAATTTCATATCAGGCATAGTATGCTAGCCATTGACCAATGTTTTCTAGGGATCATTTGCAAGGAAACCGGAGCAAGTTTTAGAAGATTTTTTTGGATCGGTAACTATTTATCCAAGAACAAAATCTTTCACTAAAACACACACACAAAACTGCATTGGTACAGGGTCCATGGCTAAATAAATTATAACACGGAAAATGAACATGGTAAAGATTTTGTTTTCATAAAGGGTATGGAGAGCTATGTTGTTCTAACTCTTTATCTTTCTTGAAGTCAGACACCCATTTCTGACACAAATCTGTCCACGGGTATAGGGATATACCTCTCGAAAAAACCACCTTTGTCACCATAAAGAAGAAACTACTTGGCTATCAAGTTCCTTGCTCTCGTCAGATGGATCAAAGAAGAAATTATTTCTACATGAGATATGATCTACCTATCAATAATATTCTATAAACATTTCAAATCTCTATAATTTTCAAATGATTCATGTGTACTTCTATTTGGCTTCCAAAAGAAATGTTTTAAGCTGCATCAACACCATTATGCTACCAGGGCTGACATTTTCATTTTACCGACTCATCACATAAATAATAAATTAAAGTTCAAGAAAAACAAAGCATCAATGAAACAAATCAAATGTGGCATGGAAAAACAAACAAACAAAGATGACCATATTATAAAGCCTTAAGAATCATAAGACTAATCATAGATTAGTGAGAATATTTACCTCAACTGTTTTTAGATTGATCCGAATGAGCTCCTTACGACTCTCAAAATTGGGAAGAGGAATATATATACGCTTTTCCAGTCGCCTCCTACATTCCATAAAGAACAAATAGAAACAACAAATGTAAACTAGTAACTTAATCATAAGATCCCTCAAACGTATGGAGTAGGTGCAAATAAAAGAAACAGGACCAACCTGAGTGCCTCATCTATGTCCCATGGGAAGTTAGTTGCAGCCAAAACCATCACTATCTTGCGGCTGCCATCTTCATTTGTGCCAGTATTATTTACACCATCTACCTGAACAAGCAGTTCAGATTTTACCCTTCTAGATGACTCATGCTCCCCGGAAGCCCTAAACCATAAAAATAAATGCAATCAAAGTCAAGAGAATGCAAAAGCCATGCAACATAGGGAGGGAGGGAGGGAGAGATGCACAAATGAAGAAGAAGAAGAAAAAGAGAGCATGTCTATCCGTGTAAATTTCCAAGTAAAACATTAAAATACTGGCACATTCATTCCCCCACCAAGCTAGACTATATGCACAAAAATATACATTCAGAACATCAAGAACAAAAGAAAGACAACTGCCAAGGTAGATCCCAGATAACAGCCAAAGCACAGAAACAAGCAGCAAACTTACCCACGGGCATTGCAAAGAGAGTCAATCTCATCAATAAAAATTGTACTAGGAGCATAAGCTCTTGCAAGATCAAACAAGCACCGGACCATGCGCTCACTCTCACCACGCCACTTTGAGGCTAATGTAGCAGAAGAAACATTAAAAAATGTTGTCCCACATTCAGTGGCAACTGCTTTAGCCAGAAGAGTTTTGCCAGTACCAGGAGGTCCAAACATAAGAACACCTTTCCATGGTCTCCTAATACCCTAAAGACAAACAAGAAAATAACTCAACCTGTCTATCAGTACATGCCAGAATAAACACATTCAGAAGTGGGAGAAAAAATATATGCAGAAAAGTTAATTCTGTAATTTTCTACAAATTTCAAAACAAAAATTACTCCATCTTAATGATTTTGGTCAAATTCTATAGAAAGTCCTTGCACTATGTGTTTTTTCTTTCTGGATTAGTCTCTTTTTGGAAATATGCACTTTCAGTCCTGAGGCCAACTTTTTTTCCGATTAATTCTGTCAAATAATTAGACATGGCTTATTTCTATTAAACATGCAATGTCATGACAGTTGGATAATTTTTTGCACATCTAGAAAAAGACCAAAAATGAGAAAAAGGTAATATTTGTCCAAATTTTGCCAAGGTATAGCATGTTTAAAAATAAAGTCACATTAAATTATTTGACAATACTAGAAGAAAAAAAGTTGGATTCAAGACTAACAATGCACATTTCGGAAACTATATGGACTAGAAATTATGAAATCATAATAGAGGGACTAGATATGGCAAAAATGTATGGTACAAGAACCTTGATTTTCCGTAGTCATTAAATTGTATAGAGAAAACTAAACTTAAATTAACATCATTATATCCCTTTATTTAATGCAAACTCAAGGCAATAAAATCAGAAGAAATGACATTAAAATCATATCATGTGAAAGAAACGAGAATCAATCTGGCTCTATTATATGTCCTCTACTAAATAATACTTAATGATAATTCAGCTGCAACAGAGCAAGTACCTGAAAATATTCAGGCATCCATAAAGGAAGAACAACAGCCTCCTCTAAAAGTCTTTTTGCTTCAGTCAGACCAGCAACATCATCCCACCGTACTCCAGGTGTGGTTTCTAAAACATCCCTTTCTAACATTGCAGCCAAGTCTGGATCAGGTCCCTCATACTGGGACCTCTTAGATTTTCCATCTTCAGCATCACCATTCTGAGAAATTGCAAAAGCAAATCGATCGCCAGAAAATTGAGAAATCAAACTAAAGTAGTTTAACTTTGAAAGAAAAACTCTTCTTGTCCCTATTACTACTATCTGGGATTTTATTAAAGCAGCTTCAGATATTAACAGCAAATTTGGCACATGCAGTATATTTTTGACCTAAACATATTAAGCTTTATACTGAAATCTCAACTTCAAAGACAGTAATAAGTTAAAGTTAACTGGCAAAGCATATTGTCAACCAGAACTTACTGCCGAGTCTCCTTTTGTAGATTTCCCTGAGCCAGTACCCTTCTTTACAGTGGTAGATGCTCTGGCCCCTGTGTTAGTTCTACTTGAACCACCTGCCTTTGCACCTCGTCCAGTTGTACCTGTTCTAGTATTGCCACGACCCCAAGTCCCATCTTGTGGAGATTTCCTCGTGCCCACTTGACCAGCCCTAGCAGGTCTTCTACTTGAAGTATCCCGACTTGGAGGCCTCCACACATCAGGATCATCCATTGGGGCACCTGATGAAGTTGGATACTCATCTAATGGTTGGAATACGAAAGATGACTTAGCATGAATCGGCGGTGAAGAAGGACGCCGCCCATTAGGAGCTTCCTTAAATGACCTTCTCTCAGCATCCAATTGCTTCACAACTTCTGTCTCCTCTGATAGTGCTTTCTTTACATTCATCCATTTTGCACGAATTAGCGGATCATCAAGACTGGTGAGATGCCTAAATGCATAACAAAATATCAACAAATGTTGCAAATTAGCTCAAACAATAGTTAAAATAATGCATATTTGACCAAAAATCTGAACAAAATAAGTACATTGTGACCCAATAAAATAAGATATCAAGCAAACTCAGCTGATAAAGCTAACATTTTTCTTTCGCCTTTTTCCCCACGCACGTCAAAATTATTTTAAGAAAATAACTATTAATGTAACTAACTTAATTGTGAATCAAAACTGCATAATAAATCGAAAATTTACACCGAAAAAAAAAGTAAAAAAAGAATGAGTGGCTGAAATTCCAGAAAAGAAGAGGAAGAAATTTTACTTGTTGATCTGAGCAATGGCGCCATCAAAGAAGATAATGGAAGTGTCGTAAAGGCCTTCGAGAGCGTATTCTCGAGCCAATTTCAAGTGATCTTGCAGTCCAGCTAGCGAATTTCCAACCATTTCGAATTCACCATGAAAATCCAAAAACAGCAAATCTTCCAAATTCTAGGGTTCTAAATTTGAAGAAGAAAAATCTTTTTTTTTTCCGGTTTTGAGTGGTGGAATGGATATGGTGTATTCACGGCGACGTTTGAAGTTTAAACCGGAGGAAGGGGGAGACCGAGGTAGGAAGGACTGAAATTACGTTTGAACCCTTAATGTACGAAATTACATTTGAACCTTTTGATGTTTTGAGGGCGTTTTAGACCGTTGGTTATGGTGGACCCAATAACGGAACTTACATTCAAGGTGGGGCACAAAAAGCAAAAGGCTTACTAATGCTTTAATTTTTACCATAAAGTACCAAAATAATCACTTTTATTAGTGTCATCTTATATTTTAATCATTTATATTTAAAATATTATATTTTAGTTATTTACATTATCGCGTTATAACATTTTAGTCTTTGAGTCATTAATTGCCATTAACGATGTAACAATAAGCTGACGTAGCCCATTAAATCATCATTTCAAATAAAATTTTTAGGTTAAAATCTACAATTGGTCCCTATATTTTTTCATTTTGAGCAATTTAATTTTTTTTATGTTCTTTTAACTTTTTTTTAATTTTCATTCTCTTCTGTTTCTCCCTTTGTTTTCCTCCTCTTCTCCATTTCTTTTATATAGTTTTTATATGTTTTCCATTTGTTAAAACTAGTTCACAAGTTCGTCTCACTTGAAAAAAATTAAATTATTAAAAAAATAAAAGTATAGAGACTAATTTTAACAAATGGAAAAGATAGAAAAGTTCCTTTAAAAGAAATGAAGAAGGGAGGAAAGCAGAAGGAGAAACATAAGAGAATGGAAAAAAAAAAAGTTAAAAGAACATAAAAGAAAAAAAATTAAATTGTTCAAAACAAAAAAATATATAATGACCAATTGAATAAATTAATCTAAATTTTTGTTTGAAATGATGAATTAAGGTGTCATGACAACTTAACGTTATACCGTTAACGGCAACTAACGGCTCTGAGATTAAAATATTAAAACACGATAACGTAAGTGACTAAAACATAACATTTCAAATATAAGTGACTAAAATATAGGGGGTGTTCAAAAATATCTGACCTGAGATACCCGACCTGTTGACGCGGTAAAAAAATAAACGGATATTTTTATTTTTAAAAAAAATTTCGAGTCAGGTACTCGACCTGCTATTTTTTAAAAAATAGAAGGTTTAAATAAACTACTCGAAATTTCTAAATTCCATTGGTACCCGACCTGGTTACTTATGTGTTTTTGTTATTTGTATTTTTTTATTTTAAATTATTTACATTTTTTAGTTAAAACTTAAATCGATTCCTAATTTTTTATCCTAATTACTAAATCACTATCTCACTCGTTCAATTCTCCCACACATATCATCTCCGTCAACCCTACTCCCATAGATCGACTGACCATTTGTGACTAGGGGTGTTCAAAAATACCCGACTCGAGATACCCAACTCATTGACCCGTCAGTTTGAGCTTTTGTTTTCTATTTCACTATGGTGCTTTGCAAATATTTTGGGTGATAAAATATTAGAAATTATGGATATTTTATAACAATCGTAAATGCTAGAGCTTGATATTTACTATTATTATGTTTAAAGATTCTAAATTATTGTTTGCTTGTTTCCATTTTATACCTCATGTTGTGTGAACCTATAGGAATGAGGAGACGAATGACTTCCTATTCACTTTGTAGTATTAGATATACTTCTTCTTTTTTTTGAATGCACTTTGTTCTTGCCTATGCCCTATGGATAATTTCTGTTCATAAATCATGTTTCTTTTTTTCTAATGTTATTTGTTGACTGTAATTTAAATTGTTTTGACGATACCATCTCTGATGAAAAACTCATTTCTTAATGAATTGTTTTGACTGTAATTATCATTTTAACTGATCTCTTAGCTCTTATTTAGTCCACTTTTTCCACCAGCTCTGTGAGAATAAGTAATTGAGTTATGGTAGTTTAATTATCTAATTTTCAACTTATTTTTTCCAAATTGGTTTATGATAAAAGTTCAAATTTTTAGCTAAGAGTATTTGTTATCATGATTTTCATTGCTTTCACCTTTCATTGTATATGTTGGCATTTTGATTTTTTCTTTATGTTGTCACTTTTTACATGTGTTTCACCAATGATGGTAGGGTTAATTTTCTTCTATATAAGGAAGACGGCATGTAAATATAAATAAACTAAACCAAAGCTCATGTGTACTTTGTTTGTTCTATGAATCATAATTAACAAAGTATATGTTTTTTTTTTCCAGAATATGTCGATGATTGGGGATAATGATGATGACTTAAAGAAGATATCTTCCTCAGTTGATTCGTCTAAGGAACCTGAAAAAGCTAAAATGGTGATGGAGACTCCAACAAGTGCAAAAAAACAAAAGGAAAAGGGAGAAGACCGTTGAAATTATAACAGATGGAGGTAAAAAAGAGAAAACCTTCTACTGTTTGGGATCATTTTAAAAAAATTGATCGTGATAAAAATCATGCTGAATGTATTTATTGTGGTGGAAAGATAACTTGTTCATCTAACAATGGAACTAATGCGATGAGGTGTCACAGTAGTCGATGTAGAAAGCCCTTTTCAACCTAGATAAAAAAAACAAACAATCTTAGATTTTAAGTCTAAGAAAAAGTGCAACGCTGATGGGACCATAGAAACTGTTAGTGTTCCTAGATTATAGTGTTTTGATCAAGATGAGATTAGACAAGCACTTGCTAAAATGGTGATTATTGATGAGTTGCCGTTTAGTTTTGTTGAACATGAAGGTTTTCGTTACTTTTGCAAGATTGCCATTCCTGATTTTGTTCCTCCCTCACGTGCTACTATTACAGGAGATTGTTATGCTCTTTTTATTGAAAAAAGGAAGACGTTAAAGAACTTTTTCAAGAATTTATCTTCTAAGGTATGTCTTACCACTGATACATGGACATCTGGTCAAAATTTGCATTATATGTGTCTTACTGCCCATTTCATAGATGATGCTTGGAAATTACATAAAATGATCATTAACTTTTTTCTAATTGCTGGTCATTCTGGGGAGCTTATCAGTAGAGATGTTGAAAAGTGTTTACTAGAATGGGGTCTTAAGAGGATCTTGATTATAACTATTGATAATGCTAGTTTTAATGATTTAGCGATAAAGTATTTGAAGCAAATTGTTAACTTATGGGATGGAAGTGTGTTAAATGCTGAATTTTTGCATATGAGATGTGCTACACATATTCTGAATTTGGTTGTTAAAGATGGGCTGAAAGATGTTGATGTTTTTATTATCAGAGTCCATACTGCTGTGAAATTTGCGAGGTTTTCCCCTGCAAGGCTTTAAAAGTTTAAATATTGTATTGAAGAGGAGAATATATAATGTAAAGGTCTTGTTTGCTTAAATATTGAAACAATGTGGGATTCCACCTATTCCCTGCTTAAAAGTGCTTTGGTGTTTAGGAAGACATTCAAAAATATGAAAACTAAATATCTTCCTTACACAAAAGAGCTTAGGAAAGTTGGTGGTGCTCCTGATGATGAGGATTGGGAAAAAGTTGCTTGTTGCTTGCCTTCTCTTGAAATCTTTTATGAGACTACGTTGAGCTTCTCTGGATCAAGGTATGTGACTGGTAATACCTTTGTGGAAGAAATATATGATATTGGGTATACAATTAATTGTTGTGTTGATGTTCGCCGTTCTTATGATCCTAACAACTCTTATGTCTTGTGTCAACGAATTAAAAATACTTTGACATCATTGTTTGATTTTTATGCTTCTTCGTATTTTTTATCAACATAAATGGGATCATGCTCTTCAGATCCAATTTCTAGTGGCCATGATGGTGAGGCAAAAATAAGGAGGTTAAAAGAAACAAATTTGAGGAAGGACTATGTGATTGAGACAAAATTAAATTATACTTAAGAAACAACAACTGAGCTAGACAGATATTTGAGGGATAACGTGTTTGTGATAATGATGATAGTTTTGATATCTTGGTTTGGTGGTCTGCATAAACAAACAGTTATCCTATTCTTATGACAATGGCACGAGATATACTTGCGATTCCAATTTTTACCATTGCTTCGGAGTCCGCTTTTAGCACAAAAGAACGTGTTCTTGATTCCTTCCACACTTCTTTGACTCCTAAGTTGGTGAAAGCTCTTATTTGTACTCAAGATTGGATTCATGCTCCTCATGACCCCATTATGATAGAGGAGAGCTTGTTAGCATTGGAGAATATGGAAGAAGTTTAGTTTTTGATTTTAAATTTATTATTTTTATTTTGTAATATTTATTTATATAGTTTAGATATTTAAATCTTTATATTTATAAACCTACATTGTTGTTGTATATTTGAAATGTTTTTTTTTGTACAGATGTAAGATTTGACTTTGGAGCAACCAATTATTATCATTGATTAGACAAATGAAGTTTCGGACATCACACCATGTCATGATGATTGATGAGTACAATATTATATGTTTTATCTTTAGTTGTATTTTTTTAAAGTTTTATCTTTGGATTATGCAATTTGAATTTATAAATTTTATATTTGGATTATGCTATTATCTACTTTGGATTTTTAAGTTTGTCATTTTGAATCACTATAAATTGTATGATTTGTAAAAAAAATACACAAATTTAATCCGGGTACCTTGTGACCCTACAATACGAGAACACGATTATTACGGGTACCCGAAATTCCATGTACCCGGTATTCAAGGGTCAGGTCACAGGCCGATATTTTTAATACTCGAAAATTTGGGTACCTGAATTTTCGAGCACCTGAAATTGCGGATACCTGGTTATGAACATCCCTACTAAAATGTAACCTGAGGTAAATAAAAGTGATTATTTTGATAGTTTACCCTAATTTTTATTAAGGAAGACAACATATGGGGTGACTGCAATTCGTGTAGGTATATATATACGGTTATTTGTTTGTATTAAATTATATAATAGGGATAATGCCATTTTACACCCTTGTACTTTGGCCCATGTTCGAATGTGGTACTTGAAGTTTTAAAATGTCCAAAACGGTACCTGAAATTTAATTCCGTTACACATTCTGGTACCTAGCATTAACGCTATTTATTTCCGACAGATTTTGCCACGTGGACCATTTATGTGTCGACACGTGGTAAGGGCAGGCTGAAGGGGCATTTTAACGGGCAGAGTAGGGAAGGGCTGTTTTGCAATTTGCCCTTCCCCCCTCACTTTTTCATCTGGATTCGAAATAATTATTTAAATTTAATTAAAAAAATAAAAACTCTCTCTCCCTCGCCTAGACTCTTCATTTTCTCTCCACTCAAAACCAGACATTTTCTTCTTTGTCTGCTTTCTTTGTTTATTGATTTACCTTGAAAAACTTTTGTTATTCTCTCCCCAAAATCCTTCTTTCATCTAGGTATTTCATTCGTAGGGATTTCTCTTGACATTGATCTTATCGTATTGTCTTCTTCTCACACAGCCAATTACCATACCCACTTTCGGATTTCTGAATGATTAATGTTTATTTTTAGGTGTTCTTGACATTCGAATCTCAGCCATCAAATCACAAAAACATCTAACTTCATTAGAGTAATTATTTGAGCTTGATTAAACCTTTGACCTTGAATGTGAGCTCTATACTTGGGGTTTCGAAACTGAAAAAAACCACCCTTTGTCCCTTCTTCTAGCCATTTCAAAACCGTAATGGGTGTTTAATGAAAAGAGAAAAAAAGGAAAAATTATCATAAAAAAAAAACACAGACCTCAAGTGAGGGGGAAGGGAGAAAGAAGGAAGAAAGAAGGGTATTATAATGGGTGTTTAAAAAATAATGAAAAATAACCTATCAAATAAAAATAAAAATAAAAATAATGATAAAGTGAGGGGAGAAGGGCAAATTGCAAAACAACCCTTCCCTACTCTGCCCGTTAAAATGCCCCTTCAGCTTGCCCTTGCCACGTGTCGACACATAATTGGTCCATGTGGCAAAATCTGTCAGAAATAAACAACGTTAATGCCAGGTACCAGAATGTGTAACGAAATTAAACTTCAAGTACCATTTTGGACATTTTGAAACTCTAGATACCTCATTCGAACATGGGCCAAAGTACAGGGGTGTAAAATGGCATTATCCTAAAATATGTTTTAAATTTTTATATACTTCGTATATTTAGAATTTTATTTTTTTACTTTTTAGATTTTAAAATTCAAATTCAAAGTTAAAATTTTTCTATTAAATTTTCTAATGCGATATTTTAACATTAAAAAATATTCACTTGATATTCACGTAATAATAAAAAATAACGTTGAAAGTTCTCATTAGAATTTTTTTTTCTTAAGAACACTTATTCGAAATTATCATGGTAAATTTTTTTTTTCTATTGGAATAATATTTTTAAGAATAATTGATGTCAACATATTGATTGAAATAGTTAATAGTATTAACTATTTAAATTAACTAATAACATTATAAAAGTAGATAGATCAAATTATGTTAAAAGTTAAAGTACATAGATTAAATCTCAAGTTTCAACATAGTCTAAGGGCTAAAATTAGAATTTAACCATTGTCTTATAATGTTAAAAAAGTGAAGCATCCCCCCCCCCCCATGGGAAGACATATCAGTATCACAAACTCTTAAGGTATCCATATTATGTATAACCACATAATGTTTTAATCGAAAAGTTGGGTTTTGAGATAATTATTAAATATAATCGTTGTTATTTTTTTTATATCAATAATATTTTTTATGGTTCGACATAGTTGGTAAACAACATTTACATTTTTTTTTGGTAAACAACATCTACATTTTATATCAAGATATGTTTATTTATAACATAAATACTAAAAAATCTAAAACAAATGACTCAATTCAAACTTATCTTTGGCATTATTATTTGAGCCACATAAGTGAAGAACACATCTTCAAGCTCCATAAAAATAGATATTTTAATTCGCTTGTTTTTGAACAATTTGAAGTATGTGAATCTTACGTATTGAGTACAATGATTAAAACTTCTTTTACTGAAAAAAAGTGAGTGAACTAGTGATTTATTGAGCTTAATACATAGTAATGTATGTTGGCCAATGAATACACAGGCCAAAAGTGGTTTTCAATACTTCATTACTTTTACTGTTGACTTCAGTATATATGGGTATATTTTTTTCATGATCCATAAAATTGAAGCCCTTAAAAAGTTAAAAAAAGTTTAAAAATGAAGTACAAAACCAATTAGGCAAAAATATAAAGACATTTCGATCGAATCGAGGTGGATAATATTTAAGCTTAGAGTTTAATGATCTTCTGAAGGAATGTGAGATTGTCTCACAACTTACTCCTCTTGGTATTTCACATGGGAATGGAGTTTTTGAGAGAAGAAATCAAACACTAATAGAAATGGTTCGATCAATAATGAGTCATGTTAATCTTTTTACTTTCTTTTGGGGACATGCACTTGAGACAATTGCTTTCACATTAAATCTTGTTCCATCTAAATCAAATTAAAAGATACTATATAAGATGTGGACTAGGAAGCTTATTAGTATGTCTTTCATGAAGATTCAGGGTTACTAAAGAAAGTGTTTGTTGCTCAGACAAGTGTCTTTCTTGAAAGAGAATTTGTATTTAGAAAAGGAACTAGGAGGAAGATTGAACTTGTTTTTGGACCATTTTATTAGTATTTTGATTAGTTTTCCAATTTAGTAGTTTAGATGCAATTTTGGTAAAATAAGCGTTTTCAATCCAAGAAAGACCAAGAAAGACACTGATGTCGTGACACCAACATGTAGTGTTGCAACACCACGTTTCAAAACAAGAAAAGTCCCATTCAAAGTTCTGTATCGCAACACCACTGGTGTCGCGTCACCGCTGTGACGGAGGCCAAAATATTGTTGAAGGTGTTTTTGTTTGCTCAATGTACTTTATTCAATTTAATAGCTTGTATTTGACCTAATTAGAGTAGAAACAATTGGCTATATATAGTTATGTTCAGGCTTAGCTGAGGAGGTTGCTTTTAGAGTAGATTTTAAATATTTAATTTTAGTTTCAATTTAGTTTTAGTTTCTTTACATAATTTTTATTCTTGTTTCAGACTTGGGTTTGATTTAATTCCAAGCTTTCGTTTCTTCAGTATTTCATAATTTTTCTTTAGTTTTCACTTGCAACCAATGTTATCTCGATGACTGTTAAAAGATTTTCGGCTTTCGAGCGCATCTAATATCGAAATGAACCAATCTCTCTTTTCCCTTTTCTTCCGTTAATATTTTTTTGCATGTTTAAATCAAAGTTATTTTTCCCAACGAGTGGCTCCAGTGGTCAAGAGGATGTTATTCATCTTAAGAGACTCGAGTTCGAGCACCAGTGTGTGCAAGGTGTGTGTGCGTTGTCAAAGGGTTAAGAAAGCATGAACAAATACTACTATGTAATCACACCAGTATATTCAAAAAAAAATTAAAGTTATGATTTTTTTTATTTAGATCCACGAGTAGCTAAACCCATTGAGCAAATTTCGACTGTTAGCCTTATTTAGTTATTTTTTATTATTTTTCTAGCTTAATTTTTGATTTGGTTTATTCGTACTATAATTTCGATTATTATTGTTTAGCCCTATTAGTGTATAAAGTAGTTTTTTGTTTGATTCAACCTCCATCGGGTACGATCCTTGAAATACTTCCTGAAGTATTTTGTTGTAAATTTACTATATTACAATTTGACTCGAATACTTGCGGACACCGTTGTTCTATCTTCTATCTTTTTTGTTGCAGTATTTCCAGTCTAGAAGTTCGCACGTCTAGTGGCGATCAATTGACCCAGATGGATGGTAATGTACAACCATACAAGGGGTGGTTAGTCACCAAAATTTTTCGCCAAATTTAGATTAAACTTGAAGATAACTACATTTCATGATTATAAAATATGGCAGATAGATATGAAAATAACTGTCCTTAATGAGAAACTAGAAGAGGATGTGTGCATGACACAACCTGAAGGATTTGTTGATCCAAAAGATGCTGGAAAAATATGTAAGTTGCAAAGATCCGTATATGGAGAAGCAAGCTTTTCAAAGTTGGAATCCTCGTTTTGATGATGTAATCGAAGAGTTTGGAAGTTGGAATCTTCATTCTAATGATGCAATCAAATAGTTTGGTTATATAAAAAATGAATATGAGCCTTGTGTTGACTAGAAAGTTAGTGAGAGTATTGTTGTATTTTTGGTACTATATGTAGATGACATATTGATAATGGGAAATGACATACCTACTCTACAGTCCCTTAAGACTTTGTTAGGAAGTTGTTTTTCTATAAAGAACTTGGGTGAGGCCACTTTCATATTAGGAGTCAAAATCTATAAAGATAGACTAAGATGACTCCTAGGTCTAAGATAAAGTACATGCATAGATAAAACATTGAAAATGTTCAACATGGAAGAATCTAAGGATTTTTACCTATGAGACATGATGTTTAACTCTCGAAGGAATCATGTCCTTCAACTCCATAAGAAAGAGAATGCATGATTAAGATTCCACATGCTTCAACTATTTAGTATGTCATGTATGTCATGTTATGTACTCGTCCAGTTGTATCATATGCTTTAAACATGATAAGTCGGTACCAAGTAGACCCCCGTGAAGGTCATTGGGTCATAGTTATGAATATCCTTAAGTACTTTAAAAGGACTAATGATACATTCCTAATATATGGAGGTGAGGAAGAGCTAAGTGTAAAAGGTTACATTGATGCTACTTCCAAACAGATAAGGATGATTCTTGATTGCTATCGAGTTTTGTATTTTGCCTTAATGGTGGTGTTGTGGGTTGGAGAGTTCAAAGAAATATATAATAGTCGATTCTAAAACTGAGGCTGAGTATATTGTAGCCAACGAGATAACAAAAGAGTCTATTTCGATCAAGAAGTTCATTTCTAAACTAGGGGATGTGTCTTGCATATATGATGATATTGAGCTCCATTATGACTACAATAGAGCCATTGTGCAAGCAAAGGAACCCATATCTCACCAGAGATCCAAACTCGTTACTTAGACACTTTCATTTTTGGGTCCGTTTGTTTATATGTAAAAAGTTTTATGGAAAATGTTTTTTGTATTTTTCTGTGTTTGTTTCATGGAAATAACTTGATCAGTGGGAAATGACTTATAGGTTAATGTAAAAATTTTTTTTTTTGTAAAATGACTTACCTTTTTGAAAAGTCCAAGTCATTTTCTGAAAAGCTTCTCTATAGGTAATTTTTTTTTATATAAAAATTAACTTAAATCAAGCTTAATATTATTATATTGATAATAATTTTTATTTTTATTTTTAAATATTTAAAATTATTAAATATTAATATAAAATATTATATTTTTCAATATTATTACATACATATTTAATTATTTATATTTAATAATATAATACATTATTAATATAATTTAAAATTATTTAATATTTTATAATATAAGAATATTTAATAAATTATTTAAATAATATAAGAATATTATTTAAAATTATTTAATATTTCAATTTTATTTTAATAATAAATTTTAAAAATAATAATTTTAAATAATATTCTTCACATATTATTAAAAATATTAAATATTAATATTTTAATAATAAATATTTATTACAAGTATAGATATGTTAATAATAAATATTATTGAAAACAAAAATCTAGCAAACAACAAAAATTATTTTACACAGATTTATCCAAACACCAGAAAATATTAATTTTTTCAGAAAAGTAAATAATTTTTAGAAATTATTTTTCGAAAATCATTTTCAATGAAACAAACAGATCCTTTATTTGGTTTATGTATCATTTTAGTAATATTATTAGAGAATATTTAATTATGAATTAAATTTAATTAAACTATTTTAAACATCAACATAAATATTTAGTTTTTTTAACGTAAATATTTAGTTTTCTAATACATCAAATTTATATTATTATTTAATTTTTATAAAAATAAATAGTTTATAACTCAAGTTTTGAGCAAAGTTTAAAATATGCATAAACTTGGTGGAATATAAATTAAAAATTAAAAACTTATTTGAAAGGGAATTAAATATTAAAATTTCATTTTTTATGTAATAAAAATTTATAAATTTATCTAGAAAAAACAATAAATTCATTTTTATTTTTTATTAAAGTGGAAAAATAGTCTAGGCTATATCTTTTCACTAAAAATAATTTTTAAAAAAATATTTGAAATTAAATTATTTTTTGAAAAAACTAATATTTTTATGTCAGGATGACATAAAATATTTTTCATTGTTTGACAAATTTTTTAAAAATCATTTTTTGAAATTTAATTTAATAAAAAATACAATATAGATTATATTTTTTATAAAATGATATTTAATAATTTTCCTTCCATAATCGAAATTTATTTTATACTAAGATAATATTTTATAATAAATAATTATGTTATTTAATGCAGAGAATAGGATGATATTTTCTTGGCTTGTGTACAACATGGCCTGCCAGTACCACATGGTATAAAATGTTCTACAATAAATACAAAGGAAATATTCATGCCAATAGCCCAACCCAATCGCTTTGCCTTCGCTTCATTCTCCTCCTCCTCCTCCTCCTCCTCCTCCTCTTCCACAGGGAGAGAAACATTAAAAAATGGCGGCCTTGACTACACTAACGCCATGCCAAGCCACCTCGCATTTTAATATTAGAATTTCCCATTATTATATTCAAAAGCAAAACCAAAATCAAAATCAAAATGTTTATATTTAATCAGACTAAAAGCATTCATAAAGCGAAGTCCTCTTCGCTTAGTTTTGCTTCCTCTTCTCTTTCTGCACAATCCCCATCAATTATCCCATCTACTCATTTCTCTACCTCAGGTATCTCTCTCCCTATGTGTTATTGGTTTTATTATAGTTGTTTATTTATGGTTTATGTTCTGTTTTATCTACTTGTTGAAATGGGCTGGAAAAGTGAGGATAAGATTAAGAAAATGGAACTTTTGTTTCTTAATGTTTTCAATATAATTTGGGATGCTTCAGTTAGAAATTTAGCCTTTCAATGTTAGTTTAATAATGGTTTATGAGGAATTAGGAAAACAAAATAGAGCAAAAATCTAATCTACTGATGTTATATTACAATGTGAACTAGACATATTTTATTCTGTTTATAGAATTTCTCTGATTATCCACTTAAGAACTCAATTTGCTTAAGTTCATTTTAGCTGTTAGATTTACTTTTCATGAACTGTTAATTGTTTTCTTCGTTATTTTCGTGGTGGTTAGAACTGGAAACTTTCCAATAAGGAGGTGTCAAGGAAGGGGTTGTTCTTTCCTTAACCAATTTTGGGAATTTTGAGTAGACACTCAAATTATTCGCATTGGATGTATAATATTCCTATGAGCTCTCGGAATTTTCTATTTCTTATGCTGAAATGAGTGATCTTCGATGTTGTTCAGTGCTTTCATTTTGCTTCTCACCATATAGGTACAGAGATATGATCTTCTAAGGACCTTCATAATACACGAAAAACTTTAAAAAATTGAACATACACGTATCCTGAGGCCCCTGACACCCTCAATGCTGAATGCTGTTGTATGTCATATCTGTTTAGTTCATAATCAATCTTCACTTCTTTTTGAATTATATGTACAGGCAGTAGCAGCTCATGGTTGCTAGATACCACCATGAATCTTGATGTTAGTAGTAGTGGCAGTGGATTAAGGGAGGGTCCAATATATTCGGTTTTTCCCGCAAAACCTGCAGAAGTTTCCTCTGTACAAGACCTTTATGAATTCATATGTTCTGGTCCTCTTATGGACAAAGCGGGACTGACTGCTGAAAAGGTGGCTGAATCCATTGACAAGTGGTTGTTTTATGGATCAAAGCTTTGTCGGTTGTTTCAGCTTAATGAACTTTACCTTACTGTTCCTGAGAAAGCAAGGTTTTATCACTATTACATACCAGTCTTTTTATGGTGCGAAGACCAGATATCAGAACACAGGTCTAAGTTCAAAGATGGGGAAGAGATTCCTCCCTTAGTGGTATGTATAAGGTCTTGAAATGATTGTTGTGTGTATTCGTGTTCATTTTCCTTTACAAAATTCAGAACTATTTTGGGTTCCATTCCATTAGGATTAGGATATTGTAAAAGGTTTTCATTGCTGAGGGCTTGTGCTATGTAACTCTGAGTCCATTATTTTTATGTCTGAAGATATCAATGTCCGATGCACAGTTGGACTTGGGCGTCGGATATGATCCTCGAAGGATCCGCAAAATACATTAAAAAAAACCCTTAGAGAAATTAGACATACTCATATCTAATACATACCCATATCTGACTGTCAAATTTGAATCTGAGTAATGTAGCTTGACTGTTGGTGAATCTTGTTGCACTGACCAACTTTTTGTGATGCAGATTGGTTTCAGTGCACCACAGGGTTGTGGAAAGACGACACTTGTCTTTGCTCTAGATTATCTTTTCAGGATCACTAACAGGTAGCTAGAAGAGCAATAGATTTAATTTATAAAATTGATTCATATCTCATTTTGCTCATAGTTATAATATAAACTGTGAGAGTGGAAACAATTGAAACTACTGACAATCCACCTTATCCTCAGGAAGTCTGCAACATTATCCATTGATGATTTCTATTTGACAGCAGAGGGTCAGGTAATAATTGTGGAGGATTTGGCATTTGCTAAACTTTTCTCAGTTTACTTACAGTTTCTGACACAGTTTATGTTGATAGGCCAAATTGAGGGAAGAGAACCAAGGAAATGCACTTTTGGAGGTGCCTATTGACTTTTCTTTTACTTAAATGTGGGATAATTTGTTTCTATGGTACTTTGATTTTTCATTCTTTTTTTGAATTATTCGAGTTTAACAACGGTGTCCGACACATTTGAATATGGGTAAGGAAACATCACCTTTCAAGAACCCTTCATATATAAAAAAACATAGAATATAATATACCCATATTGGACGCATACTTCTTTTGACACACTCAAATCTGAATGATACAGATTTGTTTTGGTAGTCTCCCTAGAATGAAATATTGTCTTATTGCAGTTACGTGGAAATGCTGGGAGCCATGATCTTCCGTTCTCTGTTGAAACACTGACAGCTCTAACCAAGTTGACTAAAGAAGGTATTCTTTTTTTTTTTTTGTCTTCACTCATTTTTCCTTGGCATGATTCGCTGTTTATCCATCGCCTTGTGATTGATTATGTTTGAGTTGTATACAGGCATGAAGATGAAGCTTCCCCGATATGATAAAGTAAGCTCAATATTATCAAATTTACTTGTTTTGTACTTAAGTTTTTAGTTGAACTCTGCTCATTATAGTACTATTATTCTTTACAGTCTGCATATAGAGGTAAGGGTGACAGAGCTGATCCTTCAGTATGGCCAGAAGTTGAAGGGCCGTTAATGGTAAGAGAATCTTCAGCTAGAGCTGGGGAATGATTGGTACTGTTTTGCTTGGATTTATATTTGCTCGAAAAGTAATCTATAACTTGTGTGATTTGAGTTCAGGTTATTTTATATGAAGGCTGGATGCTTGGCTTTAAGCCCCTCCTACTGAAGTTGTTAAAGCTGTTGACCCACAGGTTAGACCTATGTTGCTTCAATCTTCATTTTGCTTGACATATCCATGACCGATACATAATCAGGCATAGATATGGGGATATGATTCTCCAAAGAACTTCCAAATACATTAAAAGACTTATAAAAATTGAACATGCCTGTGTTGCACAAAAACTCACTTCTGACATAGTGAATGTATCAGAGAGGTCCCACCATTGGACCTCCCAATTTGGACTTGTTTGGTTCCTTTTAATATTATAGGGATTAAATTGATTCAGTTAATAATAGTGGGGCTAATTTGATTCAGTCCCTATAATACAGGGACTTTCCAGGTACTTTAACCCATCTGGCATTCATACCTAGTGTTAAACCTCCAAACTCCCAAGTCTTCAAGGGCCCCTTGGAGATGTTTTTGTTACTCTGACTCTTCATTTTTCACAGAGCACCTTTATTTGACACACATATCATATGCATATTTGGATATGGATATGAGAATGTAATCTTTGAAAGACTCATCAAATACATGAAATTAACTTAATATATATATATCAACATCCTACACTCACACTTGAATCCGAGATATTTATGTTATAGATGATGCTGATGTTTACTTTTGCAGCTGGAAACAGTAAATAAAAATCTTGAAGCATATTATGATGCATGGGACAAGTTCATTAAGCATGGATTGTTATCAAAATTCAGGACCCAAGTTGTGTCTACCGGTGGCGTCTGCAGGTTTGGGCTCTTATTTTTTTTTTTGAAATAATTTCTGTCTGGCTTTATTAAATAAGACTAATAAACAAAATTAAAACCACAATCTGCCAAAATTGGGCTTCTAAAACTAGTTATATGAGACCTCACAAGCGAAGCCCATAGCAGAAGAAAAGACAATATTGGGCTCTTATTTTAAAAGTTATTACTTTACGTCAATAATAGATAACTTTCACTATTTTTTTTTCTTCTATTAACTGTTTTGGGCAGGCTGAGGTTGCCATGAGGGAGGCTGGAAAACCTGGAATGTCTGATGAAGAGGTGCCTTTACATATTTGTTATGTGATATATTACAGTCTTTTGACTTTTCACTTTTGATGAAGTATTCGTGCTTGACATTCATATCCATAAATATCGGGATATGGGTATTGATATATAATCCTCTAAGGATCTTTTAAAACTTTTAAATACATCAGGGATGAAGTCCGAAGTTTATCTTTGGGGGGTCAAAATTAATTATAAAATTTTATATGGGTTTCTTTGTATATGCTTGTTATTTTAGAATTTTAAAGGAATTAAACTAAGTATTTTCATCTGTGGAGGGAGAGGGGGGGGGGGGGGGCAAAATAAATTTTAAAATTTTAAAACGGTCATAGTACTATTTTATCTTCGTATATGTTTGTTATTTTAGGATTTTAAAGGGATTAAACTGATTTTTTTTAATCTTGTAGGGGGGGGGGGAAGTGTATTTTTTACCATTAAACTAATAATTTTAAAAATTTAAGGATCGAAATGATATTAAGAGTGTGGATCAATAGAGAGTGTGTGTGTGTGTATAGTGTTTTGCTTATATCTGAATGGAAGTGTGTGGGAATGTTGACAGGTGAAAGATTTTGTGTCACGTTATTTGCCGGCTTACAAAGCTTACCTTCCTACACTGTACTGTCTCGGAAGGACCAAATGGATCAGATCCAAATCATCTCCTCGTAATTGAAATTGATGAAGGCAGGAATCCCATCTTATTTGAGTAGTATTTGATCCTTCACATGTTTACTGCCTCTACCTCTACTTTCTTGTAAATTATGTTTACTTTGAAATTCTGTGTTTTATTATTTAAATTAAATAATTACTTTAATATGTTTGCAAATATTAAATAGAACGTATAATCCAATATGAATATCGGAGATATTTTATTTCGGTTTGTTAATATTTTATCTCTTCTTTGAAATAAATAATATTATACTTAAAGAAATTGCACTATCAAGCGTGGGACAATTAACATCGTCGTTTCATTTAATATCTTTTTTGAAACAACAATTTTTTATTTAGTTGTAATTTTTGCTTTAGTTGGAACAATTTTCGTTCAATATAGTTGTTATTTAAGAACATCTTTTGTTCAGAACAATTAAAGTTTGAAACAATTCTTGTTTAGAATAATAACGTTTTTGGAATAATTATGGTTAGAATAATCATTATTTGGAATAACTTGTATTTAGAATAATTTTGTTTTTTTATAATGAGATATTGTTCAAAATAAGTTTTACCAATAAAAACATCATTACAGAACAACTCTTATATGAAACAACCATTACATTAATAATAATTATGTTGAGAACAACTCATATTTGGAACAAATCAAAATAACTATTATTCAGGAACAATTTTCATCTAAGAACAATCATCGTCTTACATTTCAAGAGATGTTTCACGAAATATGTTTCACATAGTATCGCTTCACCAAAGTAGAAGTGGAAGTAACCATAGAATACAATAGTGTTCTTGGGTTATCTTTACTCTTGGGATGTTCCAAAGAGTTTAGCTTGATGGATCAAATACTGAGGTAATTAAGAGTTTTCCTCTAAACGTTTTCTTGTAACACTGAGTACAAAATGAATTCTTATTCATTATTCAATCACCTACAAAATTCTTTCATAATAAAAAAAGCATTAATGCCTTTATAATTGAAAAATATCTATTATTATTCTTATTAACTGCTAGCTTTGTAACTCTTATTCTTAAAACACTATAAATGGGACTTGTTAAGTTCAAGATACACCAAGAGGGGGTGAATTGTCGTTTTAAAAGATTCAAGAAAATATGACAAACAAAAAAGACACAAGAATTTATAGTGGTTCAACCACAATTTCCTACCTCCACTACCTTAACTTAGCACAACTAAGGATTTTTTCCCAAATTCACTAATTTGTAATCTTTTGAGAACTAGTTTAACCTTTATAATCACTATCTTTTTAAGGTCAAGATAGAGTCACTCCCCTAAAAGTTTTCTTCCCCAAAACCTTAAGCAAACCCTTTAAAAGTGATAAATAGATTAAAGATCAAAGACACCTCTCAAAGGTTGATATTATAATGATCAAGCTCACTTAATGATTATACAACACTTGAAAGATTGAAGGAAATTGCTACCCAAGCATGTAAATGATGTAGAAATAAAAATATACTTATTGCAAACTTTTAGTTTTCAAACCATAATATATTAAAAAATTAAGCTTTTTTGCTTGTAGAAATAAATGTACTTATTTGCAAACTTTTACTTTCTTTCTTCTCTCCCTTTTTGTTAAATAAAAAAAAACTACGTGAATTTGAAAAACTAAGGAAAGATAGAAGCAAAAAAAAAAAAAAACAATAAAGGAGTATATAAAGAAGACAAGAAAAGTAATTAAACACATACAAATTAAAGATAAACTAATATCAACAAAAACAAGCAGAAAATTCAAAGCATAATATTATCAAGCAAACAAATAGTAGCTACAAATGATCCAAAGAGAATATTCAAAGTAGCATTAACCAAAGATAACATTCATTCAAAGCATGGTAACCTAGAAAAGTACCAAACAAACTAAACCAACAACCATAAGAGTACCAAACAAAGAAACAAGTTAAGCGTCTGGAGTTGGTGGGAAGCGAGAGGAATGATTAGCTCCTTGCTCCTCCAAGATGTTGCACCTATCATTAACATGGCATGTTAAGAATCAAATCAAGCATCAACATGCTAGGAAAAACCATGAACAATATTGAGAAGAGAAAGGCTACGAGGTGGTAGAGAAGGAGCCAAAGTGGGAATATTCGTAATCGGTGGCTGAGCTCCATCTTCTTGTGAAGTGCCATCCATTTATGGATCAACAGTAGCTTGCCAAGCTAGATGGGCTTGCTGAGTGCGTTGTGAAATTCTAACCCATACCCCATTAGTTTTAACCCACACACAACTATGAACAGTCGACACATTGAGGAAAAGGTAGTGGCTCGATTAGGGTCATTATTAACTTTCAGCTTAAAAGAATAAAAGAGATGGGAAAGAAAGGTGCCATACTTGTGTTTTGTTACTAGACACTGGTAGGAAAACCACTTCAATAATGTTGAGGAAAATGATAGAGGCAAGGTTAAGATGATGGTTGGTATGGAAACAATAAAGCATCAAATAGTTGAAATTTCTAAAACCGAATGTTTGTTTGTTGGAGCAACTATCCAAGCGAAAATGAGATGGAGGATCCTTTATGTAACTATAGGTCACCAACATAGTTATGAGGGGTTACAAGATCATGAGGGAAGAGATCGTGGGTGTTACCATCACCATCGTTGGGAATAGAGAGGCATTCTACAAGGATAGAGTGAGAAACTTCAACCTCTTCTCCCATAACATATGAGGTGGTGGATAGACCATTGGCACCATAGTCAAATTTAGCATTGGAATAAAAGGCAAAATGGTCAAATTCGATGCTTATTATGAAGTGTTAGGGGTTAAATCCGTGTACCCATACTTGGGTTTGCATCCAGTTAATAAGGGCTAAAAGAAAATATTTTATATGCCAGTCTGATTTTGAAAATGATATGATATTCTGATTTGTCGATGAAATGCCATTCTAATTTTGATAATTGAGTGCTATGTTAATTCAATTTATAAAAGATTATTTTGAGTTGTTGTGTGACATAATCATGCTGAAATGATTATTAAATAATCTTGATACTAAATTGATGAAATAAAATGATATGTTGAGATTATTAAGACTTTGATTTAATGTATATCTTGCATGCTATTAGCTTAATAGTAGTATATTTGAATTCAAATTATATTAATATCACTGAGTATGGGATACTTAATGCATGGATTTGTTTGTTTTAGTGCGCAAGTTATGATTAGGTTTTCGTGTGGTTGAGGATCTGTCAGCATCCAAGTTTCCAACTCTCAACTCAGCTAATCCTCGTAGTGATCTTGTTTTAATAAGTTTTGCATGGCATGTACCTAAGTCTTTTGTGAGTATTTTGAAGTCTTCTTATTATTTTGAGATGTAAATATCTTAATAGTATATGAGTTAGTAATTTGGTAACTTAGGTGCTTGTTTTGGTTGGTTAAAAACATGCTTTAGCTTACTTTACTATCTTTCCATATTTAGGATAAATTGGTGTTCATAATGCCATGATCTTAGGTTGTTAGAATGTAGTTTCATAAGTTAAATGATTGTGCAATAGTTTGGTATGATAATAGTATGATTTAGATGACAATTAGTGATAAAGAATGAACGCAAAAGAGGATCGTAAAGTTTGTCCAAGTTGTAGATTTGACTTAGGCTCTAAACGTTCGGAAAGAAACTTGGATTTTAACACAACATGAAACGCAATCCAATCCAAATCAAATAAAAAGTTGAAGAAAACTAATTGAAATAAATAACTATGATAAAAATAAAATAGAATAATAAATCAAAGATTAAAACAATAAGGATGTAACATCCGCGTTTTTGAACCAGAGTTGGAACAACAATAGTGTCGAGTTAAGAGTTAGAATATGTGGTTAAAATAAGAAGATTAGGAAAAATTAAGGATTAATTAGAAATTGTGAGAAAATAGGAAGGACTAAATAGCAATTTATCCAATTGAATTATAAGTCACCATAGGAATTAGATTGATTAAGGAGGGGCAAAAGAGTAATTTGGTGGAAGATATTTTTGGAGGCAAAGTTTTTGGCCAAAGTGTAAAGTTGGAAGGCTTAGGGACTAAAAGTGCAATTTTACCATTTTTATTAAGTGAGATATTTTAAGAGAAGATTCTAGAGAATTTGAGAGAGGGAAAAATCAATTAAAAAGCAAAGATATCAGCTCTCTCCATAAGCTAGCTATCCAAGCCTTCATCTCTTATTTCTAACTTTTGCTTTTATTCCAATTAAGTCCTTCCACCATTATTAAGCCCTCCAAGCTCTAAAATCTTCCATTTTCTTTAAAATTTCTTAACGAAAAGCATAGAAGGAAGCTAGTGTTGAAGCCCAATTTTGACCGGGCCCAACTTGGATCAAAATTTTGATTTTTAATTAAGTTTGAATTGATTTTAAATTTATTTAAATTTAAATTTGTTTTAAATTTAAATACATTTAAAATAGTTGTAAACTTAAAATCAAATTTAGAATGTCCAAATACAAGCCCAAATGGGCCCAAGTCCAAAGTCCAAATACAAATCAAAGCCCAAATTGGGCCCAAGTTCAAACAAACCCAATATCCATTTCACTACCTAAAATACAAGCCCAATTGACCTAAGACTAAACCTAAAAAGTCAGAATCTGGCAACTCCAACTTGCACTGCTACCATCCACCTCAACCACTCAGGGATCGCCACGTCAGCAGCAACTTGCCACCACCATCTTCAGCATCAACTTGCCTCTACCATCAGCTACCATAGCCACCACTGGCACCTGCAAGAAGAAAAGATAGGCATTTAAATGCAAACGACAAATAACCATCATTGTAACACTGGTTATAAAAACCAGTTTTAATCTTTTGTAAGGGGACCCTTTTTGGAGAAACAGTCAAATTCCAATGAAACTTTTATTAAAAATCAATACACGAATGTTTTCAAAGATCAGTGCAAAATAGAAGATCTCTAAACAGACACATAAAAGTAACAGAAAGACAGATTCATGAGATTCATAGCTCTCTGACATTAAAACATTCAAGTACATCTACAATACATCTGCATTCATTGTCATTAACAGATTAAGTTGCTAGACACTTCATATTTCAATACACTTTAATACACACGTTGAATACTCATCTGCTATCATTTATTATTTTTATTTACTTCAACAGCTTAATAAATATATATATGTGTATTAAATAGCATTAATAATACTGTTAATAATAAACAGAGGTAATAACGACATTAATAAGTATTAAAGATATTATTAATAATAATATTTTTAATTAATAATAGTATTTATTAATAATAAAAAAAGAAACAAAGGATCGGAAAGGTCACCACCCTCTGGACACTGCTGTCGTCGGAGTCGCGCCGGAGTTCTCCCCGAACGGCACCTCTGCCTCTCCTCCACTCGTCTGTACTGAAAATATGAAAAAGGAGTAAAAAAGGGGCTAAATAACAAAATTGAAAACAAATGAAAAATGAATAGAAATGAGGTTTCAAAATAGAAGGTTTAAATGTTTTGAAAGAAAACAAAAGATTAAAATCTTTTTGATTTGGATTTAGATCTTGGTTTTTAAGTGTGAAAACTTTGTTTTTTAAAAGAAAAATGGAATAAAAAATGGAAAAAGAAAGTCCTTACCTTGAAAAACCACCATGGACGGCGATCGGGAGCGGCTTGGAAGGCGCGTGCATCGGAGGACCACTAGCGGCATGGCGCGGTGGCCCACGCACGTGGGTTGGCGGCGCTTGTGTGGCGGAGACGGGCTGGGCACCTAGTGGCCGATGGTCGGTTAGGGAAGGAAGAAAAGAAATGGGGAAAGAGAGAGGAGAGAAAAGCCTTTTTGAAATGGTTTGAAAATGAAATGAATAAACAAAAAAAAGGGTTTAAAACAGGTTTATATATACAAGTAAAACGACGCCGTTTCAAGAGGGTGTCTTAACACCAAAAACGACGCCATTTTGCTTGTCAGAACCCATGGCCTGACCCGATCCGACCCGACCCGCCTGGAGGATCCGCGTGTTTTTGCAAAATGGATTATTTCTGCATTTGGTCCTTCCGCATTTTTTGATTGTTTCAATTTAGTCCTTTTTGCACTTTTAATTATTTTCAAATTGGCCCAATAATTTTTAATGCTTTTCAATATAGCCTTTGACCTTTTGAAAGCACCAGAAGCTACCACGTGTCATTATTTTGGTTTATTTCTCTAAATGATCCCTCTTAATTTTAATTTATTTTAATTTAACCCTAAAATCAAGTTCTGTTTAATTACCAAATTGGCCCAAAATTTTTTCATGGTTTTCAAATTAGTCGTTTGACTTCAGGATACCTGAGGGGCTGCCACGTGTCACCTATTTTTGGTTTTATTACTCTGGAGGTCCCTAAACTGTCCAAAAATTATATTCTGACCCCCGAACTTCTCCAAAATTCCATTTCTAACCTCGAAACTTTCAAAAATTACCATTTTACCCCCGAATGTCAAAAAACTCCATTTTTGACCCAAAACTTCCAAAAACTACCATTTTACCCCTGGATGTCCAAAAACTCCATTTTTGACCCGAAACTTCCAAAAATTATCATTTTACCCCCGGATGTCCAAAAATTCCGTTTTTGATCTCGGTCTTTCTAAAAATTACCGTTTTACCCTCGAATGTCTAAAATGTCATTTTTAACCCCAAATTCTCCCAAAATTACCTTTTTGCCCCCGAGAGCCCAAAATTACCATTTTACTCCCGGGTATCCAAAAGTCTCATTTTCAACTTCGATTGCATCATTTTGTTTCCTCATCAACATTTGCCTTTATTTTCAATTATTAAGCATATCGTATTTTATATTTTAGATTCTTGGATACCCTTTATCTGCTTATTATCTTACTTTGTGTTATTTAATCTCCCTTATTAACTGCTCATTCGTGTTTAAAAAAAATTACACGTTCGTTTTCAAAGTTGTTTTAAAACCAACGCAATGTTCCTTTCGTGTGGAAACCTCAGAAAATCATGCCCTAACGTGTCGGGTGTGATTTTCCGTATAACTCGCGCGAATCGAAAGTCATTTTTTTAGTTTTTTATGCCTGTTTAACTTCGAGATTCTGAGAACGTCATGTCCTAACGTGTTGGTCACGACTTTAATTCTTTGCGAAAATCGAAGCAAACGGGCATTCCATATGCAAATTTTCCAAGTTATATGTCCGATTGCATTTTAAATTTAATGCGAAATTTTCAAGTTCTCAAAAAATATATATCTATATCTATAAACGATTTTAAAACAAAACGAGGTAATGTCCTTTCGTGTGAAGACCTCGAAAAACCATACTCTAACGTGCTGGGTTTGATTTTCGTATAATTCACACGATGAAATATCCTCTTCAAAGTCTTTCAAAACGTCCTTCAATTTTGAAAATCTGAGAACATAGTCCCTAACATGTTGGACACGATTTCCAATTCTCATAAAGATTCGAAACACGGGGACGGGTTTTCTCAAAAAGGCTTCCCTTGAAATCTTGCAAAGTTTGTCTAAAGACAAAGATCGTATTTTAACTTTACTCTAGTTTTCAACGTTTTCACAAAACAAGACCCGGATTTGGGGTATGAGGGTGCTAATTGTTCCTCATGCGTAATCGACTTTCGAACTCGTTTTTTGGATTTCGAAGACCTACATATTTTTCAAAACGGCTTTCTAAATGTTTTGTGGTGTTCCAATCACACCAAATAAAAGATTGGTGGCGACTCTCATTTTTCCAAATTTTAAAATAAATTTTCAAAACGTCGTTTTAAAAACGTTTCGACAGCTTGGTGACTCCATTGGGGATTTTTTAAAATAAACGAGAGTCAAGCCAAAATTGATTATTTTCGGGTCTTTTTTGAAAACTTTTGAGCTTCGATTTTGTTTAATATGCGATTCTCGGCAATTTTGTATGGTATTATACTTTGTGATATTGCTAATGTAATTTTGCATCCATATACATTGTGCTATTACCCTTTTAAGTGGAAGTGGGAAACTACTCCTTCGTGAGGTCTTCACCTCCATGCAGGATAGTGAATCGCTTTCGGATTACAAAGTACCCTTGTTTTCGTGAAGTTTTCACTTTCGTGCAAACATGTGGGAAATGTGTCCCCCTAAACCGAACTCATCCCTATGAGCCTATAATGGGTGAGGATCGAGGAATCTGCTGGTTTGGGTACCCTTTACTTTAGAACCCAAAACCACATATAGTGAGCCGTAAGTACTCGCCCTAGACAGAGTTACGCCGAGCCTTTTAGCATTTACCCGAGATAATTTCTTAGGTTCTGTGTTATATACTTGTATATTGGTTTCATTGTTACGTTCTACTAATCGTGTTTTGTTTTGTCTCTTTTACTTGCATTTGCATCATCATACAAGAAAAGGGGTGTTGATTTAAATTCAGTTACCAAATAGGCAGTTTCATTATGGGGGACGGATTTCTTAATAAAGTGGAAGATAACATAGCTTTGCACTTATGGTCGAAGGAAAGCACAAAGTCAAAGAAGATTTAGAAGACTTGAAGGAAGATTATGCAAATTCAGATTAATATCCTTGAAAGGAATCAAGAAACAAGTCAGGGGCACTTTTGACAAGCTCAGAGACATGTTCGAGATAGAGATTATGCAAACAATGAAAAAGCGGCTGATCACAAGCGAGCATTAGTCATCGAAGAACGGGGACGAAATTGGAAGACCAAAGCTCTAGGCCATAAGGCAAAGCCGTATGTAATCCGTTTTATGTGGAGAATTTTGTCTTCTAGAGAAGTTGCTCTAATGGGATTGAATTCAAAATCAATGCCTTTTCTTATGCATACATGCATTCATGCAACACATTTTATTAACTTGCGGAATTCTATACAAGCCTACCTTTAGTGAGATTATGCCAAACCTTCAATGGTTACTTGGGCAAGGTAAGAGACACGGTTATATTTTTGCTTTTTTGAATCTGTTTGCATTGCATTCTCATTCAAAAGGTGTTGATTCATGTTCTATTATCAAATAGAGAACTGGTCATAAGAAAACATATTCTTTGATGAGGTAGAAGTCAACATGGTTGTGCATATATGGTCAAAGATAAAGGTGATGACCTGTCAAAGGGATGCATTCAGGATTCAAGATTGCACCCAAGTACATGAAAGCCATAACAGTTTGCAAGAGTTGAATGAAGTATGGAAGACAAAATGAGGCGGATATCCAATCATGAATATGTTGACTTACTTGATGATAAAAAAAGAATAGGCATAGGTCTCGAGCTCTCATTTAGTATTGGAGTTCAACTTCTAATAGTTTCACATTTGGAAAGGAGGACATGATGCCCATGATAGAAGAGTAAATCGCTTTACCTTTTGGCTCAAGGGATCAAAACAATAATGTCTACTTTGAACGTGGCAATCGTCCTTACCTACTTAAGGTTAAAATAGAGATTCACCTTTTCCAAGTCCTAACACGGTATTGGAATTCAACTTAGTCGCTTGATCTTCAGAAACATAGATATACTGTAGAAGAATACATACATTACATTGCTCCATTGCCTAGGAACTCAAGTTGATAAGGTCTACTCTAGACGAGCGAGCATTGGGTTGTAATCCTGATTAAGGAAAGAGAAGAGAACAAGTACATTGCTTTGGAAAACCTGCTTAGTACACTCAGATGCAAGAAAGAATGATGACGTCTTCATCTCAAACATAATTGAGTTAGTCATTTTTCGTAAAGTGTCGGGGCACGTAGAGGACACGATTGTAGATTCATTTTAGATTCATTTTTTGTTTGACAAAAGAATCACTCATGTTCTAGCAATCTTAGCCACTAAGCACCTGTCCAAGAAGGGACAAAGGAAGGTGTATTGATTCACGACTTTTGTTAGTATGGTCCCGTGGCCATTTGAAAAGTCGAAAAAGTCTTATCGAGAATTCTCTGAAGACTACTCTCTGTTGACGAGATTTGTGACTGTTCAAAGACAAGACAACATTGCCAAAGACAATGGGAATAAACGAGAAATGATTTCAACACGATTAGGGGCAAGTCTGAGATAGGGGCTATGTTGCAAGCAAAGATTTGACCCAAATGCGAGAAATGACTAATTGCTTGTAGACTTTTGCCATTCAAGATCGATGTTTTGAACTTGAAATCAGGGGCAAACCAGAGCAAAAATTAGGACTTTGAGTATTAAAGCACAACAATACATGCTTCTGCCTAATGTAAAAGAATTTGCTTTCTAGTAAAGTTGTCTAATGGAATGGAACCAAGAATCAACGCCTTGTTGCATGCATTTTATCATTTCATATGAGAGTCATTTACCCTAAATGAAAGCCAAAAGGAAACATGATAAATCAAGATAGGAGATGATAAAATTTGAGAAAATTCATGTGAAGAGTGGAACCTATTGAGAGTTCGTCCCTATACCCTCGGAAGTGTTTTGGACAACTAGACTGTGGAGGAGCTTCTTGTAGTTTTTAGGACTTTTCCAGGAAAATATTCAGAATACACTTATCACTCTAAGCTTGAGAGTAATAGGGATCCTTTTATGAAGGGCAAATGACCATTATCTTTTATTTCAATAAAACGATGCATTATTTTTGTCCTATTTGGCAAACACCTTACCATTCTTTTCATTCGTTCATATCACAATTAATCATTCTTTAGTTCAATTATTTTTTGGATCCCCTTTTTCTTTGTGCTGGGTCCCTTGATATTAAGGATACGAGCAACACTGCTGTTGACTTAAACCCTTTTGAGTAAGTCATGTGTCCAAAAAAAAAAAACTCCAAGGCTTTGAAAATGATCAAGAGTGTAACTTGTCTCTCAATCTGCTGCGGATGGTTGAGCAAGACACGAAACAGACATCACCTTGAAGAGTCGTGATTTTAAGTGAGGATCGATACATGAGTCTTTGTAAAAACAAGACAAGCTATATCGAGAACCCAAAGGTCTTTGCATGATCCTATCAGAGCATGCCAAGATAAACGAACCGACGTCATGACATATAGACTCTCATAAAAGAAGAAACTTGAAAAATGGAGGCTCGATGTGATATAAAAAAAGGGTCAAAAATCCGCAAAGGGCATTTTACAATAAAAAGAAAAAAGAAAGAAAAAGTCAAGATGAAAACTCGCAAAGGGCTTCTTGAAAATTTATTGTCCATCATCTTTTCATGTGAAGCACGGACACCATCGAACCAACGTTGCAAAAGAGTTTCTAATGAGCATCAATTCATCCTCATGATCATTGATTACTACTTCCCAGGCCAATTGGCGGTCAAGCAAATTATTGAAAATGAGAGATTATATGCTGGTATGGAATGCCAAGAAAGGATCATACTCGACGATGACTTGAATTTGAGCAACAGTACGACAGCAAAGTCTGTAGCCAATTTAAGAACAAATATCACGACCTAGCACTACATCGAAAAATAGGTGAATGAGGCATTGAAGGTGACCAATAAGAGCATCAAAAGTATTCTTAGCAAAGACCTACAAAGGCTTGACATGAGAAATCACCATTTGTCTTGGAGACTTATTAGGCTTCTATTAGAACATCCACCGAGGCAACACCTTTTGCACCAGAATAAAAGTCATCCTACCCATTAGAATCAAGTTTCCTTCCCTCCAGATTTTGTTAGAGCTAATGAAGTAGAATGGATCTAATCCAGATGCAGTCAACCAAAAAATCCTAAAATCATGACCAGATGACAAGGATTTACGACGAACAAGGATCCATTCTATAGAACTCCACGAGAGAGCTCTAGTTTTGAAAAGGATCTTGCTCACAAAAGACTTCCAAGGAAAAGTGATGTCAAAATTGGAAAGGCCCCATGAGATGAAAAAGTTTTTGGAGAAGATCAAATGAATGGCAAAGACATGCCCAATTTTGTGAACTCGGATTCAAAGAAAAAAAACACAAAAAAAGGAGAGGTCGAGATGAAAACTCGTAAAGAGCATCTTGAAACCTAAGGAGATTTGAGTTGAAAACTTAAAAAAGGTGGCTTAAATTCGAATAAGAGAAAGGGGCATGAAGTGGTCCTTTCTCTCAAAGTACTCCGAGTTTCATGGACACATGTCAAGCTCAGAATAGTCCTCATCATGTTTGCTCATTGAAGCTCATACTTTGATATCTGAGGCTCCTAACTCCATTCTTTATTCACCTTATGTTTTGCAACGTTTGACCAATACATGTCATTTTTAATCCTTTTGTGAGCTTTGCCTCCATGAAATTTATTCGCCTTGCGATCTTGTCCAAGCACTTCTACATCAAGATAATGATCAATGAACCAATGACCTTTTCATTCATGCAGGCTTTAACCTTCAATCAAATTCAATTTCATCTATTTCGTAACCATGTTCAATTGCGCTTACATAACAGCCAGTGGACTAATGATTTTAATCTTTTCATTCATGCGAGCTTTGCCTCCAATAAAATTCATCCACCTAACCCTATTCTTTGCTCACTTTGTGTTTGGCAATTCTTTGACCAATATGAGTCATTTTTAATCTTTTCATTTATGTGAGCTTTGCCTCCAATAAAATTTCATTCACCTTGCGACCATGCTCAAGCAAAATTCTGCACCAAAATTGTGATTATTGAACCAACGATCTTTTCATTCATACGACCTTTGTTTGCAATCCAATTCAATTTCATCCATAGCCTTGATGCAAGCATCTTTGCATTTGAAATAACGGTTAATGGTCAACGATATAAGGAATAAAAGGATTTTTGCATATTGTCTGGAAAATTTCTAAATATTACAAAGACCTGAAACATGACCACTAGTTAGGAATAACCCGAGGGTTAGAAAAGTCTCAAAACAAATAGTCCAATTATGACTATCTCTTTTGGTTTCACAACAAAGATACACAAACGCAAAACATGATAACATATCAATGATAGGACTTAGATAAACGATGAACGATGCCGGCTAAGGACTATAAGTAAAATCACTTCTTAAAGATGGCATTTAGCATTCATCATTCATACCCATCTATTTAGGAGCATTTAACTCATCCTGATCATGGCATCCTAAACAATCTGGCCTACCTAGAGGCCCATTTGAGCATATTTCTACAGGTCTCAGCACCATGAAACACAACGGGAAAGATCTAAGACCATAACGGCAGATCCAGTACCGCAAAGATACAAAAGGGAAAGGTCTAAGTCACAACGGCAGACCGTGTACCTTAGAAGACACGACGGGAAAGATCTAAGACCGCAACGGCGGATCCAGTACCGTAAAAAGATAGAAGGGAAAGATCTAAGACAGCAATGGCAGATCCAGTACCGCGAAGACATAAGGGAAAGATCTAAGCCGTAATAGAGGATCTAGCACCACGAAGACATGAAGGGAAAGATCTAAGCCGCGACGGCGGATCTAGTACCACGAAGACATGAAGAGAAAGATCTAAGCCGCGACGGCGAATCTAGTATCACCGAAGATTTGAAGGGAAAGGTTTAAGTCGCAATGGCGAACTTGGTACCTTAGAAACATGACAAGAAAGGTCGAATCCACGACGATGAAACTTCCACCTTAAAGTCATAGTGGATCAGATTAAAACTACAATAGCAAGTCTTTATCTCTCTGAAGTCACAGTAAGAGCAAGATGAAGCTTCGACATCAAATCCTATCTTCATGAAGATGCAGTGGAGATGGATTCAAATTACATCATTTCATTCTTACCCTTAGATTCAAAAAGGGTAAAATAAAGATTTTGATCTCTTACCCCGAGCCAGGGGCAGATTGAAGCCATTTGATCTTTTACCCCGAGCTTGGGGTAAATCATCATCAACCAATCTCTTACCCCGAGCTTGGGGCAGATCACCAAACTCCAATACTTTGCCCTAATCACGGGGTAGATTGCAATTATCCACAAACAGTGAGGCGGTCATCTTTCTGATGAGATATAGAGAAGTATACCAACTCGACGCTCGATATGAGCAAACCTTCGAGCCCTAGCTTCCTGATGAGATTCTGAGAAGCAGGTCGAAGCAATAAAATAATTCGTCTTCCTGATGAGATACAGAGAAACAGATTGAAACAAACAACGCGGTCATCTTCCTTATGAGATACAGAGAAAAAGACCAAATCAAACTCACGCTCGATATGAGCAAATCTTCGAACCCCAGCTTCCTAATGAGATACTGAGAAGCAGGTCGAAGCAATAAAATGGTTACCTTCCTAATGAGATACTGAGAAGTGAACCAAATTCGTCTTCCTGATGAGATACAGAGAAGAGGATTGAAACAAACGACGCGGTCATCTTCCTGATGAGATACAGAGAAGAAGACCAAATCAAACTGACGCTGGATGCGAGCAAATCTTTGAACCCCAGCTTCCTGATGAGATACTAAGAAGCAGGTCAAAGCAATAAAATGGTTAGCTTCTTGATGAGATACTGAGAAGTGGACCAAATTCGTCTTCTTGATGAGATACAGAGAAGCAGATTGAAACAAACGACGTGATCATCTTCCTGATGAGATACAGAGAAGAAGACCAAATCAAACCCACGCTCGATATGAGCAAATCTTCGAACCCCAGCTTCCTGATGAGATACTGAGAAATAGGTTGAAGCAATAAAACGGTTAGTTTCCTGATGAGATATTGAGAAGTGGACCAAATTCGTCTTCTTGATGAGATACAGAGAAGCGGATTGAAAACAAACGATACGGTCATCTTCCTGATGGGATACTGAGAAGAAGGCCAAGTCAATGAAACCAGACTCAAAGACTACGATGACGAATTCCAACCTCCTTGAAATTTCAAGAGAATGGAGTGAAATTACAGTAGCAAATTTTGTCTTTTCGAAAATTGCCCAAGGGCAAGATGGAATCACAACATCAAAGTTGCAAAGGCAGATGCGGCAAAATCAAACGGTCAATAAAGCGAAAAGTGAGCTGGTTGAAAGAAGAGCATCAAAGGGACGAGACCTGACAAATTGGGCAAAATTGGTCTTTTTTTGGTCTTTGCCCCGTTCCTGTTACACAGCAACGAGCAAAGAGGGGCAGTTGTTGAAGCTCAATTTTGACTGGGCCCAACTTGGATCAAAATTTTGATTTTTAAATTAAGTTTGAATTGATTTTAAATTTAAATTTGTTTTAAATTTAAATACATTTAAAATAGTTTTAAACTTAAAATCAAATTTAGAATGTCCAAATACAAGCCCGAATGGGCCCAAGTCGAAAGTCCAAATACAAATCAAAGACCAAGTTTAAACAAACCCAATATCCATTTCACTACCCAAAATATAAGCCCAATTGACCTAAGACTAAACCTAAAAAGTCAGAATCTGGCAACTCCCACTTGCACTGTTGCCGTCCACCTCAACCACTCAGGGATCGCCACGTCACCAGCAACTTGCCACCATCTTCAGCATCAACTTGCCTCTGCCATCAGCTACCATAGCCACCACTGGTACCTGCAAGAAGAAAAGATAGGCATTTAAATGCAAACGACAAATAACCATCATTGCAACACTCGTTATAAAAACCAGATTTAATCTTTTGTAAGGGGTCCCTTTTTGGAGAAACAGTCAAATTCCAGTGAAACTTTTATTAGAAATCAGTACACGAATGTTTTTCAAAGATCAGTACAAAATAGAAGATCTCTAAACAGACACATAAAAGCAACAGAAAGACAAATTCAAGAGATTCATATCTCTCTGACATAAAACATTCAGGTACATCTTCAATACATCTGCATTCATTGTCATTAATAGTTTAAGTTGGTAGACTCTTTATATTTCAATACACTTTAATACACACGTTGAATACTCATCTACTATCATTTATTATTTTTATTTACTTCAATAGCTTAATAAATAAATATATATATGTATTAAAAATAGCATTAATAATACTGTTAATAATAAACAGAGGTAATAACACAAGTATTAAAGATATTAATAATAATATTTTTAATTAATAATAGTATTTATTAATAATAAAAAAAGAAAACAAAGGATCGGGAAGGTCACTGCCCTCTGGACACTGCTGTCGTCGGAGTCGCACTGGAGTTCTCCCCGAACGGCGCCCCTGCCTCGCCCTCCACTCGTCTGTACTGGAAATACGAAAAAGGAGTAAAAAAGGGCTAAATAACAAAATTGAAAACAAATGAAAAATGAATAGAAATGAGGTTTCAAAAGAGAAGGTTTAAGTGTTTTGAAAGAAAACAAAAGATTAAATTTTTTTTTATTTGGATTTATCTTGGTTTTTAAGTTTGAAAACTTTGTTTTATAAAAGAAAAATGGAGTAAAAAATGGAAAAAGAAAGTCCTTACCTTCGAAAAACCACCATGGACGGCGATCGGGAGCGGCTTGGACGGCGCGTGCATCGGAGGACCACTGGCGGCATGGCGCGGTGACCACGCATGTGGGTTGGCGGCGCGCGTGTGGCAGAGACGGGCTGGGCACCTAGTGGCCGATGGTTGGCTAGGGAAGGGAGAAAAGAAATGGGGAAGAGAGAGGAGAGAAAAGCTTTTTTGAAATGGTTTGAAAATGAATTGAATAAACAAAAAAAGGGGTTAAAAACAGGTTTATATATACAAGTAAAATGGTGCCGTTTCAAGAAGGTGTCTTAACACCAAAAACGACGCCGTTTTGCTTATCAGAACCCATGGCCTGACTTGATCCGACCCGACCCGCCTGAAGGATCCGAGTGTTTTTGCAAAATGTGTTATTTTTGCATTTGGTCCTTCCGTATTTTTTGATTGTTTCAATTTAGTCTTTTTGCACTTTTAATTATTTTCAAATTGGCTCAATAATTTTCAATGCTTTTCAATATAGTCCTTTGACCTTTTGAAAGCACCAGAAGCTGCCACGTGTCATTATTTTGGTTTATTTCTCTAAATGATCCCTCCTAATTTTAATTTATTTTAATTTAACCCTAAAATCAAGTTCTATTTAATTACCAAATTAGTCCAAAAATTTTTCATGGCTTTCAAATTAGTCCTTTGACTTCAGGATGCCTGAGGGGCTGCCACGTGTCACCTATTTTTGGTTTTATTATTCTAGAGGTCCCTAAACTGTCAAAAAATTATATTCTGACCCTCGAACTTCTCCAAAATTCCATTTTTAACCCTAAAACTTTCCAAAAATTACCATTTTACCCCCGAACTTCCAAAATTCCATTTTTGACCCGAAACTTCCAAAAATTACCATTTTACCCCGGATATCCAAAACTCCATTTTTGATCCCGATCTTTCTAAAAATTACTATTTTACCTGAATATCTAAAATGTCATTTTTAACCCTAAATTCTCTTTGAATTACCATTTTTCCCTCGAGAGCTCAAAATTACCATTTTACCCCCGGGTATCCAAAAGTTTTATTTTCAACTCCGATTGCATCATTTTGTTTCCTCATCAACATTTGCCTTATTTTATTTTCAATTATTAAGCATCTCGTTTTTTATATTTTAGATTCTTGCATACCCTTTATCTACTTATTATCTTACTTTGTGTTATTTAATCTCCCTTATTAACTGCTCATTCGTGTTTAAAAAAAATTACACGTTCGTTTTCAAAGTTGTTTTAAAACCAAGGCAATGTTCCTTTCGTGTGGAAACCTCGGGAAATCATGTCCTAACGCATCGGGTGTGATTTTCCGTATAACTCGTGCGAATCGAACATCCTTTTCTGAGTTTTTTATGCCTGTTAACTTCAAGATTCCGAGAACGTCGTGTCCTACTAACGTTGGTCACGACTTTAATTCTTTGCGAAAATCGAAGTAAACGGGCATTCCATATGCAAATTTTCCAAGTTATATGTCCGAGGATTGCATTTTAAATTTAATGCGAAATTTTCAAGTTCTCAAAATATATATCTATATATATAAACGATTTTAAAACAAAACGAGGCAATGTCCTTTCGTGTGAAGACCTTGAAAAATCATACCCTAACGTTGGGTTTGATTTTCGTATAATTCACATGATGGATTATCCTCTTTAAAGTCTTTCAAAACGTCCTTCAATTTTGAAAATCTAAGAACATAGTGGCTTAACGTGTTGGACACGATTTCCAGTTCTCATAGAGATTCGAACCACGGGGACGGGTTTTCTCAAAAAGGCTTCCCTTGAAATCTTGCAAAGTTTTTCTAAAGACAAAGATCATATTTTAAACTTTACTCGAGTTTTCAACGTTTTCACAAAACAAGACCTGGAAGTAATCAATGTGGTACCAATTTTGGGCGTATGAGGATGCTAATCCTTCCTCATGCGTAACCGACTCCCGAACTCGTTTTCTGGATTTCGAAGACCTACATATTTTTCAAAACGGCTTTTTAAACGTTTTGTGGTGTTCCAATCTCACCAAATAAAAGATTGGTGGCGATCCTATTTTTCCAAATTTTAAAATAAATTTTTCGAAACGTCGTTTTAAAAATGTTTCGATAGCTAGTAGACACCTTAATATCCTTATAGAGTCCACTTTGAAGTGTTAAAGTGGATAGGGATTGAATTAGAATTTTGGAAATTCAAGAACAAAGGTAAGAGATGATTCAATTTTCATGACACACATGTATATTTACATAATCTAGCATGAAAAAAGTATTGAATTCTAGTCTTAAGCTTATATCTGTTTGCATGAAATTGAAGAAAGAGGGAAGAAGGAGAAGGACCAAATTGAAGAAAAAGGAAAGGAGAAAGCTAAGGTGTGAGAAGAAATTATCTACAAGTGAGGTAAGTACTACAAGTATTAAAAGACTTAGTAACAATTAAGTTAAAGTTTTTATAATTTAATATATATGATTAATCATGATGAAAATGAGATGTTTAATTATAAGTATGATAATTATGTGTGATTGAATGAAATTTAGTATAAAGAAGCATGAGAAAGGAATTAATCTCATTGAAACAGTTTGGACAGAACAGAGGATTAACTTCGAAAATTCACCAAAAATTGTATAAAAAGAGTTTAGAGTTTAATTAAATATGTAATTAAATCTTATTGAGCGTAGTTTCATATGGAAGAAACAATGAAATAAAAGGAGTTGTATATTTCGAGATATACTAGTTTTTGTGTAACAAGGTCAGAGTAGGTTCGAGTTCCTCTGTTCTGACTTTGAAAAATCATATAAAAATGTAGAAAACTTATTAGAAACTGAAATTTATATGGTTGAATCCTTAATGAGTCTATTTTCAAAAGAAACAGACGAGAACATTATTGGATCTCTTTACTAAAAGATAAATAATTTTTAATAAAGAAAGGTCGAAACTGTTAGGCAGCAGAGAAGGGGTAAATTGAAAGAATTTATTGTACAAATTGGCTAAAGTAAAAATCCTGAAATTTTTATGGTAAAAATATATTTGAGTGTAATTTCAGAATTATCAAGCGGATTATAATTTCGAATTCTATAGCTCAAGATATAAATAATTTAGTGACTATGACTCAAATGGACAGTTTTGAAAATTAATGTGAAAATAAGAGTAAAGAGGTATATGATGATATATATGTGATGAACAATGTATATGTGAAATATTATGTGTTTAATTATAAATATTGATTATATGATAAAATGGTGATATTGTGAAATCCATTGAGGAAATAAAGGTGAGAAATACATGATTATGTATATGTGAAGAAAAATGTATATATGATGTATAAGTTGTGAATGATTTGTGATCAAAATTGAAAGTGAAAGTGAAAGTGAAATTGAAAGTGATATGAATTGTAAATTGAAAATCCCTATTAACTAGTCGGGCTGAGTCGGATATAGTTGGCATGCCATAGGATTGGAAGAGTTCAAGGATACTTTGACCTTGAGTCGATGAGACACTGGTGTCATTATTTTACTTCGGATAGATTCGATGAGGTACTGGGTACCACTTTACTTCGGCTAGGCCGATGAGACACTGGGTGTCACTTTATTGCTTCGAACTATCCGATGAGGCATTGGGTTCCATTCTGGTGTGTTTGGTTGGATCCGTGTATCCGCCAAGGTCCGAATATTGTTAATAGGGTAGAGAATGTGAAAAAGAAAGAATGTGCAAATTGTGACATTGAGGTAAGTGAAAGGATAATCACATGAAAGGTAAGTACAACATATGTATAAGAAATCAAAAAATGATAAAACTAAGTAAGCTAAGGGATTGGAATGACTAAAATGTGAAATGAGGAAGAATATGTGAATTCATAACACTACTGTAAGTTAAATGTTATACACATAAAAGGTATATTTTACATCAATAAATAAATATATGAATGAGTTTGAAACGTGTGATTAAAAGATGAATGATTAATGACTCTTGTAGTACTTACTAACTAAGCCTTCACCGGCTTAACGCGTTTATTTCAACGCGTAGGTATAAGACCTCTGAGAAGCTAAGGTTGGATTAGGTGCCTCTCATCAAATCACATCAACATCGAAAGATTGCAAGACAAGGTATATTTATTTTGTGTGAAATGGCATGTACAAATGGTATACCTATGTGTCTCTAATGAATGGGTTATCAATATTGCTTTGAAAATTTACATGAATTGAATAAAAATGGTTAAAATTGTGTTTTAGACTGATTTGAAATATTGAGAAGTTTTTAAATTGTTTTAGGGGGTTATTACTAAGTTTTCAGCTATATTTACTGATTTTGAGACAGAGGTATCGATATTTTAAGGTGGTAACGATACCAGAGTTCCAGAATGCCCTATTGGTTTCGTTTTTAAGCAAAAGTATCGATATTTGCCCTGTTTTGAGTAAAAATTACATTTTCTTTATTTTCAGACTGGTTTTAAGTCTCAAGTTTGATTATACTTGATTATTTTGTGATATTTTGAGTAAAAAAGACTCAATTACATAGTATTTGAAAGAAAATTTTGTTATACTCGTTTTTAATTTTCTGACACTGTATGTAATACTCTTATACCGGGTTTATATATGTGAACCGGGTGTAGGGGTGTTACAAAGGAAGAAAAATAAAAAAAAATAGATGGAAAAGATGAAATGTGGCGTGTAAAAGTCCTAAGAAGTCTTGGAAACAAGAAGAATCCATAACTCCCTTCAAGCGGCTCTAATTTCCCCTCCGAGAAAGAAAACGTGGCAAAAAAAAATTTGAAGATGATCACCACAATCTGAAAAGAGAAGTTGAATAATAATGAATTTATCTTTTTGTACAATGTGAAGGCCTTTGTATATGCTAGCTAAATAAATCTAAATAAAACTCTAATTAACCTAAACAAGAAGTAGTTTTAAACTAAACTTTCTTGTTGACATAAAACTCCTAAATAAGTTAAAATACTTAATAATTATAAAAAAATGGAATAAAAAAAAAACTGATAAATACAATATTAAGCTCATATATAATAAAAATTAAGCTTAAAACCCAAATCCAATATGATTTAAACTCGAATTCAAAGCCCGAAACTCGTAATTCCCGTCTTAATCCCGTCCAGAAATCTACTCTCGCAGTCTTCACTAAAAGAACCATAACTTGAGTTCCCAAACTCAAAATCGAGTGATTCGAAGTGCGTTTCGAAGCTAAGATATAGATCTTCAAATGCTATGAATACATCTTAATCCATAAATACCTAGATCCCATACAAATTTTTTCACAAGTTGACTAATCTTTTCAGCTTGAAAATTGACAACTTGGCTGGGCCTTGAGGTAGTGTAGTAGTAGAGGTTTGAGATGTCATCATATCCATGAGTATGAAATTGGACTTTGAGACTCGCATCATTCCTCTCTTCCTCAGAATATTCATCCTCGAATCTTTAGTTGTATAAAAATAAAAAAGATTAGAATTAATAACAATAAAATGAAAAAAAATACTTACTTAAGCCTTCTTATGCACCAAAACTATTTACAGGATCAAAGATCTAATTTTGATCTCCCAAATAAACATGGATCAAATACCTCTCCTTCAAAAATAAACCATCAAAACTAAACAAAGAAATAGTAAGCACATGAGTGTTCAAGTAAAAAATAACTTATAACTTTATTTGAATATACATGGTCATCCATAAGCATTTCCAACAATGAGTCAAGAATTTCACATAATTATAAAAATCAAGAAGTTTAATATTATTATGTAAAAATTCATATTTAAAGTGTAAGGTAGAAAATTTTGTTGCAAGATCAAAGACATAACATTCTTTAGTAAACCTTTCGAATGCAACAAAAGTAAGCTTTACATACCTAGATAAACTCATAAAATCAATTGAACTTTCAACCATTGTTTATTGAAACTTGACCAATGAGAAAGCATGTCGTAAAGAAATAAAATCAATAGCATACTTATAAAAAACATTCAAGGTATGCCTTCTTAAATCAATTTCTAATGTTTCCTTACCTTTCTTAGCTTATAGTAGTTGTAAGGAATTATCAATGTTCAATTTACCTTTTTCTCACAAGTAAAATCATCTATTGATGGTAGAATAATATAATTTAGAGTCGGTCCATGAATCCTTGAAATCTTTTTGACAAAGAAACACCAAAACAAATTTGAGGTAGAGTTAGTTAAAACATTATCATTTTTCACTTTTGTATGTGTATTTTCTTGCTTTTCATTTTCTTTTCCACTTGAGATCTCTCTAATTTTACCTCATATTAGGGGTGAGCATTCGATCGAATCGAATGGAAAATTTTTGAGTTAATCGAGTTTTCGAATCCTATTTCATTATCCTAACTCGACTTAAAATTTTACGAATGGAGTCAAGTGAGATGGAATTCGAATAGAATCGAATATATTGTTCGAGTTAAATTAAAAATAATATTTGATGTGTTTAATTTTATATAATTTTTAAAAAAATATTTTTATTTAATTTAGAGTTTTTTTTAAGAACAGAAAATTAATTTTGGGTTTAGTTTATGAGTTTTTAAGAACGAAATTATATTTGGGTAAAGTAAAAGGTAAAAAATTAAAAAAATTTGGGTTTAGTTTATGGATGATTTTAACCTTTAGGGAAAAAAATTGGGTAAGATAAAATGTTTGGGTTTTGGGGGGAATATGGGATAAATAAATTGGGCCTGAGTAATATAAATTTAAAATTAAAAATAATATAGGTTTATTCGAATTATTCGAGTTATTTGAATTAAAAAATTTAACTCGATTCGAACTCGAAATTTGAAAAAAAATTCAACTCGATTTGTTTAACTCGATTTGAATAATTCGAATAATTCAAAATTCAAAATTTTTTTTCGAATTTTTTTGATTCGAATTGAGTTTTGCTTACCCCTACCTCATATGAATTTCACTCACCAAATTTGAACCATCAAGTAGACTTTTATCACTCAAGGTCTCTTTTCTCTTGGTCTTTTCACATGATTCTTCTTAACTTCCCAGATCCTCTTTATAAGTATTATGAATATTCAACTCAGTACAATACATCTCAATAGGAGAATATGACGTTTCTATCTTATCTAACTCCATAGATTAAAGGAAAAATGCTCATTATCATCTTTTTCCGATTCACAAAGTTCATCATCACAAATCTCTTTTCCACTAGAGTAAGAGTCAACAAAAGGTAAAAAGCCATACTTACTTTCTTCTCTAGTTGGATATTTAATTGAACATTGAAAACCCTTATTATCTTTTGAACTACACCAATAACATTACAGAAAAGATGATAGTTCAATCGTATTCTCTCTATTTGGATATTTAGTTGGACATCAAAAAACCCTCATGATCTTTTGAACTACACCAATAACATTTCACAATAGGTGAGAGATCAGTTGTACTCCTCATTTCATTTGGCCATCTCCCATTGAATTGACAAACTAATGTATGATCACCTTTTCCATCACAATAAGTCTCTTGATCATTCTTTTTATGAAATTATGGAATTGAGGACTTTGATTTAGCTAAAAAATGTCACCCACAGTCATTATAACCAAAGTCTCATTATTTGCACAAGAGACATGTCGAGCATTATTTGCACGAACACGAGGTTGATCAACCTTATATCCTCAGTAACGATTTCGACACTCAATTTTGGTCTTAGATGTTCCCAATTTTTGCTGATCGTGTCTAGAATAGTGTCCCGTTGCTGATCTTGAGCATTTCGAACCACTTGATCCCTTTGCAACTTTCCAATCATAGTATTGCGAACCATTATGAAAGCTTGAAAAGAAAGAAAAGAAAAATAAAACAAACCTCACTGTTATGCACTCAGAAATAAAAATCAAATTCTCAATGAAGTAAGGATTAATTTTGTGAGTCTTTTAAAAGTGTCTATATAAACTAATCAGAATGTATTAGAATCAAACTAACAAAGCAAACCTAGTAGCACTAGGAGTCCAAAATGGCTAAACACCAAAAAATTGTGTTACACGGAGTAATGAATGTGCAACGTGCTTTAACTTATTAACACAAGAAACAATAAAGTGTTAGAATGCGTAAAGGAACAATAAAAAGGAAAAAAAATGAAACCTAAGGCTAAGAGTAAATGAAAATCCTTGAAAATCGAAAACCCGAAAAATTGTGAAGTAACTTGACAACTTCATTCAAGGTGTTCCTGATTTCAAAAATCACTAAACCTAAACTGGAGTCTCCTAAAATAATGTACATTTGATCTGGAAATTTTCAGCACGAAATTCAACCCAAAAAATATTTTTTTCTTTTTTCCGTATTTTTCTATTTTTGTATTTTTTCAATCACCTTTTTGTGGGAATTTTTTATATGTTCTAAAATAGTACCAAGAATCAGTATGTAAAATTTCAGATCGTTTGAAAAAACGTTTACCCACTAAAAATATTTTTTTCCAAAAACTTTATGGGTAAAAAAATTGTTTTGAGGCTTTTGCTGAAAATCAATTTATAAAAACACCTAAAACTCCCAAATCTGATACCAAATGATAAAAAAATGAATGCGGAAGAATGATAAATAATAATAAAATAATAAGAGTTGATAAATATAATATTGGGCTCATGTATAATAAAAATTAAGCCTAAAACCCGAACTCAATACAATTTAAACTCGAAATAAAAGTCTGAAACTCGTAATTCCCGTCATAATCTTGGCCATAAATGTTGCTCGTGCGGTTTTCACTAAAACAGTCATAAACTTGAGTTCTTGAACTCGAAATCAAGTGATTCAAATTGCGCTTCGAATCTAAGAGATAGATCCCATGCAAATATTTGTCCCAAGTTTACTAGTCTTTTCAACTTGAAAATTGATAGCCTGGTTGGGCCTTGAGGTAGTGTAATCCCATCACATTCATGAATCTGAAATTGAGCCTTGAGACTCGCATCAATTAGGTATCATTTTCATGCTTGTAATATTACATTTGGACCATTTGATACATAGGTCTCAAGACACATTAGTTAAGTCTCGAGCCAGTATGAATAAAAATGATCAATTTATGCATTTTGGACAAATGTCTTAAGAAATGTTAAATAGGCCTCAAGACAATGAAGTGTAAGCCTCGACACAAGTACCCCATGGTCTTGAGACAAGTAAACATCGAACCTAAAGAAGTTTTGTCATGTTTCAGGTCTCGAGACAAGAACCCCTTGTCTCAAGACATCCAAACATTGAAGCAAAAATAGGATAAAAAGAGAGGTCTATCTCGAGATCTAGTCTCGAGACATGAGGGACTCTACCTCGAGACGTAGTCTCGGGACATTAGGGACCCTACCTTGAGACACAATTTCTAGTGTTTCGAGACATGTTGATTTCGAAGATAAAAATATAAAAAAATAATAATAATAAGGCATGTCTCAAGATATGTAGTCCCCTCTCTTGAGACACAACATTGAAATTTGACAATTGAGTTTGGATTCGAATCCTAACTCAGCTTTTGACTTCGCTTAATTATAAAACACTTTTTTGGGGCTTCATTTGATATGAATTAAACATGTTTGTTCTATGTATAATTTCTAATATGATTGAATATCAATTTTATTGTTGAAATGATTTCTGAAATAGTTTAGATTGCTTCAAAAAACGTAATGTGATATCATGCATTTGAATCCGACGATTAGATCGGGTGTGAGGTGTCACATTGTAGGAATTAATGATTCTATCACATACTTAGCCGTAGTGACATTATTAACATTTTACATATAAATTACATGATTCATACATGTTCTCTCATATTCTAACATGCTTTTTAACACTTCTATGAAAACCAAAGATTTCAGATCCCATAATTATTTATTAGCATTTCGTGACCAAGCATTTTCATCACAATTTATTAATAGGGGTGAAGCCAAAAAAATTTTTTAAGGGGGCCGAAATTAAATTATAAATTTATGATAGTAAAAATACAATTTTAAAGGATTAAATCAAAATTTTATCATTTTTAGGGGAGTAAAGTGCAATTTTACCTTTACTAATTTAAAATTTTAAAATTTTTTAAGAACCTAAATAAAATTTTTTCCATTTTAAGAGGGATCAAAGCCCCGCGAACCCCTAAATTTACCCTTGCTTATTAATGACTTATTTCATATCTTCTTAGGCCACAAAATTTGCATATTTTACTTACATAATAAAGCTCATATTTATAACTTTCTTACCCTAATTTTCTAAGCATAATAACATAGGAGATTATCCAATAGTACTTACCTTTGGACACTCTAAAACACAAAATCATGCCTCCATAAACTTGAATTCATCCTCAAACAAGCTTAAAATTTCATTTCTCGATTTCCATACACAAAATTATAATTAAAAAAAAATAGCATCTAAGCTCTCGAAGCTCTCTCATAACAATCCATAACAAATATCAAGTTAAAAAAGATGGAAAACATCATTACTAACTTTTATAAAGCTTTCTCTTTCTAGTTTTCATTTTTTTCTCTCTAACTCAATATTCACAGCACCACACTGCATTTTACCGTTAATCGAAATCTACCTTAAATTTATATTACAAGTAAAGATTCATAATAACTTTTATGAATGTTAACAAGATAGATTAGGGTTTAAAATTTTCAATTTTCATAACATACATTGAAATTTTAAAATTGTTTATTTAGAAAAACTTAAAACTATTCTTTATTTTTAAAAAATTAATTTTTATTTTATTTTCGTACATACATTACATTAATATTTTCATTGCACACATAAATAAAGTTTAATATAGGTTGATTGTCAATCGACCCTAATTAAAATAAACTTGAATGAAAATTGACCCTTTAAGTTATAACATTTTTTCCTCGTAGTTATTTGAACTTTGATTTTATTATCAGGTTTGATTCAACCATTTGTTCTATTAAAAACTTTGTTTTCAAATTAATGATTTAAAGAAAAACAACATACACTAGTTTTGATAACAAAATTTATTGTTTCACATGAACTCTATGTTGATCTGATGAAAAGAATGTTAATCGTTTCAGGTATAGTTTGGGTTCGAATCATGCTAGTCGCCTTATTGAAAAATCTTGACACTGCAATAAGCCTTAAGACCAGATTGAAGAGCTCCTCGAGCGGCGTGGATAGAGTAAAATCCCAAAAATTCTTCGTAGTCAAAGGGTTTGAAGAGTAAGCCATTTTTGTCATCCACAAGCTCTTTTGGAGCCTTTACTTGGTACCCTCCTCTAGGCGTTGCAAACAATCCCACGCAATACCTTGCCTTGCTCTCCTTCATCATGACGCGATGATAAGTAGAACACAATCCACCATTTAACCATACCTGCAATAATATCATTTCCACTGTAATTTGTATAATTTCATTTTCTCTCTATCCATTAATTTGTAGTTTTATATTATGTGACTTACGCTGAGGGACTCTCCAGTCATAACAAAGAAAGTGTTAGGAAAGGGTTTCACATTCATCCATGCACCATCTTTGTTTGAATCTCTAATCCATTAACCTCGTTTTGATACAGAAGGGTCACCAGATTTTGATCCGAGTGAGCCCTAAGGCTTGGCTCGCTGCTTTGAGACCCTTCATATTTCATGACCCTGAGAATATAATTTGTGGAGTCAATGAACTCATCCACATATTTCTCCACACCAAAAGTCTCCAAAAAATCATCCTCCTGATTGTCTTCTCTAATCCTGATGCTAGCTGTGTGAAAGATACCAGAGTTTCACTGTCAAACCCAGTGCAGTTAATTAGTAAAACCAAAATATTTTAAAGAAAAATGAAAGAAATCCAAAGAGTTATTATTCTAAACCTGAAGCTTTTGTTTCCTTGAGGCCACAAGATGTTAGTGAGGCCTGATTCAATGTTTTCAGCAATATGTGCATCATCAATGGTCATGTTTTCTTGCAGTCCTGATGCGTCCCTATAATAGCCTCGAAATAGTTTGCCAGAAACATAGAGCTTTTTGGTTTGTAAAGGCAGGTCAAACAGCTCTTCCATGGCTCCAAATACTGCGTGTCGAAGCTCCAGGACTTGGTCAAACAAAGCCTCGAAACAACCGTACTCCTCCAGTGCTTTCCGGACTTGGAGTTTCACAAAATCCCACTCAGGACTGCCTGGCTTCAGCTCTTGTTTTGAGAAATCTATAACCGGGAGCCTAGCCGGAGTTTCTGAACTCATCTTTGCTTTCTTCTTCCCATGTAAACAGTAATGGAAGACTTGGAACCTACTTATAGAGTATTCGAATTGGATTGAAAATGTAATTCTTCCCCAACATTTAGACCAAATTTCAATTCGAATGGCTTTACATAAACACCATGTGCGACCCAATATAATTACTCTTAAATAAAACAAATAAGGTAACCCATAATTATTAAAAAAATTAACTCAACCATTAAAAATATTCGTTTCAATCGATTTAGAGTTCCAACATCTAACTCTCTTTTTATATTCAATAGATTTTTTTTTCCAAATATTCAATAAACTTACGGATAAATCTTAAAATTATAAATGAAGTTTAATTTAATGTGTAATTATATACATGAATTTAATTTGGTGTAATTATACACATAAAATTCTAATTGTGGTTCAAATGTATACTTAAAATTTTTATTTTTCTTTTTAAAATAAAAACACAGCATAAAACGATTACATCAACTAGTCCATATTAAACTGAATTAGAACCATTACGATCAACAATCAACACATCTCTTAACGAATCAGACGGAGCTTCAAACAACTGGAGCATGTGATTTTCAATTGCAACATGTTTAGCCATGTGATCTCCAGCAGTGTTCTGATCCCTCGAAATATGACGAACTCTTACATTCCATTTCCTACGCAACAACTGATGTAGTAATATTTATTCCACTAAATTACTGTTGGCGCCTCCCCCTGCTAAAATCAATTCAATCAAAAGTGTATTATAACATTCAACTTATTTTATATTTGATAAATATAATTATTTTATGTATGCAATATATAAACATAAAATGATGTTATATCAATAATTATGTTAATAATTTACAAGAATTAGATCAAATCAAGATTTCATGTATAAAATTACACAAAATCAAAATTCATGTGCACAATTGCACATTAAACTATCGTTCATGTATATTTTTTATATTTATCCCTATAAATTACTAAATACATCTAGTTCAAACCCGAAAATCCGCTTGAACGGATTTTAACTCGAACTGACTCAAACCTAATTGTGTAACTACTTTGAAAGTCCTAATAACATTACTTTGAATTAGACCTTTTATATACACACCCATAGGATTTGTTAAAAATTACTTTGAAAGTTCCTACTTGCATCTGCCATTGAAATTTGGCGTATTGGTTTCGTCCTTGTCAATAAGTTTATACAACTAGAAGCTTTCAAGTTCAACGAAAATGAATCTATTGAAGCAGTTTTTGAGCAGTGCCTTAACAAGTGTCAATTGATAGTAGTATTGTCTATTTAGAAAACTTATCATGTGTAGTTGACAAATTTTGGTAACAAATTCCTTTAGATTGTGATTTCTGGTGTTACTCTAGACAATAGTCAGTCCATCGTGATATCTAAACTACACATATCAACATATTTTAAAGATTGATTTGGATTTGGATCGAAGCAATCAACTTTTCTAGTTTGATAGATTACATTGAATCGGGCTAAACTAGGAGGTATATCCAAAAGATTCAGGACTTATCCTAAGTTGCTTAAAGATATTCTTTTTGCATATTATCTTTCTTGTTTCAAGGGAAGATTAATTGTAAAAAGATATAGTATGTTAGCAAGTCTCAAATATTTATATATTTAGGAGACTTGTATAGGTAATGTATTGAACTGAGAAGTACTTTATCTTGTTCATTGTAGAGCATTTATTTGAGTGCATTGAGTGAAATAATCAAGTGTGTGTCTTGGTTCGTGTTCTAAGTTTTCCGGGAAGATATTTATATCTTAATTACAAAGATGAGAAGTCTAAATAGGTGCATGTTAGAGCTTGAAAACTATTGTTGTATAAGGTGATAAGATAATGAATATTCTCTCTAAGTAAGGTCTCGTAGATGTAAGAAAATCAAATTATATAAACATTCTGTGTGATTTATCATTTTCTTTTACATTTCCATTATTGGCTTGAAGCAGTTTGAAATTGTTTTAAGCACTGTTTCTGACACTGCTTGTATTTTACCTACAAATATCAATTTTGTACTCAACAAGATTTAAGGTACGTTTATCTGCAGTTAGTATAAAAATAACAATGACGATAAGATTAAAAATTGTAACGATAATATAATGTGAGAAAAAAACTAAATTAAACGCACCGCATTACACCATACCGCTCATCCAAATTCACCCTTAAAAAAATAAATTAGTACATATCCGACTTTCAGAATAATTGCATATAAAAATGGAGCAAATGAAAGGTTAATATAATGATTATATAAAATTTGTCTGTCTACACGATGAAAAGTTTGCAATGATACAAATAATTCACATACCGAATAGCACGTGTAGATATAAACTTTTAATGAAGTTGGGTTTGATTGGTTATTTTTTAAGGTTAAATTATATTAGTAGGTATTTAATTATTGTTAAGTTTTTTGGTTATTAAATTATAAAATGTTATAAAATGATTATCTAATTATTAATATATTTTTTTGGTTTGGTCACTAGCAAGATAATGGTGGTAACTTTTAAAATTGGCATAATTGTAATTTTAATCCCCAATATTTATAAAATATGTCAATTTAATCTTGATTCTAAAAATTTAACCTTCAACATTTATATATTGTGTAATTTAGTCTTTATTTTTTCACAATTTTGTTTTTCTTTGTAATATTGAGGGTTAATTTTAAAAGAATGAGAAAAGATTAAAATTATTATCTTGGATATTGGGGTGTTTTCATTTTTTTTTAATATTTCCAAACAACTTTAGTTTATAATTTTTTTTAGTTGTTTAGGTAAAAGGGACACAAAGAAAAGCAAAACTGTAAAAATGATCAAGTTTCACAATGTGTAAATGTTGAGGGTTAAGTTTTTTAGAGTCAAGACTAAATTGACACAATATATAAATGTTAAGGATTAAAATTGCTATTATGTCAATTTAAAAGTTGTCACTATTAGCTAGCTGGTGACGAGAAAAAGACAAAATTAAATAAATATGTGATCGTTTTCCAATTTTTATAGTTAATAAACTAAAGAAGCAATTTACCAATAATTAAGTAATCATTTTGTAACTTTTCATAATTAAATGATCACAAAAAAATACTAATAATTGGATCACTATTAGTGAAATTAATTTTTCCGTCGGCTAAACCCCTTTTGAATTTTTTAAAAAAGTAAAATATATCATATATGCAATAAAATAAGTGTGGATTCTCTCAATAAAAATAAAAATAGAAGTGTCAAGTGCAACAAAATACATCTTTTTAATTTATTAAGGATTTTTTTAAATGGATGTTTATTTTTAGTGTAGTACGTTTATATTTTTTTTTGTTTCACGTTACATATTATCTAATTTTATCGTCATTACTATTTTTACACTAATCATAAATAAACACATCGCCCATAAAAAGTAACCTAAAATTCTTTACAACTAGAAAATGTTCATATATAAGGTCACAAATTACAATAAAATAATTTTGTTTAGATTCATGTGAATATCTTGTCCTATTATTTTCACCTGCTTCAAATTTGAAGGTATTATAATAATAATTTTTGCATCTACGTACCATTAAAGCTTATTTTATTTTAATTTCCTGTCCCTCTACCTACTCCTATGTGGCTGATTATTTTTTAATCTTTACAGTTGGATGATTATTTTTTAAGTGAATTATAATAATAAGATAAAGTTCAAACAAATGTGATTAATGCGATTTGAATCGAGATCACATTTGAAATGATAAATCAACTGATTACTCTTTTTAATAATATTATCTTTAAAATTCAAATATCTATTTTTTTTAAAGTACAATGTGATTTACTTCATCAACGTGTATGATGTTTATTTTTATATTTATTATGCAAATGAGCAATGATGAAATAATAATCAAGTTTTAACTTAATTGACAGTGTTGTTATTACAATAATTGAGAAGATATAAATTCAAGTGTGATTAAGTACATATTTACTTCTATTTTAAAGATTCGGAGGGTTTATAAGTAAAAGTAAACATTATATCAATAAAGAAATAAAATTTCATGAGAAGAAACAAATTAGGGTAAACTATAAAAATAGTCATTTTTGTTTATCTCAGGTTACGTTTTAGTCACTTATATTTGAAATGTTACGTTTTAGTCACTTATGTTATTATTTTGTTACGAAATGATCATTCAGCCGTTAAGCTCCGTTATCTCCCTAACGGTAATCCTGCGTGGCAGTCCAACTAGATTTTAAGTGCCAACTTGGATTTCCAAATGGGATTAGAATAGATTTTTAATTAAATAAATTTAATCAATTAAAATTTTTAAACCTAAATCTTAGCTGAAAAAATCCTAAACCCATTTCTACACACTTGTCTTCTTCATTTTCATCTTCATCTTCTTCCCTTTTGATTCAACATCTTTAATTACAAATCTGTCTCAAAACTTGAATCTTTGAAACCCAACCCAAAAAAACTTAACGGGAAGAAGATATTGAATCTTTGAATCTTTGGGTTAATGGGTTTTAAATATTCAAGCTTTGAGACAGATTTGTAACTAAATATATTGGAATCAAAAGGAAGAAGATGATGAAGATGAAGAAGAGATGTGTGTGGAAATAGGTTTAGGATTTTTTTAGTTAAAGTTTAAGGTTTAAAAATTTTAATTAATTAAATTTATTTAGTTAAAGATTTATTCTCATTCCATTCGAAAATTCAAGTTGACACTTAAAATCTAGTTGGACTTCCACGTAGGATTACCGTTAGAGAGATAACGGAACTTAACGGCATAGTGACCACTTCGTAACAAAATATTAACATAAGTGACTAAAACATAATATTTCAAACATAAGTGACTAAAATGTAACCTGAGACAAATAAAAGTGACTATTTTTGTAGTTTACCCAACAAATTATTAGAAACAAGTCCATTATAAATCTTGGACAAACACGATCATGCCAATACAGTTCAGTCCAAAATAAAATTAAATAATAAGAAAATATTTTATTTAAATTCAATTATAAAAATAAATATTAATATAAAATTGTTTTTGGTGAATAAATGATATACATTCTCTTAGTTCACCAAATCTAAATTTATCGTAATTAACTAAAGTTATTTGAGTATTTTAATTACTACCTTCCATCAAAAGATTCTCACCTTGAAAACATCCAACGATCTTTAAAATAGTATTATTCAAATTAAAACGATAAGTAAACAAAAATTCAAGGTTTATAGAATAAAATCGATGGTCGAATTGATTAGGTCATCAATTTTTGGTTCAATCGATTTATTTAGATTGATTAAATAAATTATTAAAAAATTGTAAAAAATAAAAATCATTGAAAAGAAGAAATTATTTCAATCGTCTGTTCAATTAACTTTTAAGCTCAATTTAAAATCTAAAGTCTCCTATTTGGACTGATGCCTCGATCCAATCAATCCAATCTAACTCAAATAATATTGCAAAATTTTGATCAAAATTATATATAATTTTTAGAATTTATGTTTGAATCACTAGTTACATCGTTAGTGAATAAGTTGATGATACAAAATTGAAAATGATTTTTTTTTTGGGTAATCTAACAAGCTATAAAAGAAACAATCAAGGTAGACAGGTAGAAATTGAAGTTAGAACATAAATTGGCCCAAGCTTGAATTTCTTTGTAGGGCTCCTCCACTCTTGTAGTACAACATGGATTAAGTGGGGGAATCTAGAAACGTCTGTAGTCCAAGATGCATACATACATTGCTCCTTTTACCTTTCATTTTGCGGCAGTCTTATTAAATTCATGTCCAAGGCAAAGCTGTATGCTCAATGTTGTGATAGAAGTTGAAAAAAGCGAACCAGAAAATAGGAAGAGAATAGAGGAAGAAACAGAGAGAATTGAGAGAGAAAATGAGGAAGAAAAAAAAATACTATTCAGAATGCAGCCAAAACTTACAGTCACAGTACCCACTTCCCTATTTTAAGGAAAATACAAACAACAAAATAACGGTTAATATGACAGTTGTCATAATTTAGGTGACTCAGACTAACAACAAAACGCCCTGTATTACTAAAACTCAAAGTGCTCCGTTTCACTAAAACAAAACGCATTGTTTCCCTTATCAACATTTCAGCTTATATCAATTACCCCCCTCCTGAATATTATCCTTGTCCTCAAGGATCAAAAGAAGGAAACCTGACCTTGATCTGATCGAGGGACTCCCACGTGGCATCCTCGGGGAAACTATTGCTCCATTCAATCAGCACTTTTGTGATCGCCTGATTCCCTTTCTTAACCATCCTACAATCCAAAATTCTTTCTGTCTCTTTGGACCAAGCTCCATGTGTATCCACTACTGGTAGGGTGCTTTGCACAAGTGTGGCTTCTACATGCCTCTTGCGCTGCGAAACATGGAAGGTAGGGTGCACTTTAGAGCCAAGTGGAAACAAAAGTTTGTAGGCCACCTTTTCCACACGAGCTACAACTGGACATGGACCAAAATACTTAGGAGCTAACTTCTGATTCCATCTATTTTTGACTGAGTGTTGCTTGTACGGTTGAAGTTTGAGATAAACTAAGTCACCCTCCTTAAACTGTGTAACACTCTAGTTTTATTAAAGGACTTATTGAGAATTTTTGAAAATTTAGGGGATTTGTCGTAATTTTTAGAAGTTACAAGGACTTAGTTAGGCATTAAATTATTTGTTGGGGACAATTTGGTATTTTGGGATTTAATTGAATAGAGTGTAAAGGTGCGAGGTCAATCTATAAACCCTAGTGTTGTTTAAGGACCTCTGCGTAAATACTCCAATTTTATTGGGTATAAAACCTTCCTTTTCTCCCTAGCTGACTTTTCTTCTTCATTTGTTTTTGTTGTTGCCAAATTTCCCCCCAAATCTCCTTCCTTTTATTTTTTTTCTTTCTTTGCTCTTCAAGTCTATTTATCCTCTGTTCAAGGTGATTCCTTGTCCATTTACTTCACCGCTCTTATCTTTGCAACCGTCGGTCCCTTGCGAGCAAAATCATGCCCTCAAACCCCCTCTAGCCACTACCGCTTGTGAGAACTTTTGAAGAGACTTTCGGCCTTTGTTGGTTGTTTTGCTCCGTTGTTTTTCGATGTTTTTGGTGTTGGTAAGTTGCGAAATTGAGTTGTGGTTTGGATTTGGGAGTTTTTGCTTGTAAATCGTGGTGGTTGGGTGTCGTGCGAGGTGGAGGTGAGGTGGTGCCACTGTTTGGGAGGGTGTTTCAAATTCTTGGTATTTTGAAAAGTTGTGTGATGTGGGTTAATTTTGCCCAAGCCCAAACCACAAACCAACCTAACCCAAAACCTTTATTACCCATTTAAAACCCAAACCTTATAAACCCTTTAAAAATCTTTAAGCCCAAACCTAGACCCAATAGCCCAAACCCAAAGTGAACCAAACCCAATTGAACCAAGTCCAAACCCAAACCAAGTCAAACCGTTGATCGACCGTTGACCAGCCGTTAACCGACCGTTGACTGATCGTTGATTGGCCATTGATCGACCGTTGACTGGTCGTTGATCGACTGTTGACTGTAGATCTTTGGCTTTTTCTGAAAAACCCTACCTTGCCATTTTTCGACGTCCTGAGTCCGATTTTGCTATCTGTTTTGCCAAATTCAAACCCAAAAGCCTCGTTCTGACTGTTTTATCTTTTGTGTTGTACTTTAAGTTAGTTAGAGCTTTAATTTGAGATTACTAATATAAGATATTAGTGTTTAGGTGATCACGATCCGAGGCGGACGATTTACCTCCTCCTCCACCTGTGCAACCCGCTCCTGCAATGGTTCCGAGAGCTACACGTAAGCTATTTTAGTTTAGTCTTGTGTTAAAGTGGTGGCTAGGATTGTAATAATATTTAGTTGTATTTGTAGGATCTAATTCCGTTAGACCGGGTACTCGTACAGCACGTGGCGGACGACCTCCTCGTCGCTAGAGTTCTATTTGCTTGAGGTGTGTTTCTAACTGTACTTAACCTATCTTTTGAGATGTTGCGACTTGGGTGATTGCATGATATATAAAGATCCATGTAGTTGATGTGATGATTATGTTAAGATATGAAAATGGTATGATTGAGACTGAGTTGAGTAATTTATGTTGACCATGTCATGCATTTACTCTGAGCATGAGTTGATTAAAATTATTGTGTTACTCTATCATGCATTGAGATATTATAAACTTATGAGAAACACTGTGAAATTATGACTGAGATTATATTGAGATAATTACGTAATCACACCATTGTGTGTTCATAGGGTGGGTTTGTATGGTGGAAGAAGTGGTTATCATTCCTTTAAGGTCGATATTAAAACCACACTGCGATTGGTGATGATTGGTTGGGAAAGGGTTCTAGGGAACCTTTTCACTGTGTTGGTGTGTTGGAGCATTGGGTGCATTGCATCATGCTTGTGTTTGCAACATGATTTGTGGTTACTTTTTGAGTTATATAAATGATTGTGATGATATATGTTAAGTTGAATGTGCCTTAGAGACACACTGGGCTTTATAGCTCATATCCTTATAATTCTTTTACAGATATTCTGGATTTAAGTGACTTGGTACTGGAGGCGTTATTACAGACTTTTTACATATTATTTTACCATATAATTATTTTGATTTTGGGTTTTTATTATACTTTGTTCATTATTTTTATAATTGGGGTTGTAAATACATTTTATTTTGGGAATTTTGGTAGTATTTTTATTTTGAGATGTTAATTATGTTATTTTATTTTAATTATAAGCTTAATATTATATATTTATATTTATAATTATTTTTGTAAATGATTTTGGACTATCGAGTTGTGTGAGGGTGAAATTACTTATATAACCTTCTGGATTCGATCGAACACTCTAGACCATCCTGTGCTTGTCAATTTGCTGCTTCATCCTGTCTTGAGCTCGTTTCAAGTGAAATTGGACCATCTTTCTAGCTGCTTCTCTCTATTGAAGAGTTTTCTCCACCATATACACTGGTGAGGCTCCTAATAGGTAAGGAACATGATGGGGTGGTGGCTGTCTGTACAGGGCTTCATAGGGGGTAGAGTGTATGGTCGTGTGGTGAGTTGAGTTGTACCACCATTCGGCTAAAGGAAGCCACATTAGCCAGTCCCCAAGTCTCTCTCCTGACATGCATCTTAAGTAGCTTTTTAGACACCTCTTGAGTACCTCCGTTTGCCCATCAATTTCAGGGGGATAGGCAGTAGACAAATGTAGCTTAGTTCCCACTCTTTTGAAAAGGTTTTGCTAGAAATGACTCACAAAGATTTTGTCTCTGTCAGACACAATCGAATCAGGCAGGCTATGTAGCTTGAAAACATTGTTGAGGTACTTTTGAGCTACTGTCATAATAGTGTAAAGGTGGGAAAAAGCCATGAAGTGCCCAAACTTAGTAAGCCTGTCAACTACCATTAATATCACTGATTTTCCTTTGGATTTAGGCAGCCCTTCTATAAAGTCCATGCTGAGTGAGGACCAAGCCCTATTTGGTATAGGTGGTGGCTGAGCAATGCCTGGTTTGGCTACAATTTCATTCTTACACCTTTGGCATGTGGGGCATTCCTTAACCCATGTCTTGATATTTTGAGACATGCCCTTTTAGAAAATTAAAGCTGCCATCCTGTTCCTGGTTATAGCAATTCCAAAGTGTACCCCTATGCCACTGTCATGAAAGTGCTCAAACATAACTTTCCTGATGGTCTCATTGATAGCATTATAAATGACATATACTTTCTCCCTAAGTTGGTGTTTTAATTATCTTTTTTGTACCTTATTTAGTATGCATCATAAGCATTTCATATTTAGTTTTTATATTTTCTAACTCATTATGGTTTATTTTAAATTCTTGTTATTTTTATCTCTTTTTATATAATGTCACCACAAATAGTCGATATATTACGCCTTAGAATTGTCAGCGCAGGAACTCAGCTTAGAAGATCAATGCTATAAGAAGAATGCAACTACAAAATCAGCTTGGAATTGCAACCAGAGATGTTGCCGCACAGAACCTGAACTTCGAATGAGTAAATTCAAGCTGAAATCACACTTGGAAGCACCAGCGCTGGAAAATCACAAGTTGTCGTCGCAATTAATGACTTTAGATCATGGCCAGCAATGCAGCGACAACATGCAGATCTATGAAGAAAACATTAAATCTGCGTGAGTGCACAGCTGTACTGTAACTAACTTTGACAGCTGCAAAAACTGGATCTGGATCTGAGAATGGAGGGGCGAAACCTGCAACTTTTGAAGGCTATAAATAGAAGAAAGAAGATGGAAGAAATCATCAAGAGTTGAAGGAATTAAAACAATTACTTTGTGTTTTTGGAGATTTTAGCTGGAGAACGGTGAGCTGATTGAGCCGACGAGCAACAACTTCTGACGAGGAATGCTTGGTGCAGGCACAATAGGAGTGGTTAAGGAATAGTCCCAGTGGTCTAGAGATAGTAAGCTTTGAATGTATTTGTTGACCCCTCTCTTTATGTTGATGAATTACTCTTGACAATTGAATGAATATGAGAATATCTTTCAGTGTTAGATTACTTTGAATCTTCTTAATCTTTCTCATCTGTTTATTCATGAATTCAATTGCATTAAACACGAGAGTGGAAGTGCAGTCCATCGACATCGAGAGATACGGTGACAAGTTGAGTTAACAAGCAAGTTAGGCGAGAGCTGCTTGAGATTGGAAGAGAATCTATCACTTGTTCTTAAGTGCACAGTGTTGCCTACATCGAGAGATGGGGTAATTGTGGGTACTTGAGCCTTGATTAAACAGAGAGCTGTAGGTAGTAAGATTTCATTGAAACCTCAGTGCGGTGACAATTCATCTATATAATACCTTGTCGACGTATCCAGCATTGCGAGTTATCAAAGTTAGCAATCCACTCCATATTTTCACACTTGATCACCATTTACTTTTATGCATTTTAAATTCTCAACACTTCAACAATAATTTGATTTACTTTTAGTTGCACTGACAATTAACTTTTATTACATTGAAAGTATTAACAATTTTAGTGTGCAGATCTAACTTAATTGCGCTGACATCTTTACTCACATTATCTTTAATCTTAGTATTAATTACTTCGACATATAGACATCAAGAACCCATTCCTTGTGGGATCGATATCCGATAGAATCAGTCTATCAGCTATACTTTCATCGACGTGTGTTCGCTTTCACAACTGCTGTGACGTTACAAACGTGATCAAGTTTTGGCGCCATTACCGGGGAATTGGCATTTGTTTGACATTTACTATTGTAGTAGCAATTAGTTCTTACTTAAATTTTTGTTTTTACTAATCTGTTTAATTTTATTTTGTTGATTTTCTTTTATTTCTTTAGAAGTTGCATGTCCACAAGAACAAATTCTAAGGATATTGTAAGCTTTGACCCAAAATTTGAGAGAACACTTCGAAGGAAGAAACAAGAACAACGAAAAATGGCTGGTAACAACAACAACAATAATATATCACCATTGCTGCCACAAGATGAAGTCCTTCCAATACCACCACCACAAATAAACAATTTACTGCCACCACCTCCACAAGAAGAGCAAGTGGAAAATAGGACAATTAGAGATTTTGTTGTTCCTATCCTTGATGATTTACAACTAGGGGTTGTGAGACCAGCTATACAAGCTGGAAATTTTAAGCTGAAACCGGTTATGTTTCACATGCTTAATTCAAATGGGTAATACGCGGGCCTACCTCATGAAGACGCAAGAGAACATTTAAAATCATTTTTGCTTATTTGCGCATCTTTTAGCCAACATGGTGTCCCTAATGATGCCTTGAAAATGCAATTATTTCCTTATTCGTTGTAGGGTAAAGCGAGGACATGGTTTTTGGGATTGTTGGCTGGATCCATTACTTCATGGAATGCGTTAGCAACACAATTAGTTTTACGTTTCAATTCACCGACAATGAATACAAGGTTGCATAATGACATTATAACTTACCATCAGTTGGATGATGAGAATTTACACACAACATGGGAGCGTTACAAAATATTGCTTCGATGTTGCCCAATGTATGGAATTCAGCAAGAGACCCAAATTGAAATATTTTACAATGGTTTGAATACCCAGACAAGGAATCTTGTTGACGCATCTGCTAATGGTCCTTTGTTGGATTGCACCTATAAGGAAGTTGTAAGAATTCTAGAGAGGATTGCACAGAACGATTATCAGTATCCAATCTCTCGTTCTGCTTAGGTAAAGATTAACCTTAGTGTTCTTGAATTAGATGCTATTTCTTCTTTGAGTGCGCAAGTATCTTCGTTAGCTAATATCACAAAGAATATGAAGGGGACAAGTGACGTTGCACCTATTCAAGTGGCTCAACAAATAGATGCGCCAACATTTTCTTGTGAAATTTACGGCGACACTGAGGACTGCCAACAACACGCAGAAAATGCTTTCTAAACATTCGAAGGAATTCTTATGGTAACTCATACAATAACTGAACTCAACAACCTTAGGGGAATCAAAATGCTTCCACATATAGTTATGACAATTCCTCAAATCAAGCGAGTTATAGACAAGGAAGGTACAATAACAACCACAGCAGAATTATAATCAGAATTCGCAAGTAAATTCTCATCCTGAACAGATTCAGACACATAGCCAGATGCAACTGCAATCTCGATTACAACCACAGTAGTCTGTACTACCACATATGCAAGGACAGCATCATCAGCATCAACAGCAGTAATTTTCTTAACCAAAGTCAGATCCTATGGCTGCTCTTGAGGCATTGATACGTGAGCATATCACGAGAACTAAAGCAATAGTGCAAGGCAACTCTTCTTCCATCCGAGCGTTAGAAGCCCAACTAGGACAGTTGGCTTCTAATCTGAGTACAAGGTCACCAGGTACTCTACCTAGTGATACTGAGAACCTAATACAGAGAAGGAAGGAGCATTGCAAGGTTATCACGCTAAGAAGTGGGAAGAAGATGGTTGAACCAAGCAGTTCGAATCAAGACCATGTCGACACATCTGAACCATAAGAGCAAGGAGAGGTTGCAGATGGAAGGAATCCAAGCAGAGAAGCAGATGAAAAGGAACCAACTGTAGTACCGTCTATGCCTACAGTTTGCCCAAAAAAGTTATCGATGCAACTGTCAATGTCGACACCGTCGAGTTTTCCACAACAACCCACTATTACAATACCTTTGTCATTTCCGCAAAGATCTAAAGAGAAAGTCAATGATCAAGAGTATCAGAAGTTTGTTTCTACTTTGAAACAATTACACATTAACATACCTTTTATTGATGCTCTTGTGCAGATACCCGGCTATGAGAAATTTATGAAAGAACTATTGTCAAAAAAGAAGAAATTGTCCGAAATCGAGATGATTGCACTCACAGAGGGGTGCAACGCTGTGCTTACTAAAAAGTTAGCACTAAAAATGAAAGACCCTGGTAGCTTTATAATCTCATGCTCTATTGGGAATCATTATTTAGGTAAAGCCTTATGTGATTGGGGAGCAAGTATTAATCTTTTGCCTTTGTCTACTTTCAAGAAGTTAGGAATGCGATCAATGTAGCCCACTGCGGTGACATTGCAACTTGCGGACAGATCATTAGCACAACTTGAGGGCCAGATCAGAGACGTTCTTGTTTAGGTTGATAAGCTCGTGTTTCCTATCGGTTTCATAATCCTTGATTGCGAGGCAGACAAGGAGGTGCCTATTATTCTTGGGTAACCATTCTTGGCCACGGGACGTACGCTGATCGACGTCTTCAAGGGAGAACTTGCCATGCGTCATATAGGACGAGCATGTGACCTTTAGTGTGTTTGAGGCATCTCCGTCCAAGAGTAAAGAGCAATGCCACCACATCAATATTCTAGATGAGATAATTCTCGAGGAATTTAATGAAAGAAGTTCAGTCGTCTTAGATGAAGATGCAGTGGCATCTGTTGATGAAATCCTAGTTGAATGTGACCACAAAGAAGAAGTAATAATTGTGAGCTGAGATAGAATGGTAATTGGAGTCTTTGTGAGTGTGAGAGAGCTATTTAAAGAGCAAGATGATTAAATGTGCCTAAAAAGATGTGTTCTAATCGACAATCGTTTAAACCATCAATGAGCAAGCTCCTACCTTAGAGTTAAATCCATTGCCGACGCATTTAAAGTATGTCTTTCTTAATGACAACGATACACTACCTGTTATATCAATGCATCTCTCGACAAAACGCAGGAAGATAAGCTCATCGCCATTTTGAAAAAGCATAAAAGAGTCATAACCTAGAGCATTGCAGATACCAGAGGTATTAGTCCCTCTTTTTGTATGCACAAGATCAGGCTGAAAGATGAAGGGAAGCAATCTATTGAACAACAACGAAGGCTCAACAAAAAGATGAAAGAAGTAGTGAAGAAAGAGATTATCAAGTGGCTAGATACGGGTATCATATACCTCATTTTTATAGCAATTGGGTGAGCCTCGTCCAATGTGTGCCTAAAAAAAAGTGGTTTCACAGTTATGAGCAATGATAAGAATGAGTTGATCCCTACTCGCATTGCAACTGGCTAGCGAGTATGCATGGATTACCGTCGACTGAATTCGGCCACAAAGAAGGACCATTTCCCACTACCTTTCATTGACCAGATGCTGGATAAGCTGACTGGTAAAGCCTATTATTGCTTCCTAGATGGCTTCTCTAGGTACAATCAAATTGCCATTACGCCAGAAGATCAAGCAAAAACTACATTCACATGTCCATTTTGGACCTTTCCTTCCGACGTATGTCGTTTGGGTTGTGCAATATGCCAACAACATTCTAGAGGTGCATGATGGTGGTCTTTTCAGACATGATTGAAGACTCTCTAAAGGTATTCATGGATGATTTCTCTGTCTATGGACAAAATTTTGACCAATGCGCTAACAACCTGGAAAAAGTTCTGAAGAGATGCGAAGACACAAATCTAGTTCTGAATTGGGAGAAATGCCACTTTATGGCAACTGAAGGGATTGTCCTTGGCTATCGTATATCATGTCAGGGCATTGAGGTTGATAAAAAAGGTTGAAATTATCAAGAAATTGCCACCGTCCATCAATGTCAAGGGAACAAGAAGCTTTCTTGGACATGCTAGTTTCTATAGGAGATTTATCCGAGATTTTTCCAAGATTGCTAAACCTTTATGCTCATTGTCAAAGTAAAATAAAAAGTTTGTGTTAGATGACGCCTGTCTGAACGCATTCATGACAATAAAGAAATAGCTGGTACAAGCTCCAATTGTCGTCACACCGGACTGGGCGCAACCATTTGAACTAATGTGCGATGTAAGTGACTTTGTTGTGGGAGTTGTACTAGGCCAATGTATAAAAAAGGTATTTCATTCTATTTAATATGCTAGTAAAACTCTAACTGAAGCGTAGGTTAATTATACGACCACGGAGAAGGAGTTGCTAGTAGTGGTTTTTGCATTTGACAAGTTTCGTTCATACCTTGTCGGCGCAAAGATTATAGTGTACACGAACCACTTGCATTGAGATACCTTTTTACGAAAAAAAGACACCAAACCTAGACTGATTCGATGGATCCTACTCCTTCAAGAGTTCAATTTTGAAATCAAAGATAGGAAGGGATCTGAAAATCAAGTAGCTGACCACTTGTCTCAATTGGAAGTTGGAACTGAAGATGGGTAGATATCCCAAATTGTAGAAGCACTTCCAAACGAGCAGGTATTCTTTGTCGACGCATCGCCTTGGTATGCTGATGTTGTCAATTACCTTGTGTGTGGGAAGTTACTACTGAGTGCCACTGGTCACAAAAAGATCAGGTTTTTGCGCGACGCTGCAAAATATTATTGGAACGAGCCATACCTATTCAAGGTATGCGCCGACAACATTATCTGTCGCCGTGTACCTAAAGAAGAAATGACTTCAATCCTATGGCATTGCCATGATACCCTTTATGGAGGCCATTTTGGTGGTGTAAGGACTGCTGCAAAGGTCCTACAGTCAAGATTCTGTTCGCCCATATTGTTTTGAGACGCTCACAACTTTGTACAATAATATGATAGATGTCAACGCACTGGTTCAATATCTCGACGCAATGAGATGCTTCAACAGCCTATTATAGAGGTAGAGCTATTTGACGTTTAGGGTATTGATTTCATAGGACCATTTTCGAACTCCTTTGGGAATGTGTACATCTTAGTAGCTGTTGACTATGTCTCGAAGTGGGTCGAGGCAATTGCAGTGCCAAAAGATAATGCTCGAACGGTGTTGAAGTTTTTTCACACTTACATATTTAAGCGGTTTGGAACACTTAGAGCGTTAATAAGTGATCAAGGTACTCATTTCCACAACAACCAAGTGGCGATAGCACTAAAGAGATATGGAGTAAAGCATCGTATGACTACTACATATCACCCACAAACTAATGGTCAAGCAAAAGTATCCAATCGTGAAATCAAAAGCATCCTTGAGAGGTGGTGGTTAACCCATCTAGGAAGGATTGGTCTTCGCAGCTACACGATGTATTATGGGCACTTCGCACTGCATATAAGACCCTGCTGGGAATGTCGTCGTATCAGTTAGTGTTTGGTAAGTCTTGTCACCTGCCAGTTAAGCTGGAACATAAAGCCATGTGGGCAATCAAGTAGGTGAATATGGATTATGATGCTGCCGGAAGAAAAAGATTGTTGGAGATCACTGAACTAGAAGAAATATGCCACCATGCTTATGAGAATACCGTAATATAAAAGGAAAAGACCAAGAGATGGCACGATAATATCATCTTGCGTCGATAATTTAGTCCTGGTCAGTTAATGCTTTTGTTTAATTCTCATTTAAAATTGCATCCAGGTAAATTACGATCGAGATGGTCAGACCCTTTCAAAGTTGTCAAAGCATTCCAGAGTGGTGCGGTGACAATTGAAAATCTGAAAGATGGATAACAATTCAAGGTGAATGGCCAACAGCTGAAACATTATGTGAGCCCAAATGTCAAGGAACCAAACGAGGCCATCGATCTGGTCATATATAAATAATGTCGACGCATTTTTACATTCTCTTTTATTTGTTTCACTTTTACTTGTTTCGTTTTATATTCTTTGCAGATATAAAAATCGTCTTTTTATTGATGCATCGAAGCAAAAATTGTCGACGCATTCTGTGATAAGTTAGCAAAGCTTTTTCAGCAAGAATCGCACAGATTGATTTCTTTCCTCTCCCACCGTTTATCAGATGTTGATCATGAGAATGTACACAGCCTGGCATTTAATCTGCAGACGCAATGTTTCCCCATAATCTTTTGCCAAGGTTAGGTTATAAAATCTCTTCCTGCAGATTTGTTTTCTACGCACAATCACCATTATTGCTACATCTCCTTTCTTTCATTGCTTCTATTTTTCTCTTATGTTCACAAGTTTAACTTTTTCTCTGTAAGTACTTCTAACTTCCTTCTTTAGTTACCATGACTAAAACCAGAGCATCAAAGAATCCTTCCAAAACTCCTTCTAAAACCATACCTACCACTTCAACCACCGTGGCTCAGACCACAACTCCGTCACCATGCACAGAACCAGTCTTATTTTTGACAACAGCAGTCAAATACCGTTATCATAATATGATGCCAAAAAAGAATATCCATTAGGAGCAAGGACTGCAATTATCCCCGCATCAAGCTTTAGGGAAACATGTCACGAGAACTATAAATCGACTTGGTTGGGAGCTCTTCTGTGAACACCCCGCTGGCTACTCCCCCACACTGGTCAGGGAGTTTTATGCAAACCCTGTTGATTCTGAACAAGAGTTTGTATTTGTGAGGGAAGGTCTAATCACATGGAGTGCTGCAACTATCAATGTTCTACTTCGGACTATTGAAAGGGTCGATGACTACTCTCCATTTGTGCAACGCTTAACCGATGAAGTGGCTACCCAGATTATGAAGGACCTTTACATTTATAATGCTGCTTGGACAAGTATTGGGGCCCATAACTACACCATGCATAGGAGGTATCTCACAACCATCAACAAGGTATGGTTTCATTTTGTGAACAGTCGTATCCTATCGTCCACGCACAACACTATGATGACACTGGACCGAGTGTATCTTATGTACTCCATCTTATAGGGCCATCACATCGACGGTGTGAAATCCTTCATGACCAAATAGCGGAAGCTGCTGCAAAAAAAAACTAGTATACTTTCATTCTGTTCTTTGATAATGTTGCTCTATAAATAGAATGGCATTGTACACAGGGATGGTGAGGAAGTGTTGGAGAACAAGAGTCTCATCAATGACATTTCAGTTGAAAGGATGACTCGTGGCCAAGAAACATTGATGGTAAAAGAGGCATCAAAGAGGAAGGATAAAACGTAAGGGGAGAAAGAAGGAAGAACAGGCTGATGCACCTACAGATCCCCAAGTGGCGAAGAGACTGGCTATTATGGAAATTCACATTGACCGTATAAATACACGCACAATCCATACTATCGGCGTACTAGAAGATATGGATTACAGACAACATATCTTCTATGAGTATACAAAAGCCTGAAATGAGGCTATTATCGCCGCATTCGCAAAATGAGCCCCAGTCCACTGTCAGAATTCTCAGTCTTTCCCTCTATTTTTCGCCGGATGCAAGCCTCATCCTCCGACTAGCCTACTCTTGATGGTAGACCTGCCCAAGCACCAACCAGGATTCATATATTTGATGATGAAGAACAAGGAGGGCATTCTAATGCTGAGGAGGATTGCTACCGAACCATGGCCAGTCTATTTGAAGATGAGTTCTCCAACAGCCTTGGTGCAAACATGGCTGAGCGTACGGCTATAGAGGAGGAGGTGAATACACCGATTGTACCCATGGTATAGAAGCAGTGGTGCAGCCTGAGGATGAATGTGCTGAACAAGAAGATGGCCAGAAGAAGAAGAATGAAGAAGAAGAGAAAGAAGAAAAAAAAGAAATGAAGGACCCTGTGGCAGCACAGGAGAAGAAAGAAGAAGATGCCCCGAAAACTATCGCTGACGATATTGTTGGCACACCTGTGAGTGTGGGGGCATTGAGTACTGATGAGGCTTTACGTGATTCGAGCCGGACTGAGGTAGTTACGAGCAGCATGGAGGAGCCCAATCCTTTTGTCATTGTGCCCTATGTGGCACCATTAGCTGCATTCTACCCATTCGAGGTAACTATCGATGAGGCCATCACCCAACTAACGGAGGAGGAGCAATCTGCCGAGCCGATTAGTTCGAAGGATAAAAAAAGGAAGAGGCGTAAAGATGAAAAGAAGAAACAAAATGACGATGACGAGCGCCCAAGGAAAAAGAAGAAGAAGATAAAAGCAGCCTCTGTATCGACTGCTGAGGAATGAGTTAGTATGCTTTTTTGTAGATAGTTTGCATGCATTTTTACTGTCACTGCATTTTATTTTGTCAATGCATTTCTTTTGTTAATTTAGTTGCATTGTCATTGCATTTTCATTATATTTGTATAATAGTGTTAGTGCATTGGGGACAATGCAGACACTAAGTTTGGGGGGATATTGTGAAATGGAAATGCAATTACACCCACATCTTTGAATTTTATTTGTTTCTTTTGTTAATGAAAAATATGCAGAATTTCAACCAAAATGTGTCCACAATTTTTATTTTTATGCGTAAATCTTGAATTGTTTGGATGCTGATGTGTAAATTGGATGAATATGAATGAATAGTGAGTCTGTTATTTTATAATGAATGATTGGAATTGCTTCTGTAATGAATGGATAGTGTTGATGTTTGAATCTTGAACTAACTTACCAGTTGCAGCGATATTGTATTAATAAAGAACACTCTAATGTGAGTGCATTGTGACTTTTAAAGGGGGAACACTTCGCTGCAGGTTTAGAAAAAATCATCTAGCCAAAGGTTATCGCTGCAAGAGTGTGTGTCAGTGCAATTACATACCTCCTAGGGGTTTGTTGCACTCTATCGTTACTACCCAGGAATAAAGGTAGAGTAGTGCAATGACATCTCTAAGTCACTTAAAAAAATAAAAAAAAATTATGTTTGCTACAAATGCTGAATTGGTTCAAGGAAAATCAAGATTCATTGCATAGTACTAATATTAATGAAGTTGCAGTTTTAATTATTCATGCCTATAAATTGTCGGCGCATTATTCTATCATGTGAATACAATTTGTGCATTAGGATTTCAGAAAATTCAAGTTGTGAGAATAATGATTGCGGTGACATTCTTCCTTGTGACTTTGTTAATTTTTGTTTACTTGAGGACAAGTAAAAATTTAAGTTTCGGGGTGTGATAGCATTACAAATGACATATATTTTCTCCCTAAATTGGTGTTTAAATTCTCTTTTGTTCCTTATTTAACATGCATCATCAGCATTTCATATTGAGCTTTTATATTTTCTAACTCATTTTGGTTTAGTTTAAATTCTTGTTATTTTTATCTCTTTTTGCACTAATGTCACCACAAATAGCCGATATATTGTGCCTTAGAATTGTCAGCGCAGGAACTCAGCTCAAAAGATCAATGCTGGAAGAAGAATGCAGCTACAAAATCAGCTTGGAATTGTGACCAGAGATGTCGCCGCATAGAACCTGAACTTCGAATGAGTGAATTCAAGTTGAAATCACACTTGGAAGCACCAGCGTAGAAAAATCACAAGTTGTCGCTACAATTAACGACTTCAAATCGCGGCCAGCAATGCAACGATAACCTGCAGATCTATGAAGAAAACATTAAATCTGCGTGAGTGTACAATTGTACTATAACTAACTTTGACAGCTGCAAAAACTGGAATTGGATCTGAGAATGGAGGAGACGAAACCTGCAACTTTTGAAGGCTATAAATAGAAGAAAAGAAGATGAAAGAAATCATCAAGAGTTGAAGGAATTAAATTTACAATTACTTTGTTTTTTGGAGATTTTAGCTGGAGAACGGTGAGCTAATTGAGCCAACGAGCAACAACTCCTGACGAGGAGTGCTTGGTGCAGGCACAAGAGGAGCGGTTAAGGAATAGTCCTAGTGGTCTAGAGATAGTAAGCTTCAAATGTATTTGTTGACCCCACTCTTTATGTTGATGAATTACTCTTGACAATTGAATGAATATAAGAATAACTTTTAGTGTTAGATTACTTTGAATCTTACTTAATCTTTCTCATTTGTTTATTCTTGAATTCAATTGCATTAAACACGAGAGTGAAAGTGCAGTCCACCAACATCAAGAGATGCGATGACAAGTTGAGTTAACAAGCAAGTTAGGCGAAAGCTACTTGGGATTTGAAGAGATTCTATCACTTGTTCTTAAGTGCAGAGTGCTGCCTACATCGAGAGATGGGGTAATTGTAGGTACTTAGGCCTTGATTAAACAGAGAGTTGTAGTTGGTAAGATTTCATTGAAACCTTAGTGTGACAATAATTCATCTATACAATACCTTGTCGACGCATCTAGCGTTGCGAGTTAGCAAAGTTAGCAATCCACTCCAGATCTTCACACTTGATCACCATTTACTTTTATGCATTTTAAATTCTCAACACTTCAACAACAATTTGATTTACCTTTAATTGCACTGATAATTAACTTTTATTACATTGACAATATTAACAATTTTAGTGTGTAGATCTTACTTAATTGCACTGACATCTTTACTCACATTATCTTTAATCTTAGTATTAATTGCTTCGACATATAGATATCAAGAACTCATTCCCTGTGGGATCGATATCTGATAGAATCAGTCTATCAACTATACTTGCATCGACATGTGTTCGCTTACACGACTACTGTGATGTTACAAACGCGATCACTCATCCTTACCAATCACAATCTTTCCCTTCCTCCTTAAGAATTTTCATCCCAAGCATATTTTGGATGTGAAGAGGGTTGATTCTGGACCTCTTGACAGACCTTATGCAACTTGGAATTTGAATGATATAGAGCCTTCACCTGATTCAGCAACTCAGACACCACTGTCATTGAAGTCATTCCCTCAGTAGTGTGTTTGCCCTGGAGAATGCATCTGCTGCAGCATTGTTGATCCCCTTTCTGTAAATGATTTCATAATCATACCCAAACATTTTTGCTACCCATTTCTGTTGAAAAGGGGTGATGGCTTGTTGAGCTGTTAGGAACCTTAAATTCTGATGATCTATCCTAATTTTAAAGTGCCTCCCCACTAGATATGAATGCCATTTTCGTACTGCCAGCAAAACAGCCAACATTTCCTTCTCATATATTGAGAGAGCTTGGTGTCTCACCCCTAGACCCTTGCTGAAATAAGTTATAGGCTTGTCATGCTGATGAAGGATAGCCCCTACTCCCAAACTAGAAGCATCAGTGTCTACCATAAACTCGGCTTGAAAGTTAGGTAAAGCTAGAACAGAAGCAGAACATAGAGCTTCTTTCAACTTCTGAAAAGCCACTATACTTACCTCATCCCATTTCCATGCTTCCTTCTTGAGTAGATTAGTGAGGGGCCTTGCTAAAAGGTCGTAATTTTAAATAAACCTTCTGTAATAACCGGTGAATCCCAAAAACCCCCTGAGATCTTTGAGATTTACTGGTACTGGCCACACTTGAGACATACTCAACCTTGTTGCTATCTATTGCCACTATCCCATTGGATATCACACACCCCAAATACTCTACCTATGCAGTCCCAAAAGAACATTTGTTTTTCTTGTCAAATAATTGATTACCTCAATATCCTCAACACACCATTCGAAGATGTACCAAGTGCTCATCCATGTTTGCTGAGTAAATGAGGATATCATCAAAAAAGAATAGGACAGTTTTTCTTAAGAGGCTTTTAAATATGGAGTTCGTAAGGGCCCAGAAAGTGGATGGGGCATTAGTGAGTCCAAATAGCATTACAAGAAACACATAATGCCCCTCGTGTGTCTTGAAGGTCGTTTTATGAATTTCCTCCTCATGCATTCTGACTTGTGGTAGCCGATCTGAGGTCCAACTTGGTGAAGACTCTTGCTTGATATAACTCATCCAGTAGCTCCTCCACAATGGGAATAGGAAATATGTCCTTTACTGTTAATTAATTAAGCTGTTTGTAATCTACATAAAGTCTCCAACTGCTATTTTTCTTCTTTACCATGGCACTGGGGGAAGCAAAAGAGCTAGTACTATCTTTAATCACCCCTTTGTCTAACATTTCTTGCACAATCTTTTCTATCTTATATTTTTTGCATAGTAGGGAACCTATAGGGTCTGATTTTAACCATCGCATTCTCATCTTGTAAAGGAATTCTATGGTTTTGAAGTCTTGGCGAAGGTAAACCAGTAGAGGTGCCAAAAATATCAGTAAATTCATTTAGTAGTTCCTGTAGCCTCTGAGGTATAAACTGAAGGTATGGCACTGATGGTGAGTTGGGATGCTAGAATCATGAGCATGGTACAAGGGTTGAAAAACTTGTTTGCCCAAGGAATTCCCTTTATTGATTGACTTACTGTCATGACCTGAATGCTGCCAGGTTGGATTCCTCTCAATGTATACAAGTCTTCTCCCCGAGCGAACTGCATGACCAAGGAGTTAATGTTTCATGTGATAGAACCAAGTGATAGCAGACACCGAATTCTCAGTACTATATCACACCCTTTCAAAGGTAGTAGCATGAAATCAGCTACAAACTCAAACCCTTGTGTCTTCCATTGAACATTTTGACAGCTAACTTGAGTCATAATACTTTTACCATTAGCAACTGTGACCTTGAACTTTTCTTGAGGGCAAATTGGTAGTACAAGTTTGTTGGCTAGCTTAAGATCCATGAAATTATTTGTGTTGCCCGAATCTACCAGCACAATTGCCTTGGTACTCCTTACAGAGGCCTCAAACCTCATAGTGTGAGGTCCTTAAGAACTTTGATGGCATGCAATGAGACCACAAAATCTTGAGATTGAACTGGTGCTTGTTCCTCTATTGCAAGCTCCTCCGTAGATTCTTGACATTCATCAGCCTCTCCATCATATTGAAACATCCAATAGGACCTGATAGAGTTGTCCCTTCACACATTTGTGTCCCACGTGGTATTTAGCACCACACCAAAAGCATAACCTTTTTTCTTCCTTTCATTCATCAAAGCAAGGCTGATACCTTTAGAAGACCCTTTCTTGATATTTGTTGAGCTAGGAGTTGATTGAGTATTGTGATGGTGTACTGTCAGTGGTCAATTATGACTGGAAACATTAGAAGGAGTGTACTTGACCATGGCCTGAACTAATCAGTAACCCCTTCTTACGACAAGTGTTCAACAGACATTCTACTCTCCTGGCCAAGTGAAAAGCCTCACCCAATGTCTGGGGCTCAAACAGGTCAAGGAATTGACTAATTTCTACTTGTAAGTTACCTGTACAAATATACAAAGCATAGTTTGAGGCACGAGCCACAGCAGGCTTATGCCATTCGAGCCCCGTGAAGATGCTACAGCACTTGATGTGATTGTTGGCACCTTTTCTCTCTTTAATGTTACTGTTTTTGCTTTGATTGATCTGGGGTTAACCCATTCATATATACGCACCACACTTGTGTTGAATAAGAATATACCAATAGAGTTAACAGAGTTCATAGTTAAAGTAACCAATCCGTTAGGCAAACATGTGTCAGTGAATAAAGTATGTTGGAACCGTCCATTGAAAATTCGGGATTGTGACTTTCCGGCTGATTTGATGTTGTAACCCTTAGATATTATTTGATCAGTTCAAGGGTACAACAGTGTTTTCAAAAATTGACCTTCGCTCGGGATATTATCAGCTTCAGGTTAAAGATTTTGATGTGCCGAAAACAGCTTTCAAAAACCATATATGGGCATTATGAATTTTTAGTCATGCCATTTGGTTTAGCAAACGCCCTTACCGCTTTTATGGATTTGATGAACAGGATATTTCGACCGTATTTGGACAAGTTTGTAGTGGTTTTCATTGATAATATATTGATTTACTCGAAGGATGAGACTGAGAACACACAACATTTGAGTATTATTTTGCAAACTTTTCGTGATAAGCAATTATTTGCAAAATTCAGTAAATGTAAGTTCTACCTACAAGAAGTTGGGTTTTTTAGTCATGTTGTGTCTGTGAAAGGCATTAGAGTAGACTCGGGTAAAATATCAGCTATTTTGGATTGAAAATCGTCGAGAAATGTCACTGAGATTCGAAGTTTTCTAGTTTTGGTTGGATATTATCGACGCTTAGTCAAAGGTTTTCTATGATTGCCTCTCCTTTGACAAAATTATTACAAAAAGATATGAAGTTTTTTAGTCCGTTGAATGTCAGCAGAGCTTTGATCAGCTAAAAATATTATTAACTGAGGTGCTTGTTTTAATTCAGGCTGAGGACGGTAAGGAATTTATGGTTTATAGTGATGCTTTGTTTAACGGTTTGGGATGCGTTTTGATGCAAGAAGGCAAAGTTTTAGCTTATGCCTCTCGACAGTTGAAACCGCACGAGAAGAGCGACACATGATTTGGAACTAGCAGCTATTGTGTTTGCTTTGAAAATTTGGTGCCATTATTTATATGGATCACAAAAGTTTGAAGTATTTGATGTCTCAAAAAGAACTCAACTTGTGTCAGGGTAGATGGTTGGTATGATTGAAGGACTATGATTTAATCATTGATTATCACTCGGGTAAGGCTAATATTGTAGCTGACGCTTTGAGTAGAAAATCCTTGCTTGCTTTACGAGTATTAGATATCCGATTAACGTTGAGTGATGATGGTTCTATACTAGTTGAGTTAAGAGCTAGACCAACATTTCTACAACAGATATATGAGGCCCAAAAAATGATCTTTAGTTGATCGCTAAACGAGAACAGATTGGTAAGTCACCAAATTCAGCTTTCCACCTTGGTACCGATGGTAGTTTGTATTTTCAAGACAGGTTGTGCGTTCCAAATAATTCATAGGTTAAGCAAAGTATTTTACAAGAAGCACACAATAGTAGACACTCAATTCATCTTGGTAGTAATAAAATTTATAACGATCTGAAACAAATGTATTGGTGGTCAGGTATGAAATGTGAGATCTCTGAGTTTGTATCAGAATGCTTGGTTTGTCAGCAAGTTAAAGCCGAGCATCAGTTACCTTCAAGATTACTACAATCAATTATGATACCAAAATGGAAGTGGGAAAGAGTTACCATGGATTTCGTGATAGGATTGTCGTTGTCTCCAAGGAAAAAGGACGTCATTTGGGTTATAGTGGATTGTTTGACTAAATCTACACATTTTATTTCGATACGTATGGATTATTCCATGAAGAAATTGGTCGAGTTATATGTTATTGAGATTGTTAGATTACATGGGGTACCACTGTCTATTATTTCTAATAGAGATCCCCGATTTACTTCTAGATTTTGAAGTAAATTACATGAAGCTTTAGGCACCAAGTTGCATTTTAGTACACCTTTCCATTCACATATAGGCGGACCGTCAAAGAGAGTGATTCAGATACTTGAGGATATGCTACGTTGTTGCGTTCAGGAGTTTGAAGGTAGCCGGGAGAAATTTCTTCTGTTGGTTGAGTTTGCCTATAATAATAGTTACTAGTCGAGTGTTAAAATGGCCCCGTATGAAGCACTGTATGGACAGAAGTGTATAACTCCGTTATACTGGTCTGATTTGAGTGAAAAGAAGATTTTTTGAGTTGATTTGATCGGTGAAACGAAAGAAAATTTAAAGTGATACGAGACTGTTTAAAGGCTGCTTCCGATTGCCAGAAGTCTTATGCGGATTTCGAAAGAGAGGATATTGAATTCCAAGTCAATGACAGAGTGTTTTTGAAGGTATCACCTTGGAAAAAGTACTTTAATTTGGCCGTAAGGGAAACTTAGTCCGCGTTTCATTGGGCTGTATGAAATCATTGAGAGAATTGGGTCAGTAGCTTACCGTTTGGCTTTACTGTCAAAGTTGGAGAAAATTCATAATGTTTTTCACGTGTCAATGATGAGACGATATCGATCTGATCCTTCACATGTGATTTCGTCAACCAATGTGGAAATCTAACCCGATATGTCGTACAGTGAAGAACCAGTTAAAATCTTGGCTCAGGAAATCAAAGAGTTGAGAAACAAATGCATAGCTTTAGTAAAGGTCCTTTGGCATCGTCAAGGAATTAAGGAAGCTACTTGGTAACCAGAAGAAGCAATGAGAATACAATACCCGAACCTATTCTCCGATAAGATTTTCGAGTACGAAAATTTCTCAAGCAATGGAGAGTTGTAACAGCCCGTTTTCAATGATGTTGGGAACAGTGGTCCGAGACCACACATCCCGACGAGTGAGTCAGTAAATATTATTAATTTAATATTTACGAACAAATAGTGTAATCATATTAAATTTTACCTAAGCGATTTAAATGCTTGGAGAAATAATTTGACAAATAAGGCTAAATTGTAAAGGTTACAAAGGCTAAGTTCTATTAGTTAAATATATTTAATAATCTTAAAAAGGGGAATTAGTGGAGTTAGATGGTAATTCTACCATGATCTTGGTTCGTGCATAGGTGGTAGACAACTATTGTTGATTTCATAATGAAATCTTATTATTAATAAAATAGTAAAAATGATATTAGGTGAAAAGAAAAGATAAAAAGGAAAAACCTTTTATTTTTCCCATAATCTCATCTTCTTCAACAAGAGAAAACTCCATTTTAAGCAAGGAAGTTCTAGCCAACTCCCTCCTTCTTTGGTGAGATTTTGAGGTTTGTTTCCAATTATTTTTATGTTTTTTAGTTAGTTTTAGCTTAGTTTAGCTAACTCGGGGATCGATTTGTAACATTATTAAAAGTTTTGGGACTCACCATGAATGAGGTAAGTGTATTTATGAGTTTAGTAGCTAAGTCCCTAAAGTTAAAGGTCAAATAGAAGGGTTTTGTTAAGTAAATTTTGATGATTTAGGGTTTAAGGACCTATTTATGAAAAAGACAAAAATGCAAGTTCAAAATGTGAAATAGTAGGAATTATAGGGTTGTTATAAAGTCATAGTAAAAGTGGATTAGCTTGGTTTTCTGCATGGCTGGTGATTAAATGTTAAATTTTGGGTTAAGGATTAAGTAGTGCAAGTGCTAAAGTGTTGAGGGTAATTTAGTAAAATTACCATAATAGGATTATGAGTTTGAATTATTATTTAAGATGAATTTTAGAAGTCTAATCGAATAAAGTTATTATTTATATCAAGACACTCAACAATCAGGCTCGAGTCGAGGAAACGCCAAAGTTTCAGAGTAATCGTCAGCTCCTTTTTGTACAATCATTTTAGCGAGGTAAGTTCGTAACTTGCTAAATTAATGTAATTATATCTTGATGAATAAATCTCAAATATTGTATTTTGTATTATTCTTGCTAATAAATTTGTTAAGGTTTTATTAATTAAGGTTCATATAATGTTGAGGAATATAAAATGATACGGATATATGCCCCGTTAGATCCAAATGAATATTGGGATACACATGACCCGTTATTGGGATTACATGTTTTTAGGTGCTGGTCTTGGATGTCCTATCGATGGCTGAGATCCTGCAATTATTGTTGATTCTCTACAGCTCGTGTGAGCAGCATCGTGTAGCTCAACATCCCGACCCACAGCTCGGGTAAGCAGGCCTATTTCACAACTCATGTGAGCCTTACAGGTTATAAGGGTGATGGTCTTGGATGTCTTATCGATGGCTGAGATCCTGCAATTATTACGGATTCTCCACAACTCATGTGAGCAGTATCGTGTAGCTCAACGTCCCGACCCACGACTCGTGTAAGCATTACAGGATATCGTGATTTTACATGCACACTTAGTGTGAAAATGATTTTAGTGTATCCTATGTAGTTCAAAAGATCCAACAAGTATACAAGTGATAGTACATGCTAGAAAGGAAATAAGATACGATTAATATACGCTGTAAACTATAGGAACGAGTTCATGGAAATTTTGAGAATGAGAACCAACTTTACGAGAGTATGAAAATGAACTAACGCGTTACCTTGTAAATAAGATGGTTTGGTAAGTTTTGGTTACTTGTTATGAGCTTACTAAGCGTTATATGCTTACGTAGTTGATTTCTATGTTCTTGTAGATCGTTGGAAAGCTTGATCGATTGGGAGATACGTTGGACCAAAATCACACTATCCAATCATTGTTTTGGTAGCTCTCGGTTACTTTGTTTTAGGTTGTAAATGACATGTATAGGATTTGAATGTTATTTTGGGTAGAAATGAATTAACATGTCTTCTTTGTGTATTGTTGTCTTTAACTGATGCTTGAAAAATGATGTAAGTTTTTGAAGCTAAATGCTTATGCAAATGTAGATATTTTGAAATCTGGATACTTGTTTCGGTAAAACTCTTGTGACTATCGGTAGAAGTATAGGGAATGTTGAACTTTAGCTACTGACTTGAACTGTTTCGGTAGAAGTTTCCAAAGTATCGATAGTCCTTGGTAGTATGGTCTCGTGTATCGATAGAAGTTGTAGGGCAAATCTACATTGCTCTCTAGAACTTGTTGTATTGGTAGTTGTATAGGTTGTATCAGTAGAACCTATATTTGTATCGGTAGAACACCCTTTTCTACTGATAGGAAATTGCAGTTATTTTTCGATGCTTACTGACTTGATTTCTACCGATACTTACCCATTCGTGTACCAGTAGAAGTCCATCAGGTTTTCAAAAATTTAGTTTTTGATTGAATCAAATTAACCTAATTTCAAAACTTGAAACTTCTCACATATTTCTCTAAATGACAAGGTTTATTAACAAGATATGGGATTTTTTGTTGGGTTGAAGTGTAAATTCTTAGTTGTAATGTCCACTTACTCTCGGGTTCAGCGATCGGATAAGGCAAGGGGTGTTACAAAAGTTGCCAAGATCGAAAATGCACTTGACGTTGTGACGAGGAACTTCCTCTCGTTGCAATGACACGATGAATATGGGAGAGCATTCACAGTGGTGACATCGTGATAAGGAAACATCACCCGTCAATAAGACACAATGATGGCAAGCCAAAATGAAGGCGAATAATTGGACGACACTTTTGGGGATATTTTCATATTTGGGCCCTAGAATTTATCAGAATATTTTATTTATTGGTATCTAAGTGTATCTCGGGTTGAGTGGTCGCCAAGTAGGTCGTTGCCTATATAAGTAACCTTAGGATCACCGAAATTGTATGCAAACTTAGACAAAGAATTTTTCCATTCAATTTTTCTTTGTATATTCTTTTCATGTTCGTTTAGTTGAAACTTTTCTATTTCGATGTGAAGACAATTGGAAACGGAGATTACTCCAGATCTGCGCTTCAATATATTTATTCATGAGCGTTCTTTTATCTCTTCTCTTATATTCTTTTATTTATATTTTGTTGATTTGGCCAAGTAATCGTTGTATGAATATTAGAATAGATTATTGTGTTTTATTCATATCTTGCATATTTTAGTTAATAAACTAATATATCTTTTAATTAATTATTTATCTAAAATTGGGTATTTATTCAAGAATACTTAGTATATTAGGGAGTAACACCCCTAATAGAATATCGAGACAGGTGAGACCGAAAGGGTATCCTGTCATGTATAACTTGTGCCGAGCGGAGAGACTGATAAGGTATCTGTATGCCTAGGAAAAGATCGGAAGGATGACTTAGGTGGTAATCCTTAGTGAAGATGAACTAGGAGGGTAGTCTTAGCTAAGGGTGATAAATAACTCAATCTAGGATAATTGGGGATTTAATCGACCATAGTCTAGAGGCTCGCATTGTCGACAATAGGAATAGGAAAGTCCATTAGGTTAATTTAGGTCTAATAATTTAATTAGTTGAATTAAAATATTAATTTGGACTAGCACTACTATTTCATGATTTAATTAGATTAGTAAATTATTTTCTATAATTAATTTAATAGTACTTTTTTTCAATCTGCAATCGCTTTGGTACGATCTTCGAAATATTTACCAGTGTTTTGTCGTAAGCTTTACTATATTACGATTTGACTTGTATGCTTGCGTACACCGCCTGTTTAATTTAATATATTTTTGGTGTGATATTTTACTATAAATGATAACATGTTTATAAGCGATCACCCACCAACTGTGTTGCATGTATCATGCCAATCGGGTAACCTATTTCTTCTATCTTTTGTTGCACATTAGGGATAATGTACCAAATAAAGTGTGGGAGTGCCTTTGGAAACTTTTTAATTTTTTTGTTATTCTAGTTTTTTGTAGTTTTTAAATTTTTGTTGTGTGTGTTTTCTATGTGCTTGAGCTTGTAGAAATACAAGTGATTGATTAGGAGCATGTTAATAGAATTTTGTGAATAAATTGTAAATTTAGTTTGATAATAACTGATTCTAAATTATCTAAATTTTAGACTAATTAATTCAGTTTATTACACTGTGAATAGATTTAAGATGTTAAGTATACCAAATGATAAATGGGTATATAAATAGCATGCATGTTTACTAGAATTATTGGTTGAAAAAATTGATAGACTTGGCTCATTTAATCTATGTATGAAATTACCTAAGGGTGATCTAAGGCATTGTTTGGTAAGCAAATTTTCAAGCCAAAAAATTATCATGTATATATTTCCCTAGTACCTTACTTAAGCCTTAATTCATTTTGTTGATGAACCGTGAATGGAACCTTGAGCCTAATAAATAATTTATTTGATCTTTTATTTCTTGGTTCTTTCACGGATTTAAACGTCCGACCATTAATATTAAGGGATTAGGTAGATACATCATGGTGGTTTCAAAAGAAAAAAAATGAGTGAAACTAAGGAATTGTATGTAATAGTGAGTATAAGATTTTTGAATTTGTAGAAAAACAAAAGAAAAAGAAAATTTCAATAGAGAAAAACTCGAAGAAAGAAAGAAAAAAAATATGAGCTCGGATGACTATAGTCATGAATACTATTCTAGGCCTTAGTGATGGAGAAATAAGGAAGGTGAGAGAAGTGGATGTAAGGTGTGAGATAGATGTACACTTGGGAGATTATAGAGGACAATATAATGTGCCAAACTACTTTCATGCTTAGCCGTTTTGTCAAGCCTGTTCTTGAATTTCGAACCAACCAAAGCCGTAGAACGTTACAAGCCAAAAAGTTCTATGTAACTTAGGTAGTACATTATATGGATGACACTCTGCCAAATTTTTATATTTTTACCACTTATATTCATTTGAACATAATTGTATAATTGTATATTTGTTTTGATGGATACCTATACTTAATATTCTTTTATTTGTTTGCTTTGTAATTTATTGAATTAACCCACCTAATTTTAGAAATTGTGAGTCAATTGTGATTCATGATAGAGTTATATGTTTAGTTACATTATCTTGTTAATATATTTCTATCTAATTTCATGTATCATACTAGTTCAAGTACATTTTATTTCATTGCATGTTTATTTTGTTGTTTTCAATTGTTTTGTTTTTGTTTTTGTTAGTTTACTTGAGGGCAAGCAAAGATTTAAGTGTGGGGGTATTTGACATGTCGTCAAATGTAGCAATCATTTTGGTATATTTCTGCACTTTTATTATTAATTATTACATTTTCAATAGTTAGTAGTTAGGTAGTAAAAGTTAATAAAATAAGTGTTTTTAACACATTTTGTAAGTGTTAGTAACCTATTAGGTTGACACGGGCCTTAAATAGTTTTAATCTGTTAAATTGAGTGTGTAGGATGCAGAATTTAGAGTGTTTTTTTTTTATTGTTCTATACGTTGCTTGAGGATATTTTTTATTGATGGTCGCGCTCACACTATTGTTTCTAGAATTCATGTTGTCGTTGGAACTATTCTTGTGGATTACAAAGGTACTCTTGGAGTCTTAGGACCTGTTGGGGATTAGCGTTAGGGTTCGAGATATGATATCTTATGACTGGTGAAGGATATTCTAAGTATGGATTGTAATATACTAACAAGTGATTATACTACCGTGGCACAAACAGACTATAAGGGTGTTGGTCTTGCTGATCAAAGTTCTGTCAAGCCTAGTTATGATAATGCTCAAAGTTCTGGAAAATGTTGAATGTCAGGAAAGTTTGGGTCATTGGAGAAGTTGTTAGGATAAGTCATCATTTCTAGCTCTAAAGGTCGAGAGCGAGTCCATGCTTATCGCACCTATTGTTAATACAAAATTAGACTATCGTGATTTATAACGATTCATCCAATGGAAAGATTGTTATAAGCATTTAAGGATGATCGGAGCATGAGCTCCTTCAAGGATAGGAGTACAAGAAGGGAAGGAAGATACTATAAAACGGGGGCATAGAGAGATAGAGAGAGATTTCCACTCATTAATCCCTGAATGTCTTATAAAGGTGTGTGGTCAGTCCTCCCCAAGACTCTATGAGTCATTCTTGTATTAGTTTTGCACTCTTTGGAGTCTAGTCAACCTACTAACTTCCTTTCCTCGTAGGTATAAGTTGTCATGCCAAGACAACAAATAAATGTGATGTTAGAGTGATAATATTTTGTTCATGTCAAGAGATATAGTTGTCACAATGTGTGCTCGCGAGGTTGAGGACTCACAGAGTTTTAGCATCACAGATGTCCTTAGCTCACTAGTTGACTTATAACCAAGGGAGTATTAAATTTCATGCACAGACCAAGTATGTTATGCTTAATGTAAAACATGTAAGCTTCAAAATTATAGATAAAAGATAGATGTTACTAAAATTATAGATCTCGTACCAACTATGGAGAACCATCTCTAGACTTGGCTCAGACCATGCACTCTACCTTCCAATCTACATCACTAAAGTTCAAGTGGAACCCTCCATGGTTCACTATATGTCAGATCAAGCCATTACTCTTCTCACACATTTCTTTTCTTTTCCAATTGCACGATAGTTTAAAGATATATGAATTCTCTTTTTTGGGATGATTTGGGTTTTCTATTGATTGAGTTTTTCTTCCCAAATAGTGGCATAGCAATACTCTTTAATGTTTTCTTTATTTCTTGAATGTTTTCTTTATTTAAGCCATAAGGTCATATCCTATTTTCGTCCCAAATAGAATATTCTTCATTTAAACTTAATTATAAAGATAATATACATTTTTAAATTTTTAATATTCAACAAGGTTGAGTTTTGATGTGGAGCTCATTTATCTGTAATTAATATAAAAATAACTGTGATAATAAAATTAAATACTACAACATGAAATAAAAAAATAAACTAACCGCACACACCTCACACCAACCATTCAAACCCACAAAATCTATTAGCAGGTTGCTATATTTTCATATGTTCGAGTAGGCTTATTTTAGACATTGGCATTAAACACAAAATATCACCATTACGATTACACTTATAAAAAATTCATATTGGAAGACGACTTTAATCATCGTTTCAATCAATCTGATTGTTTTAATCGATTAAATTTAATTAAAAAATTGAATTTTAAAACTACTAATAAATAAGTAATCAACGAACCAATGCTATTGAACTCCATAGCAAAATTTTCCACATGACGTAATGTTTATACATATGACAACTAATTAAAACCCTGAAACGGTATTCACCAAAAAAAAACCCTGAAACGGTACAACACGCTCCAACCATTACCTCTGAACCCCACCTTTCCAGACGCAATGCCCAAAAATCTACTGTGGTGCCTCAACCAAGGAGCCACCCGGATCTCAATGAAACACTGAAATAAGAATTTTCAACCCTAAAATCATCAATGTAAACAATAAATTATACACAACTGCTTTCACAATCAAGATGGACCGAGAAAATTTAGATCTCAAAAGAAGCAGAAGAAAGAATTGCTTGGCTTCGCAGAATCTCAAAATTATCCAATTTTTTTACGGGACGCAAATAACTCTTCTTGTAGGGTACATACAATCTTAATCTTAATCCCAACCCATTGTTCGAATGTCAGTTGATACCATATACCATCTCTTCAAATGGCAAGGTTTTTACATGCCTCGATCTTTCCATTTGATATGATTGGATTTGTGCTTTGACTGATTTCAGGATGGCCTGTACCGCCATTTACTGGAGTTTTGCCCTCCTGATTGTTTAACAGATTGTTCACGGCAGAGCTACGACTACCTTCAAAATAGGCAGAGTAGGGGAAGTACTCCGCACATCTTACTTTCCATCCTGTAGAATACGATAATTACCAATTCAGATGTAATCAATAGGTCTAATCAATCAACAGATATTAAGTCCAGAAGAAGTTGATGTAGTCAAAAGTCAATTTTCTAGTCAGCATCAATTTATAAGAATAATCTATGTTCCTTCGACTCTTCATTCTCTTATAGTTCCCGTGTCAGACATATCCAGACATGTATGTGGATATGATCCTTTAAGAACACTAAATACTTTGAAACAGAAAAAAATGGAACATACCCATACCAAACACACTCCAATATCCAACACTTAGAGAGTTTGGGTAACATAGAAGTGTACTTACTCAAAGCAGCATCTTGATCAACAAGAACCTTTTCCAAGAGTTGGTGGACTGCAATACAGTCCTTCAGCTTCCATGCCATGATTGGTCCAAGTGCTGCATTCCTGGACAGGCAAAAAAGGAATAAACAATTAAATCTCAAGATTTAGTTGCAGCGTATGGAAACAATATCAAACAGCAGAAAATTTAATACACTAAAGCATTACATTGGCTCAACTGCATTGGATGAATCTTCAATTAACTTAACAGCCTCAAGTTTCTTGGTCGGATCCAAGATATATAACATTTCTGCAACTACCACTCTATGCATCAAAGAATCTGCAAAACAGAATTGAACATGGCATGATTAACAACCCACCTCAAGGTGCCTAAAATGTACATGCTAACTAAGCTCAATAATACCTTGATGTTTATGAAGGAAATTTTCATTTGCCTCAGTAAGAGTTTTCTCCTGCAATTGACTGCAGAGAGAGAAAATAAAGGGATTTAATGCATCAGAGGTTAAAACAACAATAATAACAGTATTACAACAAAATTGGGGCATGGAAATAACTATCATAAAGCCATTGCAAAGAGAACCTGATGGATGGTCGCTCAGCTTCTAAGACACTCCAAACAAGTTTTTCTGCATCAGTCGCTGGAGCAGGCATTGAGCCCACTTTATGGAAAAATATAATCTGCATTGCATTAAATTCAAATGAAGTAGTGTAAAGACTAGATGATCATTGCATAAAAGTACCAAAAGAATGTACCTGTGCATGACAGTGCGCAATATGGTAAGACAGATGTTACATACCAAGCAGCGATGTGAATCCGGATACTCAGCATCCAACCTTAGCAATTGCTTTACAGCCTTCAGGACGAAGAAAATAAAAAGAGAACAAACATATGAAGACGAGTTCACAAAATAATTTATGTACAACTGAGAAAAACTATTGTCCTCCAACTCAATGACAAATTACAAAAACTATCAAATTCACACATATTTCATTGACACTGTGTTTGGGAAGAACTTAACTAGTGAATCTGGTTTTAGTTTGCTATAAAAACAATGAGTGTAAAATGCATGTACTATGAACAAATTATTTAAATTTCAACATAAGAGGATAAACTTCAAATTCAAAAATACCTAAAGATTCACTATTAAATAGGTACCCAACAAGTCTATAAACTTGAAAGTAATCATGGAAGTCATATGTACATGCATTTTACCACGATTATATCAAATTTTAAATCCAAATCACCTATTCTAAATTCAAGTTACCAAATATAACTTGAATGAATAGAGACGTTTGGTTTACAGGTAGAGTTTCTTACTCCAAGATGATATCAAGGCAGAAGTGAAAAGGAGTGTAGAAAACAATAGACGAGGGGGCTGCATCACAAATTATGCTGATCCAAATTCTTAATCACTTTGTCACATTTAAATATTAGCTCAAGTTGATCAAACACGACCTAGAGAGGAATCACATCTTTTGTTCAATTAATGGAAAAAATAAATACCTGAAAGGCAAGCAAAATCTTTTGCTTTCTCATATTGACTTCAAATGAAAGCAAGTGCATCTCTAAAGAATCAGCTGAATTCTTCTGAAGCAACTTTAAATACTTAGTTGCTTCTGACAAAGGATCCTCAGTCTGTAAATAAAAGGGGAAAAACCATTAGACAAATCCCAAGTTTAACAGGGGCAGTAGACACATTGACCAATTTAATCAGGAACCTAAAGCACATACGAAAGGCAATATAGATAACCTTCAATAATCTTTCTCCATATGGATCTGGGTCTATGGGTTTAACATATCGTTTCCCAGACTTAGAAGTGCCACTAGCACTTGATTCTTCATTTTTCTCCTCTGCCTCCTAAAATAGTAGGCAGCATCACAATGAAATCATCAAAGAGATATAGCCAAAGAATAATAAAAACAAGCTGATATACTTTCTTAGCTCGTTCTGCTTTTCTCTGCTTCTTCTTTTTCTTTTTCTGAGTAGTCTTTAATGTATGGTCCTCTTCTTCAGCCGGAGAGTTCAAAGGAGAATCATACAACTTTATATAGCATCTGCATTTCAAAACCCAATGCTTATCACAAAGAAAGCAGAACAATGTAATCACCAATTTCAAGCAAAGAGATTCTGCAAAAGAAACACCAACACGGAAACCAGACACTGTATCGATCGCAAAAATTACCAAGTTAATTGTTGCTCCACTCATCAGTGTATCATCCTTTCCATCCCATCAATAAGAATAAATACAAACAGTTATAACTGACAAATAATTTCTGGTACAGAAAGTCAGAAACAAGCAACTCTCCATATTTAACCCAACAGAAACCCCAGGAACAACATTCCACTAATTTAACAAGCCAAAATCACAACTAACAATATACCCAAAAGAATATTTAATACTTTCAGTAAAAAATATCGTGAAAATAAGAATTTGCAAAATATAGAAAAAGTAAATTGAGACTACAAACAAATTTTTTTATCCTGTTTCATATGTACGAAAAGATGTCATCATCATGTGAATCCTCTGAAGACAACATAAAAGAGCATGTGAAGTATGACACAAGCAGCTAGGTTCATAAAAATCAGACACTATGGTCCTATAGTAATTCTTAAATTAGAGTTGACTCTAGAAGCAGATCCAAATATCTGCACCTTTAGCTAATAGTTAATTTGAGGGAAAAGCATTTGAACTTGAGGGCTCCACCAAGGACAACAGGAGTTATTGTAACTAAGGTATGTGTCAAACCACAAAACTATTTGCTTTCTAAACAATATAAGGAAGTAACTAACAAAAATTGCCTTCAGGAAAGTTTCCACACTTTTACAGCCACCATGGACAACAGGAGTTATTGCAACTAAGGTATGTGTCAAAACCACAAAAATATTTGCTTTCTAAATAATGTAATAAAGCAACAAACAAAAATTGCCTTCAGGGAATTTTTCACACTTTTACAGCAAGGTTCACATAATGCATCATTGCAACTTTCAACTAACACATGATGAATGCACCTGAAATCTATACAATCAAGCAAAAAGAGGGAGGCAAGATGAACCCAACCCAAAATGAAGCACCAAAAGCATGAATTATTCAAAAATATGTGACACACACAAAAAGCACCCTGACAGGGAGACAACACAGATTACATTGTATTTTACATCCACAATCAAACAAAATAAATCTAAGTTGAAGCATTGAAAAGCTTGCAGATCCTAACAAAAAAAGCTTCACCTGATGGCGCCAGCTGCAGCTTTGTGAAAATAAGAATGTGAATGCAACCGATCTAGAAACTTTAGCATTTCAACATACGCACGCAGTGTCATTTTCCGTAAACAATAAGAATGAAAATCAAACTGATCTTCAGTAATGTCAGCATAGTGCTTCTCCACAGCTAAAAATTTCTTCAGGGCCCGTCCAAGATAACCTTGTCGAGCGTAACTTTCACCAGAAGCAAGTTCGTACCTTCAAAAGATGAAAAGCACTCAGTAGGTGTATCCAAATAATAATCAGAGATAACAAGATGGCCAAGGCAATTAATAAACAAAAAACCGGACCACATGCACTGCATGTCATGAAGGTTGTTGTGCTGGTCCCCTTCTTTTGTGAACAATGCAGCAGTTTTTTCTGCCAAGGCCACCTTCAAGAGTGGAAAAAGTCGGCAAAGCATACAGTAACAGTGAAATAAATTTCCAAAAGTAACAAATATCAAATATGAAAGGAAAAAACAGTCAAAAGATAGGAAACAGCTACGGAACCTGATCAGCCTGCAATATACGCTTGACAGATTCACTGTTTATATAGCGATCTGCAAGATCCATACACCTAGCTTCATCGGCCAATGAAGCCGCAGCTACCAAATCACCAGCATGCTTCAATATCCGACTCTGTCACCAAAGAAGAAGCAACCGGTATTGCAGTCAGACCCATCTTCAAGAACATTCCAATAAATTCTCCAAAAGACAGAATAAAGAGATTCATAAATAAGCAAAAGCTACCTAGCCAAAACCCTAAATCTAAAAAAAGTGGTCATCTACCTGCCTCATGCCCATCAAGATTTATGTTCATGAGAAGAAAAACTTCTAGCCATTTTAAATGAATATGTAAAGCAACTTCATAACTTAGTGCACAACAAAATAAGCAATCAAGGCCAATATCAAAGTAAGAAATAAATCTCTTGCAAGTGAGCAAAAAGTCCAAGGAAATATCTTGAACAGTTTTCAGGCAAAGCAAATTCAAAATAATTGAATACTACCGAGCAGATGAAGCCAATGCAAAATGTTTAGATTGACAACATGAACAAACCTTGACAGAGTACAAATCGATTACAGTAGGTGTATACTGTATAGCCTCATCAATTTTTGAAAGAGCCATATCATATTGTCCTCTTCTGTCATAATGCTGCATTAATAAATACAAACTTACTCAGAGAAAATTGCAAAAAAAAGAACCAAATATATATTCCCAGGAAAAAAAAGAAGAAAGGACCATGACCAGCTGGGTGAGGAAAACTGATCTTCACCTACCTGAGCCAAAAAGAAAAGAGTCCATAAAAGTGCTGAAGGAGGCTCCTTCTCCGTCCTGCCCTCAATATGAAACACAAGAAAACAAATGACTCAGCATAACACTAAAAATGTGCTTGTGTATTGGAGGCAAACAAAAACAAAGGTACTTTACACGCAACACAACCATATCGAATAACCATTACGTACTCACAGCTAACATATAAATGATTGAGAGCTTAACTAAACAAAAACTTCCTATACTATTACTGCTTATTGTTCAGTTAAACTCTAAACAAAACTATATCACCTCTAAGAGGAGAATATATAATAATTTATCTGCAGTTAAGACTTACTATACTATTACACAAAGCTTGAAAGCAGATACTACCTATCAGGAAATCTCCCAGTCGTCGTAATTGAATGCTCCAACTCAAACATAAGTTGTTCCAATATGTCTGCCTCTATAAGTGTCAATAGAGAAGGAAAATCAGTCGTAATGAAATAATGCTCCCAACAAGTTGACAAGCAGCATAGGATAATTAATATTTATTAACTTAATTCTATTTTTGAATAATAATAAGAGCAATCTTACCTTGCCATAGTGGTTGTACAAAGGAGAAAGATCTGAAAATAAAGATGGAACACCCTGAAGGAACAAGAGAACATAGTACCATTATTTCACTCAACAAACTAGTAACACCAGTCAAACTAGCACAAAAACCATCTCATTTGCTTAACACCTTTGCTAGAAGAGGCTGAATGTAACTAACTGCTGCTTCACGAAACTTGTCTCCTTGCAGAAAATCAAGTGGTATCCTCTAATAATTGAGAAAACAAAGTTCCAATATCAGTCCAGGAATATTTTTAATACATCATAAAGAAAGTATGCATTTATTGGCAAAGAGAATGCACATTGTGTCACAGTGGTTTACAGGAAGAAAACTAATTAATTACATCCACACTGTGAAACTCGAATTATAAGAGCAGTTGGGTATTTGCAGTAACCTGGTCATGTAAATTCATGGTCATGTACCAACCCTTAAAAGGTATTTGTACAGGAAAATTGCCGCTTAACTTAAAGAACAAATACACCATAAGAAATAGCTCTTGAATTTGTGATGCTACCACCACATCAACTCCAAAATTTGAAGGATATAAAAGAAGAATTTTAACCACAAATAGTTCTTAGTATCATAACATCAAGACATCTATTAGGTATTTCAGCATACCATAACCATATTTGTCTAGATAACTTAAGAATGTCGATGGTTTTTATCTTCGGAAGAAGCTCATCACTAGATTCTTCTCATCACATCATTTCTTATTCAGGCCATCAATAAAAACAAAACTGACCCCTCCTCCCTCTCTCTCTATAAGAAAAGGGTGAAAACTTCAGAGCTCCGCAGAAACCAAGGTTTTCATTGGAATTCCATCATGTCAATGTATAAATACATCCAAGAGAGAGAGAGAGAGCAAAATATCATAAAATGCACATACAAAGCTACTATTTGGAACATGTAAAACAAAAAAGATACAAACAGAAAATCAAATCAATATGACTAACAGCTAGCACATAATAAAATAGTTTATACTTGCATATTCCACAAATAGAAAGTTCTTGCAAAAAGAACATATCGTTATCATCCATCATAATAAAAAATAGAAGCACGAGACAAGTACATCACCTTAACTGCAGATGACCAAGTGTACTGCTGTGCAAGAGATTTGTATAGTGCATCCAACCGATCAATTTCATCAGAGGAATACTTGCCATTTTCAGAATAAAGACCAAAACATTTCTGCAAGCCTTCATAATACCTGCAACATATAGATACACAAACATAAAAGTAACTTTCATGACTGCAATAAAAAAAGGACTTCAAGAGGTGCTCGATAAAATAAATGGTTGGTTGATATCATCAGTAGGGTCAAATTATGGTTTTGGTCTCTCTACTATGCTCAAATGTGGGATTTAGTCTATGTACTTTAATTTGACATAATTTTGGTCCTTTTACTTTTATAATGTTATTATTTAATCCAAATAGTAAACACAGTTAAGTGTTAACTATTCCAATTAAAATATTGACATGGACTTTTCTTGAAAACACCTCTTCCAACTCATCATATTGACAAAGAATTTTTTATTGGAATGTGTGTTCTTAAGAAAACTTCACCTCAGGATATTAACCAGAGTAGTTAATGGTGTTAACTATTTGGATTAACTAATAAAACTACAGAAGTAGAGGGACCAAATTAAGTCAAATTAAAGTATAGAGACTAAATCTAAAATCTGAGCATAGTACAGGAACAAAAACCATAATTTGACCATATAATTAGAAATGAAAGATTAGTTACTAATTAGGTCTTCCAAAAGAGAAGCCATATGCATTCACCTGTAATTGTCAGGATTCATGGTGAGTAAAGCCTTATAAATGTTGGCACCTTCTTCTAGGCGCCCAAGCTTCACCAGGAGAGAAACCTCTTGTTCTTTGTAAGTCAATCTATCAACCTAGAGAACAGAAGTTGTTAGATCTTACGATCCAAGAATTCCAAACTTTAACAAAATTTCAAATTTTTAACCATAAAAATATCCTGGCATTATATACATTTAAAACTTACTATTTTTGGTTCTTTTTTGTGCAATTCCTCAAGTGCTCTCTTATGAAATCCGCATTCCTCTAGCAAAGAGATCTAAAGAAAAATAGCATACCCATATAGACATTAAAAGAGCTCCAATATACATCTAGTCTAGTGGTAATATACGGCATCCATCATGCACAATATATGTAGATATATATGCATTATATAGCAGAAACTTATTAAAGAAATAAATGCTAATGTGTTGTAGATAGTTGTCCAACTCATCAAGCTATTTCCACATCTTGTTACTGGTGTTAAAAAACCAAAAAAGATTATGTTAAAAGAAAAGGGTAGACCATTTATTAAATAAAGAGAAAAGTTGAGCCACAAAAGCTGTTATGGGCTACAACTTAGAGCTAGTTTAGCATTGCTACTGCAGTTGAAAAATGCTTTTGAAAAGCTGGATTTGGAAAGATAGCTTTTGAAAAGTGCTATGAAAATGTGGCGTAAGATTTCAAGCGTTTAGTGTGAAAAAGTTACAATGTCCATGTTAGACATGAAGTTTGAAAGGAAAAATAAGTTAATTTAAATGATATTCAAATTTGTTAATATTATAATATATAAAATATAAATTTAAATACTCTTTAGGCAATTCATATAAATTGTTTGTAAGATTTAATTTAAATATATAGACCATATTTTAGATATTTGATAGAATAATTGACTAAAATGCAAAGTATTTTTCTTTTCCTATGTCTTTATTATTATTATTTGTTTCTTAATACAAAATTTTGAAGTACAAGCTAAGTGATCCCATGATGCAATGTTAGTTTCTTCTGATATTAACAAATATTCAGCTTATATTATAATAAAAATATTAAAAAATTAAATTATGGTAACTCATTATTTATACTATGATATATAAAATATAAATTTTAAATACATTTTAAGCAATTAATATAAATTATTTATAAAATTTAATTTGAATATACATTATACATGAGAGGGCAATTGTATAATTTCCCACTCAAACAGGATTTTTCAAAAGCAAAAACTGGATTATTTAGCTTTTTGGTTTGGCTTGGAAAGCCAATTTGAAGGTAGAAGCTAGTTATTTAGCATTGCCTATGTGTCAAAAAGTTGCTTTGGCTTGAAAAGCTAGTTTGAAAAACAATGCAAAACAAGACCTTAGTCCTCCACCTCAGATTAAATAAACTTCGACATCATTTAATTTATCAGCCATATATATAAATCATGAAAAAACATGCTTCTAAAATAAATAGATTTCTTTTGACAATATCAGGTGTAACATTTACACAAAAGTAAACAAGATCTTGGCAGAAATACTTGTGGAAGGAAAAAGTAGGGAAGAAATTATAGGTTTTTTATAATTTTCATATGCAAATAAAATTAATACAAAAATAGGATACCGTTTATAAAGAACATAAAAAGAATTTTATATCTTTAATACTTTGCAAATTAATTATTACGCTATTGGATTTATGGATAATCTAATGAACCACATGATCCCCGATTAATTAGTGACACCCAATTTTATAATTCCATTATAGATTAGTATAAAATCTAAATTTTTTGAACGTCTGTATAAGGAATGCTAGTTACATCCATATGCAGGCAAAAATATAAATCACTACAAGAGCAATACCTTATATAAAAGCATTTCACCATGCACGCAACGCTCATTATCTGGTGGATAATCATCATCTAATGTCCCTTCATATGTGTCGAAACCACCTCGAAAACGAATAGGTTTCGGATAATATTTTAGGTTTTGGAAAATGGGAATAAAAGGGAGTCGCCACCAATCTTTTATTTGGGTGCGCGATTGGATCACCACAAATCATTTTTAAAAAAACGTTAAAACGTCGGTCCACGAAATCCAGAAAAATAGGTTCGGGAGTCGGTTACACACGAGGAAGGATTAGTACCCTCGTACGCCCAGAATTGGTACCACATGATCATTTTCGGGTCTTATTTTATGAAAACAATGAAAGCTCGAGTGAAGTTTAAAATACGGTGTTCATTTTGAAGGCTCTGTGTAATTTTAAAGGAGACCTTTTTAAGAAGAACTCGTCCCCGTATTTCGTTCCTCTTATGAGAACTAGAAAGCGTGTCCAACACATTAGGACACTACATTCTCGGAGTATCGAAATCAGAGGACGTTTAGGGAACTTTTGAAGAGAGTATTCGATCGCGTGATTTGTACGAAAATCATACCTATCACATTAAGGCACGATTTTTCGAGGTTTCCACGTGAAGGAACATCATCTCGTTACTTAAAAATTGGATATGGATAGGGGTGTGTTAAAAACTTTTTAAGGGGGATATTTCTTTCGTACGAATTACGAAAATCATACCCCGCACGTTAGGGCATGATTTTCGAAGTTTTCACACGAAATGATATTGCCTTATTTTCGTCATGAAAGTCCTTTGTATATATATTTTGAGAACTTGAAAATTTCGTATGAAGGTTAAAATGCAATCCTCGAACACATGATTTGAAGAATTAAAAGGAATACTTGTTTACTTCGATTTTCACGGAGATTTGAAGTCGCGACCAGCACGTTAGGACACGACATTCTCAGAGCCTCGAAGTGAACGAGCGTAAGAAAAACTTGAAAAGGATATTCGGTTCGCACGAATTATACGAATAAATCGCACCCGACACGTTAAGGCGTGATTTTCCGAAGTTGCGCTCGAACCTAACATTGCCTCGATTTTGAAGTAATTTGTAAATGAAAGTGTATATTTTAAAAACACGAGTAGCAATTGATAATAGAAATTAGATACGAAGTAGTAGATAAATAATGTGCGAAAATATAAAATGTAGGTGCAAACAAATGCAAATATTGATAAATGATGAAATCGGGGTGAAAAACGGGACTTATGGATACCCGGGGGCAAAATGGTAATTTTGGTGTAATCGGGGTTAAAATGGAATTTTAGAAAATTTAGGGGGTAAAATGGTAATTTTTGGTGAAATCGAGGTTAAAAATGGAATTTTAAAAGATTCGGGGGTAAAATGGTAATTTTCGGTGAAATCAGGGTTAAAAATGGAATTTTAGAAGCTTCGGGGGTAAAATGGTAATTTTCGATGAAATTGGGGTTAAAAAATGGAATTTTAAAAGGTTCGAGGGTGAAATGGTAAATTTTTGTGAAATCGGGGTTAAAAATGGGATTTAGGGAAGTTTGGGGTAAAATGATAATTTTTGAAAGTTTTAGGGTAAAAATGTGATTTTGGAAAAGTTTTGGGGTCAAAATGTAATTTTGGAAAAGTTTTGGGGTCAAATATGATTTTCTGGACAATTTAGGGGCTTACAAAGCAATAAAACTAAAAACAGGTGACACGTGGTAGCCCCACATGTATCCAGAGGTCAAGGGACTAATTTGAAAACCTTGAAAAATTTGGACCAATTTTGTAATTAAATAAAAGTTAATTTAAGGACTAATTAAAAATAGAAGGGACTAAATGCAGAAATAAGCCAAAAATTGACACGTGGCAACCTCTGTGCAGTCAAACAGTCAAAGGACTAGTTTATAAACCTTGAAAAATTATTGGGCCAATTTCGTAATTAAAATAAAGTTGATTTGGGATTAAATTAAAACAAATTAAAAATAAAAAGGACTAAATGCATAAATAATCCAAAACATGACACGTGGCAACCTCTGGTACAGTCAAACAGTCAAAGACTAAATTATAAACCAATTAAAATTACACAGGGCAAATTTGCAAATAATTAAAAGATGCAAAAAGGACTAAATTGAAGCAAATAAAAATGCGGAAGGACCAATTGCGCAAATATACCATTAAGTGAAAACACGCGGATCCTTGATGGGTCGGGTCGGGTCGGATCGGCCTAAATGGGTTAGTATAAATAATAGTTTTCAGATTTTTTTTATTTCATTTTTACATTTCTTAAAAATTCGGAACCCCCCCCAAAAAGTTCTCTCGTCTCTCTCTTCACACTCAAGTCCGGCCCCCCCTTCAGGCCAAGCTCCGGCAGCCGCCTGGGCCGCGCGTGGGGGCGCGTGATCGTCACCTCCGGCCTCCGCCTAACGCTTCAACGCCGGTCACTTCTCTCGCCGTCGGCCACGTCCGGTCACCTTCCAAACCAACTTCCGCACCGTCCTACGCGCGTTACTGGTCCACGCGCTGCCGTCGTACGCCCCCGTCCGCGCTTCGATGTTGGCCTCGGTTACACGCGCTCAACACCGACCGTCGGAAAAGGTAAAATCATCCTTTTTCTTCCCCTTTCATTCTGTTCTTCCTTTTTTTGTTATTTCCTTTATTTATTTATTATTTTTTTTTATTTAAACAGAACCCAAATCTGGAAATCTAGATCTGGGGTTTTCCAAAACCTTACCTTTATATCATTTTTAAAATAAATCCCCCTTTTATTATTTCAAAATTTCGACAACCCCCATTCTTTAAACTATTTTTTTTTCTTGCAGAACGCGACGAAGAATCGGCGGCGATCGGAGGAGAGAACGGCGTGCTTCCGACAATGGCAGTAGACAGGGAAGAGTCTTTGACTTTTCGTTTTTTTGTTTTATTATTATTATTATTATTATTATTGTTAATATTATTAACGCTTCTCATTAATACTCATTAATGCCCTTTATTAATTCGGTTTATTATTAACCTCGTTATTAATACTACTTAATATATATATTTATTTATTACTGTCATTAATATATCAAATGTATATAGTTAATGCATGCTTAGGAAGAGATGAACGGAGTTAATACAATGAGCCATAGTTTTAATGTATGCATGTATTGAATGGTACCTGGTAGCTTCGAATGCTCCTAACTTTGGCTTGTCACTGACTTTGGTTTCGGTTGATGCTCTGTTTGACGTTAAAATTTTTTGAAAGTATACTGCAAAATGTCAAGACTTTTTATATTGATCTTGAACCCTCTTTACATTGACTTGAATCTGATTTTATAACCAGACTTTACAATCATGCTAATTTGTTTGCTCTAAATTAATGCTTGTCTTTTCCTTCCTTTTTGCAGGTCAGCTATGGTGGTGTATGCAGCGGGTTGAAGCAAGTGATGGAAGGGTAAGGTGGTGGCAGATGAAGTTGGTGGTGGCAGCAGCACGTGGGTAGATCAGATATTTTTTTTTCTTTTTTTTTTTTGATTTGGGCTACTGTAATTTGGGCTTGAGTTTGGGTTAAGAGTGTAATGGGTTTGGGGTGAAATGGATATTGGACTCAACTAATTTTGGCCCAATTGACTTGTAAATTGGACATTATAATTAGACTTTCTCTTTGGTTTTTTATTATTAATTTAAATTTTAATTAAATTTAAATTTAAAGCAAATTTAAATTTTTACATTTAAATTTAAAATAAATTTAAATTTAACCATAAATTTAAATCTTGTTCAAAACCCAAAAGCTTAATCCAATTATTTAAGCCCGGTCAAAATTGGTCTCCAACAATATGCTTCCATATTTCAGCTGCTTTTGCACCACTAATATCAACCAAAAAAAAGGCATTCAGCATACATACCTAGAGAATGAAAAGAAATAAGGGCAACTTCATTAACTTAGAACTACTTGGTTGATGCATGGATAGAAAATGAAATATGCCAATACAATAACTTAAATCTATTATAACAAATATGCAACATAGAATCATTTGACATCATCATGTAGAAGCAGAAGCAAATAGGTCATCATCTTTGTTTTGAGATAATATATCAAAAGACAAAAGACATAGGCAATGCAAGCATGGCATTGTAAAATCCAAATCTGCAACAAAAAATTCATATATGCACGTCTCACCAGCTTCCAAGTAGAGTAGTAGGGCACCTATCTATCCATCTACCCACGTGCCTATATATATTATTAGCATATGCAATCTATACCCACCATATATTGCCATAAAATAATACTGATACCTTAAACAGAACCATGTATTATAAACATCTTCAACGAACCACATTTTTAAAATCATCAGTAATTTCATTCATGTTGGCACCCATTCGATCATGTAATTAGAAAATAGAGTTAAGATTCTCAGGCATTTAATTTAAAGAAAGGCTTTAATTATATCAACAAATATTTTGATCTTCCATACTAACAGGCTTTTCAATCCCAACCTTCCAATATAGCATTACAAGAACAACATTCTAAATCACATTTCACAAAATACAATCGAGAGAAATTGGAAAAGGTGATATAGGAATGGAACAAAGTCTTTATCTGGGAAAAAAAAGGAAATAAATAAGGAACAATAAATACTTTGAGTTTAAATGGTGGGCTACAGCAAAGCCAATCCAGTTCATACGCTGATTTGGTTTCAAAGTTAAAAGCTGCTGCCTTGTCTCAACAAATCCAGCCAGATCTCGCATTTGTGCCTGCAAGAGAAGACAACAAAAATAACAATAATAATTTCTTAGACAACCTAAACAAGACAAATGAGAAAATTAAGACCGTTATCAAATCTGAAAAACTTCTCTCAAATGTTATTAGCAGAAAGGCATATAAACCATACAAACTAAAAAGCCCAAAAAAGCTACCGCTGACTCTGACTGAAATCATCAAAATATCAATAGCTAAGAGCCCATAGTTATGGCAAGCACCAAACAATGGGCAAAAGAATAACAGAAATGAAAGCCAGAAAATCAAGAATCAAAACATCACTGGTCTCCATTTAAATTTAACAAATTCAGTGTCAAAGACACTGAATTTTTCACTACCCTGAAGCAGTAAGACACATGCATATGAAGTTAAGCACCGGATCAGATCTGATCCTAGCAAAATTGGGTCTATAAGCACTTTCAACCATTAGGGAACTAGTAGAATGAGCAAGAAGAATATGCTGCAGACCTGGATAGACCAGAACATATCAATTCAAGGAGGTTAATTCTTCTCTGGAATAACGAGAATGAACGGATCCACTCAGATGGTTGCTTCTGACTTAATTTCTTTTTATTTGTTTGTGCAACAAAAACAAAACCTTTGTTTAAGATGCTACATCTGAATCAATTCTAATATAAAAAATGCTGCCAGGTTATCAGACAATGCGCACTATAGCATTTTCCTTCACCAAAGGCCATCAATTGCAACAAAAAACTATGATCTAAATTTGCAGAGTTACAAAAAAGAGAAAACAGCTGCCGCTTTACAAGTCTACTTCTAGGATCTAACACATCCTGTTATCTACCATTCCTCTGTTTTAAGCGACATATCTTCATTTCTTTTGTTACTATTTCAATATAACTTAGTCCATTCTATCCATATACTAGCAGATTCCCTCAAGTAATAAAAAAAATGCTTAAATTCTTTCACAACCACCTTTAGCTCAATCTTGGGATTTTCATCCAGTTATACCAAGTTACCACAATGAACCAGCCTTGGCCATGAACTTAGCATAAATGTGGGCATTCAAACTGTTTTAGTAGCAACCTTGGCTTGCCAATTAGAACCCCAATACTTTAAGATTATCAAACTTCACAATTAAATCTGAAAAACCTTCTAGGCAAACCACAAAGCTTACAAGTGAAACTCCTTTAACCATTCAAGAATGCCAAGCATCAATGTCAAGAATTTGAGTGAGCATGTGATCAAGCATACTACTGATGAATATCTTAGATTAAATACTGAGTCTAAAAATAGGAATTACAGAATAGGTAAAGAAGGTATACCTGCAAGAGTGACAAGTCCCGTAGTATCTCAATGTTGTCTGGATCTATTCTCAAAGCATTGCGATAACATTTGATAGCCTCCCTGTATTCTCTATCTGATCGATAGAGGAGACCATACACGTGCCAGCAGACTTGACTTTTCATATCATTCTACATAAAGACACAAACAAAAAAACACTGTTAGAAAAAAGTGACATTGCTTTGAAATTAAACAGGCTGAAAGAAAAACAAGGCAACCTTTAAACCAAACCGAACGAGCTCATATGCTTCAGTTTTACGATCCATGCAATTTAAGGTCAACCCCTTCATTGACAATGTTTCTGAGAGCAAGGAACAAAAGCCCATAAAACAATAGAGAAACACAATATAAAGAACAAAGTGGAAACAACATATTTAGAAGTATGGAACAAAAGCCCATAAAACAACAGAGAACTACAGATACTATACCAATACTAACCACGTTTGAAGACACAAAACCAACCAACATGAAGAAATTAATAAAATATTGCATATTTGAAAACTTATGGGGTACAAAATATCCTAAAGCAATGCAATATGTTCAATTGGTAAAGAGCATCCCCACATTGATACTGCTACATTATTCCACTTATCTATAAAACCATTACATTATGGACAAAAAACTAGACAGCCAATGATTTCAAAAATACAATTCACATAAATCATATAGGACACAAGAAAGCAGTACATGGAAACGATCATGTCAATGTCAGAGGCATTTTTGTAAAGATTGTGTAAATTAATTACATGGATATCAACACAAACTATATACTGATGGCCGCTTTTTCCTGTAAAGTATAATGTTCATTTGCTTCAAAGTTTTTCCATCTTTATACAGGCACGCTTAAAAAGACCATGCAAACTATACACTAAAAAGTTAAGACACTCAAGTAATAACAAAAAAAAAAAAGGAGAAATAGGCGCATGAAATTAAACTACCTCCATGATCAGGAAACTTTTTAAGTATAGCATCTGCAGCCTTTAGTCCTTTCTTGTACTGTTTAGTTTCATATGATTTCTGCAGTGATGAAAATATAGAGAGTTTTAGCTATAGCACATAAAGATCCAAGTCAATAATATAAAAATTCAGTCATGAGAACTGGAGAGAGTATATGAACAGATAATAAGTACGGTAGGAGAAAAAAAACTATGTCAACAGTTAATTACAGTTAAATTGAAATGGAGTTCAACAGTCAAAACTCTAGCTTCGACCATAAATAAAAAAAGGGTAGGGAAGACTCTCAATTAAGTGTGGAAAACATTCTTAAAATATATAAATATACAAAGAACTTATGTATGATGCATCATGCTACAGTAAACCACATGATGCTGCCTATTAACAGATGTAACTATTATATTTATTTTTAAGAATCTTAAAAATTACTGTTTGTTCTTTAATTACATGTCATAATAAGGTTCACTCTCAGTGAAGAAGGCATCAAATACAAACCCATATTCAAAATTAAACTTTAAGTCTACATTTACATTGAAATGGAGTTCACCGGTCAAAACTCTAGCTTCGACCATAAATACTTTTTTAGAGAAAAAAAGGGTGGGGTAGTGGACTCTCAATTAAGTGTGGAAAACATTCTTAAAATATATAAACATTCAAACTTATGGATGATGCATAATGCTACAGTGAACCACATGATGCTGCCTATTAAAAGATGTAACTATTATATTTATTTTCAAGAATCTTAAAAATTACTGTTTGTTCTTTAATTACATGTCATAATAAGGTTCACTCTCAGTGTACATGGCATCTAATACAAACCCATATTCAAAATTAAACCTTTAAGTCTATATTTACAATAAGGACCAGCTCGGTCAATTCCAAATTCTTACATAGATTGATTCACAATCGGCACCATAGATTCTTGAATGCTTATGTGTGTTACGCCAAAATGCCCTAATTGCTAGCCATTAGGAACCAACAAAACTTGAATTTATAAAAGTAAACATGCAAGAGAAATTGCTAAAATGGCAAGACAACGAAACACGCTTATTACATTAATTTTATCCATGATGATACAAATGAATTATCACTAAAGGAAAGCGCAAACTGCATCCTAACTTTAAAAAGATGATAAAAAAAAAGTTCAAAGAAAAATTCCATTTTTTTACAGTACCTTCTCAAAAAATCGAACTTATTAATCTAATAAATTAAGCAAAACGACTAAGCTTAATGAAGCTTCATTAACTAAACAGGAAAAAAAATTATAACATAAAAAATTGCCAAAATAATGTAAGTGGGAAACAAGCATATCTAATCCAAATTTCTGTTTCTCATTTCATATCCACCAAATTTCTCAGCAACCAAGCAGACCGGTATCAAACAAGTGTTTTACAAGCAAAGAACAGATGGAGTAAAGAAGTACGGTAATATAAACACAAAGTAAATAGAAAAGAAATAGGAGTATAACTAAGAAGTAGAAATGCGAATTGAAATACAAGAGATAAAAAATAAACCAAATCCTTACAACGATGAGTTTGAAGAGGTTAGCTTCTTTCGGAGGCAATGAAGCTCCCATTGTTTTCTACGTGAAAGAAAATTAGAAACTACTAGAAGAACAATATAATCGTAAGAGAGAACAAAAAGGTTTTGAAGAGAATGGGAAAGATTGAGAAGAAATGGAGAGTTAGGGTTTTGCGAGAGAGAAACGGTGGCGGCTATCTGCTTCTTCAACCCTACTCTGAACAGGAAGCTAACAAAAAAATTACTAAACTAAGATATAAATATATAGTTTTTTGAATAGTAGGACACAGTCCGTTAAATTAATAAGAAGAAAAAGAACCAGCAGAGGTCATACTCATTTGTCATTTTCCCTTCGCTTAGTATCTAACTTTTCAAATTGATAGTTAAAATTTTTGTTCCAATATAATATATGCTTCCATTATGGTTTTTTTTATTATGCGTGTCAATTTTATGCTTCATGTTTGAAATTCGTAATAATTCTTTTTAATAAATATTAATTTTAAAGTTTGAATGTATATTTTTCGTGTAATATATTTAATCATTTCAATTAATTATTTATTTAACATGTATTATTTTAGCTAAAAAAAATGTCATATGACATCCCTTTATAAAAATATTTCTTTCTTTTAAAGAATTATATACCTTAAAAATTATTAAAAATGAAAATAAATATATAAAAATTTAGAAAAAAAAAGCATATAATTTTATAAAAATTATAAAATTGAAAGAAATTATAATATACAAACTCTGAAATAAATATGAAATACATAAATACTAATTTCTTTCTTAAGGGATCTACCAGTTAATTGTATGTATTAATTAAAAAAAAAGTTTATATTTAAATTCAATACTCAGAAATTTAAAAATTTTGATGATACATAGAAAAAATTAAAAATTAAATACTTATTTTAGTACATATCTTTTACTTTATATATTAAAGAGATAAATTTTTAAATTACTCTTTATATATTTATATAATTATAAAAGAGATAATATATTAATTTTAATATATAAAAATTATCATTATAATTTAAATTATTCAAGAGATAATATTTAAACTTTATATTTTTTAAAATTAAAAAAATTTGCTAACCCTTTCATCTTTTGAAAAAATTAAAAATTGTAAAAATTACTATAAATTATAAAAATACTTAAGATTTCTAAAATTGTTGAAAAATATATAAAAATATGAAAATAAAATTATAAAAGATAATTTTTTTTAAACCGCTTTATTTTCTTTTGATATTTTTGAAAACTTATATGTATTTTAATTTTCTTTCATAAAAAATTTACATAAAATTTTTAAAAATTTATTTAACCATTTCAAATTTTACTTAAGATTTTAAATTTTATTTATTTAAAATTGATACGTAAATATAATAATTTAATATAAAATTGTCCGCATGTTATTAAAAAAGTTGTTGGTCTATCATAATTTGATATAACAAATCAGGCTTTCTCAGTATACTTAAAACTTATTCTTATCTAAGTAAAGTAGCATTTTTTCGTAATTTTTGTAATTTTTAGATTTTAAGTTAATAAGTGTAAATGTCTCGTTTTTACTCATTTTGTGACCCAATTTGGTCGATAGTATCATTGGGGGCCCTAATGTGTGGTTGAGTGGTATAGGGACATGTTGGAGGTTGAAAACAAGCGAAAACGGCACCAAGAAAGGGCATCGCGATATCCAAACCTTGGAATCGCAATATCTCAATAGACTTGAAGATTGGAAACCACCCTTCAGTGGTATCACGATATCTACCCTCCAAGAAGACCCCTAAGTTCGAAATTGATCGGCACTTTAGTAAAAGTGATAGAAGTCCCTCATTCGAAAATTGCAACCCACATCGAAGTCAACCGACCATCATTAGTCATTTCTTGGTTAATTTCGTAGTTTTGCAATATTTACAATTTAGTCCCTAAAGTAGTATATTTAATTTTCTTGTAACATTTTCTTGTTATGATTTGAAGTACTATAAAATCGTATCAGTAGTCACTTAGACTCTAGAGTCTTAGACTCTAGAGTGTGTGCTAATTATTACTCAATCGCCATCTCCTTTGGGTTCAACCCCTTGGAATACTTCGTGTTTCATTGAAACTATAAATATTACAACTGACACTGTCCGCTTGCAATTAAAGCTCACATTTCAAATAGATTTCAAAATCATTTGTTTTAATACGCATGCGCACGGCTGGTCAGTTGTCCATATCAGCTTTTATTTTAAACCTTATAATATATAATACTAGTTTTCTTACCCAACAATGCATGGGTTTGTTTATATCTATCAAAAATACATTAAAATTATTTTATAATTTTGTCTAAATTATTTTTTTGGTTGATATTATAAATAAAATTTAAATCATTTTAAAATTTCTTTTATATATTTGTAATTAAATATTTATTATGATAAAAATAATGTCTTAAATATATATATGTATGTGATAATATATACAATTTCTTAAATTAAAGATAGATGAAAAAGTTTTTAGAAGAATCCATTAATTTGTTATTTATGAAATCCATTTATAATATTTTTAATTTTTTTTAAATCTCAATCCTATAAATAATTCTTATTAATACAAAATCCTATTAGCATAAAAATTCTTATAATAAAAAATCTAATTAGCATAAATTATAACATAATAAACATTAATTTTTTAATTTGTTTCAAAATTTAAATTTTAAAAAATATATATTTAATATTAGTAATTAAGAATTTTTATCTTAAGAAAAATTATTATAATGAATCACAATTATAATAAATAATTCATTTAGGATGAATTATAATGAAATCAACATTTTTTGGTGAAAAAATAATTACACAAAAAAAATTAATCTAACTCCTCCAAGAGGGAGTCCTCAAATAATCTTAATCATGTTCTTCTGTCACGAATCATCTTGACAAGATTATTCATGATTATATTTTCTTCTTGAGGGATATGTTGAATCTTCCAATGTTTTACCATTTTCAAGAGCTAATAAATTCTTCTGACTAAACCAGAATTAGAATCTCCGAAAGATCCCTCCTGAATGGCATTAACAACTTCAAGGTTGTCCGTTTGTATCAGGACCCTTTCAAATATTCGGTATGAAATGAGCTTCAACCTATCCAAGATGCCCCAAAGCTTAGCCTCTGGCACTATGCAACTTCCCAAGTATTTGCTAAAACTAAGGACCCACCTACCATTATGATCACTCACTAATCCTCCAGCTGTAGCAAATCCTTCTTCATTTCTAATCGAATCGTATGTGTTCAAACGTGCCCATTTGCTAGATAGTTGGGGACTAACGACAATACTTTGTTTTTTTTTTTACAAGGAAAGCTTTGAAGCTGAAACATACTGTCTTGCCCAGCTAAGAGAAACCTTGAGGATTTCATCAACACTCCAAGAGATACCTTAGAAAGTGAACATATTGTGATTTTTTCAAATGCGCCAAGAAATAATACCAAAGAGACAACCAATCTACCCCACCCAAACCAAGAGACTGATGATTTTGAAGTTTTTCCGTCATCCATTCGGGAAGGGATCCGAAGTAGAATCTAGAGATCCTTCTTGCTAAGATGAGCTTGTTCCAAATGTCCCTAGTTGCAGGGCAATCCCTAAGAACATGTAACACCTCCTCGGATTCGTGTCCACAAAAACCACATGCACTGCCATTACTTACTCCTCACCTTACCCTTTCCGCATTCGTGAATAGACGTTGTTTGAGAGTGAGCCAAATGAAGAAATTGACACGTTGTGGGCCTTGAAACTTCCAATGGAGCTGTCAAACAGGCTCTTTTAAATTCAACATTCCTTCTCGGAGCTTACCATACGCACTTTTGAGGGAGAAAGAGACAATCGTAGTACTCTCCCATATGATTCTATCAAATTTGAAGATGGATGAGGTGGCGGGACGCCTACAATCCTACTAATGATCTCCTTCAAAACCCAAAGTTAAAAAATCCAAGTTTCACGAACCATCATCTGTGTAACCATATCACTAAGTAGACAGTCCATATTAAGATTAGAGATGTAAGATATATGTTTAAACAATGGTCCACAATTCGAAACCCAAGGGTCTTGCCATCAGTTAATATAATTCTCATCTCCGACAGACCATATTAAATTTTGACGAATGAGGGGCCATACCTTAGTAAGAGATGTCAATAAAAAAGAGCAGCGTCCTCACGATAAAGTCTAAGGCAAACCTCTTTAAAGCCCATGCTTCGACTGAAGACCCTGAACTCAAAGGGCATTAGAGTTTGATATAATGTTGAATCCAACCTTCATCACGAAAGAAGTGTTATGATCCTTCAAATGTCTCAAACTAAGACCACCATTAGATTTAGGTTGACACACTGAGTTCCAACTTACCAAAGTCATCTTCTTGCCACCATTATAAGAACCCCATATGAACTGTCGAACCATGCGCTCAATCTCATCACACAAGCCTTTAGGAATCAACATTTTATGCATAAAGTAACTTGGAAATGAAAGTAAAATCGACCGAGCCAAGGTCACCCCTCTTATTAAAGAGAGTTGTTTGACATCCTAACTAGACAATTTGTTGCGCACCTTATCCACAACAAATCGCAGAGTGTTATTAGAAACCTTTTCATGAAGGAGGGGCACTCCTAGATAAGATCCCAAATTTCGCACTTCTTGAAAACGAAGCTACTACTTATATATCTCCCTAAGTTGCCATCAACTCTTTTAGAAAAGAAGATGTTGGTTTTCTGTATATTAATATAGTGTCTCGAATACTCACAGATTTATCAAGAATATCTTTAATAACCCTAGCTTGATATTCTTCAGCTTGACCAAAGAGAATATGTAACATCTCATCCGACAGAGTCTTAGTATTTGAATACTGTTTGAGAAATAAGGACACAATGAGTATAAAAGTAAATAGTGTTAAAGTTAGTCTAAAAATAAGAGCTATTTGAGTGTGCATGTGCCACTTTGGATTAGCAAACATTGGGTTAGCTCGTAGTGATATAGAAATAAGCTCGATAAAGGAAGGTTTGCCCTAGATGCCTCTGTTGGCGTACATAAGGTGGGCGAATTCCAATATGAATATTAGGGAAATTAACCTTATGATGTAAGTTTATGTCAGCAGTATAGAACATCCTCTGATGATGGCCTTTGACTAGTTAAGTTATAATAAAAGATAGTTAGGGATTAACTGAATGTGAACCAAGATAGTTAAGAACCATAGGAAACACTTGATTAGTTTCCTTGAAATTTGTAGATTTGAGATAAGACCACCAAATAACTGATATGACGTTTATCAAGTTCCAATAAAGACTTGGGTTAAGTCAAGAGTTTAAGATAGATTAAGAAGAAAATATCTAGATTAAGAAGAAAATATCTTCTCTCTCTCCTTGAGAGAGGATGGCTAGAAGAAAGTTAGAGAGCTTTGAGTTAAATCTGAGGCCCAAAGTTTAGAGGAAGTCAAGGTAAGGTAATGCTTGTGTATATGGGTGAGCTTTGAAATCTATAAATTTAACATTGTTCATCCCACTAATGTTCTTGGTGTGTATGTGGGCGCGTAGTCCATATTGAAATATGATACAAAATTCCTTTAGAAAGGAATGAATTAATAGGAAAGAATGCTTAACAAGGTAATGAGGAGACTTAGATGATAGGGTCGTCACCAAGAAGGCATGATACGCCAAGTTATTTTCATACACATTTCTTTACAGTTGTCGTGCATCTTTATGGTGAATCACAATGATTGAGACGTGTGTCTAACATCTTAAGGGGCAAGGAAAAAATCTAAGCAACCCGGTTGAGTAAAGGGAACTATTCCCTTACTTCCTCAAGAAATAGTCTTTGGTTATATAAGGATGAACCGAGAGAAAAATTCTCTCATCTTTTAAGCATAAGTTAGGGAATGGATCTAAGCTTTGAGAAGCCCTGTTGAGGTAAAATCCATGACTTTGCATGTTATGCTACCAAAAAGAGCAGATTTGTTTAGCTTGGTAAAGCAAGTATGGTAAAGTTTTGTTATGAGATTCTGGTATTCAAAGTGGAAGGAGGAATGTCAAATGGATAAATCTTGATGAGTTTCTGTGATTTATAGTTTAAGGGTTGTTGATCTACTCAATGAAAGTTCGGATATGGTATTTGAAGCTGTTAAAGGTGAGCACCTCATGAACTCATTGTGAGGTTCTAGTGAGAAACTCTTGAGAGTCTCATAAATCTCTAAAATGTTTATTTTATATATGGATATTTTTTATATACTCTTCTATGCTATAAGACTAAATCATGAGATAGAAACGTAAGACCATTCAAGTGTGTTATGCTAATTTTGTGAAGAATATATGTTTGATAAGCTTGCATGCGTTGCTCGTATGATGATCTGCCTCTGATGTGAATAGAAAGTATATACATGTGTGAATGTGTCTGAAAGCACGATTGTGTCTATCATGAGTAAGTCTTTGCATGGAAAGAGTCTATGTGCGATGTTAAAGGAAAGTGTGTTACATGTTTGGAACTGTGAATACATCTTGTATGATGAAGTCTGAAAGAGTAAGTCTGTCAAGCATTAGTCTGCATGATGAGTTTGTGTCTGTCTAAAGGGTCCATCGAGACAATAAACACTAATATCTTATATAGAAAGCACATGGCCATGACAGTTGAAGACCATATAGTGTAAGACCTAATCTAGATGGCTATGACATCATATGGGGAAATGAATACCACATAGTGTAAGACCTAGTCATGTTGGCTATGACATCATGTGGAAAAAGATGAAAAGGATGGTTAGGTGAGTACCAGGCGATGAGGGGCAAACCTCATGACAGTGAGCTTAGGCAAATCCCTATCATCGAAAATACCATTTTCTAAAAAATGAGCCTTTGTGGCTAATTCTATTATATGAGAGCCTTTATTGTTGATTCTATTATATGAGAGCCTTTGTGAATGATTCTGTTATATATGAGCCTTTGTGGCTAATTCTGTTACATGGAGCCTTTGTGTCTATCTCCGTTAAAGGATGCCCTAGTGGCGAATTTTATGAAAGTGCCTTTGTGGAAAATCTATAAGGATGTCTTTGTGGCTATCTTTGTCTATAGACGCTTTTGTGGCTATCTTTGCTTATGGGTGCCTTTTTGGCTATCTATTGTTAAAAGACGCCTTTGTGGCTATCTCTGTTAAAGGGAAGACTTCTGTAATTATTTCCAAGAAGCACGCCTTCATGGAGCATTCTGTTGAATGGCCTTCGTGGTAACTATTTGAAGAAAATGCCGAATTGGCGGAATCTGAAAGAAAAATGTAAGTGCAACCAACGAGCTTGAAGTAATGAAATGCTAGCGAGAAACCTTTCATGTTAAGAAGCAGACGCAGTCCACAGGAATGAAAGAAGAATTAAAAAGTATGTGTGCAAGTACAAGCCCACAAGTAAGTCAAACAATTCTAACTAAGGTAAGATCGCTTACGGAATATGAAGGGAGAACGCGGTAAGGGAAACCTCAAAATGAATGGTAATGATCTTAACAAGTACCCACCCAAGAAGAAAAAAAGGAAAGTGCAACGCACTAACCTCATTATGAGACAACAAGTAGGTATTTGGAAGTTATTTCACTAAGTTCTTATAAACTTATTATGGATGTTTCTAATTTCAGGATTAATTAGAAGAGTGCACCACGAGACGATGCTATGGCTACGCCAATGAAGTGACGAATTGGGTTGTTATGCATATAAAGAGAAAGAGGAAGGCTAAAAGAGAAAGATATATGAAAATTCATAAAGCAACGATAATGTTTAAGTTCATACGGAAGGCCATATGGCGAAGTTGAAGTTTGCGCATAAGATATTAAGTAGTACTTCGAATATATGTAATTAGTAAAGACAAGACTTAAGTAATGATTTTCGTACTTTTACTCTAGAATGTAAATGTGAACATACACTGTACATAAAGTTATTTATAATAGGCATAATGATAAAAATAACCCCTAACGTTTTTGTGTCAGGTCACTTTGGCCCTTAATGTTTTTTTTGGAGCACTTTCATACTTAACCTTTATTTTTTTTTGGTCAAATTGGTCAGTTTTTAAAGGTGATGTTGATGTGGCCGTTAGTTGACTAACGGTCAACATTAACCACTGACGTGGTGGTCCAAGTGTATTTAAATTCTGACGTGGCACTATTTTGTCTTATATACCATGTCAGCAAATAATTTTAAATTTATTAAAATTATTATATTATTTTTTGAAATATAAAATTATTAAAATTATTAAATAATTTTAATTTCCATCATTTTCCTCCCCATTCTTCTTCCTCATTGTTTCTTCCTTCCACAGTTTCTTTCCATTGTTTCTTCACCATAGCCCCTCCAGTCTCCCTTTTCATAAATAGACTCCAATCAAGAAAAAAAAGAGACAGTATGAGCCAATTTCGACTCGGAAATGTATATGAAATCTTCGCTTCATCTTCATATGTTCGTTGTTTTCAAAATCAGAAACCCAATTGCTTGATAAAATAGATTTCCTCATCTGGGTTTGAATCCAAATCACAATAAAAAAACCCATTTTGCTTGTTGTCGTTCAACAAGGATTCTAAGAAAAGGAGTGGGAAAATGAGAGATAAATCAAATTTCCTCATCTGGGTTTGAATCAAAATCAAAAACCCATTTGCTTAATAACAACAAGTTCAAGTTTTTTTAGTTTTTTTTTCCTTTTTTTACAGGTGAGCTTCAATGGCAATGAAGATAATGGAGCCTTTTAAAAACAAAAACAACCAAATCGAAGTTGAGTTCGCTGAGTGCAATAATTGTGATAAAACATTTGATTTTAAGCCATCAGATTTGGTGAAAATATATGTTTTGGATATTTGAATTTGGGGGTTGTAACTTATTTTTGTTGTAGGTATTCTATTGGATTTTTGAATTTAGGGAACAAGTATTATGGAAAATTCACAATAGACAGGGTGATGATGATGAACGATGGAAAGAAACAATGGAGGTGATGATGATTAACGATTGTGAGAAGCAATGGAGAAGAAGAAACGAGGATGATGATGATTTTAAAATAGTTTTAATAATTTTAAAATCTTTGCTAACGTGGCATATAAGAGAAAATAGTGCCATGTTAGCATTTAAATACATTTGGACTGCCACATCAGCGGTTTATGTAAATCGTTAGTCAACTAACGGCCATGTCAGCATCACCGTTAAAAACTGACAAATTTGACCAAAAAAAACAAAGGTTAAGTATGAAAGTGCTCCAAAAAAATATTAAGGGCCAAAGTGACCCAACACCCAAACTTTAGGTGCTATTTTTGTCATTATGCCTTTATAATAACACACATGAGATATTTCAGAGTAAAAGTTAAAGAAATTTTATTAGTCATCACTAGAGTAGTACATAGACAAGTAGAAAAGAGTCTAGGTTACATCAGTTATAAGACGTAACGCCCAATACTCGGATTCGATTGATCGGGTTGGGTAAAGGGCGTTATAAAATCAAATCATTTGCAAAAAAAAGGTGAGACAGAGGTGGATTTGTTCGAGCTCAACGAATAGGGGACTAACTATCGGAGGCTATGGCTGAATGAATACTTTGACCCAACCATTCCATACACAAAATAAACAAATAATGGGACAACAGACATCCCTGGCGGACACCCTTAACAAGCCAAAATTTGAGTTGGAACTCCGTTCCACAAAACACTGCATGGTAGAACTCGAAATAACAGACATAATAATATTTCAGAGAGAGTTAAGAGCACCTGTAGCCCGGAGTGAGGTGTCAAGGAAATCCCAACGTACACGATCATAAGCTTTCTCCATATCGGTTTTGATGGTCTTCATCTCTTATTCTTTTACTTGCTCCTCATAGAGTTGATAACCTCCTATGCGATAATGATGTTATCAGTGATGTTTCTGCATACTACAAACCCAGTCTTCTCGGGAGCTATGATTCTCGAAAGACCACTTTAAATCGATTTGTGATGACCTTCATAACTAATTCGTAGAGGATGGAGCAAAGGCTAATTGGTCGAAAATTAGATAAGCTTTTTGGGTTTTGGACCTTAGGGATAAGCAAGATAAGCGAGTTGTTCAAATGTGTCAATGTTTTCCCAGAGAAAACCCTCTTAACCTAATTACAAATGGAGGCACCTACATTTTCCCACTAACTCTGATAGAATAAAGAATAAGCATGATAACCATCACTTCCTAGAGCCTTCAACAAAGCCATATAAAGAGGGCAGCTTTAATTTCCTTATCTAATATTAGTTTGCTTAAGAATTCAACTTCCCCATCACTGAGGCATGGAATTAGGGGGTAATCCTCTCATTGGACCTAAATGTTCACCATACAATTTCGCATAAAAATTAACCGCTTCAATCTTCAATTGTTTATTATCCAAAATCCATTGACCCATATCATTCTTCAAAGCGACAATTCTATTTTGTTTCCTTCTCCTCAAGGTAAGCATATGCTTAGTGTTGAGTAATCCCCTAACAACAACCAGTCACACCTTGTCTTTTGACACCATAGAACTTCCTCATGGTGTAAAACATTTTCCAGCTCTCCTCTTACCACCTTTTCAACCTGATTAAGATAAGTAGAGTTCACACTATCAAGCGCATTCTTAATATCTTTTAGTTTTCGAGTCAGATGCTTCTTATGGGAACTAATGTGTCCATACACCACTTTATTCCATTGCTTAACCTGGTCCGTAAATTCTGAGTGTGCTGTTGACAACACCTCGTCTTCCTTGAGCTCAACAATTAATTCTTCATTCAGACTTTTTGATACGCATGATGGATGTATTCCAGCTATTATTTCACAATTGTGCACCGATTTAATGAGAAAAACTCTTTGAGATAATTAGTTGCCAACCCAACCATCTCCTTATCCCTCTTGATCTATACTCCATTACCATCTTCCAAGCCTTTCATTGTGTCCCTTTTGATACAAGGCAAAACTGTGAAAATAAGATGTGTTGTGATTCCCCATTCGAAGCCAATTCACTCTTGCCCTTTGTTGCCAAAACAATTCTTCCTTATTCACTTCCATATTTAATGCTAGCTTTACCTTAGTGATTTCTTTCAAATTCTTCTCATTTGGATTTTCTTCAACCAGCTTGCTTAGCCTTGAATTCAAGTCCTCCCTTCTTCTATTCTGAATTCATCTTTTTAATTTAGCTCACTCTTTTAAATATTTACCCAAACTGGCAAGTTTTTGTTTATAGTTCTTCCTCGTATGAATCCCACCCCTTTTTACTTGATCCTCAAAATCCTCCTCAAATATCTAATCCATGTCAAACCTGAACAGGGAGTCTCTTCGTATTAAATTATCCCTCTTTCCTTCCTTTATATCCACTAATACTGGGCAATGATCCAAAAAATTGTGACTTTGGTTAACCACCGAAAACCTTGGAAAATTCTCCCACCATGATGGATTTGTAACCCCCATATCCAGCCTTTCTCTAATATTGTTTTTTGGTAACCTCCCCTTTTCCCATGTAAACCATTGACCTGAACAACCTAAGTCATTCAAGTCGCAATCTTCCAACACTTCTCTAAAGGCACTAATCTTCCTATCTTCTCGTATATGTCCCTCATTTTTCTCAAAAGAAAAACATCACTTCATTAAAGTCTCCCACTAAATGATACGAGATTGGAGTGGTGGAAGTGGAAGAAGGATCAAATTCAAGTTGTCGACTCGAAGATGGAAAGATTTGGATCTAAACTGAAAAAAGAAATAAAAAAAAGTTAGGAATTAAAGAAAACGAAAACACTAATAATAAATATTTAAAATAATAAATAAATAAACGAAAGTTAAAAATGCAAGATGGAATGAGTAAATCGATTAATATGGTGGACAGAAGGATAAGTGTCCAGTTGAATCCTTTGAGACTTAAATCCCAACAAACTCAACTAATGGCTCTAATCAACCCTCCAAGAAATAATTCCTGGCAAATTGAAGGGGTGAAGAATGGATTCCCACGATTCCTTGAAGAAAATCGAGAAGAAAACTACTTCTAAAAATTACAAGAAAGAAATCTTGCACAAATAAATAAATTCCCAAAGTTGAAAACTTAATTCATGAAAATTGTATGTTTAATAAACAATGAAGAAACCTTTATATAGGCTAGCTAGGTGCATCCAAATAAAACTCTAAAGTATACTAAAACTCTAATTAATCTAAATAAGAAGTAGTTTTTAAATAAAACTCTCTTGTTGACATAAACTCTTAAATAACTTAAAATACTTAATAATCATAAAAAATTCGTAATAAAAAATAATAAAATAATAGGAGCTGATAAATACAATATTGGGCTCATATATAATAAAAATTAAGCTTAAAATCTGAACCCAATATGGAACACTTAGGCTTATGGGGTTGATTGGGGTCCTTAAAGGAAATGCCTAAGCTTGTTAACATTTTTCACATGGGCTTGTCATCATATATTGAGAGTTTGTGCCCGCGAACAAAATTAGTTCCTTCTATTTCATCCTCGCTCCAAAAGCCATCATCTTAAAGTTTCAACTCTTCTTCTCGAATGTTTTTCGTGATAAAATCTTAAACGAATAAATGAAGTTTTGACTTTAGCTGTTTGGATGTGGATCTTGTGATTGGTCCTTAAGGAAACCTAAGCCTATCGCTATAATGGCTTTGGAATTGGACTGAGTTGTTCGTAGCAACCAGTCATGGCAAACGACTATTCTCCCTTAATTGTCTTAGTAAAGTCCACGAGTTGTTTTTGAAAAAGGGGAAAATAAAAGGCTTTATTTTTTAAAATCCTAAAAATGAAAAGGTTTTCATTTTTTGGGGGTTTAGGATCGGATCTGGTGGATTTTGATCATAGATCTGAATTTTGGGGTTCAAAGGGTTGAAAACCCTTGTCTTTTGAATATCTCGGCCACCGTAGCCGGTGGTCAATCGTTACCGATCACGGTGGCCCATGGTGGTGCTCCATCGAAGCCAAGGCCGGCCATGAGGGCCTTAGAGAGAAAAAAGAGAGGATTAAAAAAGTTTTTTTAAAACAAAGGGAAAAGTGATTTTTTGGAAGATTTAGGGTATTTATAGCCCTCCAAAATGACGTCATTTTGGGTGTGGTTTAAACGCCCCAAAACGGTGTCGTTTAAGCTTTGGACCCAAGACCTGATTAGGATCCAACTGAGGATCCGCGCCCTTAGTCCTTCTACTTCTATATCATGTTGCAATTTCGTCCCTTAGTCAATTTTAAATCTATTTTAAATTTGGCCCTTAATTTCATTCTATTTTCAAATCAGTCCTTTGACCACTGATTTGGAAGGAGATACGTGTACGGATTGAGATATTTATTCCTTTGATCCTTGTGCATTTTCCCATATTCAATTTGATCCTTAATTGACCTATCTTCATTTTTATTTTGTACCTTAGATTTTATTTAAATTTCAATTTAACCCATCATTTGATTTATTTACTTATTCTTTTTAATTTGTGCTTAATTTTCATTTGCTCTTTTATGACATTCTAATTTTTGCCATGTTATTTAATTATTTGAATTTATTTTACTTCTAATCTAATTTATTTAATTTTACTTTTTCATATAATTGTGTTTAGCATATTTGTTATTGCATTATAAATTAGTGTTCACTATACTTTTATTCAAACAATAATGCTATTTATCACTTTTATTTTTATTTTCTTTTTTAAATATTGTATTAAATTGGGCTCATTTAATTTATTTTATTCATGTATGTTTTATTTTGTTATCATTAAATTAAATTATGTATACATTCATTTATATATTGTAAAAACATATTAATAAAATGAATTATATGTTTTTTTAAATGTATAAATTATTTCAAAAACGAGACAATGCCCATTTATGTAAGAGATTTAGAAAATTATGCACTAACGTATTGGGTATGGTCTTTTCGTTGAACCTACATAATTGAATATCCAATTTCAAATCAAAATATAATGTTTAGTTAATAAATGTCTTTTATTTTCGAAAATTCGGGAATGTTTTGCCCTAATGTTCTGAACATGACTTCTCTTCCTCGATTGATTTGAAATAAAATGATATTTCTTCATAAAAATTTCGATTGTGTAAAACGTCAAGATATGTCATTCATTTAAGGATCGTATTTTAAATTTTATTCGAGTTTTTAAAATTTTAACAATTAAAACATTAAATAATAAATTAGGTACCAATTTTGGGCATGTGAGGGTGCTAATCCTTCTTCACGTAACCGACTCTCGAACATATTTACTGGATTTCAAAGACCAAAACGTTTGTTTAAACGAATTTAAATATTTTATGGTGATCGAATCACATCAAAGAAAAAAAATTGGTGGCGACTCCATTTTCAACTTTAAAATAAAATTCGAGACTTTTCAAAAAAAAATGTTTCGACACACCTCATTTGATTTAATATGATCTAGTCCTCCTCCTTGCCTTCGACTTAATTCTTCGCTTGTTTGACCTCCTTTTTTTTATCATCGTACTTGGATTAATCGTCATCCCTCTTTCTCTAAACTGGACATGCATTCTTGCTTGAATCTACCCAAAATCCATTTTCTCGCTCCTTTCATCCATATCCATTTTTTTCTTACCTCCTTCTCTCAGTTCATCCCTCATCCATTTACATGAGATTTAGAAATTTTAAACTAATGTTTAAGTTATCCTTCTAGCCTAACGACAAACCTCTTCTCGATCCTTCAACACCCACATCAATCCCATTCACGTAGCCACACTTCCTTCTGATTTTTTTCCATACTTTTCATACTAACTTTTGTTTCTATAAGAAACAATAGTTGAGGCTAAATTTGTCTCAATTTGTGTTTGAGACGTCTAATTGTCTGTGGTTGCCTCAGGCCACAAACATTCCAACTTAAGGTTTTCATTTTGATCGGTCAGCTTGCTTATTAGCAGCCACCAATATTTCATTATCCAACTCTGTAACCATTGAGACATTGTTATTTGTGTAATTTGTTTGTTACACTCTTTTTCTTTTATTTCCTTCCATTAGCCCCATCGGCTTGTCTTCCAGCTCCTAATTCACCTCATTTTATTTAATATGATCTAGTCCTCCTCCTTGTCTTTGACTCAGTTCTTCGCTTGTTTGACCTCCTTTTTTGATCGCCCTACTTGGATTTAACGTCATCCCTCTTTCTCTAAACTGAACAGGAATTCTTTCTTGAATCTACCCAAAATCCCTTTTTTCGCTCCCTTCATCCATATCCATTCCTGTCTCACCTCCTTCTCTTGGTTCATCCCTCAGCCATCTACACGCGATTTAGAAATTTTAAACTAATGTTTAAGTTATCCTTCTAGCCTAACGACAAACCTCCTCTCGATCCTTCATCACTCACATTAATCCCATTCACATAGCCACACTTCCTTCTTATTATTTCTATACTTTTCATACTAACTTTGTTTTCTATAAGAAACAATAGTTGAGGTTGAATTTGTAAAAAATTGTATTTCAGACGTCTAACTGTCCATGGTTGCCTCAAGCCACGAGCATCAGCTTAAGATTTTTATTGTGACCAGTCGACCTGCTTATTAGCGGTCGTCGATATTTCATTATCCAACTTTGTATCCATTGAGACATTGTTATTTGTGTAATCCGTTTGTTGCACCGTTCGTTTTTTCTTTCCTTCCACTAGCCCCATCGAGTTGTCTTCCAGCTCTTGATTCACCTCCTTTGATTTAATATTATCTAGTCCTCCTCCTTGTCTTCGACTCAGTTCTTCGCTTTTTGGCCTCCTTTTTTGATCACCCTAATTGGATTAAACGTCATCCCTTTTTCTCTAAACTGGATAGGCATTCCTGCTTGAATCTGCCTAAAATCCCTTTTCTTGCTAATTTCATCCATATCCATTCTTGTCTTCAACCATCTACATGTGGTTTAGAAATTTTAAACTAATGTTTAAGTTATTCTTCTAGCCTATCGACAAACCTACTCTTGACCCTTCAGCACCTACATCAATCTCATTCACAAAGCCACACTTCCTTCTTATTATTTCCATACTTTTAATACTAACTTTTGTTTCTATAAGAAACAAGTTGAGGCTGAATTTGTCTCAATTTGTGTTTGAGACGTCTAATTGTCCGTGGTTGCCTCAAGCCATGGGCATTCCAGCTTAAGGTTTTCATTATGACAGGTCGATCAGCTTATTAGCGGCCATCAATATTTCATTATCCAACTTTGTATCCATTGAGACATTATTATTTGTGTAATTCATTTGTTGCACCCTTTGTCTTTTCTTTCCTTCCACTAGCCTCATCGGTCTGTCTTCTAGCTCCTGATTCACCTCATTTGATTTAATATGATCTAGTCCTCCTCCTTGCCTTCGACTCAGTTCTTCACTTGTTTGACCTCCTTTTTTGATCACCCTACTTGGATTAAACGTAATTCCTCTTTCTTTAAACTGGACAAGCATTCTTGCTTGAATCTGCCTAAAATCCCTTTTCTCTCTCCTTTCATCCATATCCATTCCTGTATTGCCTCCTTTTCTCGCCCTACTTGAAGTTTTATCCAGGTCACAATACATGTTTGTAAAGTATCGAGACTTGACCTTGCAGACTACATTTAATGCTCGAGGTTAATTCTTTCAACGGCTAGAAATTCCCTCTAACGGTTCCAAACGTCCAAAAATCAGTTAGAGGGTATATATTCAAGTCAAGAACACTTGAAGACATAAGAAAAGAACATTCAAGCAAAGAAATCAAGAGAAAAACTTCAAATTCTTTATTCTTTCATTTTCTGTTGTACATAACTCTTAGGTGCTTATTGTTAAATATTATTATTCTCACATTCATTTTTTGAGAGAGCTTAACACTTGTATAAACACACATTTGAGAGGTCGTTATTGTTAACATCTTTCTTTGTATTGCAAAAGGCTTCTTAAAGTTTTTGATGTATAAAACCTTAAGTAAATTGTAAAAGGTTTTAGTTGTACCTTTTAAAAACTAGAGGGTTCTAGTTAAGTCATAAAAACTAAGGAGAAGGTTCTATCGTAGCCTAATGAAAAAGATACAGATTGTAAACGTTAAACCTTCTCTTTGAAATGTATTAATTCAAGTATATTGAATTGGAAAAATCTTTAGTTGAGGTATACCAAAGTAGTGGAGGTAAGCAATTGGGATCAAACCACTATAAATCAAATTGTCCAAACTTTTATTCGCTTTTCTCTTCATTAAGAAAAATTCGCAAAAAATTTTAAAATATCAATTCACCCCTTCTTTACACTAGCTTGGAATCAAGTGATTGGTTAGTGATACCTTCTTAGATTATTACAGTAAGATATTTATCTAATTATTATAAATAATGAATAAAATTTTTAATTGTTTATTCTGTATAATGTATTCTTATGGTAATTCAGTATGGCATTTGTCATCTGAGTTTTTCTTTAAGGTGGACTTGGGCTGGCTCATTTATTTTTTAAAAATAAATTGAATAAATTAATTTTTTATGTTTATTTTATGAAAAACATATTAGTTTAGAATAAAAATTAATTAATTACTTTTTTTCAAGAAAATATTTTACATTTCTAAGGCATGAAAATATATATTTAAAATTTCAATTTAGAACATTTGACAATGGTGCTTGAAATAGACAATAATAGAGTGAAAAAATTTCTATTAATTTCTGCTAAAAAAATTTCCGTTGAACATTCCATGTCTGTTCATGAACATGTTCGGAATTTCGAGGACTAATGTAAGACTAACACAAAATAAATAAAGCAAAATCAGGATTGCCTGAGTTAGTTGTAAACTTAAGAGAACAAGCATCCTATAGTTTCCTAAAAGCTGAGAGGAAATGGCAATGACTACTTTGTACTGTAATGCATAGGCCTAAAGTCAAACTAATTATTTCATAACACCAGTATTTTCAGCCCATCGTCATAAAACTCAAGTTACAAAGTTCCAGAATTGATATTTTTATAAGCAAGCTCGATTTCTTCCTCCGTCATCTCGATTGTTTCATCACTGTCATAACCTGATGCAAAAATGGCTTTGGTTTCACCCTTGTTGCCTTCACCTCCATCAGTCTTTGGCCTTTTTCTTTTCAAAGAACCACTGTTTATCTGGCGTAGTTCATCCTCGTATATTTGCTTGCATACCTTGGCCTCTCTCAAAATATCTTCCTTGGTGAGTGAGCCATGGTTACTGCCATCTAAGATGGCAAGCTCCTTGACCACACGAGGGATGAAGCTCCACTGCTCGGTAATTTGCTGCACATCCTGAACAACAAATGAAATGATAATTGTTTGGGGCAAGGTAATGATACAAATAAATACATTCTATGCATAATATACTGGATGCATTTTCAGCTATAAACATTCATTTGAATAGTTTTCGGTTTTACAGATGGAGGATGTCATCCATTTTAACAGGATGATATTACAAGAAGTTCCAACTTCACGGTTACTATCACCACTGTATAGGTTTTAATGTACATCGCAAGAGGTGCCAGATGAAGGAGCAAAAAGAGGTTTCACCATTACAGATAACTAATATGTATAACTTCAACACTGCTAAGCCGACTAAGTCTTAGCTCAGCTGACATTATTGCTGTTGCAACAACCTGGAGGACATAAGTTTGATGCGCTTAAGCATGCAATAACCTCCAGTTTAGGGTTTTTTGTTTTTGTTTTGGGGGGTGTTATGGGTGGTTTGAGCATTATATCAAAATACTTCAACACTGATGAAAGTGTAAGAATATCATAAAGAAACAACTCATTAATAACTGAAAATAAGTGGGAAAATTTTCGAAGACTCCTTTTGTAGAATATTGAGCTGCAAAGAGAAGGTAAATGATATAAGAGAACATAAGGACTCTTGTCATTTCCCCTCTTTTGGTACAATGGAGACTACAACCTAGGAAAATATGGGAATGGATTGCAGATGTCAGGGATTTGAACCCTAAACCTACTAAACACTACCTCTTAAGGTAGTTACACGAACCATCTGCGCTAATCTCTGGATGTTCTATAACACTTCTGTAATATGCTTAAATCGTCAAAGATATGAAATGTGGCAAAAGTTGAGGCTCATGGCATGCAGTCAAATAAAACAGTAACGAATTAAGATCCCTTCTTTCAGGAGAATAAATGCAGCTTCCTAAGCACAGCATACCTGCTTTTGCACAAGACAATCTATGGCATCTTGCAAACAAGTTAAGATCCCTTCTCCAGCTACTTGCTTTATCTCCTGAGGTTCTGGCTGTTAAAAGACAAGAGAGAAATCAGGCTAGCACAATAGATATTGGAAGCCTACACGAACAAGATAGGAGAGGATAGATCAAACATATCAGCCGAAAAAGAAATCAATGAATGCCATTTGCCTTTTCCTCTTGACTCTCCAGCCATGAAATAGTTTCATTAAAATCATCCATCACCCACTTCTTCACTTTAGAAGGAGAAAATCTGTCCTGAGCAAGCTGAGATGCTTTATTCTGAAAAATACATAATCACTGATAAATGTAGGAAATATATAGTTATATTTTAAACTCAGGGATAATGGAATTTGTAAACAGGCAGAATTGTAGAGAAAAGAATATTGTTGTGTGCTATTCATCTCAGAAGTGAAGAATTTATACATGTTACAGAGGATAGAAAAAGGAAAGAAATCAGAAAAACAAGTCCCTACAAATCAGCTCTATGAATCAGCATAAGATTATTTAGAAACTTGTTACATAGCAGAAAAGGGGATGTCAATCTTAAACTAGGTAAATACTAGATATAGAAAGACAACTAACAGAATTAAAACGAAAGTGCAAATTACATTCTATCTTCATAACAAGAAAATGATACCTTGGAGGGACCAGAAGTTGTCTTTGATTGTGTTTCTTCAACCTTCTTGTAAGATTTTGTTAATGACGATCCTTGTTTTTCTGCAAGCACCCTCTACATTAAGAACATAGGCTTCTTATATATGCTAAAACATAGAAATACAGATAAAATTAAAGAAAAGCATGGTGTGCAGGGAAGAGACAAATATAATTACATTAGATGAACACATTGCATTAGTCTCCGATGATGCACAAACATTTTTTGGTTATAAATTGAATGCAATCTGACTTATTCCAGCCACTGGAATGATTAATCACGGTTGGAAAATTTTCATGGTTATCAAGAAGCCATGTACAGCTCGTAGAGTCATACTTCTCGATCTCTCAATTCGCACACAATTAGTGAAATTTGGCTCACTTCCGTAGCCTAACTCCCTGACAGAAGATCTAAAAGAGTAGGGGCCAACAGTTATATACTTCAATCTGACAACTCAAACCAGTTCCAAACGAGTCCCCTCCTTAAGCAAAGAAAGAAGGCCCTGCTTGATATGAAGGATGAAAGGCAGTGAGGATGAAAAATTGTTAATCTAATGGTTAAGCTACAAAGTAGGAAAGTAGTTATGAATCTTAACCATTGGATTAACAAATTATCCATTTGTACCAAGCTCAATTTTAACTTGTAAATGTCCTTGCTTTCTTTTGCAAAGCTCAATTTTCACAAAAGGTTGCTTAAAACTCACCTACTAAAGCTTTTTACATGTATGTTCAATAATTAGCAACTAATGATTCAAATGAGAGAAAAACAAGCTCGAAAACCTTGCCTTGGGTGATTATGACAAGGAACAAGGCTAAAAGGTACTAACACAGTTTCATGAGAATAAATAGTCTTTAGTCAATGAAGGCTCTAATGTATAATAATTTAATAACTAGTCTTTACTCAAAAGGCAAGAGAAAAAAAAAACAGGTACTAACACAGCATTACCTTCACTAGTTTCATGAGAAATGCTATTTCTTCGCCAAGGTTTCCCAGCATGCATGAGGTAAGGATCAATATCGACAAGCTTTTTCTGTGCATAACATTCTAATATCCATTCCTAAGGTTAGGCAAAGTAGATACCATCAGACTAACAGGTAAAAGTTTAAACAAACAAGAGAAAATAGCTTGTGGTGAATCTCATATATTATAAACACAAATGTGCTCTCCTTCATTATAATTCTAATACAAAAAACAACCATGGAAACTCCTCTGCTAACAAATCCCTTGCAATTGCTTTCAGCATTGAAAAAATTACTGTTCCCATATCACACCATACACAAATTCTATCACCTACATAATAAATAGTAGCTTAAGAGGAAATAGGAATAACCAGGCACCATTCAAAACATCAGAAATTCCTACAGTCAGAATTTAATATTTCAGCTGAATAGTAGATTAGATAGCTCAAGAAAAAATTGGAGACTATCAACCTCAGATTCTCCTACTGTAGGAATTTAAGATCTCATATAAATAGAAGATTGGATAGTTCAAACCAAAGATTGGAGGCTATCAACGTCAGATCCTCCTTTTGCTGGAATTAAAGATTTCAACTAAATAGAAGATTGAATAGCTCAACTAGAAATCAGAGACTATATCAACTTAGCCATAGATGATACACTGGACGGGGTAAATGAGTATAGCTCAGCAGTTTATATTACCTTTGATATAATTGTTCCACAATCGGCTTCAACTTGTCGAAACTTCGGGGTATTTTGAAAAGCACATACCAAAAGCGTGCAATTTGAATTCCAGTCAGGCTGATATTCAGCTCCCATTGCCAAAGCCTGGGAACGCAATGTACTGCGTTCCGGATTAACAAATCCTGACAATGCAAAGACCACCCCTTCCTGCACAGAAAGAAACAAATCAGATACAAATACATTAGCTTGATCATAGAAAATAAGAACATCAATCCACATCATTACAATTCAGTACCAAAAGTTTGGAAAAGTTGGTGTTGTTAGAACTAGAAGCATGCCCCTTATCATGTCCTTTAGCATCATTGGACTTGTTTCCATGGGATTTACTTTCATTCTCTCTTGAACTCATCCATGATGGAAGATTTCGAGTCTGGGTCTTTCCAGCACCGCCACCTTGGCTTGTTTTTGAATCAGACATATCAAATAGACCACCTTAACAACTGTAATAAATTCAGTTGGATTATTTTTTATACCATGAAAGCAAGCTGTTTCAGAAAGCAACAACTAATCAGAAACAAGTGGAGAAAGCTTTCACTTCAAAGTTGAAACCATGTCTAAGAAGGCTAAAGCGACTGCGGAAAAAAAGGGGTTCTGAAATAATTACATTATATTTCCATTACATGTCAAATCAATAGTCAGAAAAAGATCAATTCATAAGATGATTGAATAAATTTCTGTAAACCAAAAAGAATAAATTGAATGAGTAATTAAAGCTGGACCACAAAATTCAAAAAGGGAAGAAGAAATTGAACCCGTTTTTCTTCAGTTTGAAACTGAAACCTGAAGGGAATTGTGCTACAGGAAGAGGTTATGGCTGTGCTTTGCTGTGATTTTTAAATAGGAAAAGCTACAGGATGACCCTCAAGAGTCGAGGGATAATCGTCTTTGAAACTAATTTTAAATATGCTACTCACTGAGAACGCTCTGCTGTATCCAATGTTTCTTGCGTTTAACTTGGCGGAGTAATGTGTCGGGTTCGAATCCTGCCCTTCACCCTTTTTTAGAAAAGTGAAAAACAGATGACTCAACTTTTTTTAAAGGATGAAATTATTTTATAATATTAATTCTTCCGCCATGCTTTAATCGAACCAAGTTGTTGTATGTGTCACGGGTCGCAGATCAAAGCTCATAATTGTTGAGTACAAAATGTTTTATGGGAGCCAACTTATTAAATGAGGCTCATTTAACCCCCTTAAATTCACTCGACTCATGAAATCCATGAAGAAGTTCATCAACTTGAAGCCTTGATGGCTTAGTGAAATATTCTAATAAAATTAGAGTTAGTGTAATTAATGTAAATCCTAAGGGATAAAAATGTATAAAGTTTAAATTCCTCAGGACTCTCATATTATAGATAGGCACTAATCATAACTGTTGATGTAATTCAATCTATACCGTTGGATCCGAGGAGCTCAACTATAAAATAGAGGCTTTCCCCTTCATTTGTAATCATCTCATTGTATTTTATTCTTGAGTTAAAGACTATATATTGAGAGTATTTACTTAAACACTTGGTGTGCATTGCTTCCTTGTGGCTTTTCAGTTCTCTTGTTTCTATTTCATTTCGAGTTGCTTCCGCTTTTTTTCGGTGCTTGAAGAGAATTTCTATTGAGAATTCTCATTTTTTGAGAGTTAAAGAATATATATTGAGAGCATTTACTCAAACACTTGGTTTGCATTGCTTCCTTATTGCTTTTTAGTTCTCTCGTTACTCTTTCATTTCGAGGTGCTTCAGCTTTATTTTCGATGCTTGAAGAGAATTTCTATTGAGAATTCTCACTTTGCGAGAGTTAGGCTGACTTAGGCGGATTTAAACCCAAGATATCGTCAAAGGTCGCATGGATTACGAGACAAAAGTTCTAGCCTCGTGATAGTTGGTATCCGAGTTAGTGTTCAAAAGTGTCAGTTGAGATGTCGAAAGGAGTAGACGAGCAAGTTGAGCTAATGGAGACCTGTGAGGGTAGGAAAGTTATTCGATCAAGGGATTTGATATCAACTTTAGATGGCAGGGTGGTCGAACTTGAGGGCTTCATGGGTGATGTGAAGGAGACTCTTGAGGAAGTTGATTGGCATACCACAGAGTTGTAATCGAGGCAAGGTTAGCTCAAGGAACAAATGGAAGAGGCCCTCGGTGATAATATGGATGTAATGCAAGGGGTCCTCAACATCGCTTTGGGTGAGCTGCTGAGAAAAAGGATGCTCTCGAGGCTATGGTTGGCCTTAAAGGAATAGATTGAGGAGCTCAAAGGGGAGCTTAATATCTATAAAGCTACTTTAGGTAATGGTGTAACACCCAAAACCCAACGCCGTCGTCGACTAGGGTTTCAGAGTCACTCAATCATTTATCACTGTTTATCTTTTAAAAATCATATCAACCATTTTTACATTATTATAGAGGTACATCCAACACATCATAAGTTATCATTTTCTTATAATTACGATTCAACAAGGGCAAATAGGTCATTTTCCAGATTTTTGGTGACTTCTACCGATACCTATTAGACAAGTATCGGTAGTAATCAAGTCAATAAACAATTATTAAACGATGCAGAAGTCTATCGAAACTTGTGATAGTTCTACCGATACAAGTATAACAACTACCGGAACTAGTTGTGCTTCTACCGATACTAAAAACTTCAGAGAGCTAAGAAGTCTTACTCTGCAACTTCTACCGATACAAATATTCTAACTACCGATACAAATATGCTCAGTACTACTGAAACTTGAATTTCAACTACCAATACAACTCAAGTCAGTAAACAACCTCTCTCCTATCCTATACTTAAACCGATACAAGCAGGAGTTCTATCGAAACAAATATGCAGAATTCTCAAATTTATACAAGTTCATCTATAACACGTCATTCATAAACTTAAGATGCAAGAAATAACACTTTTGTGTTTAAAATACAAGACTTAGCATAACATATAAGCTTTAGTTGTCACATATATCATTGATCTAAACATTCAAACTTATCACTTAACCAAAATACTACAAGTATCATAATCTCAAGTAAACATATACAAAATATAACATCATTCTAGTACATGTCATATAAGCAAGTGATGTAAGAAACTACCGAACCAGCTCTAGGATAGTGTGATGTCTTCGGAGTAATCCGATCTTCAACTAGCCAAAACGAAATCTACAAAACAACCAAAATACACAGGTAAGCTTTCTAGCTTAGTAAGTTCATACATAGTGAATCATTACTCAACATTAAACATTTCAACAACAATTAACATCAGACGCAGAGTTTCTCTTCAAAAAATCTTATGCTCTATCGAGTCATAAGTCTTCCTTTAACCATATTCTCATTCTTATCTCGAGACATGAGTCTTCCTTAATCAAAATCTCATTCTCATTTTGAGATATGAGTTTTCCTTATTCGTAATCTCATTCTCATTTCGAGACATGAGTCTTTCACTTATACAGTTTCTCATGCTCAACCCGAGACATGAGTCTTCCTTTTTATACACCAAGTACTCCAAGCACATCCTCGTTAAATAATAATCAGCAGTTCAAATAAGTAATTTAACAACGAACTTACCGGATGAAATTACAATTCAGGCGAAACCTCTGGGATTATTTTATGATTTTCCCTTTTCCTCATCTGCAACTCGATCTTGATCTATCACAAAATAAATCAATTCCCCCATTAAATCATATAATTTAATCAATTTACACATATAAGTCATTTTTAAAAAATTACGAGATTACCCCTAAACTTTACATTTCTATTCAATTTAGTCCTTAGAACCAAAACATGTAAAATAACCATTTTCATTAAATTTTATAATAGCCAAATATCTATAGGTATTCATCCAACATCCCCATTCAACTATTTCACAACAAAGATATGTATTTTCATCATTTTACAACCTAGTCCTCAAACCTTAATTTTAACAAAAATCACTTTACAAAATTAATGAATCTATTCATCAAACACACAAATCTATCCATAACCTTCAAAAGCAAGTATTTTCATCAATGGAAAGTTTTACAACATTTGACAGATTCACTAATTAGTCATTGCATAAGCTAGATTAAGCTAATACAGACTCGAAAACATAAAAATTACTAAAAACGATCAAGGTTGCTTACCCAAATCAAAATTCAAAGATTGAGAATGAAAACCCTAAGTTTCCTCCTTTTAGCCGTGTAGAGAAGGAGAAGAAGAAAGAAAATGTGAAATTATCATTTTTCTTTCTTTAATTTAATGTATATACAATGGCATTTTTGTAATTTCTTATACTTTCATAATTAACTTAATTAATTCCCTTTTAAACCTTAATTAATCCTATTATTAATCAATATTTGTCATGATAATCCACCCACCAACAATCCTTTAAGTTAATTTACTCACTTGGTCCCTCTAATTAACCAATTCACCTTTGCACATTTTGCGATTTAATCCTTTTTACTCAATTCACTATCTAAACATTAAAATTCCTTAACCAAATTTTAATACGATGCTAACGACACTATACTTATAATAATAAATAAATTTTTGTGACTCAATTTGTCAGAGTTGTGGTCCCGAAACTACTATTTTTGACACTACTAAAAATCGAGCTGTTACTAATTGGGTGTTGGCTGCTACACCTAAGCCTAAAATAGATGTTTCGAAGCTGAAAGAGTTCAATAGGACGAGGTTCGTAAAGGATGCAAACAACTTCTTGTGGGGAATAGAGCAATACTTTCATACCAAAGGCATCATGGATAATGCTATTAAGGTAAATACTACTGCCATGTATTTTACTGATGTCGCTTTGTTATGGTGACACCGTAAGTCCACAGATGAGAGATGATGTGTTACCGCTATTGGGACATGAGAGGAGTTCCATTGTAAATTCAATAGGCAGTTTTACCCAAAGTATGCTGAGGAGGAGGCTCGAGCTAAGTTGTTCCAGCTTAAGCAACAACACACAATTAGGGAGCATGTGAAGGAGTTCAGTGAGTTGATGCTCCAAGTTTCCTTTTTGGGTGAGAAAAAGACATTTTTCTCCTTCATGGATGGGTTGAACCCTTAGACTTCAATCGAAGGATGTACGCCCAAGCGTGTTGTTCTCTTTGGGCTTCAGTCGAGTCCTCATCAAACCCATCGAAATTTCTTCTTAACTAACCCATTTCGATCCGACCTCCATAAATCGTCTCCAGAACCCTCCCCAAAAGTTCATCGCATATGTCTTTATAATCGGTTGCGTGAACTAACACAGTGACTATCGAACCATCCATCGATAACCCTAACTGTAACTGCACGTCCTCTAGAGTGATAGTACACTCACAGCATGAAAGGTGAAATGTGTGCATCTCGGGTCTCCACCTTTCCACCAACACGCTTACGAGTGTCAAGTCCATTTTACACCCCCTATCTATAAGGGTCACGTGCGAAAAATCGGCATCTCTCAAGGAGGGTTCAATCAGGGTTATAGAGGAGTGGATAGATTATGAATATAAGCATCCAAAATTCGACCTTCCGCCTATTTAGATAAAAATATACAAAATATTAAATTCAAATAGAATAATAAAATAGAAAAATTAAATAACATTAAAATATAATAAAAAAACATTCTTACCATTTGCAATTAATTGACGAAAATATGGTTGTTATCAAAACGGAGTAGAAATCTAGCCATTCTAATTTCAATAAACACCGAATAATTTTAAATAGAAAAAATAATTTATGAAAATGATAAGATAATTTTAATAAATAAAATGAAATTTAGAGAAAATAAAATTTGAGTGAGAATTCAAGAGGGAATTGAGAGAGATTTGAGAATGTGAGAGTGAGTTCAGATTTAATTGTAAGAAAAATGAAACGAAGAGAGTTTATATAGAAAAAAAAATTGACCATTGGTGGGGGTGAGGGGGTCTAATGGCTAATTAAATAGTCATTGGAGGTTACTGTTGAGGGAAAACGCTTCCAGCTACAAGCGTTTTCAAGTGACTGGACAAAACATGCATCTAACTGGAAGCGTTTTCCTGCAAATCATCTAAAAATGCTTCCAACTGGAAGAGTTTTCGTAAAAAAACCTATTCCCGTAATTTTTCCAAAAAAACGATCTATTCTAGTAATTTTTTTTAATTTTTCGGTATTTTTTTAGTCAATTAATCTCTTATCCTTACCATAAAGTTTTGAATTAGTTTAAAATCCCTTGGTTCTGAAGCTAGATTTCAAAAATAAAAAGGAGATGTTTTTGTAGATAAAGTCAGGTTAGGCTACTCTATCACACTATATTGTGTGCTTGTTGAGTGCTTTAAGTCGAGTATTTAGCTATTTTTTGTTAGAAACATGTTAGCAAAATAAACAATAATGAAAATTGATTTAATTACAAGATCGAATATATATATATATATATGAAAACCCAGAAAATCGAATAAAACAAGATTAATATTATATACTCGTAGATAGGAAAAATCATACTAGTACTTGAGGCCTGTTTTACAGTTTCCTTAAAATAGATTCGGGCGCTCCTTTGGTGCTGGAGAAACGTTGGTTGACTGTCTCTCAGGATACAATAGAGAGATGAACATGACAGTAACACAGTGGCAGTGATCAACAAACTGTAGCCTTGCCTTCTTCTATCACTGAAAATAGGTTCAAAAATATGCAGGAAAAGTATCGAAATTTTGCAAGAAAATAGAGGAAAAATTCAGTGTCTTTTTTCTCTACAGATTATTTCGGTTTCAGTAAAAATTCAAATCAAGGAACTTTTCGAAATTTTTGACTAATGGAGAAATTAACGTCTCTAATTTAAGGAGCCATTAAAACCCAAATTGACATCTGAATTAAAGGAACCATTAAATCAATTTAATATTTGCCTTTTTAATTTCAAAATAGAATTTAAAGAGATAGGGGAGAAAAATAAAATTAAGTATTGGGCTAAAATACTCGCAGGCCTAACAAAAGTCCAATCAATTCGAACATTTCGCGTCGCCCACGTCGTGTGGGTGCACCCCTAACCCCGACGGGTTTGGATTTACACCCCTTGCGTGTGAGGGAGAACTTTAGCTTAATCATTCAATAACTACCAAGTTGGTTTATATATATAAACATATTCCACACTTGACATCTAACCAATGTGGGATATAAGCTTTCCAGTTCCTCAACATAATTCACAAGTGGCTTACTTTGAGCATCAATTTCTCATTCACCACTCAACCATTTTGAGCATATGATATACCGTTGTAAAGGTCTCATGGAGTAGAATATAAAACTATAATTTTATGAATCAAATCTCCAGCTTTACCAATTGAGAATATGACTCAAAGTTTCCAAAAAAATCCATTTTCCCAATAATCCCCCACATGAATGAAATTGATAGTTTTAACGGAAAAAACATTTACTCGATGTGGTGATAGAATCTACGATCGATAGTTGCATAGGATAGGTAGGCATCAACCCTTGAACCTTCCCTTGTGAAAGTATATTTATTTTACTAGCTGACCAGTAGACACGATGTCCTTGAACTGTTCAGCCATTTGGGTAAACGATGACATACCTCACACAATTACCTTCCCGGTAAGGTTTTAGTTCTCATGGGTATGTTCATATGGTCATGAACATCTCCTGGTTCTGCAAGAGTTTGAGAGAACTATGCCTCAATAGTCTCCTCAAAGTGGCCCTACTTCATTCTCACATAGGTGACTTTTGTTGCTCGGCTCACCGAAACACACAACGATTATTAAAAGTGTAACACCTAAAACCCGAAAACTGTCATTGTAACACCCAAAACCTGAAAATCATCGTTGGTTAGGGTTCCGGTGTCACACTAATCATCTATCACTGTTCATCTTTTAAATATCATGTCATTCAATCTTATTTTATCAAGGAAATGTAACCAACACATCATATATCATCATTTAATTATAATCACAATTCAACAAGGATAAAAAGGTCATTTTCAAGATTTTTGGAGACTTCTACCGGTACTTGATGGACAAGTATCGATAGTCGTCAAGTCAGTAGATAGTTCATGAAATGTGCAGATTTCTACTGATACAAGTGACAGTTCTACCGGTACATGTCTTACTTCTATCGATACTAAAACTCCAAAGAGCTAGAAAATCCTACCCTACAACTTCTACCGATACAAGCATACACAGAACTACCGATACCTACTATGCAACTACTGATACAACCCAAGTCAGTAAGCAACCTCTCTCCTACTCTATACTTGTACCGATGCAAGCATGGGCTCTACCTAAAGAAGTATGCAGAATTCCAAAATTCATACAAGTTCATCCACAAATTTCATTTCATAAACATAAGTTGAAATTGGACAACATAGCATATTCAAGGACAACACTTAATATTACATTTAAATACTAGATACACACATATAACATTGGTTAAGCATTCAAGTGTTCAACATCAACCAAAACATTACAAGTATCATTCAATTTCGACATAAACATTCATAAAATAACATCATCTTAGTACATGCCATATAACCAAGTGATGTAAGTACTACCGAACCAGCTCCCGAATAGTGTGATGCCTTCGAGGTAATCCGATCTTCAACAAGCCAAAACGAAATCTACAAAAGCAACAATAATACATAGGTAAGCTTTCTAGCTTAGTAAGTTCACAATAGAATGTCTTAGCTCATTATTAAGCATAGTCATGACAATTAACATTAGAGTCGTAAAACTTCCTCTTTAATCGATCTCATACTACACAGGTTCATGTGTCTTCCTTTTAACAATCTTATGCTCTACTGAGTCATAAGTCTTCCATTTTAATAGTCTTATGCTCTATCGAGTCATAAGTCTTCCTTTTTAACAATATTCTCACGCTCATTTCGAGTCATGAGTCTTCCTTTATCACATTCTCATTCTCATCCTGAGATTGAGTCTTCCTTTTAAACATCAAGAAATTCAAATACTTCGCCAATAGATAAAATTCATCAATTCAAGTATAAAATGTAAACAAACGAACTTATCGGACTAAATTACGATTCAGGTGAAACTTTAGGGATTATTCTATGATTTTCCCCTTTCTGCGATCTGTGGCCCGATCTTGATCTATCATTTAATTTAATCAATTTAAACATATAAGCCCTTTTCAAAAAAATTACAAAATTACGCCTAAACTTTGCATTTTTATTCAATTTAGTCCTTAGAGCCAAAAACATGTAAAATAACCATTTCTAAGTTTACCCATTTCCATCCGAATATACTAGGATAAAATCTCAACTCATTCATACATTTATTTCATATCAAGGGCATGTACTTTTACCATTTTCACAATCTAATCTTTAAACCCTAAATTCATCAACAATCACTTTTCAAACATGTTAAACCCAATCTTCAAGCTTTCAAATCTTCCATAAACATTCAAAGACAAGCTCATTAATCAATGGCAAAAGTTATAACATTTGACAGAATCACAAATTAGTCTTGTATCAACTAGATCAAGCTAACAAGGACTCAAAAACATAAAAATTACTAAAAACGGATGAAAAATCACCTTCCAAATCAAAGCACCAAGTACGGTCGAATATCTCTTCTCTTCTTTTAGGGTTTCCTTGTTTTTCTTATTGAATAAGATGAATGAAAATCTTTAATTTACTTTTCTTTCATTTTAATTACTTTTTTTATCAAATTACTAAATTGTCCTTAATGAAATAATTGAAATTTCCACCCTCCAAATGCCCCAAACATCATTTAACCCTTGAAAGGTCTATTTACCCTTTTAAGACTTTAACCTACCCCAAAATTAGTATTTAAGCTATAAATTCTACTTTTACACCTTGTACGATTTAATCCTTTTTACTTAATTAACTATCTAAACGATAAAATCTTTTAACCAAAATTTAATATGATGATAGTGACATTATAAATATTAAATAAATAAATTTATGACTCGACTCATCGGGGTTGTTATCCTGAAATTACTGTTTTTGACACCACTGAAAATCGGGCTGTTACAAAAAACATTGTTTAACCTATCCCACTTTTAATCACTGTTTATTTCATAAGAACGAACTTGAGATAAGAACCCTCCACAATGACCTCATAAGGTCTATATAAGTAGGTTGTCCTTTTGAACCTAGATCTTGGGATCTTCGATCAACTAAGTTGGGTTTTCTTTCACATAGCACCTTTAATTTTCATGGGCTTTAGTCTCATTCATTTCGATGTTTTATCAACCTAATCTCGATTTAAGCCTTTAGTTAGCGGATCTGAAATGTTATCTTTTGATTTTACAAAATCAATAAAGATAACTCCATTTGAGATCAGTTGTCTAACGGTATTTTGTCGACGACGCATATGTCTCGACTTACCATTATACATTACGTTTTGTACTTTACCAATTGTTGCTTGGTTATCACAATATCTGCATATTGTGGGCATAGGTTTTAGCTAATCAGGAATATCCTCCAGGAAGTTTTGAAGCCATTCAGCCACTTCTTCAGATTTGTCTAGAGCTACAAACTCATATTCCATTGTGGATCTGGTTATAATCGTTTGTCATTAGGATTTCCATGACACGACTCCTACTCCCAATGTAAAAACATATCCACTTGTGTCTTTGGTATCACGAATATTAGATATCCAACTGGCATAAGAGAATCCTTCTAAAAAAGTAGGATCTCTAGAATAATGTAGTCCGTAGTCCCGAGTATATATGAGATATCTCAGTACCCTCACAATTTCTTTTCAGTGGTTTTCCCTTAAATTTCTTGTGAATCTGCTTAACTACTCACAGTGAAAACAATATCTAGTCATTACACCTCATAGGGTACATTAGACTGCCTATGACCCTTGTATATTTCACTTGGTCAAAACTTTCACTTTTTTTTTGGGCAAGATGTTGATTTGTATCTATTGGAGTTCTGGCTTTACCAGAATCATCCTTGCTGAATTTCTCAAGAATCTTGTCCACATAGTATGACTTTATCAATATGAGACCTTCAGATGATCTCTTGATTTGGATGTCCACAATCACATCAGCTAGTCCCTTATCTTTCATGTCAAATCTTGAATTTAACATGTCTTTGGTATGTTTTACTATTTCATTGTTACTTCCAACAATGAGTATGTCATCGACATATAAGCATATGATTATATATCTAATGTCGATAGTTTTAACATACACACATTTGTCAAACTCATTAATCTTAAAGTCATTTGTTATCATGACTTTATCGAACTTTTCATGTCACTGCTTTGGTGCTTGCTTAAGTCCATACAAAGACTTCACCAATTTACAAACTTTCCTTTCTTGTCTTGGAATTACATGACCCTCAGGTTATTCCATGTAAATCTCTTCATCAAGATCTCCATTTAAGAAAGTTGTTTTAACATTCATTTTATATGCTTCTAGATTCCGTAAGGAAGTAATTGCAAGTATCATCCTTATAAAAGTTATCCTGGATACTGGAGAGAAAATATCAAAGTAGTCAAGGCCTTCCTTTTGTCTGCAACCTTTTACAACTAATCTAGCCTTGTACTTATCAATTGTTCCATCTGCTTTCATTTTCTGTTTGAAAATCCAATTAGAATTTAATGGTTTAATTCCCGGAAGAAGATCCACTAATTCCCACGTATGATTTTGCATGATGGAGTCAATTTTACTTTTAATAACATCTTTCCATAATGTGCTTTCGGATGATCGTATAGCATAATTATACATTTGAGGTTCAGCCTCTAGCATAAAGCTTAAAAAACCTGATCCAAAAGATTTTTCCACCCTTGCTCGTTGACTTCTTCTCGGCTCTATCTCAGTTTCAACCTCTTGTTGATCGTCTTAACTATTTCATCTATAGTATCTGAAGTTCGTTTAGTTGAACTTGAATTAACTTTCCTAGTTTTACAAGGGAAGATATTCTTAAAGAATGAGACATTCTTTGGTTCCAATATCGTATTCTTGTGAATATCAAGATTCTTTGATTCATACACAAGAAACCAATATGCATTTTTATGATCTGTATAGCCAATAAAAATACAATACACAATTTTAGGACCTATTTTCATTTGCTTTGGTAATGGAGCCAATACCTTCGCAAGACACCCCTACACTTTCAAGTAGTTGTAGGAAGGTTTTCTACCTTTCCGTAACTCATATGGTGTCTTATCCCTTTTCTTGCTGGGAACCTTATTTAAAAGGTAATTAGCTGATAGAATAGCTTCCCGTCACATGTTCTGTGACAACTCAGAGCTTCCTAGCAATGCGTTCATCATTTCCTTTAGAGTCCAATTTTTTGTTTGGTTACTCCATTTGATTCAGGAGAGTATGGTGTGTCACTTCATGAATAATGCCATGTTATGCATAGTATTCACCTAATGGTTCAACATATTCTCCGCCACGATCACTTCTCACCATTTTAATCTTTTTATCAAGTTGGGTTTCAACTTCCTATTTATAGAGAATAAATTTCTCTATAGCTTCGTCTTTGCTCTTAAGCAAATGCACGTAGCAATATTTTGTGCTATCATCAATGAAGGTAATAAAGTATTTATTCCCTCCTCTCGTTTGAACAAATCTTATGTCACAAGCATCGCTTTGTATTAAATCAAGTGATTCTGTGCTTCTTTAACATATTGAAATGAGGACCTTGTTAATTTTGCCTCAACACATGTTTCACATTTATGATTATAATTATTGTGAAATGAAGGGATGTGCTCTAAGTTAATTAATCTTCATAAAATATTTAATTAACATGTACGAGTCTACCATGCCATAAATCAAATTACTCAAGCATATAAATAAAGGAAGAAATGACATTTTTATTCATTGTCTTTTCTTTTACAGAGATTGCCTTAAGTTTCCACATGTCATTTAATACATATCCCTTTCCCACAAGCATTCCCCCTTTTGAAAAAACTAGCTTCTGGGATTACAATACCATCCTAAAATCGTGTACACTTAGGAGTGACCCAAAAACAAGGTTCTTGCGTATGTCAGGCACATACAACACATTTTAATGCTTGAGTTCTTTGCTAGAAGTCATCTTCAAGACCACATTACCCTTCCTCTTGATCTTGGAAGTTATGACGTTGCCCATATAAAGCTTCTCCCTTTTGTCACAAGGCACCAACTCAGAAAAGGAGTCTTTGTCGCAGCAGATATGACGTGTGACACCAATATCAAACCACCATTCTCTTGGATTTGAGTTAACCATGTTAACTTCAGAAATCACAAACACATAAGTCCATATCAGACACTTCTTTAGAAATTTCTTCCATAACATTGGCCTTGTTATCTCTAACTTTCTTTGGAAGCTTACAATCAAATGACTTGTGCCCCATCTTGTTGCAATTGAAGCATTTCTCTTGAAATTTTTGCTTCATGAAAACACCACCTTTTGGTCCCAGTTTAGATCCATTCTAATGTGTTTTCCCTTCTTAAAGTTTTTCTTGACTTCTACCACGTTTGCTTTAGCACCATTAACATCTGCTGCTTTGTTGAGCTTTTTTCCAGTACCTCTGTTGTCTTCTTCAATCCAAAGTCTGACAATCAGGTCTTCCATCGACATTTCCTTTCTTCTGTGCTTTAGGTATTTCTTGAAGTCATTCTAAGCAAGGGGTAGCTTCTCAATAATGACTGCCACCTGGAAGGATTCACTTATGATCATTCCTTCAGTAAGAATTCCATGAATGATTAGTTGAAGTTCCTACACTTGATTCATAACTAGTTTAGAATCAACCATTATAAAATTCAAGAATTTAGCAACTAAAAACTTTTTAGCTCCAACATCTTCGGCTTTGTATTTATGGTCCAATGACATCCATAATTCCTTAGCCGTCTTCTTGACACTGTATACTTCGTACAGTGCATCCAACAACCCATTCAGGATGTAATTTCAGCATAGGAAATCAAAATGCTCCCAAGCTTCAATAACAGTGAAGGCGGTAACATCATCTGCGTCACCCTCTTTAATAGTAGGAGGGTCATCCTTAAAAATTTTGATCAAGTTCAATATCGTCAAATAGAATAGCATCTTTTATTGTCATGTCTTGAAATTTTTTCCAAAGAATTTCGGAGGCTTCTCGTTGTGGCTTACATCCACTGGCAACGTTGAATTTTGATTCGAAGCTTGAGTCAGAACCAACTCTCCGAATCCCGAATTGGATGAATTGGTGGGAGTTTCCATTTTCTGTTAGGATTTCAAAACAGAATCAGAATTAGAAATATTATCAACTTTTGTTAGACGACAGGAATTTAATAAACTAAAAAACTTGAAACAAAAGTTTACACGGTCTAATGAAAAGCACAATAATGAATAGTGAACCAGGTAGGTAACCCTGAAAGAGAGGTGGTGCACTAGGCACGCTTAAATACCAGGTCTTTCAAAGAACCAATCCTAGACATGCACTCTCATACTGTATTTTTTTAATCAACCGTTGATAAATTTCTCTTTATTAAAATTATGTCTCAAAATTCCAATAATAAACGAAAAATTTAATTTCTAGTTTATACTACCCTTCAATTCTGTTAAACAACAGAATTTAGTTAGAAACTAAAAATTCTGAAACAAAATATATAAACAATTTCTAGAAACAGAATTGTTACTCTCAAACGATTACTGTTAACAACAAAAAAAGAATCAATTTTGTTGAACGGCAGAAATAGAATCCTGAAATAGAATTGTTCAATTTATTTCTGTTTGAAAACAAAAATTTGATTAAATTCTGTTGAATAGTAGAAACAAATCCTGAAACAAAATTCTTTAATTACTTTCTCTTTGGAAATAGAAAATCGAATAAATATTGTTGAATGGTAGGAATAAATTCCGAAATAAAATTATTCAATTAATTTTTGTTTACAAACAGAATACAATTTCACCTTAGTGTCCTGTTCGTCTCAAATTAGAAAATGGTAAAATACTAATCTGTCTTAAGATTGTTAGAAACACATTAGCGAAATAAACAGTAATGGAAATTGATTTAATCACAAGATCGAATAGATATATTATATATTGTATAAATCTGAAAAACCAGAAAATTGAATAAAATAGGATTATGATTGTATACTCGTAGATAGGAAAAATCAAATTGGTAGTTGAAGATTGTTTTCACAGTTTCCTTAAGACAAATTCGGCCACTCCTTTAGTGCTAGAAAAACGTTGGTCGACTGTCTCCCAGTATACAACGAGATGAGCATGGCAGTAGCACAACTGCAGTGATCAATGAACTGTAGTCTTGCCTTCTTCTATCACCGAAAATAGATTTAAAAATGTGCATGAAAAGTCTTGAAATTTTGCAAGAAAATAGAGGGAAAAATTTAGTGTTTTTTTTTTCACTATAGATTATTTCGATTTAAATAAAAATTTAAATCAAGGAACTTTAGAAAACTTTTCACTAATGGAGCAATTAACGTCCGTAAATTAAGGAGTCATTAAATCAATTTAATATTTGTCATTTTAATTTCAAAACAGAATTTGAAGAGATAGACTCTACTGAGAAAAAATAAAATTACGTATTGGGTTTAAACATTTTATGTCACTCACCCCTAATGAATTTGAATTTACAATCCTTTTGCACACAAGGGAAAGCTTTAGCTTAATTATTCAATAATTATTAAGTTGGTTCATATATATAAATATATTCCACACATGATATCTAACCAATGTGGGATTTAAGTTTTCCATTTCCTCAACATAATTTACATGTGGCTTACTTTTAGTATCAATTTTTCATTCATCACTCAACCATTTTTGTGCATATGATATACTGTTGTAAAGGTCTTATAGAGTATAATATAAAAACATAATTTTATGATTTAAATCTCCACCTTTATTAATCGAGAATGTGCCTCAAAGTTTCCAAAAAATTCATTTTTTTTCCAACATTTTTGTTTTGTATTTTTACACTTGTGTTAGACATTTTTTAAAGAGTTTATATGATTGGTAAGTGAAGATTTTTTAATGAATGATTGTAACAATTAAGCTCACTAATGGCTACAGTTAATCATCATTGTAAGAGTAAGTTCGGTTTTAGCTAATAAGTTATCCCGATCAATTGTTAAATAAAATCATTCACATAAAGTTAAAAATTACATCAATTGTTAATCAATTGTTCATGTTTAATTTATGTTGCAACATCAATTAAAACTTCTATCGGAAACACTTAACAAACCGAAAGTTTTTACAAAAATTATATTAAAAATAATGTTATTATTTACTCTTCCACTTTAAAACTATATTAAAAATGAATCCTGGTTGAATGAAACCATGTTCAGTTCTAGAACAAAAGGGAGAAATTAGAGAAATCAATCAAATGAATTAGATTGGGGAATCTTTGAGTATTTTGCATTGATTCAAAAGCCAATTAAAGAACGAGAGGAAGCAACTTGGCGTCTCATACACCTGGTTAAAACCTCTATCAATCTCTCGTACATATGCCGCTTCAGATACTGTTTTCCTACCTTTTTACGTCCGACCTTCCCCATTTGCTTCCTTGCTGTCGGGTTTTTCAGCATATACCTCAGATTTTCAGCAAGGGCCCAGTTCCCTGCACGCCCCATTGGGTGAAACAGCCCACTCACGTTCTGCTCCACTATCTCTCTTGTGCCCCCACCATCCGTGCCCAACACCTGTTCCCATAAATTAACACTATGTGTTTCAATTTGCCCCCTAAAATAAACAACGAAATCAGACATAAGAATTCTCTTACCGGAACACCAAATGCCATTGCTTCAACAGTCACTCTGCCAAATGTTTCTCCTACTCCCTGCACATTATTAACATGATAAGAATTGAGCGCACATCTATACTAATTTACTTCCAACGCTAAAACATCCATCAACAAGCCATCCACCTGGGAGTTCATCACGTAAACATCTGCTGCTGCATATAGTGATGAGACACGTGTAGTTGCTGGAGTCCAGAGTACGGACTCTGACAACTTTGGATGCTGAGACAAGAACCGTAGAATTGCTTCAACATAAGGTACCTTGTTGCTTTTAGATCCAACAGAACCGATGAGGATTTTTACAGCTTGTTCATGTTTTCTTCTGCTGTCAAACATCAAATTTGTACAAGATGCATCAGCATTGCATGAGTTTTTAACCAAACCTCTTAAATGATGTTTTCTCGCCAAGGCTGACTCATCTAGCCTTGTGTCCAATGTTTTTCTAACTTGAGAACCAGTTCCCAGAGGATCTTGATCAATCATAAGGTTTACTGACTCAAGAAGCAAGAGTTGGCCCTTTCCAGCATTTATGCTACTTAGAGACATCACAAGCATATCACTCTCTTTCAAACCCATCTCTTTTCTTACTGCATCTCGTAATAACCGCCTTTTCTCAATCATCTTTTCTGGGCTAGCCAATGGAGTGTTAAGAGAACAAGGGATTCCAGCAACAAAAGCCAGCTCATCATTAACAGCAAGTGGAACAATAGAAGGCTGAGATCTCAACTTGATATTTTCTTCTTGACACCAGTTAAGCCACTGTTTACTCTGCAATTCAGATAAGAACATAAGCATTTTCACCCGGTGTAGAACATGCTTTGACCGATCAAAGTATTCCCTTCTGTTTTCCATAATCCACCAAGCGATTTGACTTCCTCCAGCTGGGAAATGAGCTATATATTGATCTGAAACCAACACATTGCATCTACATTACACCACTCTTAGGTATAAGGGAAATGACAATGAAATATAAGTTCAAGAGACCGACAAAAACCAATGAAAAAGTCCATGGAAGAGTATCATCTCAAGCATTAAAAACATGGCATACTGGATCATCTAACTGAAGGCATGCGTATTGTTTACTATATTTTCTAATAAATAAAAGATGGTCACCTTTTCTAGGAAGGCCATGGCTATCGATAATAAACAGCAATATTGCAAAATTATTGAAACAGAAATCGATTATCCTTTTGGATCATGTTATCATATGCAAATTTTGTATAAAGATGGATCAATAATCATAATGGAAACATTGTTACACACAAGATATGGAATAATAATGTCAACTTTCTTGTTAAATGAGAAGACACTAAGCAGCTAAAAAATAAAATGATGCAACCTTGTAATCAGTAATAGCTGATCTTCATATCTGCAGAAGCAATTACTCAGTTTTGAAGGAAAAACATAAACAATTTTCCAATAAATAACTCTCACCAATCCATGAAGCACAGACTGCTGATCCTGCAATCACAAGGTCTGCCTTCATAGCAGTTTTGAAGCTAAGATCTGCTCTATCTTCAATGACTTTGATCCTTCTCCTTGCAAGCTCGGACATCAGTCCTCCCTTCTTACTTAAAACCACAGCAGATATAGTGGCTCCACAGCTCAAAAGCTCTGTTGCCAGCTCCATCATTGAAATGGGAGCCCCGGTCATGGATAGTTCGTGAAATACCAACACTAATCTTCTAGACCTAACAAGGCAAGCAAAGTCCCCCTTCCTATCACATGTTCCAAACCGCATTTCAGGGCTCCACTCCAAAACCCTGTCCTCCAATGACCCAAATGGACCAACAAGTGATCCATAAGTAGAATTTTTCAGCAGAAATGCCTGTTCTTGCCCCTTGGCGTCACCATTTTCCATGTTCATTGTTACCTTTGGTTTACCATGCTTCTTGTGCAAACTAAATCTTGCTTTTTGACTCCTTTTCTTCCTAGATGAAATGTTATTTCCCTTTGCCAAAATCACATCAAACTTTCTGTCACTATAGACCTGAGGTTTATTAGTTCCATTTCTCACTGCTACCAAACTGTCATCAGCAAGCAAATCTCGTCGTGTGTTCAGTTCAGCATCCACAAGCTTATTTCTTGGATCACCACTGAAACCCAAAAAATCCTCTTTGTTATGACTGTGAGCCCACCAGGATTGGACATAAAACCCAAGATAAGCCCAAAAGGCAATCAAAAGCAGCAAATACACTGAGCGGTTGCTCCTAAACCACTGAATGCCACCAGCACCATTTCTACCTTCTTTTCTTGGAGTCCAGCTTGAAATCAATCTCCGAAATGTAGGAAAATTCCTTGGGGTTGATCTTCCTGGTAAACTGGACTTAAAACCACCTTGCCTTAATGACGATGCTCCCTTGCTGACACTTTCCTCCATTAGCTTACGGCAATAGTAAATTGCTGAGAAGGTAAATCAACATTCTTCAACTATTAGCTAATACCAAAAACACACAGCACCTAAAGGCCAATACTTTCCTTCTAGCTCCAAATGCGCAAAGCACCTTCTTCTACAGCTTTCTAAACTCAAAACCTGCATCAATGAATGAACTCCAGGTTTGATATTCTTCAGACAACAGCATCAACATCTAATAACGCGTGAAAAGTAAAAAAAATATGGTTGCAGCAATTTACTCTGAGTAAGAGCATCGAATAGGGTATATATCAGAAATCAGTACGTTCAAATTTTTCTGAAGTTCTATTATACGGAAGATCCATAAAGGCTTATATCCGATGTCCGTATATGCGTTACACACAGGTACCCTTTCAAAAATAATGAAGAATCTAAGCAATGTATAGGTAGGTGACAAAAACAGAAAGGAAAAGATACATAAACCAACAGCCTGGGATTAGTTTAGCAAATTAAAGCCATTAGAGACTACATTTAATTAATACTACCAGAAGATTGGAAAGCAAAATTCGAGTTCGTTTAATTTTTTGTTCTTTTCCTGGCATTTATCAACAACTAAACAATTAAACTAATAAAAAGCCACGTTAAAACTTTCAAAAATATCCTCAGATTCGAAGGAAACCTCAAGTTTACTTACAACCAAAGAAGATCACAAGACTACATTCTTTGGATGATCAGAATATTTCATATATTTACTCAGCAACCAAACTCTTCTTAGGAAACAAAAGAAGTGCAAAAACCGAGGAAAAAAGAAAGGTCTTCAAATTGCATAACGCTCACATTTTCTTGACAACCAAACACATCTTTTAACAAACTTAGTAGTAAAAAAAACCTAGTAAAGGAGAATCAAGAAACCAACTAATCAAACTTTTAAGTGTGATAGGAGATTAAGAAGAGCAAAAACAGAGTACTATAGCTAATGATCACATCTCTTAAACATAAAAGTAAAACAAATAAAGCATGCTTACGATACAAGATTCAAAGATAATGCAGAGATTATCTCGATTTTGATCTCTGTTCTTGATTGATCTCAGCTTGCATTAAAGAAAAGAGTGGAAGAGCAAAAAATGGTTGGAATATTTTTTTTTATTTTCTGTTTTAAAAACGGATGGCACCTGCTAAACGGGTTTTGTAAACAAAAACTTTTGAAGATTGGCCGTTGGCGGGTAGGATGGGGACTGTTCTAGTGTAAACAGATGTATGCTCCTTTGTGTTCTGCATCGTCTGATTACATTGCAATGGAAGTTGTGATAAAAAAAGATAGTTGACTTCGGTGGCAACAATTACGCTTTTTTTTTTTATTTCCCCCTTTTTTGGTTCCATGATCATTTTTACTTTTTACAATTTCAAAACATATATATATTCATTAAATTATTATTTAGAATTTTATTTTTACTTATTTGATATTTAATATCAAGTAGTATTTATAATGTTATATAAAAATGAAAAAAGTGAAAATTAGATTTGTATAACTACAATAACAAGTTTTATAATGAGAAATTTTAGCCTCGGATTAAAGTGAATCTTTTCAATCTATAGATTTATAGTCTTGTATAAAGAGTCGACAAAGTATTATTAATAAAATGAAAATAACAACCAATCCCTCTAATAAAATGGTGTGACACAATGGAATCGACATTCGAGCTAACCGAGGGACATAATTTAATAGAACAAGACATCAACATAAACAATTCCTATAATTTAAAATTATTTTAAAAAGATAAATTTCAAAATTATATATAAACTTTAATTTAATATGTAATTGTATATATAAACTTTAATTTTGATTTAATCAAACACATTTAAAAAAATAAATATATCAATTTATTTTCATATTGGATAAATATAATTATTTATGTATTCAATATATAAACATAAAATAATATTATATAAAAAATTATATTAATAATTTACAAAAATTATATCAAATCAAAATTTCATTTATAAAATTACATAAAATCAAAATTCATATATATAATTGCACATTAAAACGTAGTTAATGTATAATTTTGGTATTTATCCCTATTTTAAACAAGTTCGAAGTTGTTGATTGACAATGAAAGGAATAAAGGGGAGATTACATTAATGCAAATTCAATACAGATGATATGGGAGGAAGAGCAGGTGACTCACTCATCAACCACTTTATGACTCAACCAAATGTAATACCTCAAAAGTCAACTATATATATATATATATATGCGCTATAATGCTAATCACATTTCACAACATCCAAAAGATATCATCAGCTAAACTAGCCCTGTTACGCATGTACAACCAAACTCAATACAGAAAAGCAACAAACAAGGAGCTTTGAAAATAATGCTTCAAAACCAACTTAGCACCTCATTGAACTGATCAAATTAAAGAATACATTGCTCAAATAATAATAAAAAGAAAGGAACACAAATACCAAAACCATCTATGCTTTCACCAACACCAGGCTTAACTCATCAACAAGCAGCCAAGTAAGCTTCAACAAACACAAATATCATCACCATCTATGCAATTAATAATAATCATCTAAAATTCGCCAACCAAACAGCTGCTGCACAATAATTCTTGTTCATACTTTTATGGAGAAGCCAGCCTAATTTTCTCACAAGCTTCACTAGAAATATCAAGCCACAAGAAAAACCTGTTGAGATACATTAACAGCAATTTTAGAAATATTTGCACTGTAACTAAGGGCAGAAAATTACATTTTTTTAAGAATATATCATATATATTCATACCGCACATTTAATTGAGGGAATGCTACCCGTCAGGCCACAATAAGATTCTTAAACTGAATGTAGCATGACCAGGCGTTTGTCATATATAACTGCCAGAAAGAAATCGCAAGAGAGTGTGTGTGATTTTAGCTTATTAGAATCACTGAACAAGGACATCTACAATCAATGGGTGAAAAATAAATATTGTGAATAATAACATACTGAATTTGAACTCCTTTAACATCAAAGTGTCTGGAAACAACGGGCCATGTAACCAAGGCCAAGTTCTCTAAAATGCCACCAACATATTCATAGACTGTCTTTATTGCGTAAGACCTTGACCTTTGCCAATTACCAAAGATTTGGGCTCTTTTTAAGGCTTAATAACCAAATACACCCTCAACTTCAAAAACAGATGGAATTAAGCCTCCAATCTTTTTAATGTGTACATAAGATTATAAATCTTTTATTTTTTGTAATTACAACTGTAAAATTTTAAATTAATTAAAAAAAGTCCAAAAGGAACAACCATTAAGTTGTTCTATAACTTAAGTTGTTTTATAAAAGGTCTACTTGGAATAATGGAAGAATTATTACAACTTCCCACAAGCTAGCAACAGTGTCTCACAATAAATGTTAGCCTTCCCTCTTTCGGCTATTTCAACTCGACTTTTTCATTGATTTTAAAAATTTCTGCTATTTCAATTGCCACATGCCATTTTATGACGTGAATCAATTACCCAAGAACTAATGACTTTCTTCTAAAGAAAATGAACTTTTAAATCCAAAACAGAATAAGCAGGCACTAACTATCGATAAAATCTGATTACCTACAATATCCTGGAACAAATTGTGGCCCAAAGTGGTCCACGTCAAAAACTGGAGATCACAAAGGGCCCGAAAGAAAGGCCTGCCCAAAAGTAATTCACAAATAAGAAATTCCAAACATCAACAAAGATAATAAAAGTCTTTAATCACAAAATTTTAACCTTTATCAGTTTATTGCGACAGGCTCCATCTTAAATGAGTAAATCACTTGCTAAAGCTCATCTCGGAGTATCTGCATGTAAATGAAGGTTAAGACATTAATATGTTTATATATTAGAAGACAGAAACAGAGTGAAATTGTTTTTCACCAATCCACGTTAAAAGCTTAAGAGTTTCAGCTTGCCTGCGAGGCTGCTTATTTGGGTTATTTTGTCGTTGCCCAAATTCATCACTCACAGCCTCTGTATAAGAGACGTTCTTGTTTAACTAATAAAATAAGGAACGGCAAAAGCAAATGTTAAAAGATCCAGCAAACCTAAGATAAACAAAAAAGGGCTGCTTACCAGGTCTTTGTGATGGCTTCCATTCATTATTTGGATTGTTAGAATTTTCTTCTTTGCTGCAAAAGGAGATTAAATATTATCAAAACAGTCCGTAAGCAACAATAATAACCACATGTGACTTGTTAATAGAATAAAACACAATAAGCAATGCTGTCTGTCACCTCAACTCCCTCAAAACCTCCAATCATGTAGAAAATGTGATAAATTTATCATCAAATAACAAAATAAAGGTAAATACATCAGTAGGCCATTAAAGAGAGAAAAGAATATGAACATCAAGCCAACAGACTCTTTTAGACTTCTTTCAGAAATTATTTTCTGTTTTGCAGTTAATCTATGTAAAAAAAAGCCGATAGTGCAATGATACAATCAAGATTTAATATACAGAACCATACAAATTCAACTCAACTTAATCATGTCTTAATCCTAATAAAGGGGTTTCCTGCAAAGACATTCCCACTAGATCCCAATACTAATTAGGATACTTAAAATTTCCCTCCCATTCAACACTGACACAACAAAAGGAAAATGTTCAATGCCCCTAGATCCCAATACTAATTAAGATACTTAATATTTCCCTCCCATTCTGGCAACCCAAGGAAAACATAACAATCAAGGCTATTAAAATCAAGCTGGGGAAAACCAAAATCATACTACTAACCTTGAGGATCCTGTTGAAGATGTCTGTCCAGAGGTACGAGCATGATAAGCCCCATCAACAGTGATATAAGGTGAACAATATGTTGCCCCTAAAGCCCCAGCGGCACTTGTAAGTATTGGTAACCTAAACAAGAACACAAGAATAGTTAATGCTTTTAGAAAAACAGATAAATATATAAGAATTACAAGAATGCGAGCAACCAATTGAGAGAGAGATTTAGCACTGCTTTGGTATTATGTCCATGGTCAAACCAATTCCAACCCTACCCTTTCACTAGTCAAAATCATTATAGCCATGAAAGGCTTTACATGAAATGTGGTGAGTGAAAAAGCAGCCTTACAATGTGTAAGTAATGTTTCATTATAGAGAGGTAACTTCCTCCATGAGAAAACCAATCAGCCAGATACTGAATTAACCAACACCTCATTTCTTAAAGAAAACCAGATGTAAATCCACCACACACACACACAGAGAATAAATATACAGGACTAGAGTATTATTGTACCACGTCATTTCTGAATTTCCCAAACCAAGTTGTGGCTGGGCAACATATCCAGGAAATGCCATGCCAACAGCAGGAACACTGAGGCCACCAGGGTGCTGACCCCCAAATTGCATAACTGCATAACAATGATTTAGAAGAAGAAACAAGAAACATTGAGAAGTTGAGCTTATAAAAAATTTAATACAAGGAACTACAAAAGCATAGCCAAGAGAAAATATTAAATAATAGAATTAAATCTAATCAACTCAGTAGATAAAAGCTATTCTCTAGCACCCATCCCATAAATTAACAGTGAAGACAAATGAAGTCAAACAAACTCCAACCTCTCACAAACCCAGAAATCCCTAACCAAAACAAACTATGATCAGGAGTTAAAAGTTCATTTGTTATTTAGCCAAAAGGCCATTAAAATAATGGGATGAAAACTTACTAAAGCATTTTATTTAATCCTTACAAAAATTCAAGAAAAAGGGTGCCCAGGATTTAGTATGCACTTTTCCAAGTAAGACAATTTCCTCATATTACAATTTACCTATTACAGTAGATTAGTTTATCCAGATAAAGTAAAAAACTAAAAATATGAAAAGCGTTACCTGGCAAAAAGGCAGGAAAGTTTTTATCACCATGGCTGACAGCCATAGTCCCTGTTGGTCCCATAACCTGAGCTCCACTATACAGAAAAGAGCCTCTTCCAGCCCCTTGAACACTGCTTTTTCCCTTGCTCATCAAGGGTTTACTTGTTTCTGAAGATTCAACCTCTCCAGATTCATAGGAATTGACTGACCTAGCTGTTTTTGGTGGAGAGGAAGCTTGAGGCATACCAGTATGCTGGCCCAGCTGCTGAGCAGATGCTTGCACAGAGTATTGAGCCCTTCCTTGAAAAGGATTTCTCTGAACAGCATTGATCTGTGTTGGTGGAGTAACTCTATTGACTTGGTTCTGATGAGGAGCTGGCTGATAAGCCTTCAATCCTGGGATAGCTACACCTCTACCCTGTACCCTGGTCTGAGTGGGTTGGCTAGTATTACCCAATGAAGATCCAGAAGGTACCATCTGCACATTGGTCATGCTGGGATCATCAATATAAAGTTTCGCCATGCTGTGAGAATCAAGCACATTCTTCCCTCGTAATGAATTAGATTGTGAAGCAGAAAAATTCTCATCTGTAACAGAAGGGCAAAGATTCCTGCTCACACTTTCAGCTTGCACATCTTTCTTCTGAGTTAAAGCAGTGTCTTTGTTGGAAGACCCCGCTGGATAAAAAGGCGGGGAAGCAGAACTCAAGCTTGACGCAAATATATGTTTCGGATTAGGATCAGATACAGTAGCGGCATTTGTTGCAAGAGTGGAAGCTCTACCTGAATTGGCTTGTGATGTTTTCTCAAGAGGCTTTCCAGACCTGAAACATTTAACTCATTCAATGTCATTCAAACCTGTCGTGATCGGAAGAGATGGAAAATTGAAGGCGGGAAAGAGCATATGATTATGAATACTCACAATCTGCCCTGTATTGGAGGTGCTTGACTGCTGATTTTCATATTAGGTTCATACCTCCTAGGCCCTCTCCCTCTCACCACCTTTGGAGCCATGTTCTGGTTGTTTTTTTTCCCAAATGCTTTGGACCCACTTCCTCTACGATAACCACGATCTGGTCCACGATTTTTACTCTGAGCTCGATATCGACCTCTAGAAGATCTTCTTCCCTGAATGCAGAAGAAAAAACATGTCAGTAAGGGGAAAAAATAAGATTAAACGAGATTAAGAAGGAAAAGAAACACCAATCAAGGCAAGTAGATTGTCTACAAATCTACAGAACCATTACCTCTTCATAATGCTTTTCTTGCAAAGTCATCTCCTCAAACTTGTCATGTCCCCATTTCCTATCATCTTTGGATTCCCACAAATTCCTTCCACCACGTGTTCGCCTAAATTGGACAAATCAAGTTGATACACAACTTTATTAACATTTATAGCAACTTGAAGGAAATGGGCAGGACAAGGACATGGTAGTACAAACCTTGACACTTAAAGATATATCATAATACGTCAGTGAGGACTAACCCATAAGAAAGATAAAATATGGACCAGAATCACATATTTAGCAATGAAAGCAGGGTCCTAAATCTATGTACCTTTCCACCATTAGTACCAACCTGTACTGCTCATACTGATTGGTACAAGATTTTTCTTTTAAATTTTCTTTTAATCTTTTCTCTTATTGTATTCTTTTAATCAACTCCTAATGCTTTCCCTTTCATGTTCAGTTCTATTATTTTCATAATTTCATCCTAAAATAATACATGTTTATTAGATCACAATAATTACTAATTTTTTATATTTATTTGAGGTTTGAAATTTTCAGATGTTAAATGTTTATCATTTTTAAAATCTATATTTCCATATAAACATATAGATGCATGTAATGGAAGTGTATTGTATCTGTTTATATATTTTATTAAAAATATTAAATAACATTGGAAAACCTGAAATAAAGCAGCATCTACATGTGCCAATACTAACAGTCCCATTAACAAGGCCAACAGTTAAATTATACACCAAGTCTTTACAAAATATGCACATAGACTACGCTTGCAGTCAGCCTTTACGCACACACCCACATATATCAATAGTAAACAAATTAGAAAAATGGATATAAATACTGGTTTAGACCATAAAAAGCTTTGTTATTAAAACCTCATATAGTTGTCATAGTCCTGACTATATAGAAAAAGAAAAAATATATGTTCAGAATTACTAGTAACTTCATATAGTAGTCATAAGCACTCATAAGTTATAAGGTCATCAAATAACAATGTAACAATCTGAGCCTAAGTTTTGACCACATAATGTTATATTTGCTATAATGTTGGGCTGCTCAGTTATTTTATAATACAGGTCCAGATCAACTACCCCATTCCCGGATCAAAACAGCTACCTTTTAAGCTCTTAAAGTGAATGAACAATTAAAGCAAAAAAAAAAAAGATTCGAGGGCAGTTAGATTGTGACATGTCAAGTCCTCACTCCTCAACCCAAATGTTAAAACTATGAACTAAAATTTAATCATCACTCATGCATGTTTAGAAGTGCAGATTAGCAGCAGCTCCCATGAAGGTTACAACCTTCGATTTTCTTAAACCTGACTAATCATAGACCAATCAAATTTCAAGATAATAGAACATAAGAAAAGCAGCATAAGAGCATGAACATCATAGGTGTCAAAAACCTAATATTAGCACATTAGTTATCAAAATGTAACACTAGTTCAAGAGTATAAAAATTTTAATTTCCATTATCCGCATAGGGAAGGTAGGGCAAGTGAGCATTCCAATTTCAATCATTAAACAGAAGATGCTACAATAGGCATAACAGACAATCCGTAAATTGATAATTGTTACTTAATTAGTTAAACATGCTATAAAAAAAACAAAGAAAATTGGAACCCATAAAGAAAAAAAATGAAGGTTAATACCTATGACGACCGCCAACATTGTCTCGAAATCTATCATCGTGCATATAAAAAGCCCCAGCAGTGGGCACGGCAAAGGGCTCATTCTCCTTCTTTTCCTCTTCATGTTCCTCTCCAATATGATTATTATCAATGTCCAGTCTTTCATCCACATCCCCATTCCCATTATCCACAACTGCTTCCTTCACATCTTCTCCAGTTCTCTTCACATTGCCTCGCACTTCTTCTTTACCAACTTCATCTATCTCCTCTACATCAATTTCTTCTTCCTCTTCCTCGTATTCATCATAAACTTCTTCTTCAACGTCTTCTAAGTCCAATTCTTCTTCGTCATCATCGTAATCTGCAGCACCGCCCTGACCGTCGGATTCATCGGAACGAATCACAGTCCTTCGATTCATCGTCGCCTCAGCATTTTTCTTTTCTTCCCTTTCTCCTTCCCCATCGTCACTGGCCACCTCCCTCCTCCGCATTGCCAGAGAACGCTTCACCTCCTCTGGATCACTCTCGTATTCCACCTCCTCTTCTCCCATAGTAGCCATCACTTTATCGGAAAACAAAGACCAACTCGCTAAAACTTCAAAAAGTATTCAAAAAAGAAGCAATCTTTGCAACGAAGCAAAAAAATAATAATTCAAAGCCAATCGTCTAAAAATAGAAGAGAATCAAAACCCTGGAGCCTTGAAACTGAAGAGAAAATATTAGGGTTATTTATATTCATGGGATAGGGCTAGGTATATTTAGGAAAAAAAAAAGATAAACCCTAGATAGTTATATATTATGGGATTTTTGCATAATAAAATTGAATGGAGCGAGGAGTTTGCTTTGAAATATGAAACTTCTATTTTCTAATTTTTGGTTTAGGGGAAGGTAGGGACATCTTAGGAAATTAATTAAAAGTAAGTGGTAAGATTGGAGTTTGGATTCTGTTCCGATACGGACGTGAGGTGTTTGTTGAAAGGAAGATTGATGATTAGGAACCAATGGGGTTTTGTCACGTTTGCATATGAACTGTTTCTAAGTTGGCAGCAAGTGTCAACTGAACTACCCCTCCAGGTGAATTATTGTAATAATTTATAAGAATTGTATCAAATCAAAATTTCATATATAAAATTATATAAAAATTAAAATTTTTTGTATACAATCACATATTAAATCATAATTTATATATAATTTTAAAATTTATTTATAGGATTTGAATTTAACAAATTTAAAAGATTTCAAAGTCTTTATAGTTTCTAATATGACGTAATCAATTTTAATTTTAAAGGTGAATTTAAATGTACGGTATATTTACTCATGATTAATGTAAAAACAACGATAACGTAAGATAAAAAATAAACTAAACGCACCACACCGCCCATCCAAACCGACCCTAAAGCATTAACTTGAATTATTGGAGTAAAAATTCAAAAAAAAAAACAAACTAAATTACACTCCCAAACAACTCGACGAAGTTAAGCATTAATATTAAGTTTCAAATACGTCAATGACAAAGCAAGCAAGCCTTGTTCGGATTTGTCATTCCACTTCCACACCCACTCCGTATATGAGTCGAACACATACTTGAAAAAATTGAAATATCATCATCATAGCAATATAACTATACTTAATCCCATCATACTATAAACCCCAAAGAACAAAGAGAACCCGCACTTAACACACGAACAAATATGAAATAAATGTCACTGAAATTCCACATATTCATCCCATACCAATGGCAGAGCTACAGTCAACAGTAAATATTGCATATCTTGATAGCTTGGCAGCTCATGAAGTTGTTTAATTCCATGACGGGAACCATGAAAATCAAAAGAGGTTGAAACATTCTCCCGCAGGCTACATAGTTTATAACAACCGATAAAAGATTTGATTGGTCTCTATTGACTGACTCTCCTACATACACGATTTATAACAATCAAAAACAGATTGAACTGGTCTCGGTTGACTCGGACTCTGCTACATATAAGAGCATAGGTATTATAAAAGCATATGCCCAAGCAACGATACTTCCTCAATATCGAAGAGGACTACTGGAAATGGCAAGTTCGGGATAGATCAGATCTAACAGAGATACCTTTTCAAGCTTCTGCAGCTTTAGGGGAATTCTCAGGTGTCTTCAGAACACTAGCTGTGTTACCTTTGTGTGCCATTACAGCAACACGGAACTCTTCGACTATGGAAGAGTCCTTGAACTTCAAAGCGAATGTAGAGAGACCCTCTTTGTCTTTATCAGTACCATTCTTGCAGGCAAAAGTGATACCTCTCTTGTCCATATTTGCCAGCTTCATATCTGGGTAAAGACTTGCGTTCAGAATCAATCTGTAATTTCCTCTAGCTCTCATCAGCACCCTGGCTCTTTCAGCCCCAGCTGTTGAGACATTCACCTTAAGTTCTCCCTTCCCACGCTCTTTCCAACCCCCCTCTATGTATTCAAACAGCACAGAATCAGCAGAGAATACAACTTTCTCGTTCTCTTCTCCTGTCTCAACTGGAACCTCCTGCATGGCAGGAAACCACTTCCCTCACTCTTAGAAACAATTGAAGTCCCTGATGTGTTGAAGAGGGATGAATTTCCATTTGTAGAAAGACCAAAACCAAAAGCACCTGTAGGACCATCCTTTGTGGTAGATCCAAAGGAGAATGAAGAAGTAGAAAATCCAGTGCCAGCGAGTCCTGTGAAGGCATTCTGGCTACTTGAAAGCTGTTGGAATGAATTCAATGATGCACCTTCTGCAGTTGAATCGGCGTTTTCACTACTCTTATCTTTGTTATCAGCATTTGCAGTCTCGTCACCTTTCTTACCTTCATCCTTGGTCTCAACAACTCCCGCCAGTTTTTCATCACTGGCCTCCTTTTGAGTTTCTGCATTTACAACAACACTGTTCTTATCCTCAGCACTTCCCTTATCAGCAACAGCATCAGAAAGTGGCTCATCCTGCTTACTTTCAGACTGCTTAATATTCTCACTTTCAATCTTTGCATTATCAGGCTCAGTTTCATCATTTTTTTTCTCTGGCTCCTGGTCATTTCCTTCTTCACTCTTTTCATATTTGTTAACATTATTTTTCCCATCTTCTGAAACTTCTTTCTCACTAGAAATTGGTGCATTAGCTGTAACCTGAGTGGTGATTGTGCCAGATTCAGGGGCTGAACTAGGTGCAGCAGGTGTAGCAGTTGGTTCAGTAGGTGGGACCAAGCGAATCCCAGAGAAGGGATTCGCTGAGGCAGTTGAAGTGGTTTGATTTCTCCGAACTTTGACAATTCTTCTGTTTGCCAACACTTCTTCACTAGCCCTCTTAAAAGTTCCAGTCTCTTGTTCAGAAGAATCTTCCTCATCATCAAGCCCAGGGTTATCTCGAGAAATTTCTCTTCCAGCAGCCCTCTTCTTTGAAGGTGGAAGGGCATTTTCTGCATCACCCATTGCAGCAAGAAGCCAAGAAACAATAACTCTTGAGTTTCTTTTTTCTCTTTTTGTGAAAGCTAGGATATCTGCCTATCAACGGAAGTGGAAAATTCAAAGAAATTATCAGAAAACAAATTATAGTTTCTCACTAGACCACTAAGCTAAACAGTGAAAACGTGTGTAGGAATAGTTGCAAGAACACAATATATAAACAAAAAAACTTATGCCCAAGAGGCAGACGCTAGTCACCAAAACTTATGCGACAGAAAAAGATATTTACCAACAAAAACCATGCCCAGATTTTAATAAAAGATCTTATTAAACATTGCCAAATTGGAAAATAGCACATTAAGACAAACATACATTCACAGTAACCACCAAAAATGTTATTATTAATGGAACAGTCACCAATCAAACAGAAAGGATATGTTCAGCTAATTAACAACTCATCTTCAAATTAAAACGAGCAAATGACTGTGCTATGGGAAATATACATGAGAACAACTCCATAAACTTAGTGGGTGTAGAGTAAAACTAGAAGAGTCTACATCAATCCAATAAATGTTTGGATTCGAAAAAGTTACCAAGTAAATACAAATATAACTGTAAGTATCCTACTTGATCATATTAAACATACAGAAGCATTATTGTGCACAGTCAATGAAGAAGATAAGGACTAATAGTATACTAATAGAATAACCTGTAAACCCCATGGATACTCATTAGTAGAGTTTCAACTATATTAACTTGGAAAAGATGTTATACGGTTTACTTATAAGGCAGACTGATTACTGCAATTAAAACCAATGTCATTCCCTGAAGGGAAGGACACTTGAGCATAGATTCAAATATAGCTAATACATTCTTTATACAACTTAATCTCAATGTGCAGGCAAGTTGCCTAAGTAGAATGGGTTTTTCTAACATCACATGCAATCAATTACACATCAGTGACAGCAAAAAACTGTGCAAGCTGAATTCAACATGAACTAGTCCTTCCTAATATTTCCACCACATGGCTGTAGACATTCGATTGAAGAAAACATTTAACCAGAAATTAAGAAGGTACCATAATAAGAAGATGAAAGGGAGAAATTAAAAAGTAAATAAAGGAAAGAGAAAGATTTTTGCTAAAACTTGAATTCCCATTTTAATATCAAATTGCATCTTCCCCATTACCAGACTAATGAAACTGTCAGCACAAGAAACTCTTATGGAAAAAGCAGTAATCTCCAAATGAATGGCCAAGTCAGCTTATCTAAAAAAATAGCTAAGCAGCCTTTCTTCACTTACATACATACATACATAAACAAAATAAAGGAAAAATAAATAAATACTAGGTTTAGGTTCATCAAGCAATCTTCTTATCAACTTATTAGAAAATGCCCACAACAGATGACATTTTCTATGCATGTTTCTTCTTCTTCCTTAGCTTAGAGGTAAGAATTACATTTTGCCTCCAACTACTTAATATCTTCAAAAACACCCGACAATATAATAAAATAAAACAGAAAAGACAACAGTATGGAATCCATATGATATAATAATCAAAGGGGCACCTTAAAAGATAAGAATAAAAAAAAACTGCTCTTTGAAATCAAAAGTTGGCCAACTAGCAGTGCTATGACAATAGGTGCGTGCGTAAAGCCCAGAACCAAGGGTTTTGCCATAACTATATGTAAACTTAAAATCAAGAAACTCTCTCTCTCTCTCTTTTTCTGTTTAGACATCAATACCCACTATCAAAATGACCTGTTTGAGATAAAGCAGATACAAAATAGAACTAAAATGAATTAACATTCTCGCGTTCAGAAAGGTAGCGAAGCAGGAACATGAGGTTTGGTAGGATATGGGTATTCAAGAAAAAAATGAAAAAAAATCACCAAGAAAAGGAGATTAAAAAACCCTATGCAAACCTCATTTTGTAAAGCTAGAAGAAGGAGAAAATTAAGAAAGATAATATTACAAAAAAGAAGAAAAAGAGTAAAGTATAAACGTAAAAGAGATTAAGATTATAGAATTAGATAGTAAAGAAGAGCTAAGGGATGGGGACTTACTTACAAATGAGCAGACGCAAAACCCTAGTGATAGAGAGAGGAGAGGAGAGGAGAGGAGAGAGATCCAAAATGAATAAAAAGGGAAGGGTGTCTTATTTGTATTATATATTGAGGTTAATCATTAATGGGCTTGGATATGGAAATCGCAGGCACCCTCCCTGATTTTATGTAATTTTATATCCGAAGATGAATAAATTGAAACTTTCTAAAAAATTATAAAAAATTCAAAATAATCTTGAAAACTGTTTAAAAATATAAAAAAAATTCTCAAAATCTATAAAAATTAGAACAGACTCAAAATATGCATATCATATTCTGGGATAAATTTCAAAAATACACATTAATTTTAATTTAATATATAATATATACATGAATTTTAATTTTATTTAATTATACACGTGAAACTTTAATTATAGTTTAAATGTATACTTGAAACTTTAATTTTGATCTAATAATATACATTTAAAGAAATAAATACATCAATTTATTTTTATATTAGATAAATATAATTATTATTGTATTTAATATATAAACATAAAAGGATGTTATATCAATAATTGTGTTAATAATTTACAAGAATTGGATTAAATCAAAATTTCATGTATAAAATTACACATTAAACCATAATTCATGTATAATTTTGAGATTTATCCCTAATATTCAAAACATTATATAAGATTTTATAATTTTTTTGGTGAAAAGTAAAACAAAGTTACATCAAATCAAATGTTAAAAATGCTAAATGTTTTATCTTGTTGAAGACTCATATACACAATATTTGGAGGCACTTCAAAAATCTGTAATTTTGTCTACCATGTAAGACTAATCTTTGCTTGTTGATCATCAATTAAATTGCAATCACTGGTTATGTGTTTGATCTCCCATTGTCCTTCAAAACTCATAAGTTGTTGATTCCTTTTGAGCAAGGTAATACTGAGTTTGCCGACTCCTTCATGGACAAAACTTTAACCATCTCTAGGTTGTTTGTTTGAATTGTGGCTCTCTTAAGTCCCTTGTTTAATAAAATGAGAAGTTCGTCCAAAATACCCCAGAGTTCTGCCTCAAAATGTAAGCATCTACCCGGATAATGACTAAAGCCCAATATCCATTTTTTTTTCAAAATGATAATTTCGAGGCTTTATCTTATTTTAGGGGTTTCTTCAAACATTTAGCTCTCTTCATTTCGTTATTGTTGCTTATTGGGTAAACTACATAATATTCAGGGATAAATTTAAAAAATACACGAGCTTTGATTTAATATCCAATTGTATACATAAACATTAATTCGATACAATTACAAATGTGAAACTCTAATTGTGGTTCAAATGTATACTTGAAACTTTAATTTTGGTTTAATCATACACAAATAAAGAAATAAATACATCAATTTATTTTTATATTGGACAAATATAAATATTTATGTATGTAATATATAAACATAAAAAGATGTTATATCAATAATTGTGTTAATAATTTACAAGAATTGGATCAAATCAAAATTTTATGTATACAATTACACATTAAACCATAATTCATATATAATTTTGAGATTTATCCCTAATATTCAAAACATTCTATAAAATCTTATACTTTTTTTGTGTGAAAAATAAAACAAAATTACATCAAATCAAATGCTAAAAAGTGCTAAATGCTTTGTCTTGTTGAAGAGCCATAGACACAATATCAAGAGGCACTTCGAAAATCTGTAAGCTTGTCTGCCTTGTAAGGCTAATCTTTGCCAGTTGACCAGCAATTAAATTGCAATCACTAGGTACGTGTTTGATCTCCCACTATCCTTCAAAACTCATAAGTCGTTGAATCATTTTGAGCAAGGTAATACTTGAGTCTACAGACTCCTTCATGAACAAAACTTTAACCACCTCTAGGTAGTCTGTCTGAATTGTGGCTCTCTTATATCCTTTATTTAATAAAATGAGAAGTTTGCCCAGAATACCCCAGAGTTCTGCCTTAAAAGGTGAGCATCTGCCCAGATAATGATTAAAGCCTAATATCCATTTTTTTCAAAATGATAATTTCGAGGCTTTATCTTATGTTAGGGGTTTCTTCAAACATTTAGCTCTCTTTATTTAGTTATTGTCTCTTATTTTGGGTAAACTACAGCACTAGTCACCCAACTATGGATAAACTTTCATTTAGGCCACTCAACTAAAATAATAATAATTTGATCATTAACGTTTTCAAAATTGTACTTGTTGATCACTCGACCTTTCAGTGCTAATGGAAGGTGTTCTTTTAGTTGGTTTAATAACAAATTTAGTTCTTAATTTTTTTTAAACAATGGTTAGACATCTTTGTTGAAGCCATACGACAATATTTTATAAACGGAAATAAAAATAAAAAAATAGCCAAATAAAATACAAGCCCTAGGACTTAAAAGGAAAACATTAAAAGAAAAGCATAGATTCCAATCGCACTTGAGCTTTCCTCATCTAAAACGAAAATACCAAGAAACTGAAAAGCTCCCAACCCCTCTATCCACATCTGCTGTTAGTTGTAGATGGTGGCAAAAGTATCCGACAGTAAACAAGTTGATGGTAAGTATCCTATCCGTTAAGATCCATTCTAATCTGGTAGTAAACAAGCTGATGGTAAGCCCCCTATCCGTTAAGATCCATTCCAATCTGATAGTAAACAAGCTGATGGTAAGCCCCTTGTTCGTTAAGATCCATTCAAATCTTCCGTCTCCCACCATTGTCGCCCTCAAGCCTAACCCATCCACCACATTACCTCTATAGACACTTTTTGCTATTCGTCTTCTACAAGAAGATAATGACTGGGGTCTCCTTCGCTAACTAACATCCTCTCAAAGAAAAGATGTAACAGCTTGATTTTCAATGGTGTCGAAAACAGTTATTTCAAGATCACAACTCCGACGAGTTGAGTCATGAACTTATTTATTTAAATATTTATGGTGTCGTTAGCAACGTATTAAATTTTGTTTGAGGAATTTTAATGTTCAGATAGTTAATTGAGTGGAAAGGATATTAAATTGTAAAAGGTGCAAAAGTAGAATTAAGTGATTAGAAGGACCAAATAAGTGAATTAACCAAACGTATTTTAGTGGGTGATTTTTCATGAGATAAATTAAATATAAATAGGATTAATTAAGGATAAACAAGTGATTAATTAAGATTAATCATAAAAGTCTTAAAATTTACCATTTTGCCATTAAGTATATAAGTGAAAATTAAAAAGAAAAGATGATATTTTTCATCGTTTTTCCATCTTCTTCATGGCAACAAGGGGAAGAACTAGGGTTTGCTTTACCTAGCTTTCAAAGCTTGATTAGGTGAGAAATCCTTGACCATTTTTAGTAATTTTTATGTCTTTGAGTTCGTATTAGCTTAACCTAGCTAATTTAAGGACTAATTTGTGAATTTGTCAAATGTTATGAAACTTACCATTGTTGAAAATGCTTGTTCTTGAGAGCTTGGGATGGATTTGTGTGTTTCATGTTTGGATTGAATCTTTTTGTACAATGATTCTTGATAAAATTAGGGTTTAAGGACTAAAATGTGAAAACAATGAAAATACATGTATTGTTGTGAAAATGATTGTGTGAAGGGTTGGGTAAACACCCTAAAGAATTCAGCTAAGGTTGGTTGTGTAAGAGAAAGGTTATTTTGCATGTTTTGTGTTGAAATGACTAGATTGAATAAAAGGAAAATATTAGGGGTAAAATCGTAATTTTTCCAAAAGACTCGAATTGTGTTCAACGAATTGATTAAGTGATTTAATGTGAAAACTTGGATGATTTCTTGATTAAGTTATGATCGAGCCATGGATCGCGAAAAGGGAAAATTAGCAGATTAGTCCCCAGTGCTTATCTACAACCGTAATTCAGTCCGGTAAGTTCGTAATGTAAATTTGTATTTAGCTATTACTTGTACTTATTCTCTACTTGTCAAGAATCAAATGGAATTACTTGAAATTGAAAGAATGAAAGAAACGGATCGACAAGGATAGCCGGCTTTAAGAAGATGAAAAGAAACGACGCGATGGCTGGGGCACTGCATATGTCATGAGTCCTCGACAGCTCGTGTGATTAACATTGTGAGTTGGCAAAGAGATATGAAATCCTAAAATAGATTACTGGCCCTACAATGGCTGGGATTTATGCTTAAAGGCATATTCTCCCACAACTCGTGTGAGCAGCATTGTTAGAGGACAGTACAGACAGACGTCGTACCAATGGCTGAGGTACCGCATATGTTGCGAGTCCTCGATAGCTCGTGTGAGAGTAGCATTGAGTACTGGTAATAGAAAAGTTATAAACAGGAAAGTTGAAATGCTAAATATGGCCTGAAGAAGCAACAATTTACCCTAGCTCGGTTGAGTTACAACTGCTTTATGCATATGACCGGTAACTCTTTAGACTATTCGAACTTACTAAGCTATGATGCTTACCAAAGTTGTTATTGTTGTTTTGTAGATTATTTTGCTGCTTGAGGATCGGGTCATCTCAAAGAAGTCACACTATCGCGGAGCTCGTTTGGTAGTGTTTTGTCACTTGGTTATATGGCATGTACTAGGATGTTATTATCTTTGATATTACTTATATGGAAATGTTGGGTTCCTTGTTGTGAACTTTGATAATGATGAACACAACTTTGTATGCTTGTTCAATATGGAATGTAGACTTTTCCAAATGTATGTAATGACCTTGAAACCATGAACAATGTGTTAGTCTAATGCATTTTGAAGTTATGAATTATTGAGTGATTGATAAACTTGAGTTTTGGCATGCTTATTTGAATTCTGTATACTTGTTTTGGTAGGACTCATACATGTAGTATCGAAGTAGAAGTACAGGGTAGGAGAGAGGTTGTTCACTGGCATAAGTTGTATCGGTAGTTGCATAGTAGGTATCGATAGTTCTGCTCATGAAAGTATCGGTAGTCTGTGTCCTTGTATCGGTAGAAGTTGTAGGGTAAATTTTTTTAGCTATTTAGAGTTTTTAGTATTGGTAGAAGCATGACTTGTTTCGACAGAAGTCTCACTTGTATCGATGAACTGTCTTAGGTATCGGTAAAAGTCTACACTGTTTCTGAACTGTTTATTGACTTGACAACTACCAATACTTTTCCAACATGTACTGGTAGAAGTCTCTAAAAATCATGGAAATAACCTTTTTGCCCTTGTTGAGTTATGATTATAATTAATTGATAATTTATGATTTGTTAGGTGCAATTCTTTATTAAAATAAAATTGAATAAATGGTATTAAGAGATGAACAGTGATAGATGTTCGAATAGACATCGAAACCCTAACCGATTATGATTTTGGGTTTCGGGTGTTACAGAAGATCCATGCGCATCCAACCGTTGTTTGAGCTACCCCTCGTGCAAACCAGCATTTTCACATTGATACGTACAGAGCTTTCTTGATACCATACGTCTCTCTTGACAAATGAATGATGAGAGGACCCAACTCCGACAAGATTCACCACCATCTGTGCACCTCAATCTACCCTTATTCTGTTCCAAGACGATAACATCTAGTCCATGTCTACTCCTCAATCTAGTGGCAACATCCTCGACAATTTGAAGTCCACCTTACCCATTACGGCGCTTAATAACAAGGGTTCTCCTATAACCCATCCTCTTGTCATCCAGCGCTGCCTCTCACTTGCCTGCCCCTCGCTTGATTTCCCCCTTCCCCCCTCGTTAGAATTGATATGCCACTTGCCAACTTCCCCACCCTTTATGGACAGCGCCGCCACCACAACCACTCAACAAATTATCAAACCGCGACTTTTCTCTCTTTCTCCCAAACATTTGGAAAACCGTAAAAGCTAAACAGAAACCCAAACTATCGTTCTATAGAAGCAAACAAAACTGTTGTAAGAAAACTTGAATGGAGAAATGTTTCTTTCATGGACAAAATAGAAAGGGAAGGAATTATAAACAAAAGATGGTAAACGAAATCGGTAAAGATGCTTACGCTCGCCTCCGTGATGGTTAACTCCCACAATTTAATCCTTATTTTTTTTGAATTAATCGGGATGTAATTTGTTAACCTGGCCCAAAGAAGCACACAAACATAAAGCAACAACCCACAAAGTCCAACAAGTCCTACGGATGAAACAAAACAAAAGTATGCAGCAAACAAATAACCCTAAGAGCAAAACAAAACAATCCTACAAGCGAAATAAACAGAAACAACGGCAATCGGGATCCAAACCAGAGAAATACATGCTCGAAAAAAGCTTCAACGGAGACGATCAAACACCACGGCAGGCACAGGTTAAAGCAAAACAAAAGCAATAATTAGCACAAGAGGAAGGAATGAGAGTAAGAGCAGCCACAATAGTCATGCGCCACTGTATCAAGAGATCTAGATCATCAAGAACCCTCGCCATTAATATCATCAGTATAAAAAATGTAGAATAGAACCACCAATAGAGTGAGCTACCATTATATCACACGGATATGTTGGAAATGAATTCGAGTAAACGCCAAGGCAGTTGCTTCACCTCCCAATCCAAAGGACTAATCACTGATCTGTCAATGTTAGGTACATGCAATTTGGATACAAGAGACGCTGAATCTCTTTCCACCTCAATCGAACAAAAACCCAAGTCTCTTGCAAATTTCAATGTCTGAACATAGGCCATAGCTTCAGCTACCAAGGACGAGGAAACCCAAGGCTGCCAGAAACACGTCGAGCCAAGGAGTAGCCCAATAGTATTCCGGATGACTACACTAACACCAGCGGCCTGCAAATCAACAAAAAAGCTAGCATCAAAATTAACACTAACCCAAGGATCCGATGGAGGAGACCGAGATCGCAGCCAAGATAGAGAGGAAGGAAGGGGTACCGGATGCAGCATGTCCAATTCTCGAAAATACCCCAAAATAAAGGTAATATGTTGCTATGCATTCTGGAAAATTCCCTCGTGTATAATTCTGTTTCTGGAATTCCAAATTACCCATAAAGTAAGGATAGAAATTTGTATAGCTCATTTATCGGTAGAGAAAACCTGTTATAACTAGGTAAGAGGCGTATCATCATGATGTATGACAGGAGTCTAGTGGATGTTCAAATGCTGCCAAACAGACAGTCACGGCCAGCATGCAATGGTGTCTTGGGTCCAGTCCCACAACGAGGGCACATACCGTTAGAGCAAAATGGCGAGAAAAGAGGTTAGTCTTAGTAGGTAAGTAGTTGTTAATAAACCTCCAACAGTGTATTTTCATTTTTTTGGGGCACACTAGCCCCCATAATTTGTTAAAAACAAATCGAGTAGAATGAGGGATTGAATTGTATCTATCATTTGTCGTCCCTAGGTAACCCGTAGTAATAACTTATAACCACTGCGAACCGAATATGCATCATTTTCTCCAAAACCCAATGTTTGCGATCAGGCCAAGGGTGTTTGGATAATAGGATGGAGAAGATCAAATCAGTCGTTTAGGCAGGAAATAAAGACCAAACAAGAGCATAGCACCATACACCAGCCTCAACATCAGATCAAGCACAATGGAGATATCATGAACCATAATCGACCCAACCATAAAAGGGCGAGGCCTAGGAATCCAAGCATCCCTCCAAATAGAGATTGAGTGACCATCCCCAATCTGTAAACTTGTACCCATTTCAAGAAGTCCACGGGAAGCCCAAACACTCTACCAAATAAATGAAAGGTGGGAACCCAAACTCACCCTCAAAAAATGATCAGTAGGGAAGTATTTAGCCTGAAAAACCCTAGCCATAAGGGATGTAGAATGAGTAAGGAGACGCCAACCCTATTTAGCGAGGAGCCCAAATTAACCTTCGTGAGATCCTTAAACCCAAAACCCGAAACTCGAGACCTCCGACTTTTTTCAACTCACACAAGTCCTCCCAAGGACACCAATGAATGCCCTGATATGTAACGGACTTCCCTCACCAATAACAACTATCAACGATTCTAAATTCTTACAAAATGAGCGAGGGAATAAGAAACAAGACATACTATAAGAGGAATAGCTTGCAAGATCGATTTGATACAAATAAGCTTTTCACCTTGAGAAAGATAGTGAGTAGCCCAACTATCAATACGGCCAACAAATTGATCCCGAATAGAACGAAAAGCCTGTGTCTTGTTCCTCCCTACAGCAATCGAAAGCCCCAAATATTTACCCAGATCGGAGACGCTACGAACACCCAGAATCATTTCAATGGACTCACGAAAGCTAGGAGGCACATTGGGACTGAAAAGAACAAGAGATTTACCAAAATTCACCTGTTATCCCGAACACAATGCATATTCCCTCAGAACTTGGACAATGTTAGTGGCACAAGATGTCCTCGCTGACCCAAACATTAAACTATTTTCAGCAAAAAACAAATGTGACACACGAGGGCCCCCCGAGAAGCCGTGACCACGGACAAACGCCCATCATCACAAGCCAAACGAAGCAAGACCTAATTTTATATAAAAATTATAAATTTTTAAAAAAATTGTAGAAAAATATATAGAAAATAAAAAATAGAAAATGGGTAGTAGTAGTCATGATCCTTTCCCCCTCTTCCCTTCTCATCCTTCATCACCACCGCCCCACTTCCTCCTCTGTCTCACTCGCCATTGCTTCTAGTTTTCCTTCTTCCACCTCACCCTTTGATACCCACCACTATAAGCAAAAACCACCCATCCTTTTTTTCTTCCTAGACCTTTCCTATGTATTCCACCCCTAAATAACCTCTTGCCCAAATTTTTTGCTCTCCTTAACAACATCTCAGTCGCTCGCTACTTTGATACACCCCATACTTTCAGCGAGATTGTGATGGATGCTTCCAGTTCTTGAATGAGTTTCTAATTGTGCGAGATAAAATTGACCTTTAAGGTAGCATAAATAGAAATTAAAAATCAAAATATTGCTTAAATCTTTGTTAGTTTCTTTGTCCTTTAAGTTAAATTTTCTCCCTTTTGCATTAGGTTTTATGGCCAAAATATGTTCAAGGAAGGAGATTAAGGTGGTCGTGCAAAATGGGAAGCTTTCTATTCAAGGATTGTGAGGAGTCTGGAAAGAGTTTGATTTTCAATCTAAATAGCGGATTAAAGGTTGATTTTGGATCTAAATAGTGGAGTTTGTTCAAATTTATAGAAGATATAAAACTTGTAGAATAAATTTGTTATTGAACCAACTAAAAGAATACCTTCTTTAGCTCTTAACAATCAAATGACAAAAAAAAAACAATTTTAGAAATATTGGTGACCAGATTGTTTTTTTTTAAAACAAAAACTTATTCATAATTAAGTGATTATTATTTATTTCAGATTTTAGTATTTAGAGAGTATTTTTAAATATAAAGAACTAAGAACAAATATATAGATCAATATAGAAATTCAATATAGAAATTCTATTTTAACCACAAATTGCTCTCATTTCACTCCTTCAACAATTCAAAAGTATCATCACTCTTCCCTCCCAACACAATTCTTCCAAAATAGTATTACAATGGTGTTTCATTTCTCTAAAGATATTGTTTAACAAAGATAATTAAAAAAAAAAAACAAATTAAGTTGTATAGTTAAAATTAATTACTCTCTTTTGTAATTACAAATAATTATAATTTTTTAGACATGTATGACCGACAAAGTGTAATTACATCATAATTTCCTACATTATGTTTGGTAGTGCAAATTACATAATTTATACTTTTTTAAATTATTAATTACTATAAAAAATTTATCAGTGAAATAAAAAAATCTAAACAAGTAACAAAAACTAAAATCAAATCATTATATATAATATGTTAATTTAAGAAAGTAGTTAATCATACGATTACTAATAAAAATAACAAGAAAAAAAAACATCATATGCAATTTTTTCTAATTGCTCTAGAATTCCATATCTATAGGGCTATTCCCTCTTTAACATTTAACAAATACTCCTCATCTTCATCTATTGGCCTTAACCATCATCTAAATCTAAATTTGTAAGACTATCAATTATGCTTCTTTCATGTACTCTTCAAAGTATAAATCAACTCAATTTCACTTACTAATGAAGTTATGAAGTATGCAACAAGCTAATATAATCTAACATTTTTTTTAATGCTATATTGAGGTCAGGCCTGGCCCTAGGGATCGTCTGGAAGTGCGGTTGCCTAGGACCCAAAACTAAAAGAGGCCCAAATTTTTTATTTTTTCAATTTTTAAGGGGCCTAAAAAAAATCTCAACTTTTAAGGGGCTCACAAATTTTTTTTCCAACTTTTAAGGGATTAAAAACTCCAATTTATTATTTTGTCTAGGGCCCCAAAAATGTAAAAAAAGCCTGATTTAGGTGATGATGTTAATATGAGAAAATTTTTTAGAACAACTAATGTCATCTCTCAACCACATTTCAAAGCTTTAAATGTCTTAAATTAAAGAGTTTGTGAGCCGTCTCTAGTGCTTTCATTCTCTCAAATGGTATTGTACCCTATAATATGGTGCAAGAAAACTTTTTTTATTTGCATAACTAACATTTACCACATAATATTTGGGCTCACGGTGCAAACAGTTTATAGCATTTATTGAAGCCCAATTTATCCCGGCCCAAGAATAAAACCAAGACTTGGAAATTTTAAATTAAAATTTATTTTAGGTTAAAAGTCCACTTACAAAAAGTCCATTTTACATTAAACCCAAAAATCCCAAACAACCCACTACCTAATACACCAATACAAGCCCATAACCTTAACTAAAAAGCAAAACCCTAATCTGCCTAAGCCTCCAATATTGTTCTCGTGTCCACGTCAGCACGTGCCACGTCAGTCACGTGACCCCTTGTCTACTGATCGTTGACCCTTCGACTCCCGAGACGTTTCCTCTGCCCGAGACCCTTCCTCTGCCCAAGAAACCTCTCCTCTGTCCGAGACCTTTTTGCTACCTCCTTGCACTAAAATGGTAAGGCATGGCTCTCGACGACGGGTGTTGACCACAACAGACCACCACTCCGATGTTACCTGCAAATAGAGACAACAAAAACGACAGAGAACAACAGAATAGGGCAAAAGAATATTGTTTTATGTCATTTATTTTGGTTATAAAAGCCATTACCGAATTTGTAACGTTTTTACACAAAAAAATCAATAGAAAAGAACACAAACTTTGTGAAGAAGATAACATCCGAAAACAGATCTCAAAGGTAGTCTCATTTTCGTGCTTTATATTTTTTTTCTTTACTTTCAGAACACAAGGAAAAGTAAAATAATAAAAGAAAAGAAACGGTTAGGGTTTACCCTTGTTACTCTAACGCCGTTATCTCAACGGAGAGTCGAGGAACCACCCTCGATGTCGGGTGGTCTTCTTTCGTCTAGGGATCTCTTCGAGTGTTTCATACTCGAAAAAGGACCCTTAAATAACGAAACACATAAAAAAATGATTTTTTTCACAGAAAATGGAAGAAACAAAAAATTTGATTTCAAAAATATGAAAAAACTAAAACTTTAAAATTAAAAAAAACTAGGTATGATTTAAAGTTTGAAAACCCCAGATTTAGTTTTCTAAAAAATAAATAAATAAGGGGTTAAAAATGACCTTTCGGTTCTCCGACCACCGTTCACTGCTATAACACCCAAAACCCAACGTCGTCGCTGACTAGGGTTTTGGAGTCACTCAATCATCTATCACTTTCTTACATTATTATAGAGGTGCATTCAACACATCATAAGTTATCAATTTCATATAACTACAATTCAACAAGGGCATATAGGTTATTTTCTAGATTTTTGTAAACTTCTACCGATACCTGTCCAACAGGTATCGGTAGTAGTTAAGTTAATAAACAATTATGAAACGATCCAGACATCTACCGATACTTGTGATAGTTCTACCGATACAAGAATAACAACTACCGAAATTAGTTGTACTTCTACCGATACTAAAAACTCCAGATAGCTAAGAAGTCCTACCCTGCAACTTCTACCAATACAAATATTCTAACAACCGATACAAATATAGTCAGTACTACCGAAACTTGAATTTTAACTACCGATACAACTCAAGTTAATAAACAATCTCTCTCCTACCTTGTACTTATACTTATACAAGCAGGTGTTCTACCGAAACAAATATGCAGAATTCTCAAATTTATACAAGTTCATCTATAACACTTCATTCATAGACTTAAAGTGCAAGAAATAACACTTTTTATGTTTAAAATACAAGACTTAGCCTAACATCTAAGCTTTAGTTGTCACATATAACATTGATTTAAACATTCAAACTTATCACTTAACCAAAATACTACAAGTATCATAATCTCAAGTAAACATATAAAAATATAACATCATCCTAGTACATGCCATATAACCAAGTAATGTATAAAACTACCGAACCACCTCTAGGATAGTGTGATGTCTTCGAGGTAATTCGATCTTCAACTAGCCAAGACGAAATCTACAAAACAACCAAAATACAGAGGTAAGCTTTCTAGCTTAGTAAGTTCGTACATATTGAATCATTATTCAACATTAAACATTTCAATAACAATTAACATCAGAACGCAAAATTTTCTCTTCAAAACAAACCTTATACTCTTTCGAGTCATAAGTCTTCTTTTAACCATATTCTCATTCTCAACTAGAGATATGAGTCTTCCTTAATCAAAATCTTATTCTCATTTCGAGATATGAGTCTTCCTTATTCAAAATCTCATTCTCATCTCGAGATATGAGTCTTCCATTTATACAATTTCTCATGCTCAACCTGAGACATGAGTCTTCCTTTTTATACACCAAGTATTCCAAGCACATCCTCAATAGGTAATAATCAGTAGTTCAAATAAGAAATCTAACAATAAACTTACCGAATGAAATTGCAGTTCAAGCGAAACTTCAAGGATTATTCTATAATTTTCCCATTTCCGTGATCTGTGACCTGATCTTGATCTATCACAAAATAAATCAATTCTCCCGTTAAATCATATAATTTAATCAATTTACACATATAAGTCCTTTTTTGAAAAATTATGAAATTACCCCTAAACTTTACATTTCTATTCAATTTAGTCCTTAGAGCCAAAACATGTAAAATAACCATTTTCATTCAATTTTATAATAGCCAAATAACCATAAGTATTCATCCAACTTCCCCATTCAACTATTTCACAACAAGGATATGTATTTTCATCATTTTTACAACCTAGTCCTCAAACCTTAATTTCAACAAAAATCACTTTACAAAATCAATGAATCTATTCATCAAACACATAAATCTATCCATAACCTTCAAAAGCAAGTATTTTCATCAATGGCAAGTTTTACAACATTTGACAGATTCACAAATTAGTCCTTGCATAAGCTAGATTAAGCTAATATGAACTCGAAAACATAAAAATTACTAAAAACGATCAAGGTTTGCTTACTCAAATCAAAGCTCAAAGATTGGAATTGAAAACCCTAGGTTTTTCCCCTTAGTTCCGTGTGAAGAAGAAAGAAGAAAGAAAATGGGAAAAATTCTCAATTTCTTTCTTTTAATTTCATATATATATAAATGACAATTTTGTAATTATTGAGACTTTCATCATTAAGCTTTAATTATACATTTTAAACCTTTATTAAACCTATTTATAATCAATATAATTCATACCAATCCACCCACTAACACTCCCTTAGTTAATTTATTCTTTTGGTCCTTCTAATTAAACGTCTATACTTTTTCCCTTTTATGATTTAATCCTTTCTATTCAATTAACTATCTAATCAATGAAATTTTCGAATCATAATTTTATACGATCCGTATATCACCAGAAATATTTAAAATAAATAAATTTATTACTCGACTCATCAGAGTTGTGGTCTCAAAACCACTGTTTCCGACACCACTAAAAATCAGGCTATTGCAACTCTCCCCCTTAGGGAAATTTTGTCCCAAAATTTCTTACTAGTGAACAGCGTATGGTATTTTGATTTCATTGAAGATTCTGTTTCCCATGTAGCTTCTTCAAGCCCGTGTCAGTTCCATAGAACTTTTACCAATGGTACCCTTTTATTTCGCAGTTGTTTTACCTCGCGAGCCAGAATGTTAATCGGTTCTTCAGAATACGACAAATCCAATTGTATTTCAACCTCACAAGGTGAAATCACATGTGAAGGATTTGACCTGTACTGTCTCAGCATCAAAACGTGAAAACACATTATGAATCTTCTCTAATTCTGGTGGCAAAGCCAGCTTATATACCATAGGACCAACTCGTTCAATGATCTCATACGATCCTATAAACCGTGGACTCAACTTTCCTCTTCTTCCAAACCTTAGCACTTTCTTTCAAGGTGAAACTCTCAAGAAGAGTTGGTCTTCCAGCATCAAAACGTGAAACACATTATGAATCTTCTCTAATTCTGGTGGCAAAGCCAGCTTATATACCATAGGACCAACTCGTTCAATGATCTCATACGATCCTATAAACCGTGGACTCAACTTTCCTCTTCTTCCAAACCTTAGCACTTTCTTTCAAGGTGAAACTCTCAAGAAGACTTGGTCTTCCACTGCAAATTCTATATTTTTCCTTTTAAGATCTACATAAGACTTCTGCCAGTCAGACGCTACTTTCAAGTAGTCACAGATCACCCGTACCTTGTCTTCGGTCTCGTGAATCAAGTCGGTTCCTATCAAGTTAGACTCGCTTGTGTTCTGCATTTTCTACCATATAGTGCTTCAAACGGAGCCATTTTAATACTGGTCTGATAGCTATTGTTATATGCAAACTCAACTAATGGCAGATACCTTTCCCAGCTACCTTTAAACTCAACTATACAACACCAAAACATGTCTTCAAGAATTTGTATTTCCCGTTTTGACTGGCCATCTGTCTGTAGATGATATGCAGTATTGAAATTTAGTTTGGTTCCCAAATCTTCATGCAGCTTACCCCAAAACCTCGAGGTGAAACGTGGATCTCTATCAGAGATAATAGATGCCGATACTCCATGTAGTCGTACTATCTCAGATACATACAATTCAGCCAACTTCTTCAGTGGAAAATCCATTCGAATAGGAATAAAGTGAGCCGATTTCGTCAATATGTCCACTATAACCCAGATCGAGTCTTTCTTCCTTGGTGTTACAGGTAATCCTGTAACAAAATCCATAGTGATCCGTTCCTATTTCCACTCGGGGATGGTAATAGGCTGCAATAGTCCAGATGGTACCTGGTGTTCAGCTTTTACTTGCTGACACACCAAACATCTAATCACAAATTCTAAGACTTCTCGTTTCCTACTCAGCCACTAATATATCTTCTTCAGGTCGTTATACATTTTCACACTGCCCGGATGAATGGAGTAAGTGCTACTATGAGCCTCTGACAAAATATCCTATCTTAAATCGAAATTATTAGGAATACACACTTTACTCCGAAAATACAACACCATCCTTATCAACAGTAAACCCAATAGTGGCGTCACTCCGCATCTATTCTCTCTTAACTATAAGCTTGGTATCTTTTCTTTGTAACTCTCGTATCCGTTGTAGGAATAGTGGTTTCGTCTTAAGTTCAGCTATGATAGTACCATCACTTTTTAGCGATAAATGAGCATTCATGGCTCTTAACGCAAACAATAATTTTCGACTTAGGGCAACAGCAACAATGTTAGCCTTTCTTGGGTGATAATCAATTACAAGGTCATAATCTTTCAACAACTTTAACCATCATCGTTGTCTTAAATTCAGTTCTTTCTAAGTCATCAAATACTTCAAACTCGTTTGATTTGTAAAGATATGACATCTCTCACCATATAAATCTTTAATGCAAAAACAATGGCTGCCAACTCTAAATCGTGAGTCAAGTAATTCCTCTCATGCGGTTTCAGTTGCCGGGAGGAATAGGCAATCACTTTCCCAGTTTGCATCAACACACAACCCAATCCATTCAGTGACGTATCACTGTACACCACAAATTCCTTTCTCGTCTTAAGCTGTATTAAAACTAGAGCCTCTATTAGCATTTTCTTCAATCGATCAAAACTCTGTTGACACTTTTCTGACCAGACGAACTGAAAATTCTTCTGAAGCGACTTTGTCATCGGAAAAGCTATAATAGAGAAATCTTTTACGAACCGATGATAATAACCTGCCACTCCCAAGAAACTACGTACTTCGGAGACATTCTTTGGTACCTTCCGATTGAGAATAGCTGAGACTTTACTTGGATAAACCCGTATTCCTTCTGAAGATACTACATGTCCCAAGAATCCAAACTCTCGAAGCCAGAATTCACATTTACTGAATTTTGCATATAATTATTTTTCTCGTAAAATCTGTAACACCTCTCTTAAATGCTGAGTATGCTCTGATTTAGTCTTAGAGTAGATCAATATTTCATCAATAAACACAACTACAAATCTGTCCAACTGAGGCTGAAATACTCTGTTCATAAAATCCATAAATGCTGCAGGGGCTTTAGTTAACCCAAGTGGCATAACTAGAAACTCATAATGACCATACCGTGTTCTGAATGTTGTTTTCATTATATCGTAATCTTTCACCCGCATCTGGTAGTAACCTGACCTAAGGTCTATTTTGGAAAATACAGTTGCACCTTTTAGTTGATCAAATAACACATCAATCCGAGGTAACGAGTAGTTATTCTTGATTGTCACTTTATTTAACTGCTTGTAATCTATACACATCCGCATCGACCCGTCTTTCTTTTTCACGAATAACACGGGCATACCCCAAGGCAATATGCTAAGCCGTATGAACCCTCTATCTAATAATTCTTGCAATTAAGCTTTTAATTCTTTTAACTCGGTCGGTGCTATTCTATATGGTGAGATTTAAATCGGAGTAGTACTCGGTACCAAATCAATACCAAAACCTACTTCCCTGATCGAAGGTAAACCCAGTAACTCTTCATGGAACACATCCGTGAATTCCTTAACGACTAGAACTTGATTAAGCTCTATCTTAAACTCCCGAGTATCCAAGATATATGCTAAGAATGCTTCACACCTCTTTTGAACCATTTTCTATGCAGACATAGCTTAAATCACATTCACATTACTGTTCAACTTACCAGACTTAATTGTAATCACTTCACCTATCGGACATTTCAACCTAATTTGTCTTTGTTTGCAATTAACCACTGCATCATGCTCGGTCAACTAGTCAATACCCAATATCACATAAAACTCAAAAAAGGGAAGTAACATCAAATCAGTAAGAAATTCGAAGTCCTGGACTGTTAGTGGACATTTACGACACACCTGATTAACTACGACACTATGACCCAAATGGTTGGTAACTTGTACATTAATTTCAGTCCCCTCAACAGATAACTTTTATCTTTTGCCAACATGGTACAAATATAAGAGTAAGTCGACCTTGGATCAATCAATGCACATACAATATCATTAAAAAGATAGAATATACCAGTAACAACGTCAGGTGCAGCAGCTTCCTCTTTGACACAAATGGCATATGTGCGTGCAGGTGCCCGACCCTCAGATCTATTTGCACCTTCTTTTGCTTCACTTCCACTTCCGGTCATACCACTATTCTGACCTAGTCATCTACTCTTCTGTGGTGTAACCGGGGGTTTCACAATCCTGTCTTCATTTGCTCTAGGTGCCATCGGATAAACCGAATAAAATGATTTGTGGCTCCACATCTAAAACATGAGTTCTTCCTCAATGCACACTCTCCAAGATGAAACTTTTCACAGTGTTCACAAGCAGGTTTTGGAGCATTGCAGACACTAGCAACATTATCCGCTGGTCGATTTTGAAATGTCGAACTAGGCTGCATCGACCTACTCTTGCTTTGAAATCCAGACATTGTAATTGGTCGATTCTCACTCTCTCTAAATTTCTTCGGTGGCGGCATTGAAAATGGTCTACGAGAACTCTTCTTATCGAATTCTCGAAACCTCTTTTCCCTTTATCTTTTATGGTTATATATTTCTTCCATCGTTTGAGGACGATCAGTTAAAACAAAAAACGGTCACAGCTCCGAACCACCTACCATCATTTTGATCTCATCGTTCAGCCCATCTTCAAGTTGAATGCACATATCTTCATCAGTCGGCACTATCTCCCAAGCATATTTTTTGAGTTGCACAAATTCTCTCTCGTATTCTGCCACTGACTTGTTTCCCTGTTTCAAATCTAAAAAATCTTTCTTCTTCCGATCTAAGTCCTTTTACTGATGTATTTCTTTTTGAATCCAGCTTGAAAGAATTCCTAGGAAATTTCATTTTCAGGAACTACGACTAACAAAGTCATCCACCAATGATAAGCTTCATCCTTCAATAATGACGCAACACATATCAGATAGTCCTTAGGAGGACAAGCCATTTCATTGAGAACTCTCAACATGTTCTCCAACCAATATTCAGCCCTAGAAGGATCATCTTCAATACTACCCCTGAATTCCTCTGCACCATACTTCCTCACTTTATCAGTTGAAACTCCTCGCCTTTGTTCAACCACTAGGGAAGGTGGAGGCCTGACAAGTGGTACGGGTGGTACTGCAGGTCTTACGACAGGCTGTGCCACAAGAGGTGGAGGTTGTGGTGTCATCGGGTTATTTCTAATGAATTTCGAGAATCATTGCCCCATTAAGCCAAAGAACATTTTTTGGCTTCGTTTTCTGTCATCGGTAATATTGGTACTCCATGACTCGCTTTAGAATCATTTATCGGAACATTACTATTTACCTCATTTGTCTCATCTCGTTCTAAGTCTAATATTTTTTAATTATCTGCAAAACCTAAAGTTAGATCGGATTCACCAATATCACACTATCACAGGTTTATATGGCATGTATTTCTAAACTTTAAATTTCACACTATGCATTCCAAGAATCGGCTAAACTGTAAGCTCTGATACCATTGAATATGACACCCCAAACCCGACATTATCGCCGATTAGGGTTCTGGAGTCACTCAATCATCTATCACTTTCCTACATTATTATCAATTTCTTATAACTACAATTCAACAAGGGCATATAGGTTGTTTCACTTTTGGAAACTTTGACATGACACCCACCGTGGAAGAATACACTACATTGATCCATTGTCCAAAGATTCAAGTTGACAAGACTTATTCGAGATCTGCATGTGTCTCGACCCTTTTGAAAAGGTTGATGAACATAACCGGTAGGTTGCATCACGGATCAAGGTAAAAGGAGATAACAAGTGTATCACCTGCAAGAGTTTAAGAGATTTAATACTGGCACACCCAGATATAAAGAAGTGCGTCGACATTTGCGCTCTAAGCATTTATAGGTTAGTTATCTTCCCAAAAGCATTAGGGCACATAGAAGATGCAGTTGTTGATCTTTTCGACCGGCTTAGCAAGAGAGTCACGCTAGTCCTAGCAATACTCGTCGAGACCTTTAGATTGCTAAATCCTTGTCGAAGAGATGGAGAAGGGAAGGTTCATTGGTTGTGCACCGCTTTTAATTGTTTGGTTTCACAGTCATTTTTGGAAGGTAGAGAAGTTTTCATACAAGGTGTACTCGGTAGATTATTCGTCTCTGAAAGAATTTGTAGCTACACAAAGGGAGTAGAGTATATCTGAAGAAAAGTGGATGCTTATCCTTCAAAATCTTCGGGATGAGGACGTTGAGTGGAAGGTACCCTGGTTTATCATTGATGAGATTTTTTACCGTTGCGGCAGTTTCGACTAGGTTCCCTTACTCGGAGTGTGGGGAGCTTTAAGATACGCCCATCTACTTGTGTTAAGGCAATACAAGACAAGGCAGTTCATCCCGACAAACACAAGGTTTGGCCCAGTGGGAGTTCACTTACAAAGGGGATAACTACAAGAAGAGGGTTAGAGAAATAACAAATGCATGAAAGCAAGTGCATAGGATGAAAGTATTCGCTGCAAACTCGATGACGACACCGAAATATGATTGGTTGAGAAAAAAAAGAGTTAATGATAATACTCCAATGCCAAATACCGAATATATCTGATCGATAGAAGAATACTTGCAAGTAGTTCCATCAGAATTAGACATCATAAAACAAGACTTTGAAAGGAAGAGCTTGGAATTTGGAAAGAGAAGCTTTGAAAGAGGATAAGATTGTAACACCCAAATCCTGAACACCATCGTCGGTTAGGATTTCAGTGTTTCTATTCATTTAACTTTGTTCAACTTTTAAAATATCAAAAATATTTTAATCTTTATTCAATATGAAATTCACCAATTATATTTTGGATCAATATTTAATCATAACACAATTTCATCAAGGGTAAAAATGACATTTTCAATATTTTAGGGGACTTCTACCGGTACCTGATGGTCAAGTATCGGTAGTAGTCAAATCAATAAATAATTTTAGAACTGTGTAGATTTCTATCAGTACCTATGCTAGTTCTACCGATACAAGTATGATTTCTTGATACAAGCCATGTAACTACCGATACCAAAAACTCCAAAGAGCAAAAATTCTCACCCTGCAACTTCTACTAATATATGGATACCAACTACCGATACATCCATGCTAGAAACTATCGATACTTGTAATTAAACTACTGATACAACTCAAGTCAAAGAATAACCTCTCTCCTACCCTGAACTTCTACCGATACCTGTATAAGTTCTACTTAAACAAGTATGCAGAAAGTTAAGAATTATGTCAAGATACAAGTTTAACATATCAAACACAAGTTATGCATTTAGTCATCACACTACATACACAACTTCTAAGTTTTACAAGCATCATAAGCTTAAAACATCTAAGTTGTACTTCATGCATTTACACAATCAAAATAGCAAGATTTCAACATCTTTAGTTCAACATCAAAGTTAATATCATCCTAGTACATGCCATAAGACCAAGTGATGCAAAATCTACTGACAAACTCCGCGATAGTGTGACTTCAATAGATGACGATGATTCGATCTTCAGTCAGCAAAATGATATACAAAACAAAAATAATAACTGTGGTAAGCTTTATAGCTTAGTAAGTTCGATAGTTAAGAAATACCAATACGTATAATAAGTAATAATGACTCCATCGAGCCAACGCAATTTCATTGCTCTTTGAGTAATTTACAACTCTTCTCCCTATTCATAACTTTCTGTTACCAGTACTCAATGCTACTCACATGAGCTGTCGAGGACTCACAACCTATGCGGTACCCGAGCCGTCAGTACGGTGTCTATTTGTACTGTAAACTGTTTCCTAACGATACTGCTCACACGAGTTGTCGGGAGTATGCATAAAGCATAAGTCCCAGCCATCGTAGGACCTGTAATCCATATAGGATCCATATCTCTTTTTCGAGTCACGATGCTGCTCACACGAGCTATCGAGGACTCGCAACACATGTGATACCCCAGTCATCGTGTCGGTATTATTTCAACGGCATAAAGCCTACTATCTCTTGCGTTTCATTTCTTTGATCATCTTTAATACCGAATGAATCGAATTTGCAGTACATTGACAATATATACATAAACAAGGAATATCAAGTAAGATTTACACTACGAATTTATCGGACTGGATTGCAGTTTAGAAAAGACTTCAAGGACTGATCCGTCAATTTCTCTTTTCCGTAGTCTGTAGCACGATCGTAGTCCAAATCAAAGCTCAAAGATTGAAATTGAAAACCCTAAGTTTTTCTCCCTTTGTTAACGTGTGAAGAAGAAAGAAGAAGAGAATGGGATGAAATTCAATTTCTTTTCTTTTAATTTTTATATATATAGTAATGACTTTTTTGTAATTTTTAAGACTTCCATAATTAAGCCTTAATTAATCATTTTTAATCTTAATTAAATCTACTTACACTTAATATAAACCATACCAATCTACAACTAATACTTATTTGGTTAATTTATTCATTTGGTCCTTCTAATTAAACATCTATACTTTTACCTATTTATGATTTAGTCCTTTATATTCAATTAACTATTTAATCTATGAAATTTTCAATTCATAATTTCATATGATGCATATATCACCAAAAATATTTAAAATAAATAAATTCATGACTCGACTCGTCAGAGCTGTGGTCCCGAAACCACTATTTCTAACACCACTGAAAATCGGGCTGTTACAAAGATGAAGTTAGGATTATATGTGGATATCCATAAGTTAGAGGCTGAAAAGTTAAGAAAGGGAAAGAACAAAGCTTAAGAAAACTTAGAGGATTTGAAGAAGCATTACAAAAAACTTCGTCTATCTATGAGGACTGTTGGGCTCGGTAAAAGGTCAGAACAATGACAACAAGAGATCCAAGAACAAAATGATCGAGCGAAACAATGGAAAAGGAATTTCCAAGACGGTCAAGCTCGAGAAAATGCCACAAAAGGAGAGTTGCTAGAAAGCCAAGTTGAGAAGGTTGAATTGAAAGCCCAAATAGTTGAATTAGAAGCTAGAATAGTGAAGCTAGAAGAATCTTTACGAAGGCATCACAATCGAAACTCCGTTACAGAACTAAAGGCAAGTCTGACCGAAAATAAGGAGTTGAGGAGAAGAATGCAAGAACTTGAAGCCTCGTTCCGAAATAACGAGATACGAATCGAGATTCTCAAAAGGAATTTAGAAACAAGCGAATTGCATTTTCAACAGGCTCAAAGGCAAGTTGAAGATAGAGATTATGTCATAGGCGAGGCACTCAACCAAATGCGAGAAGTGGCTGATCATGTGCAAACGCTAGCCATTGACGCTGATATGCTGAGCTTGCAATAAGAATCAAGATCAGATCGAGGACAAAAAACTAGCCGGACTTCTTAGGAAAATCAAGGCTTTAGGCATTAGGGCGAAGCCATTTATGTAATTCGCTTTATGTAAAGAAATTTGTCTTTTAATGAAGTTGTTCTAATAGAATTGAATTCAGAATCAATGCCTTCTCTTACATTGCATACATGCATTCATTCGCATTGCATTTTCATATTTTAACACAATGACTCTAATTAATTAAAATTTTAAACAGTTAAACCAGAAACCATAGAGAATCCACACCGTTACGGTACTCGAAAAGCGATGGATCAAATAATCGAGCGTTTAGAACTAATCCAAAAAGAGATACAAGAGCAAATGCAAGACCAGCTAGCAACGGTCCAGCAAGATATGAAGGGACCAAATTATAGAATCTCAAAGGAGCATCATAAGTGAACTAACTCAGCTTTTAAGAGAAAAAGCCGATAAAGGAAAAAGTCCTGCTGTGAGTCCAGGAGAAGAAAGTGAAGATCCTAGATATCTCCCCGACTATGCTTCTATGCATATTCAAGCACCACAAGAAACGTACCCACGTGGGGTACTAGTAACTATAAGAGCACAACAGAACCCAGACGGCATGTCAAGGCCAGCAAATTTCCAAGTGGGATTTAGTTCTAACAATGGAGGTAACGTAGCCCATCCCATCATCCATAACTTGGAGGACATAGAAGAGACAGAAAGGGCAAGGCCCGAGATCCCTAGACAGCTAGAAAACAAAAATAATTGGTTGGAAGAAAAAGTAAAAGCGATAGAGGTGTTGATACTTTCTACGGGATTGACGCTAAAGAGTTGAGCCTTGTCCCAGACCTAGTGCTCCCCCCGAAATACAAAACACCTGACTTCGACAAGTACAGTGGGACCAATTATCCCGAGGCACACATTATAATGCCCTATAGGAAGATGACTGGGCATGTCAATAATGACCAATTATTGATACATTGTTTCCAAGATATTCTAGCAGGATCTGCTACAAAATGGTACAATTATCTGGGTCGTACAAAAATAAGCTCATAGAAGGACCTGACACAAGCATTTATGAAGCAATATAGTCATGTGACTAACATGATACCCGATAGACTGACCTTGTAGAGAATGGAGAAGAAACCAAATGAGAGTTTCCAACAATACGCTCAAAGATGGAGAGATATAGCCACCCAAGTACAACCACCATTATTGGAAAAGGAAACGACTATGTTGTTCGTTAATACTTTGAAGGCCCTTTTCATTAACCATATGTTAGGAAGCACTACCAAAAGCTTTTCTGACATGGTCATGTCAGGGGAAATGAGCGAGAATGCGATCAGGAGCTGAAAATGAAATCAATAGTACGGACCATTACAAGACGAATTATTTGAAGCTGATGGTAATGGCATCGCCTAAGACCGCAATGAATAATTACCAAAGGACTCCGAGGCAAGGGTTTTGCTCGGGGTCAAACACACTGCCATCCCTATGACGTACAAAGAACTTTACCAGAGATTATTTGATGAACACCTCATATCACCAGCCCATCTAAAACCACTGCTACCGTCATTCCCAAAGTGGTATGATGCGAACGCCCGATGCGAGTATCACGTAGGAAGAGCAGGGCATTCAATTAAGAACTGCGCGGCCTTGAAAAGGCGGATTCAACAACTCATCAATGCTAGGGTACTAAGATTTGAAGACCCTACATGTCCCAATGTATTAGGGAATCCACTACCTAATCATCCCAATCAAGGGGTGAATGCAATAGTCAGAGGAGAAAGCAGAAAGATCAAGATCCGTATTGAGGAGGTGAGATTATCGTTAAAATGGATTTGGTATGAGATGGTGAAGAGGGGTTTGATCACCCAAAATTTAGAGAAAGTAGTAAGAGCAGGATGCTACTGCGAGTTCTATAGGGGATGAAGGACATGAAACCTAAGAAGGTGACGAGTTCAAAACCTTGGTACAAGGTTTAATGGATAATAAAGAGTTAGAATTTTTTAAAGAAGATGAAGACATGGAAGAAGTGTGTGCTTCCGAAGAGGACACAGCCAAAAGAAATTTTGGGGTCAATCACCCAATGATAATCATTTGTCGACCGAGAAGCAATAAAACTGAAAAAAGCCAGCTGACAAAATAATAATCCAAAAACCCGTAGCCTTTCCCTATAAGGATAGCAAAAGAGTACCATAGAATTATGATTGTAATGTGATGATATCAAGGGGTGAGAATTCCAAGGTTGTATCAGAAGGAGTTCAAGATGTGAGTCTCATCACACGTAATTGGATTGATTTCACCAAAAGCTTCCAATGGATATCGATTCATCTTTGTGGTCATTGACTACTTCACCAAATGGGTAGAAGCTGCTTTCTACGCCAATGTTACAAAAACCGCGGTTAGCAAATTCCTGAAAAGAGAAATAATATGTCGATATGGAATGCCAGAAAGAATCATATCTGACAATGCTTTGAATTTGAACAACAGCACGATAGATAGCAGAGGTCTGTAGTCAGTTCAACATCAAACATCATAACTCATCTCCCTACCGCTCAAAGATGAAAGGGGCAGTAAAGGCAGCCAACAAGAACATTAAGAAGATCGTCGGGAAAATGACAAAGACTTATAAGGATTGGCACGAGAAGTTATCATTCGCCCTTTATGCTTATAGAACTTCTGTCAGAACTTCTACTAGGGCAACACCATTCTCATTAGTCCATGGGATGGAACCCTCCGAGTCTTGTCAAAATTAAAACTAGATGAAGCAGAATGAATCCAATCTAGATACGATCAGCTAAATTTGGGCTCACGGTGCAAACAGTTTATAACATTTGTTGAAGCCCAATTTATCTGGGCCCAAGAATAAAACCAAGACTTGGAAATTTTAAATTAAAATTTATTTTAGTATAAAAGTCCACTTACAAAAAGTCCATTTTACATTAAACCCAAAAATCCCAAACAACCCACTACCCAATACATCAATACAAGCCCGTAACCTTAACTAAAAAGCAAAACCCTAATCTTCGTAAGCCTCCAGCGCCGTTCTCGTGTCCACGTCAACACGTGCTACGTCAACGCCACGTCAGCCACGTGACCCCTCGTCTACTGACCGTTGACCCTTCGACTCCCGAGACATTTCCTCTGCTCGAGACCCTTCTATTGCCCAAGAAACCTCTCTTCTGTCCGAGACCTTTCTACTGTGCCTCCTTGCACCAAAATGGCAAGGCACAACTTCCGGCGACGGTGTTGACCACAGGAGACCACCACTCCGATGTTACTTGCAAACAAAGACAACAAGACGATAGAGAACAACAAAATAGGGTAAAAGAATAGTGTTTATGTAATTTATTTCGGCTATAAAAACCATTATATAATTTGTAACGTTTTTATACCCAAAAAAATCAATAGAAAAGAACACAAAACTTTGTGAAGAAGATAACATCCAAAAACAGATCTCAAAGGTAGTCTCATTTTCATGCTTTATATTTTATTTTTTCTTTACTTTCGGAACACAAGGAAAGGTAAAATAATAAAAGAAAGAAACGGTTAGGGTTTACCCTTGTTACTCCGACGCCGTTATCTCAGCAAGAGTCGAGGCAACCACCCTCGATGACGGGTGGTCTTCATTCGTCTAAGGATCTCTTCGAGTGTTTCATACTCGAAAAAGGACCCTTAAATAACGAAACACATAAAAAAATGATTTTTCAAAGAAATGGAAGAAACAAAAGATTTTATTTCAAAAATATGAAAAAACTAAAACTTGAAAATTAAAAAAACTAGGTCTCATTTAAAGTTTGAAAACCCCAGATCTAGTTTTTTAAAAAATAAATAAATAAGGGGATAAAAATGACCTTTCGGTTCTCCAACCACCGTCCATCGCGGTTACCGGCGTCGGAGGTCGATGGATCGACGGTGGCTCTCATCGAAGTTGATGGTCGGACTATGGGGAGTTTTCAAAAATTTTTTAGAGGAAAAAGGGGTGTTTTTGAAGTTTTTTAAAGACTAAGTGAAAATGAAATTTTAAAAAGCTTTTTTTTTTTTACATTTATATGCAACCCTAAACAGCATCGTTTAGGGCTTGAATCCATAGTCCTAAAACGGCATCGTTTCGTCCTTACCCGCTTCTTAACCCGACCCATCAGCCAAGATTCGTGTGTTTTCATTTTAAGGGTTATTTGTGGATTTAGCCCTTCCGCATTTTTTAAAATCCCTAATTTCATCCTTTTTTATATTTTTTAATTTATTTAAAATTACCCATAACTTTTATTTCTTTTTAATTTAGTCCTTAGACATTTTGGGTGCCCGAGATTTTGCCACGTGTCAATTTCTTGGGATTATTGCTCATTAAGCCTCTGTTTTCTTTAAAAAACTATATTTTAAACCCCAAACTTTCTAAAATTTTATTTTCGACCCTTAAATTTTCTAAAAATTTCATTTTAACCCCCAAACCTTCTGAAAATTTCATTTTGAGCCCTAAACTTTCTAAAAATATCATTTTAACCCCTAAACCTTTTTTAAATTACATTTTGACCCCTAAAATTTTTGAAAAAATGCATTTTAGCCTCTAAAATTTTTCAAGATTTTGATTTTACCCCATTTTTCCTTATTTTCATTTTTTGCTTAAAGTTTTCATTTTAATTCAGAATTGGTCCCTTTTTTAGTATTCTTCATCTCTTTTAGATTTCCTTTTTGATATTCAAAATTTTTAACCTCACATATATTTTTGCATTTAAAGTTTTCATTTAATTCAAAATTAGTTTTCATGTTACTCGTATTTTTATCTTGTCATTTTTTTATTTTTGCAAAATCACATGTATATTTTTCACTTTTCATGCATAAAATGTTCTAATGATTGAATATTTTGATGTAAAAAAAAGGGGCAATGTTTTTTATTTTAGGAATTTGAAAAATAGTGCCCTAACGTGTTGGGTGCGATTTTTCTTCAAACCTAAAAAATCGAACGTCCTACTTCAAAATAAAAAATATTAAAAAAAACACATAAATTGTTTAAAAATAAAGGCAATGCTCTTTTATTTTATGAACACGAGAGATTGAGCCCTAACGTGATGGGTATGATTTTTGCTTTGAACCTAAAATAATCGAGTATCTTATTCAAAACTAATAGTTGCTCGGTATTCCGTTATTTTAGGGGATTCAAAAATTGTGTCCTAACGTGTTGAGTATGATTTCACACTTTGAACCCAAATGATTGAATATCTTATTTAATGTCTCATTCATATATTTATGGATCGCATCTTGAGTTTTTTCTCGAGTCTTCAATTTTCAACAATTAAGACCATAGAATAATCGATTAGGTACCAATTTTGGGCATATGAGGGTGCTAATCCTTCCTTACACGTAACCGATTCCCAAACCTATTTTCTGGATTTCGAAGACCAAATTGTTTTTCTAAAATAAACTTAAATGTTTTAGGTGGTCCAATCACACCGAATTAAAAGATTAGTGGCGACTCCCATTTTCGATTCTAAAAAAAATTTCGAAACTCGTTTTCAAAAAATGGTTTCAACAACATTGATCATTAAAACTTATATAAACTTAATTTAGAGAATAACTTATAATATATGTAAATTAGGTTACAAATAATACAAATTTATAATATATAACCTTTATAAAGAAAATTTTATATAGTGTCCAAATACTTTCATAACACTTCTTATAAATAATACAAGCAAAAAATTATAACACTTTTTTTATAAATAATTATATTATTTTTTATAATATATAGCATGGACATGTAATAAATTATGTCCATATTTTTTGCCACAGGTTTTTAAATAATTATATTATAACATTTTTTATAACATGTAAATTATTTTTTTAATATACTTTTTTGTCATAACTTCAGAAATTTTTAAAATTTATATATTATAATTTTTTGTTAAAATTCTATAAAATGTACATAAATTTTTTTTATAATATAAATTTTTAGAATTTCTAATATAAGTTTAAAATTTTTTAACTATAATCATCCCAAACACTCATACATGTTTATGATTATAATATAATTTTTAAAACTTTTATAAAAATAATTTTAAAATTAAATCATTTGTGCTATAAGGTAAATTGATTTGGGTATAATTACTTAAGTAATTACTCCAATTCTCACCCTCCCCTAACAATTGGAAAGTGTAAACACCTAATTCAGTGGGACTTACCACTTATAATGGTTACCTAAACATGCCACTTATGTTTGTAACAACCCAAATTTTAAATTAAGGACTAATTGGAATTTTTTGAGAAATTAGAGGACTAATTTCAACTATGAATAAAATTTTATGGCCAAATTGGGATTTTTAATACTAAATTGGTAAAGTGGGTAAAATTGGGGCCTCAAACGAAAACCCTAATTATATGGAGCCCCTTGAGCAATTTACTCATTTTATTTGGTATTTAAACCTCTTTTTTCATCTTTGGTCAAACCCTTCACCTTCCATTTTAATTTTCCTTCTTTTTTCTCAACCCTCTCTTTCCCTTGCGTTTTTCGATTGTGCTCCGATGACTGTCCTTCTGTCGTCCGTGCCTCACACCGTTATCGCCATCGTGCTTGTCGTCATCTCGCGAACTAAACCCTTACTTGAAACCCTCCCTCGCCGTTGCCGTTTGTGAGAACGGCGTGAAATCCGTTTGGATCTCTCCTTTTCATTGCATCTTCATCGTTTGCTCCACCGTTCATTCGACCGTTGCCGTTGGTAAGTCTTAAATCTCGTGGGATTGCTGGGTTGTTCTTGGTCTTGTGTTCGTCGCCGACGCTACCTCATTGGAACTCTTATGACGGCACCGTCAAGGAGGGGGTTTGAAACAATTAATGCTTCAAAGTGTGTGGAGTTGGGCTACCATATGCAAGCCCATCCTTGAACCCAATTAAAGACCCAACGTGTGATTCCAAATCAAAGGCAACCCAAAACCCAAAGACCCAATACCTAATTTGTGACCCAAGACCAAGCCTAAGTTAAGTGACCCAAATCATGAGACCCTCTACTATGACCTAACCCGATTCAGACCTGTGACCCGACTCGAACTCGAACCCGGATCTGACGCGTTGATCGTTGACCTTTAACTTGATCGTTGACTATTGACTTTTTTGAAAAACCTTACCTTGACATTTTTCGATGTCCTGACTTTGAATTCGTAGCTCGTTTTATCAAATTCAAACTCGAATACCTCGTTTTACTATTTACAAAGTTATTATACTCAGTAATTTCCAAAAAAAATGAATAAGGGATTTGACTTGGGATATTCTGTGTGTAGGTGATCACGATTCTAAAGAAGATGAGTTACCTCATTCTCCTCCTTTACTTGTGTAGACTGCCCCTACACAAGCTCCGATAGTTACACGTGAGTATTTGTTGTTCGATTTAGTCTTGTGTTAGTAAGTGGCATATTGATAGTTTTAATTAAGAGTTACTCTCGTAGGTTCTAATTCAGCTAGACCTAGAGTTAGATTTGTGCGTGGGAGGCGTTTCTTGATTGGTATTTTTACGACATAACAATTGTCCAAGCGTACACACGTCGATGCAAGTATAGTTGATAGAAAAATCTATCGGATATCGATCCCACGAGGAATGGGTTCTTGATGTCTAAGTGTCGGAGCAATCAATACTGAAATTAAATGTAATGTGAGTATTGATGTCAGTGCAATATGTCAAATCTGCGCACTAAAATAGTCAATCAATGTCAACGCAATTAGAGTTAAACTTCAGAGATTAAATGTCAATATACTGAAAATAAATCCAATTATGTTGAGTGTTGAATACTAAATATTAAAGTGCATGAAATATAAATGTGACCAAGTGTAAAGGGTAGAAATGGTTCACTGAATATTGTTAAGTTGCAATGCTAGATACGTCAACAAGGTAAGATATAGATGAATTGTCGCTGCAATGAAGTCCATTTGAGTTCTTACCAATAACAACTCCCTACTTAATACCGACCCAAATATAATCACTCCACCTCTCAGTGCGAGTAACGATGTGTATCCAAGAACAATTAACTGGTTTTTATCCCAGTCTTGAGCAGCTCTCACCTAACCCACTTATTAATCTAACTTGTCACCTATCTCTCGATGTCGGCGTACTGCAATTTCACTTTCGTGTTTAGAGCGGTTAGATCCAAGAATAAACGGATAAGCAGTGTAAAGTAAGAATCAAAATGATCTAACATTAAAAGATACTCTCATATTCATTAATATATCATTAAAATCCATCATTGTTTAAGAAGAATTAAAGAGTACAACGAAGCTTACTATCTCTAGACTACTAGGCCTACTCCCTAATTGTTCCTCTTGCTCGGCATCAAGCACTTCTCGTCAGAAGCAGTTGCAGACTTACTTCATCAACTCCCTGATTTCGAGCTCAAATCTCAAATTCACACAAAATTTTCAGAATTAAATCCCTTAGCTCTTGATGATTTCTTTCCTTATTCGTTTGTGTATTTATAACCACTAAATGTTTGAGGATTCAACCTTCTCTCTCAGATCTAGATCTAGATTTTGCAGCTGTCAAAATTAGTTAGAATATAGCTGTGCACTCACGCGGTTCTAGTATTTTCTTCACAGATCTGCAGACTGTTGCTACATCACTGAGTGCGTTCTGAGATCATAATTGTAACGACATCTGTGAAATTTCTACGTGAGTGCTTCCAGTTGTGAATTCAGCTTCTACTCATTCAAGGTTCAGTTTCAATGCTGTGACATCTCTTGGTGACAATTACTAGTTGATACTGTGGCTGCATTCGTCCAGCATTAAACTTCTAGTCTTAGTTCCTGCACTGACAATATTAAGATGCAATATATCGACTGCTTGCATTAATATTAGTACAAAAATAGATAAAAATAATAAGAATTTAAACTAACTATTAATGAGTTGGAAAACATGAAAACTAAGTATAAAATGCTAACAATGCATGCTAAATGAAATACAAAAGAGTCAATTTAAACACTAAATTGGGAAGAAAATCTATGTCATTTGTAATACCATCACACCCCCAAACTTGAGTTTTTACTTGTCCTCAAGTAAACAAAAATTAACAAAGTAGCAATTAGAAATTTCACCGCAATCATTATTCATACAACTTGAATTCTCTAAATTTCTAATGTTTAAACTGCATTCATATAATAGAATGATGTGCCGACAATTTACAGACATGAACAACTTGAAACTACAATTTCATCAATGTTAGTATCATGCATTGAATCTTAACCTACCTTGAACCATTTTAGCAATTTATTCTTATTTTTCTTTCTTTCTTCTTTTTCTCATTGTTGTAAGTGACTGAAAGATGTCATTGCATTACTCTACCGTTGTTCCTCGGCAATAACGATGGGGTGCAACAAACCCCCAGGAGGCATGTAATTGCGTCGACACACAATCTTGCAATTATAGCCTTTGGCTAGATAAGTTTTCTTTTCTTTGTCTGCAGCGGAGTGTTCTCCGTTAAAAGTCACAATGCACTCATATTAGAGTGTCTTTTATTCATACAATGTCACTGTACTGATCATTTAGTTCAAGATTCAACACCAACACTATCCATCCATTACTAAAATAATTTCAAGTATTCATTCTAAAATAGCAGACTCAACATTCATTCATACTCATCCAATTTTCACATTAGTATTCAAACAATTGAAGAATTACGCATCAAAATAAAAATTTGTGGGCACATTTCTGTTGAAATTTTGTCACTTTTCATTACTAAAGAAACAAAATAAAAGTCAAATAAAAACGTGTAGTTGCATTTCCAAGTCACATTAGCTTCCCCCCAAACTTAATGTCTGCATTGTCCCCAATGCACTGACAATAGATATACAAAATGAATGGAAATGCAGCTACAATGTAGTAAACGAAGAGGAATGCAATGATAATGAAAATGCAGGCATAAGAAAAAATCATGAAAACTAAGTAAAAAAAGATGTACAAATTATTCAGCAGCAGCCGATGCAAAGGCTGCTTTGGTTTTTTTCTTCTTCTTTTTCGGGCGGGCGCTCCCCTCATCATAGTGTTTCTTCTTTTTCTTGTCCTTGCGCCTCTTCCGCCTCTTATCCTTTGAACCAACCGGCTTGGTGGATTACTCCTCCTCTGCTGGTTGGGTGACGGCCTCATCAATTGTCACCTCTGATGGATAGATCTTGACGAGTGGTGCTATGTAAGGCACAATAGCCAGAGGATTCAGTTCCTCTATTTCGTCAATGACAACCTCAGCCTGACTGGCAGTAGGTCGAGTCTCTTCTAAGTTAGATGCCCCCACAACATCCTCAACGATCATTGCTGGGGCATTGGGTTCATTCTCCTCCTGCACATTGGCAGGTTCAGTTTCTTCCTTCTTTTCTTCCTTTCCTTCTTCTTCTTTTTCTTCATCCTTCTCTTGATCACCTCCCTGATTGGCTTTCTCTTCCACATATTGCTTAAATTCAGGTGGGCCATTATCAGCGCAATCGACTGCATCGACATCTTCTTCTGCAACAGTTGCTCTCTCAGCCATATTTACGCCTAGACTGTTAGAGAATTCATCCTCAAACAGATCAGTAATATTGCAATAGTAATCCTCCTCAACCTTTGAATTCCCTTCATTGTTTTCATCATCAGATATGTGAATTCTTGTTGGCATTTGAGTAGGCCTACCATCAGTAGTAGGCTGGTCAGATGAGGAGTGGTGCATAGGGTAGAAGATATCAAGGAATGTTGGGAAATCTGGCAACGGTCTGGTGCTAAAGTGACGCAATGCAAGGATAATGGCTTCGTTCCAAGCTTTTACGTATGCACAAAAATATATGCTGTCTGTAATCCAAATCGTCTAATACGCTCATGAGGCGGATTGTACGCGTATCAATACGGTCAAGATGGATTTCTGAACTAGCCAGTCTTCTCAACACTTGAGGATCTGTGAGTGCATTGGTCTGTTCTTCTTTCTTTTTTCCTTTTCCCTTGTCTTTCTTCTTCGAGGTTTCTTTAGCCACAGGTGTATCTAGGCCTCGTGTCATCCTCTCAACCGATATATCGTTGATCGGACCTTTGTTGTCCAAAACCTCTTCATCATCTTTGGGCATAATGCCCTTGTGTTGACAGAGTAGCATGATAAGAGAAGGAAAAGGAAGGATACCATTTTGCTTTCCTGCAGCTTCTACGATTTGAGCATGTATAAACTCCCCAATGTCGATGTGTCGGTGATACAGGATGGAATGCAATAGGCACATACAGTCTAGTATGACCGTAGTGTTGTGGGTTGAAGGCATAACACGACTGTTAATGAAATGAAACCATACCTTGTAAAAGGTTGTAAGGTACCGCCTGTGCATTGTATAGTTATGAAATCCATTTCCCGTCCATGTAGCACCATCGACACAAAGGTTGTTCATCATCTGGGCTAAGTTATCATCGTTCAAACTGTGCATGAAGGATGCATGCTCATCTATTCGTTCCGAAATCCGTAGCAAAACATTGATATATGCCGCACTCCATGGCACCAACCCTTCTTAGACAAACACATACTATTGCTCCTGGTCCATCAAATTTGCATAAAATTTCCTAACCAGAGTAGGGGAATAACCTGAAGGATGGTCACAAAAATATTCCCACCCGAGACGATTGATGGTGCAGTGAACTTGTTTTTCATAAGTCAGATGTGGGGAAAGTTGAAAGCCCTATTCAGGGTGGATGTTACACTTTAGCATAACATTATGATACCGATCTTTGGTCATAGTCATTAGGAACAAAATTGGGCCTGCGGATGAAGGCAATGGTGTCGTGGACGGAACCTCAATAGGAGTAGTTTGAGTGTTCTTGGAGGAGGGTTTAGGAGTGTTTTTGGAAGCACAAGTTTTAGCCATGGTGAGAAAAAAAGAAAGTAAAGAAGAGTTGCAGATAAATATCACTTCGAAATAGGGAAAAGAAGTATGAAGACACTAAAGGAAATAAATCACAATAGTAGTGGCGGCGGATGTGAAGAGAAAAGATAACTGCCATGAGTGGGATTATATAACCTAGGCGTAATGAGTGGAAAAACACAGGGAAACATTGCATCTGCAACCATTAATTACCAGGCTACAGATCGTACGTTTTTGTTTTGATGCAACGGTTGGGAGAGGAAAGAATCAATCGACGCGATTCTTGCTGAAAAACTAATGCTGACTCAATGCAGGATCCACCGACAATCTGTGCTTCAATGCCTCGATAAAAAGATGATTTTTATTTCAGCTAAGAATTTGAAATAACACAACAAAAAGTGAAACAATTAAAAGTAAATAAAGAAATGCGTGAAAATCATTTAAATGTTACCAGGTCAACGGTTTCGTCTGGTTCCCAAACATCTGGGCTCACATAGTGTTTAAGACGTTGGCCGTTCACCTTAAATTGTTGTCCATCCTGTAAGTTTTCGATTGTCATCGCACCGCTTTGAAATACTTCGACAACCTTGAATGGATCTGACCACCTTGATCGAAATTTCCTTAGATGCAATTTTAAATGTGAATTAAATAAAAGTACCAATTGACCAGGATGAAATTATCGACACAAGATAATGTTGTCATGCCATTTCTTTGTCTTTTCCATGTATATCGCTACATTTTCATAAGCACAGCGTCGAATTTCTTCTAATTCCGTGATGTCCAACAATCTTTTCTTTCCAGCGGCATCATAGTCCAAATTTACTTGCTTAATTGCCCACATAGCCTTATGTTCAAGTTCGACAGGCAAGTGGCAAGACTTCTCAAACACTAGTTAATATGGCGACATCCCCAATGAGGTTTTATAAGCGGTGTGAAGCGCCCACACTGCGTCATGTAGCCGTGCAGACCAATCCTTCCTAGATCGGTTAACCACCTTCTCAAGTATGCTTTTAATTTGACGATTGGATACTTCGGCTTGACCATTAGTTTGTGAATGATACGTGGTAGCCATACGATGCTTCACACCATATTGTTTTAATGCAGTCGCTACTTGGTTATTGTAGAAATGAGTGCCTTTGTCGCTTATCAATGCTCTTGGTGTTTCAAACCTTGTAAGGATGTATGTGTGAAAGAATTTTAACATTGTTCGAACGTCGTATCTTGGCACCGTTATAGCTTTAATCCACTTTGAGACGTAGTCAATAGCCACTAAGATATACATATTTCCAAAAGAGTTTGAAAATGATCCTATAAAATCTATACCCCAAACGTCGAAGAGCTCTACCTCCATAATGGGTTGTTGGAGCATTTCATTACACCAAGATATTAAACCAGTGCGTTGACAACAATCACATTATTGTGCAAAGTTGTGAGGGTCTCGAAACAAATTGAGCCAATAGAATCCTGATCAGAGGACTTTTGCAATAGTCCTTGTCCCACCAAAATGGCCTCCATAAAGGGCGTCATGGCAGTGTCGTAGGATTGACATCATTTCTTCTTCAGGTACACAGTAGCGAATTATATTGTCGGTGCATACCTTAAATAGGTATGGCTCGTTTCAATGGTATTTAGCAGCAACACGTATGAACCTACTTTTCTTGTGACCAGTTGCACTTATAGGTAGCTTTCCACATATAAGGTAGTTGACAATATCAGCATACCATGGTGATGTATCAACAGCAAATAATTGCTCATCAGGAAATGCCTCGACAATCTAAGTTGTTTTGCCTATTTTCCACTCCCAGTTTAATGCCGAGACAAGTGGTCAGCTTTTTGATTTTCAGATCCTTTCCTATCTCTGATTTCCACATCAAATTCTTGAAGTAATAGGATCCATCTGATGAGTCTAGGTTTGACATCTTTTTGTTGAAAAGGTGTCTCAATGCTGAGTGATTTGTGTAAACTGTGGTCTTTGTGCCGACAAGATAATAACGAAACTTGTCAAATGCGAAGACTACTACTAAAAACTCCTTCTCAGTCGTAGTATAAGTTACCTACGTTTCAGTTAGAGTTTTACTAGCATAATAAATAGTATGAAATACCTTTTATCTTCTTCGGCCTAGGACAACTCCTACACGAAGTCACTGGCATCATACATAAGTTCGAAAGGTTGCATCCAATCCGGTGCAACGATTATCGAAGCTTGTACCAGCTATTTTTTTATTATTTTGAACGCGTCCAGACAAGCGACATCGAACACAAAACTTTTTATTTTGCTCTAGTAATGAGCATAAGGGTTTAGCTATCTTGGAGAAATCTCTGATGAATCGTCTATGAAAGCCAGCATGTCTAAGAAAGCTTCTTATTGCTTTGACAGTGGTGGGTGGTGGTAATTTTTCAATGATTTCGACCTTTTTTTATCAACCTCAATGCCTTGACAAGATATCCGATGCCCGAGGACAGGACAATGCCTTCAGTTGCCATGAAGTGGCATTTCTCCCAATTTAGAACTAGATTTATGTCCTCGCATCTCTTTAAGACTCTTACCAAATTGTCAGCGCATTGGTTGAAATTCTGTCCATAGACAGAGAAATCATCCATGAATACCTTTAAGGAATCCTTGATCATGTCTGAAAATATTGTCATCATACATCTCTGAAATGTTGCTAGCGCATTACACAACCCAAACGGCATGCGTTGGAAAGCAAATGTTCCAAAAGGGCATGTGAACATTGTCTTTGCTTGATCCTCCGGTGCAATAGCAATTTGGTTGTATCTAGAGTAACCGTCTAGGAAACAATAATAGGCTTTACTAGCTAACCTATCCAGCATCTGATAGATGAAAGGTAATGGAAAATGGTCCTTCTTTGTGGCCGCATTCAATCATCGGTAATCCATACATACTCGCCAGCCAGTTGCAATGTGAGTAGAGATTAACTCATTCTTATCATTGGTCACAGCTGTGAAACCACTCTTTTTAGGCACACATTGAACGGGGCTTACCCTATCTCTATCAAAGATAGGATATATAATGTCCGCGTCTAACCATTTGATAATTTCCTTCTTCACTATTTTTCATCTTTTCATTGAGTCTTTGTTGCTACTCAATTGATTGCTTCTTTTCATCTACTAGCCTAATCTTGTGCATAAAAAAAGAGGGACTAATGCCTCTGATATCTGGAATGCTCCAGGCTATAGCTTTCTTATGTTCGTTCAGAATTGAGATGAGCTTATCTTCTTACATTGCGTCAAGGGATGCGTTTTAACTCCAAGGTAGGAGCTTGCTCAGTAGATGGTTTAAACACTGAGATTATCCTGTTAGACAAATCTAAAGATTCCATTCGCCAGTTTTTACGCAGCCCACAATTGTTCACTTCCTCTTTTTAGCACAGTCATCTAGGATGTCATCGGTAGATGTTGCCACATCATCACTAGGAAATGTTGAACTCCTTGCATAAAATTCTTCCAAAATAATTCCGTCCAACACGTCTATGTGGTGGCCGGACGGTGATGCCTCAAACACACTGAAGGTTACATGATCATTATTATGAATCATTACCAGTTCTCCCTTGAACACGTAGATAAGTGTTCTTTCTATTGCCAGAAATGGCTGTCCCAAAATAATGGGTATCTCCTTATCTACTTCACAGTCTAGGATGATAAAATCAGCAGGGAACACCAGCTTATCAACTTGAACAAGAACATCTTTAATTTGTCCCTTCGGTTGTGCAAGAGATCTATCCGCTAGTTGCAATGTCACCGTAGTGGGCTTCATCGAACCTATTCATAATTTCTTAAAAGTAGACAAAGACATTAGGTTAATACTAGCTCCTAGATCACATAAAGCTTTACCTAAGTAATGATTTCCTGTAGAGCATGGGATTATGAAGCTACCAAGATCTTTCATCTTGGTTGGCAACTTATTTGTTAGCATAGCGCTGCACCCTCTCTGTGAGCACAATCGTTTCGATGTTGAACAATTTCTTTTTCTTTGATAACAGCTCCTTCATGTATTTCCTATAACTGGGTATCTACACAAGAGCATCTATTAGAGGTATCTTAATATGCAATTGTTTTAGAGTAGAAACAAACTTTTGGTAATCTTTATCATGGACTTTTTCTTTAAATCGTTGTAGGAATGGAAAAGGTATTGTGACAGTGGGTTGTTGTGAATAACTCAGTGGTATTGACTTTGATGGTTATGTCGATAACTTATTTGGATAGACTGTAGGCAGAGATGGTACAATAGTTGGTTCTTCAGTATTGATTTCTGTTTGACTTCCTTCAGCTATATCTTCTTCTTGTTGCTGTGAAGTGGATGCTTCGACATGGTTTTGATCAGAATTGTTTAGCCCTATTGTCTGTTTTCCACTCCTTAGGTGATTTCTTTGCAATTCTCCTTCCCCCTTTGCATTGGATTTTCAATATCACTAGGCAGAGTACCTGGCGATCTATTGCTAAGATTAGAAGCTAACTGACCGAGCTGAGCTTTCAATGCTCGTATAGAAGAAGAATTTCCTTGCACTATTATTTCGGTTCGTGTGATATGCTCGCGTATCATTGCTTCAAGAGCAACCATAGGATCTACCTTTGGTTGAACAAACTGCTCTTGTTGATACTAATGATGTTATCCTTGCATTTGTGGTGGTACAGACTGTTGTGGCTATAATCGCGATTGTGGTTGCATTGGATTATGTGATCGTACCTGGTCAGAACGAGAATTTATCGTGAATTCTGATGATAATTTTGCTGAGAATTGGCATTGTAACCTCCTTGTCTATAACCCCCTTAATTTGAGAATTTCCATATCTATATATGGAAGTATTATAATTCCCCCAAGTTTGTTGAGAACGATTGTTGTATGAATTACCAAATGATCCCCTTCGGATGTTATTGATATAGTATGCATTTTCTGCATGTTGTGGACAATCCTCATAGCTATGATTGTCGTCGCAAATCTCACAGGAAAATATCGACGTATCCAATTACTAGGCCACTTGTATAAGAGCAACATCGCTTGTTCCTTTCATATTCTTTATGATGTTGGCCATTGAGGATACCTACGTTGACAATGTAGAAATAGCATCTAATTCAAGAACTCCAGGGTTAGTTTTTACCTGTGCAGAATGAGAGATTAGATATTGGTAATCGTACTGGGCAATCCTCTCTAGAATTCGAATAGCTTCATCATATGTACAATCCAACAATGGACCATTTGCAGATGCGTTGACAAGATTTCTTGTCTGAGCATTTAAACCATTATAAAAATGTCAATTTGGGTCTCTTGTTGAATTCCATTCATTGGGCAACGTCGAAGCAATGCTTTGTAACGCTCCCATGTTGTGTGTGAATTGTCATCATCAAGTTGATGATACGTGGTGATGTCATTTCACAACCTTGCATTCATTTTCGGTGGATTGAAACGCAAAACAAACTATGTTGCTAACGCATTCCAAGATGTGATAGATCCTACCGGTAATCCTCAGAACCATGTTCTTACTTTACCCTGCAACAAATAAGGGAATAATTGCATTGTCAAGGCATCATCAGGAACACCATGTTGACTAAAGGATGCACAAATAAGTAAAAATGATTTCAAATTTTCTCGTACGTCTTCATGTGGAAAACCTGAATACTGCCCATTGGAGTTGAGAATCTGAAACATCACTGGTTTCAATTCAAAATTACCAGCTTGAATAGCTGGTCTCACAACCCCTGGTTGTAGATCATCGAGTATAGGCACAACAAAATCTCTTATTGTCCTATTCTATATTTGTTCTTCTTGTGGAAGTGGTGGTGGTATATTGTTAATAATTTGTGAAAGCACTGGAGGAATTCCTTCTTGTGGCAGCAATGGTGGCAAATTATTGTTGTTGTTATTACCAGCCATTTTCCTTTATTCTTGCCTTCTCCTCCTAAGTGTCCGTTCAAGTTTCGGATCAAAGTTTACAATGTCCTTAGGATTTCTCCTTGTGGACATGCAACAATCTGAAAAAGAAAATAATTAAAGAAATAATGACAGATTAGTAAAAATTAAAAGTTAAGTAAAGTTAATTGCAACTACAAAAGTAAACATCAAACAAATGTCATTCCCCTGCAATGGCGCCAAAACTTTATCGGTGTTTTTACGACACAACAATTGTGCAAGCGTACACACGTTGATGCAAGTATAGTTGATAGACAAATCTATCGGATATCGATCGCACGAGGAATGGGTTCTTGATGTCTAAATGTCAGAGCAATCAATACTGAAATTAAATGTAATGTTAGTATTGATGTTAGTGCAATATGTCAGATCTGCACACTAAAATATTTAATCAATGTCAACGCAATTAGAGTTAAACTTTAGAGATTAAATGTCAGTGTACTGAAAATAAATCCAATTGTGTTGAGTGTTGAATACTAAATATTAAAGTGAATGAAATATAAATGTGACCAAGTGTAAAGGGTAGAAATGATTCACTGAATATTGCTAAGTTACAATGCTAGATGCATCGAAAAGGTAAGATATAGATGAATTATCGCTGCAATGAAGTCCCTTTGAGTTCTTACCAACAATAGCTCCCTACTTAGTCCCGACTCAAATACAATCACTCCACCTCTCAGTGTGAGTAATGATGTGTATCCAGAACAAGTAACTAGTTTTTATCCCAGTCCCGAGTAGCTCTTACCTAACCCACTTGTTAATCTAACATGTCACCGCATCTCTCGATGTCAATGTATTGCAATTTCACTTTCGTTTTTAGAGCGGTTAGATCCAAGAATAAACAGATAAGCAATGTAAAGTAAGAATCAAAATGATCTAACATCAAAAGATACTCTCGTATTCATTTAATATCATCAAAATCCATCATCGTTTAAGAAGAATTAAAGAGTACAACGAAGCTTACTATCTCTAGACTACTAGGCCTACTCCCTAATTATTCCTCTTGCCCGGCATCAAGCACTTCCGGTCAGAAGCAGTTGCAGACTTGCTTCATCAGCTCCTGGATTTCCAGCTCAAATCTCAAATTCATACAGAATTTTCAGAATTAAATCCATTAGCTCTTAATGATTTCTTTCCCTCTTCATTTGTCTATTTATAGCCTCTAAAATGTTTTAGGATTCAGCCTTCTCTCTTAGATCTAGATCTGGATTTTGCAGTTGTCAAAATTAGTTAGAATACAGCTGTGCACTCACGCAGTTCTAGTATGTTCTTCACAAATCTGCAAATTGTCACTGCATCGTTGATCGCGTTCTGAGATCATAATTGTAGCGACATCTGTGAAATTCCTGTGTTAGTGCTTCCAGTTGTGAATTCAACTTCTACTCATTCAAGGTTCAGTTTCAATGCTATGACATCTATTGGTCGCAATTACTAGCTGATCTTATGGCTGCATTCGTCCAGCATTAAACTTCTAGGCTTAGTTCCTGCGCTGACAATATTAAGGCGCAATATATCGACTACTTGCGTCGATATTAGTACAAAAATAGATAAAATAACAAGAATTTAAACTAACTATCAATGAGTTTGAAAACATGAAAACTAAGTATAAAATGCTAACAATGCATGCTAAATGAAATACAAAAGAGACAATTTAAACAATAAATTAGAAAGAAAATCTATGTCATTTGTAATACCATCAGTTTTCCATGACATTAATAAAGCTTTTACCGCCAGAGGTGTGTTTCTGATCATGCTATATACTTGCTGTGTGTTTTTGTCTGTGTTATACGTTTTTTTGTGATGTTATTTTGTGTTGAGATATCTGTCAGATTATTACTCGGTGTTATGTATCGCATGTTGATTTTCCATGTATATTTATCAAATTGTGGATATTTTGAATATCATGTGTACTCTGATTTACTATCATGAGAATGTGTTGCGACTGAGATTATTGTGACATCATGTCATTGTGTGTTCATGGGTTGGGTTGTATAGTGGAAGACGTGGCTATCACCCATTCAAACGGATGATACTAAAATCACGCTACGATTGGTGACGATTGGATGGGGAGGGGTTTTGGGGAACCTCTCCACTGTGTTGGTGTGCTAGAGTTTGGGTGTATTGCATTGTGCTTGTGATTTTATTACATTTGGGTTGTGTTATGTTGTATGCTTCTTTAAAATGTTTTGAGAAAACTTCTGTGATATTGTGTTGTGTTTGTATGCACTTTAGAGACACACTGGGTTCTTTAGCTCACTCCCCCTCAATTTCTCTTAAAGATATTTTGGACTTAGGCGACTTGGTGTAACAGGACGATTTTTAGTAGTGTCGAAAATAATGATTTTGGGATCACAAATCCGATGAGTCGAGTCGTAATTTTATTTATTTTAATATTTATGATATCATTAACATCGTATTAAATTTTGGTTAGGAAATTTCACCATTTGCATAGTTAATTAAGTGAAAAAGATTAAATCAAAAAAGACGTGAAAGTTGAAGTCTATTAATTAAGGGTACTATAAGCTAATTGAAAGAAATATTAAGGCACTTAAGTGGTAATTATGCCTTTGAGAGGTTAGCTGGACAGTTTAACCTTTTAAATTAGTGAAATATGAAGGAAATGCTTAAGGGTAAAATAGTAATTATAAAAATAATAATTATAAACAAAACCTAAACGAATTTCATCATCTTCTTCATTGAGAAAAAGAAAGAAGAAACTTTAGTTGAGAACTTCAATATTCGGCCATAGCTAATCCACATTTAGGTAGGTGATTTTTCATCTGTTTCTAGTAATTTCTATGTTTTTGAGTTCTTATTAGCTTAATCTAGCTAACCTGAGAACTAATTTGTGAATCTTTCAAATGTTATAAAACTTGCCATTGTTGAATAAGCTTATTCTTGAAAGCTTTTGATGGATTTGTATGTTTAATGGTTAGATTTTGTAATTTTGTAAAGTGATTTTTGATTAATCTAGAGTTTAAGGACTAAATTGTGAAAAAGGGGAAATACATGTCGTTGATGTGAAATAATTGCATATAGGAGTTGGGTGAACACTCATAGATATTCTGCTGGTATGAGTTGAAGTGTAAAATGGTTATTTTACATGTTTTGTACTTAAGAACTAAATTGAATAGAAATGTAAAGGTTAGGGGTAATTTTGTAATTTTCTCAAAAAGGACTTATATGCATAAACTGATTAAATTATATGATTTAATGAGAGAATTGGTTGATTTATTGTGTTAGATCGAGATCGAGCCACCAATTGTGAAAAAGAGAAAATTTTAAAATAGTTCCTGAAGTTTCGTTCAACTGCAGTTTCGTCCGATAAGTTCGTAGTGTTAGTTTTTTTATTCAATGAAATGTCTCTTGTGTATTTAATGTTATGTAGCAAACTCAAGAAAGGTTGATTGTTCGAGAAGATCAGGAACGAATGAAGAAACGAGATGTCAAGCTTGGGTTCGATTATATGATTCGACACGATGGTTGAGATTCTACATGTGTTGTAGTTTCCTGACAGCTTGTGTGAGAAGCATTGTGAGTCAACAAATTCTGAATGAATACTGACTATTTGGACTCTTACGATGGTTGAGTTTCTGCATAAGTTACGAATTCTCATCAACTTGTGTTAGCAGCATCGTATACTGGTTAAACTCTGTCTAGGCTTGTAAGAGCTAACCCTATCTAGGCTCGTTAGAGATAAACTTATCTGAGCTCGTAAGAGCTAAATCTGTCTGGGCTCGTATGAGCTAAATTTTGGAAGACCTGAAGAGTCAATTCAACACTGTTCCATAGGATTATGAAGGCTTATCCACTATTATCTTTATAACTTATTTGGTTATTCTGTAAGATATTGATTATGCAAACTTACTAAGCTTAATAAGCTTACCTGTGTATTTGTTGTTGTTTTGTAGATTCATTTTGCTTTCTGAAGATCAAATCACCTTGAAGAATCACACTATCTGGAGAGCACGTTAGGTAATATTTACATCACTTGGTTATATGGCATGTATTAGGATAATGTTACCTTTAAATTAGTTGATTTTAGGATTGTTGGATTCTTTGTTGAACTAGGTTGTATGCTTGCTTAATGACATGAGTAAGCTACTATGAAATGAAATGTAATGTCTTATGAATTCATAGAAACTTGATGTGTTTTGAATGTATTAAGTGCTTGGTTATGAAAATACTTGATAAATTCGAGGACTTGTGTGAATTTTTGAATTCTACATACTTGTTTCGGTAGATCTCTTGCATGTATCGATAGAAGTATAGAGTAGAAGAGAGGCTGGTTGCTGACTTGCATTATATCGATAGAATCATAAGAAGTATCGTAGTTCTGTTTACAGTTGTATCGGTAGAAGTTGCAAGGTTAGACTTCGTAGCTCTTTGGAGTTTTTAGTACCGATAGAAGCATAATGTTACCCTTATTTCGGTAGAACCATCACAACTATAGGTAGAAAACTACAACTACTCCTGAATTGCTTATTGACTTGACTTATACCGATACTTGCCCAACAGATACCAGTAGAAGCCTCCCAAAATTATGAAAATGATAGTTTTACCCTTTTAAGTTGTATTGGTATTTAAATTGTGATTTATGATGTGTAAGATGTATTACTTTATTAAAATATAATAAAATGAAATAATATTGAGAGTTAATCCATGAAAGATGATCAGAAAGACCCCGAAACCCTAATCAACGATGATAATAAATTTTGAATGTTACATTTAGTGGTATCAAAGCTTACGGTTTAGCCAGTTCTTGACCTAAATTTATGAATTTAAAAGTTTAGAATTACATGCCATATAAACATGTGATAGTGTGATCATGATGGATCCAATCTAACCTTGAATTTTTGCAGATAAAGTGAAAATGTCTGATTCTGAACGAGGTGAAACTAATGAAGTAAATAGCAATATTCTGACTTTTGATTTTGGTGCAAGTCGAGGTGTACTGATTACCAATGATGAAAAACAAGGTAAAAATATATTATTTGGCTTGATGGGCTAGTCTTTTTCTGAGTTTATGCAGAATAATTCGACAACTCCGCAGCCTCTACCACTTTTTGTGCAACTTATTGTACGACCTGCGGCACCTCTAGTCGTGCCTCCACCTCCTCCGATAACTTAGCATAGGCATCGTATTTCGACAAATAAAGTTAGGAAGTACGAAGTAGAGGAATTCTAGGAAGCACCAAAGATGACCCATCTAGAGCTGAATACTGACTGGAGAATACTTTGAGAGTTCTGAATGAAATGACCTGTCCTCCTGAAGACTATCTGAGGTGTGTCGCGTCGTTACTGAAAGATGAAGCTTATAGCTGGTAGACGACAATGTTGGTTGTAGTTCCTGAAAATGAAATTAACTAGGAATTCTTCCAGATGGAATTCAAAAAGAAATACATCAACAAACGATATCTAGATCGGAAAAAGAAAGAATTTTTGAAATTAAAACAGGGAAATAAGTCAATTTCTGAGTACAAACGAGAATTTGTGTACCTTAGCAAATCTGCACGTAAGATAGTGCCGACAGATGAAGCTATGTGTATCCGTTTTGAAGACGGGTTAAATGATGAAATTAAAATGATGGTCGGTGGTTCAAAATTACGATCATTTGTGGTGTTAACTGATCGAGCACAAAAAAAAGAGAGAAAATTTATAACCACAAGAGGCAGAGGGAGAAGAGGTTTAGAGAATTCAGTAAAAAGGCTCATTCTAAAACTTTCTCATTGCCACCATCAAATAAGTTCAAAGAAAATGAAAATCGAGTGATAGCTTCGTCCGATTTTCAAAGTAGGAGCAGATCGGGACAACCTAAAACTAGATTTCTAAATAGGCATGCAGATAGTGTAGCTAGTGTTTGTAATGCACTTGGCCCCGCATGTGGTTACTGTGGAGATTTCATCAAGGTGAGTGTCGATTGAGAAAGGGAGCATGTTTCTGATATGGAGCAACTGATCACATGATACGAAACTGTCCGATGCCACTTGAAGAAGAAGAGAATCGGAGTGTAAAACTCCCGATCACACCACAAAAGGGTAGACGACCAGGTCAGCAGCAAGTAATGTAGGCAAAACTCGTAATGATAATAAAGATAATGCAAACAGGTCTGAGGCTCAAGCGCCTGTACGAACATATGTATTCGAGCTAGAGAAGAGGCTACTACACCTGATGTTATGACTGGTATATTTTATATTTTTGATGTAATTGTATGCTTAGATTGATCTAGGGTCGACTCATTCTTATATCTGTACTACTTTAGCAACTGATGAAAATTTGTCTGTTAAGTTAACTAAATTTGATGTACAAGTTACGAACCCTTTAGGTCATAGTGTCATTGTTAACCTAATGTGTCGTAAATGTCCACTGAAAGTCTAGGGCTGTGAGTTTCTTGCTGATTTGTTGTTACTACCCTTTTTTTTGTTCGATTTGATCTTGGGTATGGATTGGTTATCCGAGCATGATGCGGTGGTTAACTACAAACAGAGGCGGATTGATTTGAAATGACAAACAGGTGAGACGATCATAATTGAGTCCGATAAATTGAACTGTAGTGCAAGAGTAATTTTTACTATTTTGCTGCGTAGAAGATGGTTCGTAAAGGTTGCGAATAATTTCTAGCTTATATACTAGACACTCGGGACCTGAAGACAAATTAAATTACATCAACGATCTAAATTCAAGCCTATCTACAAATTAGTGTCCTAAGGAATTTAAACACTCAACAATATTATTCTTAGTATCAAAAAATTACCTTGGTAACTACAATTTACTGAAGTGCTTTACTAGGACACTAGACTTCAAGTAGATAGGCTTTCCACATTGTTCTAAGAATTTGGTAGTTTTGGTAGGTTAGATAAACACAATTTACTCAAATGATTGCATTGGGTTATTCTACAAACCTTGTTTTTTTAACCTTAGTCACGATCCTTTGTGTTAGGATTTTGTGCCCTTATTATAGTGGTTTAACTAATATTAAGGAATCTAAATTGTCCATAATCCTTAGGATTAAAATGAATAACTGATTCATAAGAACTATTGTGTTGTTTATAAGTTCAATTGGGGTGATACCTTGCCTTGGGTATGGGAGCAGCTAACTCCAAGAAATAAAGATATATGTGTGATTATTTGAATTGACAATACATCAGACATGACCGAAGTTGAATTTATCCTGGATCTATTTATAGATTTATTCACTTGTGACATTCATGGTGTAACTTACCTCAATCCTTAGTAAGTTGTTGACCATGTGTACTTAACTCATGTACTTCGATATATTGAAAGTCTGTGTTCCATTGGTATCGAAGCCAAAAGTTGATATATTGGGTGCATGACTTATGTATGGCATGGTTTCACTTATAATAGTGGAATTCGTAACTTGATTAAAGAGTAAATGATATCCTCTAACTAACATTACATGAATTATGAAAATAGAACGTGGTTACGAGTCTTTTGTCTAGGACGAATAATTATCATCACTACTTGTTAGTAATGATATTTTTTATCTGGAAAATGCATTGGTGACTATGAGATAAAATAAGATTGAATTGAGTGAACGAATTTTAAGTCAAATAGATCAAAGATTTTCTATGAGGGTAACACACAAATAACAAGATCATTGGACAAAAGCATAAAATCTAGGTTGCTTTGGTAATGGTATATAATAGGGAGATCAATTATGATACTTTTAGTGGATTGACTCATTGACTAAATAATTTGTGATTAATAAATGAAGAGTCAAAAATTAATTACAAATTATTTAAACCTTATTATATATGTTTGATCAATCCCTTTGCTAGCTCAATACAACTCTATATGGATGAAAACTGTTAGGGATCAACCCGATTAAGTAACGAACAAGTAAAAATAGCGAAAAAAATTGAGAAATTGAGCACACAAATTTAACGTGAAAAAACCCCTCCGAAGAGGATAAAAAACCACGCTCAAAGATAATTTTCCTATAATGACTAAAGAACGAAAAGTACAAAAGATAGAGATAAAAAACTAAACCCCAAAAAACCCAAAAACAAAGAACCCTAAAAATATAAACACTAAATTATCCAAAAGTGTTATGGTTTCTAATATCCAATGGGTGTATTTTCTAAGGTTGTAAAAGAGCCTATTTATAGGCTAAATTCCTAGGTCAAATAATAATAAAATAATCTAGACTAATTAGAGTTCGATTGAAACAAATAAACATATTTTAATTGAAAGATTATTTCTCAAATTTGACTGAAATAGGAGTCATACTTCAACAAATCTCCACCTTGACTCGTATTTCCACAATGCCATCTTTGCCAAACCTGCCACGAGCCTATCTTGAACTATGCAAAGAATTAACTGAGTCAAATTTATGCTTAGAAGCTGGAAGACTTCTAGCCTTCAACTTGTGCACTGCCAAATCAAAACTAACTCGAGTCTGATTTTCATGAAAATAGTGCCCTAACTTTTCAAAACTTGCATCCAAAAGAGAACCTCTCTTCAACGAAACGATCATACCTTTTTCCCTCCTATGACCAAGTTGCCTCCGCTCTAAAAGAGTTGAGTTCAATTCCATAACGGACGAGGGACGTCCGATTTCACCAGTCACTGTAAAACCTTCCAGAATATAAAGACTGTTGGTCCTTTTACCTTTTAACAAAACGAAAGTCCCACTAGAGACCTTAATGTCGCTAGACTTGATGTTGATCTTACAACATTTCGAGTCTAAATACTCAAAGGAGATGAGATTCTTTCGTAAATTAGGTACATACCTGACATCTGAAAGTGTCCTAATCGTCCCATTTTGCATTCTAATTTTAATAGTACCAATACCGATTACCTTACTAGATGAATCGTTTCCCATGTGCACAACTCCACCTTCAACTAAACTGTATGTAGAGAACAATTCTCTATTGGAATACATGTGAAAAGAACATCTCGAATCTAGGATCCACTCGAACGTAAGCTCGAAGTTTCGTTTGTTGAAACTAATAAGAAATCATCACAGCTTTCGTCGGTCAAATTAGCACCAGCTACATCTTCCTCGTTACTCTCAGCAGCTCTTTTATTTCGCAGTTTATAAACAATATGTGTTGACGTGACCTAACTTCTTACAATAGCGACACATTTTGTCTCGTTTCTTTAATGCTACCAAAATGAAAGTTTGTCTATCTCCCTTGCTATCCGAATCAAACTCATTGTCGAGTTTGTTTTTACTCAACAAATGACCCTTCACATCCTCGAACGACAATTTGTCTTTGCCAAAAATCAAGGTCGCCTTGAAATACTTGTATGAAGGTGTAAAGAACACAATAATAGCATAACCTAGTCTTTATCGTCAATCTTAACCTCAACATTTTTTAAATCATTCAAAAGAGTAATAACTTGACTGATGTGATCTCTAAGAAGTTCACCTTCATTCATGCGAAACATAAATAGACGTTGTTTCAACACTAAACAGTTAGCTAGAAACTTAGTCGCACAAAGAGTTTCCAGCCTTTTTCACAAGGCAAGTAATGTTTTCTCCATCAATTACCTCTTGCAATACAATTCGCAATGCACAACTGGATTGTAGACAGAGCCTTTTCATCAACCTCTTCCCATTCTAACTGATCTAAAATCTCGATTTTTTTCCAATAACGACCTTTTTCAAGCCAATTTGAACTAGAATTTCCATCATCCGAACGTGCCACAGATTGAAATTTTTAACTCCATCAAACTTCTCAATGTCAAACCTTATTGTTGCCATCTTTGAACGGGCTGATCTATGAAAATTGAAATAGCTCTTATACTACTTGTTGGGGATCAACCTGATTAAGTAACGAACAAGTAAAAATAACGAAAGAAATTGTTGAGAATTGAACACACAAATTTAACGTGAAAAAACCCCTTCGAAGAGGATAAAAAACCACAGGCAAAGATAATTTTACTATAATGGCTAAAGAATGAAAAGAACAAAAAAAGGAGATAAAAACTAAACCTCAAAAACTGAAAACAAAAAACCCTAAAAACGTAAACACTAAATTCTCCAAAAGTGTTATGAGTTCTAATATCTAATGGGTGTATTTTTTAAGGTTGTAAAAGAGTCTATTTATAGGCTAAATTCCTAGGTCAAATAGTAATAAAATAATCTAAACTAATTAAAGTTTGATTGAAACAAATAAACAAAGTTTAATTGAAAGATAATTTCCAAAATTTGGCTGAAATAGGAGCCATACTTCAATAAAAACGATATCTAAGAAATACATTGCATGGATTACTATTCGTGGTAAATGCATTTTCTTTAAACAAGAGATGACTTAAAAATTAATTTAATTCCTTTATATTATTATTTAATTAAATGTAATTAAATAATCAAGTTCAAAGTGAAAAAAAATTAATTATTCATATTGTAATTTTACTAAATAGGACAATTAATTTTCTTACTCATAAATTTTAATACGATAAAGTTATCATGACTTTGATGGAATTAAAATTAGGTTAAAAAAATAATTTAGTTGGATTAATTATTTTTAATTAATTAAATAATATTTTGGAAATAGAAAACTTGTTATTTATTTGGATAATTTTAATTTAAAACCAGACTGGATATATAATTACCTAAGTAGCGTAGTATTTGGGTAAATGTGCAACACATTGAGATGGGATACCCAGTATGTGCCGCCCACCTCTATGAGTTCTAGTAGAACTCTAGTTTTCTATTAAAATATTATTTCCCCCTCTTTTTACTCTGCTAGAACTCTTGTCATTCCTGCTTATATATAGGGATTAAAGGTTGTTAAAATTCATAAAGAAAATATATGAGGATACCATGAGGAATTTTAGTGAAAATTTTATTTGAGTTATTTGAACTCAAATAAATTCTTTTTTCGTGAGTACTTGTGAAGTTAAAATTTCATTCTCCTCGGCAATTATAATTCAAATTTGGCAGAATAATTTTTTTTGTTTTGGATTTCCCTTAGAGAAAGTCAACTTTCCCCATTGGAAAGTCTCGATTTTCATCTTGTGTCTGGTTTTTTAAAAAGACCATACTCTCTAAATATCTGAGGGTTTGAGAATAGCAAATAAGATCATTCAATTGAAAGCTAGAAGGATTTAGACACTAAATTCAAGATTTGTCACACCTCTAGCACCTCTAAAGGGGTCTCGTTAACACTCGTAATTAGCAAATCGATTTTTTTCATTACTAAAAAGAATCCTTGGCTTGTTGGATTACAGATAATGCCTTGGCCCCACCACTCGCATCTCTATTTACTGGCACCATACATTGTTAACGAGGATCCAAGATACATATGCAATCAGCAAAAGGAACAAGGTCTTATGCTACCCTAATAGTTGAGACCTCCTTAAAGTTGAAAGTCTTAATCAATCTAGTTGTTTTATAAACTTTGAGACCAAGTTTACCGGTAGCCTTTTTAACATGAACAAGTCAAATGATCTTGTATAAACTAGAACACTTTTTTCTTTTTCCTACAATGTTGATGTCCAAGAACATCAAAATTTTCTATTGTCAACCCCTCTTTGTCTTAACATAATTGAGTATCATAAAACCAAGCTTTAAAGCCTCACTTTCTGGCTTCGTATCCTCTTTATTGATGGCAATCAACTTGCCTCGCTCTAGGTAGTCTTGTATCACGAACCATCACATAAGAAGCATTTCACTAGCTTTCTATCTTTTTTTTTTCTCCCATAACTTGTTAAACTTCCACTTTCCTATTTATGGTTTCCTATTGCCATTTTTAGGTTGTCTTCTTTCTTGACCTCCCCAACCATTTCCCTTCTCCTTGAGCTTGGAGACTCGAACTTTTCCTTTTTTTATACCAAGCTCGATCGAGAACTCAATTGTTGTCATAGCTTTGGCCAAATCTTAGACACCTCTTCACTGCAACTCTAGCTTGGCCCAGGGCTTAAGTCAATCCATAAAGGAGGAAAATGTCACTTTTTCACTCAAGTATTAAATTTGGAGCATCAACTCACTAAACTCTCGCACATACTCTTGACATGTGCCTTATTGAATAAGTTGTCACACTTGGCCCAAGCCTTATCCTCAACATACTCATGGTAAAACTGCTCTTTAAATTCGTTTTGGAACTCCACCCAAGTCCCAATACTGGTGCCAACAAGCTTTTCATCTATGCACCTATGATGCCACTGCAAAAAAGTGACATCAATTAAATACATTGAATAAAATTTACCTTAGTATCATCATCCTCGATGCCCACAACACAAAAGTATTGTGTCATTCCCCACAAAAAAGTTATCTACGTCCCTCAAAGACCTTGTCCCAACTCTTTTGGCTCAAGGGGATCAATCTTGTGTTTGGGTGTCATAGCTAACACCTCATTACCCCTAACTGCTTTGCATAGAACAAGCTCCTCCTCAAGTTGTTTCTACTTGTTTCTTCAAAGCCTTCACCATGCTTACGAGAGCACTATCGCTTTAGGTTAGCTTATCCACAATGGAGCAGAGAGCCCTTAACATATCTTCCATGGTAACCTTAAAAGTGTCTTGCATCTACTCCTTGAGCTCATCTCCCCCATAGTCCGACTTTACAATGCAACCTTCAACCACCTTGAGGTTTTCCTTCACATCACCCATGGATTCCTCAAGCTTAGCAACCCTACCATCTATTACCAACAACATATCCCTTGAATTGTTTGGTTTCTTGAACCTCCCATGGGTATCTAGTTAGACATATTAACTATTTGATTGATTATACATCTCAACTCAACACTTTAATGGACTTAGCTTTAATACCAACTATCACGGGTCTAGACTATAGCCTAGCAAACTGCATGCCTTAGGTAGTAAATTTGCTTCAAATTTACCTAAGTCAATCTAAATCCTCAAAAACTGAGCATCTTAGAAGAGAATTATCTAAGGCATTGATGCTAAAAAACAACTAAGAAAAATAAGCAAGGCAACAAGTATAAAACACAAGAAAGTTTTTAAAGTATTACAAGATTGAGTGATTACAAATAAGGTGGGGAAGGCCTCTATTTAACGATATAGATCAAATTACATTAACTCCAAATTCAAGCCTATCTACAAAATAGAGTTCTAAAGAATTTAAACTTTCAATAATTTTATCTTTAGAATTACAAAATTACTCTGGTAAGTACAATTTACTAGAGTATTTTATTGGACCACCAAGCTTCAAATAAATGGTCTTTCCACAATGTTCCAAAAACCAAGCCAATCCTTGTGGGTTTAAATAAGTCAAATTTACTCAAATGATTACCTTAGACTATTCCTCAATTCACAATCCTTTATACGCGGGCCACAAGACTAAGCAAATTTCCTATAGTTTCTAGTAGGATTGTAAATGAACCAAGCTTGAACAAACAAATCTCTGTTTATTTTTTAAGTTGTTCATGTTCAATTCATGTTCGTATTCGTTAAGAATTTCAAAATTTTTGTTCATGTTCGCTTGTTTAATGTTCACAGATATTAAACGAACATGTTCAGAAACATATAATTGAACATGTTCACGAACAATGTTAATGAATAATAAACAAACAAACAAACAATAAATACATACACAGTTATTCTTTTAATACTTTATAAGAAAATATCATTAATAAATAATCGAATCAATAAATGAGCTTTTAAACGAGCCAATAAATGAGCTTTTAAACAAGCTTGTTTGTGAACATAAATGAACCGAACACATCTCTGTTCGTGTTCATTCGTTTATTAAACGAACATAAAAATTTTGTTCATACTCATTTATTTAGCTTAATAAACGAACATAAACAAACATTATACGAACGGTTCACGAACAGTTCATCGAACGTTCTGTTCATTTGCACCCCTAATTTTTAGACAGCATTAGGCCTTTTCTTGGTGAAACTCTCAAAATAATAAAAAAGAGCCCATTCTTTTATTTAACTTATTCTTTTAAAACTTGTCATAAATATATCATTTGTCGACAAAATTTTCTGCAATCTTATGTTCCAATATCATGTTTAAAGCTCATATTGCTCAAGTTAAAACACAATGGCACAGCTAACTGCAACTGCAAGAGCATGAAAAGTCATTTCTTTTAGTAGATATATGTTTAGATTACAAGTTTCTTATGGAGAGAGTGCAAGTTTAATCCTAAAAAGATTACAGCCTCAAAAGGGAGAACCAAATTAGCATCTAAGATTTTAAAAAGTGGACTGAATTGGGTAAAATCTCAGTTTTCCTTCTACATTCGCAGTGGCAGGCGCCTCAAAAAAAAAAAAAAAAAAAACAATTGTGATAATGCCTCCAAAGAATATGCTAAAAGTTAAGACAAAGCAATAAAATTGTCATTTGAAAGCTAACTCAGCACTTGACAGATCCAAATCACCGGGAATGCAAAGATAATCAGTCCCTCAGTAAAATCTTTCTAGCTTCTAATTCAAAATCTGCTATAGTTCAATAATAACAAGTTAAGAACAGTAATTATTATACGAGTAAGAGAAAAATACACGAGAAATCCAAGGGAGATAAGAGATTCGCTCTGAGATGTGTACTTTTCCCTAACCCAAACTCAGGTGAATTTTAACCCATATAACTGATACTGCTTTCTCCTTTAAAGATTAATAATAATTAGTTTCTCACCTTAAATCCGAGCTGAATGGCGCCCAGATTGAATGGCTTCCTGGAACCTAGTGATCTGCTGTAAGAACCGCCGACAGTGAGAAATATGAGAAAACAGGAATTGGGGAATGACATAATAAAAAGAACTACCGAAAACACCAAAAGGAAAATAACAAAATTTAAGACATTAATGTTGCCTGATACGGAATGGAAACATCATATTATCATTTTGATGATAGAATACAATAGACTGCTACGCAAACACAAATTAGATAAGAACTTTCACAAAGAACAAAGATATGAGAGATCAGCAGCCCATAGATGTGCATCATAATAGTCAATATCAATAGGCAGATTTTGTGGAAAAAAAAGTGAAAATGAGAAAAAACAAAACTACTAGTAATATCATAATTTAAACAAAAGTCAATGGTGTATTTAGCACCCATTAAAAATCACGTACCTAAATCCAAAGAATAATGAGAGAAACGAGTTTGGAAAACTCTTCAGAATTTAGCTGGCAGTAGGTGTTATGAATAAGTGCTTGTGATAAATGAAATCAGAAAAATGAAGTCAGAGAAGCTCAAAAGAGAAAGGGGTTAAAGATGGCATTGTGGAAACAGTTAATCACCAGAGAAGAAAGTTTAGATTTTACGCTGCCTCAACCAATTGCTTTTGGGTTCATGGGGCTCCTTCTTTATTCGTACCCCACTCTTCTTCAGGCTCGTTACTATTAACAAGTACCGCACCATCACTAGATTTAGCATCCACAACAACAGCCTCCTCTTGGCTACCATCTTCTCCATTTTGCTCCTCTAAATTCTGCTCATGTCCATTTTGTTCTGCAGCCTGTAAGGCAGAAAAATGAAGGAAAAAAGACAGTAAATTCCAAAACCAGAGTCATCAACAACTCCAGCAGTTCCAATGTTTTTCTGTGCTGCTGGCTTAAGATAAAACAGATAATAAAGGTTATATACCACATGATTAAGGTCACCATTTTCATGAGCCTCCACAAGTGTCAGCCGTGATCTATCAGCATGTTTCAAATAGTCTGCTGCAGGAGGATAAACACCCCTACCGTGCAATTGAGAGTTGAAAGCATAACCTTGTGAGACAGGAAAATAGGATGTGCCGACCACAGCTTTGAAACCAAAGCAGGTGGTACCAAAAAGGCCAAACAATCAAATCTAAAAATGAATTATCCAAAGAGATCATCCTAGAGTGGTAACAAAAAAAATGAAATCATATTTGATAAAATTGCATAGCAAATTTCACTAAAAAAATTGCACATTAAATAGGCAACAAATACCACATAACAATAAATAACAGAAAGGAATTCTGTTCGATACCTTTTCTCTCGCGCTCTAGTTTCAACATCAAGAGCAAGTTTCCAATTCTCAAACATGCCTGGATACTCTTGAGGGTTGGCCAAAGATTCAGCAGCTTTTGGGTTAACCTGCAAATGATGCAAGCATTACATCAAATCATTTTGCAATCTATACCATTAATCAAACTTAACCAGAAACACAAGTAATAGATTTTGAGCTTGATTACAGTAAACATGAAAGTCCAACAGATTCATGTTGCAAGGGTAGAAAGAATTAAATATCGTGGCACTTGGAGTAGGAAAGAATATATATTAAAATGCTCCACCACAAAGGACTTATTAAATGAAAAAGATTCCCATCAAAGATTCCTTCAGTACTTTAATGATGCAATGTTTGAAAAAAACACACAAAAAAAGGATAAGACTGTTTCCTTAGCTTTCAGATGTAAAATCTCTAAGCACATTTTCAAGCCAATTTGTTTCCAGCAAAATATCAAGATTTTATATCATAATATCAATAATCAATTTGAACAAAAGGGCAAAAAGTCAAACTATACTAGTATACATCTGGGACGACAATGGTAGTTAGGGCAATGTTGAGACACAATCATGACTCATGGACGATAAGCTTAGAATGGAAGAATAGAATGCGAAGGAAGAAAAGTGTATTTTTTTTATTTTATTGGTTATAGAAAAGCAATATTTTGAATGTTGCAAAAGTACAACGAAAATCAAACATGTAAAAATGGAACTCGCCAAGAACAGTGTACCAAAACACACCAGAGATTTAAATATTGGCTACTAACCCTGTTGAGGTCTTTTCTCCAAATAGTCACTATCTCTGAAACCTTGCTTGGAAGATAAGATCGTGCCATTAGAGCTGCCTCAGGTATCCGATTGCTGAAAAAGGAATACTTAAAATATATCTATGCCTAGTAAATGGCAGTCTACTTTTTAGGTATTTCATAATGTATTACCTTTCCGCCAAAAGCTGGAGGCAGTCCTCAAATTTACCCAGCATGAATAAACAAAGGAAAGCAACATTGTTCTTCCCTTGCTCTTTGGAAAGGGATGCTAGTCTTGATATTCCTTCAGCATCTCCCAAAGAGGAATAAAGCAGCAATAAACCACTCAGATCTATCGCATGTTTCATGCATTCCTCAGCCATTGCAAGCTGCAATGACAAGTTTAGCATGATTAATAAAACTGATTCAAGTACAAGCAGAGAAGGCATAGTCCAAAATTAACAATTCATGTGTCGTGTATGTCTATTGAGCAACTTTAAGAGAAACAACTAATGCATGTAGTAGTAAACTCAAAATCCACAAGAAATCTGCAACATACACATCTGACATTAAGGCTAAGTTTCCCATTGAGGTTGAGAAGTGCTTTTCAACCCAAATCATAATTTCAAGCCAAAAGCAATGGTAAACAAGGAGCTTTTCTAACTAAACCATGTTTTTAAACTGGGTTTTTTTTTCTTTTTGGTGAAAATTTTTAAATTGGGTTTTTAACCCAAGCCAAAATTTTTAGCTTTTGCAAAAGTGCTTTTGCCTAAAATTACTTCTTATCTTCATTAAATAAGTCCAACATATCTTCTAATTTACAACATCAAGCTAAGATGGACATTGTATCTTCTCAAAAACACTTTGTTACAGAAATGGTAAACATTGTCAAACTTTTCAAAAGGACTTTTCAACCTCAATTGTAAACTAGCCCTAAATCAAGAGCAAATGCCTTATTCAAATGGTGATTTTCAGCCACATCACGACAACATGACACAAAATAAAGGTAACAGGAGAAAGAATGAGAATCATAACAGAGTGAAGTGGCATTGAAACAAATTATGAAAATCAGAAAATATGCAACACCTTTCCAGTTGACATAGCCAATTCTCCCAACAGCTTCCATTTAGACCCGCTCCGAGCTTCTGTGGCTATTTCCTGCACAAAAGAGTATGTGTCTCTTATAGTATAGAAAATTTGTTAAGGGCACAATTAAAGCTTAAACAAAACAAAATACATCACTCAAAGATTCAAGCAAACAACTCTTACCTTAGCAATCTCCAGTTTACCAAGCTGCATGGCAAGATCAAATCTGTAATCAGGGTCAGTAGCAACTTCTAGAGCATCCTCTATCATACCTCGTGATTCCAGGAAATGAGCCACACTATAAGTAAGGAAACCAATGGTTAAATCCAAAATTACTTCAATAATCAGAACATAAATACACAGAAATTGAACATAACAAAATTTTAAAATAAATAGCATTCAGGGGGAAGGAATACCAAAAGTAAAGAGACTAGCATTTTAAGTACTAGTTATGGAGATACGTTAAATTTAGAATTCCAAGTTTCTCAACACATGGAGATATGAAACATGTTAGCATATGCAGAACAAGAATTCCAACTACAAGAGGCATAAATATTCAGTCAAAATGACAAATCAAGAACCAAATATTGAAATGAAGGAAAAGAATAGGAAAGGAGAAGATGTGAATTCTACAATCACAACCCAACTTGGAAAAGTTGCAAGAAAACTGGAAGGTGGAAACATGACCAACAATATTCTTTGATATCAGAAGGAAAATATTTTAAGGTATATACCTATTATGGTGCTCCTTAGGAATTGAAGGTAATATTTCATTGGCCCTTTCCAAGTCTCCTCGCATCACAAGGGTCTTGTACTCAATCAGGCTGAGAAGTAATGTATAACCCATAACACTAGACAATATGAAACAGATGAGGGTAAACTGTCATTTATACTGCCTTTACAAAGCAAAACCGAATGTGCATTGACATAAAATTAGCAATCACTAGCATACTTACTTAAACTCTTTGTCTATCAAATATACCCGACTTTGGCTTGCAAGATATCCCAACAAGTACATAGGACGATCCAAATGAAACATTGTGGTCACCTAAAACCATTAGATAATCAACCTCCAAAAACCAACGCATCTAACTTATAAAACACTTTCAAGCCAAGAATAAGCAGAACACAAATACCTCTCCACCAACACAGTAATTAAGTCTCCATGAAGAGTTGTAGTAAATGAAACAGTCCCCAACCCATATGCCAGTCCTGACCCGTTCATTGGTTTCATGAAGAAGTTCAAATGCATCCTCAACCCCTTCTTCATCAACTTGTCTTCCACTATCTAAGTAAGATTGAACCACAACCCGCTGCATCAAGAAAAATATCATCAAATTCATTTCTCCAAACTGTAAGAAATCATGCATTTAACAAAGAAAGAGTCCACTCTGCAAAAGGTTTTGCAGATCTAAGAAGCAGATTACACTAAGGAGACTTACATTGTATTTAAGGATATAGAAAGATGTATCACTGGCAATTGCCACCAAATCACCACTATCAGCCCAGTAGAGATTCTGACATTTTTAGTAATGTAAATAAAATGACATTTAGAATGCAAGGTAGCCAAGGAGAAGAAATGGGGCTCATAGAACTATTTTAGCTTACTTTCACGGTAACATCAATTCGACGAATCATCCTGCATTCAGCCCAATCATAAAAACAAATAAAATCACTGGAGCACATTGCTAGCAAAGTGCCTCCAAAAATATGCTCTGCAGAGAAGTTTGGCCGGAAAATCCTCTTTTCCTGAAAATGATAAATATCCGTTGATACCATAACATTGTAAAATGACACTTTAACTTGGCATCATATAGAATCCCTTAAAAGATATGAAACTACAATAGTACGCATAATAAGTTACTAACACGAATTCATCACCATAAACACCTAAACAATAGCTAGTCAATTTGTTCAAAGCGGAAAAAGAAAATCTCAAAAATTGAAACCCCTTTTCCCTACCCAAAATTTATTAATCCTATTAAATCCAGCTCCCTATCTGCAACAGATCTGTTGCTTATAACATATCTTTCAACATCTGAAAACAATGTGTGCATGCACAAAAACCATTTTTTATATGAAGAAAAATACCTTTGAAGATAAGAAACCATCTAAATGACAAACTAGCAAAAACCTGGAAATTTTTGCTGAAAATCTTAATCTTGGATGTGCTCTCTCTAACAGCATACTCTCCATCAGGTGACCAAATGAATTCCAATGCTGAACCAAATGACCTATTTCTCCATGCCAAAGCTGTATATATGATATACTCACCATCTCCACAGACAACAACAAACCTCCCATTTGGGTTATGCTTTAAGCTCTGAGAAGAACAAGATAGTGCAAAAGGTCAAAAGATTATACACAAATACAAACATAAACACAACTTACAAAAGAAAAGGGAAAAAGAATCAACATTTTTTAGGAGAGACCCGTAATCTTATACACAAATTCACTTGAAAGAGGCTCAAAAGCATCAACTTACTTGAGGGTATAGATCACAAGTCCCCAATTCCTTAACAGCCAAGGGCAACCTTTCTCCATCAGTAACCTAAAAACCACAGCAAAAAAGCTTGCATCATTACCTTAAGGTGAAAAATCCAATATTGAAAATCATGCCATGAATGCAGAAAGAGAAATAGTTTATGACAGAATACACTACCTCAATTTGTCCCTACACTCTTAATATTCACAGTTTGAATTTCGTTATGCTTAGCCCATATGATCTTTCCACTGTCGTCCATACTTGATACAGGTACTTCACGACCAATTTTCAACATAATACATACCCAATCACAATCCTGTATGATAGAAGCAGCATATTGGTTTTAGCCATAACTTAGTAAGAACTTAAATCAGGACTCCAAATAAAGGTGTTCATGGGTTGGGCCGGGCATATACCCAGCCCAAAATATAGGCCCCATATTCTACTCAAGCATGTCCATATTTGTAACTTGGTAACGCAAGCCCGTTTAAACTCACCCATACTATCTTTTCTGAAAACAATTTAAATAACTTGTTATTTCTTATTTAATCTTTAGTTTTTTTTTTCTTTATCCAGAGCTTGAACATGGACAACTTAACATATTTTTTAATGTTTAAACTACAACTTTACATATTTAATCTTTATATAACATAACATAATATATAAATAAAATAATAAGTTACATAATTAGAAACAGGCCAAGCTCGGGCATTGAGTGATGGAGAGAAGTCCCGGATCATCATTTTAACAAGCCTTATTTTTTTGCCCAAGTTTTAGGTCTAATATTTTTATCAAAGTCCTCCCCAATATTGGCCAGGTAGTCTAACTCTTGATTAGGCCTAATCATTAACTTGCTAGCAAAAAGAAACATACAACTAAAGAAGTAGCTCAAGCAGCCTAAAAGAATGGCAATTTTAATTCATTTCTCTCATTCTTAGAACAAAACAGACATGCTCTAAACTAAATGAAATACAGTGTAATAGCATTTAATGACCAAAATTTATTATAATACTTAAATAAAAATAAACAACCCGGAAAAAGTTGAAACTGAAAAAAGAAATGAACACAATTGTTGCATCATTTAACCAACAGATGGTACCTCCTTGAACCTTTCATATATCCAAGTGCCCAAACTCTTTCAAGGCCATAATTCAGTGTATTTTCAAGCCTGAAAACAAATGAATTTATTAAAAAGTCTAAATGTTGAAGAATTCAAATATATCATTGCATACATCAAAGATTATTAAGATCAAAATTGGTACACACCTTACATAATGTTTTATTCTTTTTTCTTTAAATAAAAAGTTATATGAGCAGTCTCTCAGTGTAGGATACGGGTAATTTTTATGTAGAAATGGGTATTTTCTTGGGAAAGATAGTGTTTCATTAAAAATTATAAATCAAAAAAATTTTGATTTTTTATTAATGTATTACTTCAGTTTGGTAATTTTATCGAACTGGGTCGATGTCACTTAACTCGAGAAACCAAACTCAATCCAAAATATTATTCATAGTATAGATATTAATGGTGACAAACCAACATGGCTCCAGACCATGAATTTCTACATCTATCTCAAGATGTTCGAGCCAACATTTTTACAATAAAAAAGCATTCACACTTTAACAACACAAGACCAAGACAAGAAGTTGAGAAAAGAAGTGCAAACTTGAATTTTTATGAAGAAAAGAACATATATATCAGCCTCACAACAAAACAAATCGGCACTGAAACTTGAAAGGGATAAGCATGGAAAACAGAAATTTTCTATCTGAAGAATTACCTATAAGTGGTAGCATGCCAGATACGAACAGTCCCATCCTCAGAACCAGTAATGATAATTGGAAGATCAGGATGGAAACAAACTGCAGAAACATTGTGTGTGTGACCTTCCAATGTCTGAACACAACTCTTGGTTTGGTAGTCCCATACCTACATCCAAGGAATTTATGTGTGAATAGTTCCTCAATACTTATTTATGATCAAAAGATAGCAGGATATGAATAGTAGGGCAAACCTTAGCAGTGTTATCATCAGAACCGGTGATTAGATAGGGCTTATCACCACCGGAAAAGTAATCAACACAATTTACACCTTTTTGATGGGCATCCAAAGTAAAGTTTGGTTCGGGGGAGCCAAGATTCCAAATCTAGAAATTTCACAGAGCCCAGACAAATTTAGCATGGTTACACCAAAATGTAGTAACATGAAAGTTACAAAGAGAAAGGTCGTTTATACCTTTATGGTACGGTCTAGAGATGCACTGGCAAAAGTGTTAGTGTCTTTGGGATTAAAAGTCACTTGCATAACATAATGAGACTGGCCCTCAAATATCTGAGTACACACCCAACCCTTCTCCCAGTCCCAGAGTTTTATAAGCATATCATCAGATGATGACAATACATATGGAAGAGTAGGATGGACAGCCACACATCTAATGTAATCAGTATGTGCCTCAAAAACTTTGACCTTATCCATAGTGTTGTAATTATATACACGAATAAACATGTCATCAGCTCCAGCAACAACCCATTGTTTGCGGGTAACAAACTTGGCAGACCTAACTGCAGATGAAAGATGTTGACTTCAGAGAATGGTAATGACCATCAAGATGAAAATAGAAGGGGAAAAAAAGCAGTACGATCAAACCAAAATAAGTGCATCATGGAAAGAGATGAAAAAGTACCTGGCAACTCAATGACCTCAAACGACTTAGCCATGGTCTGTGCAACAAGATACTTATTGTTAACAGTAAACAATAAGTGAAGATCCGAACAATTCAATTCAACATATCATGACTTCAAAAGTTCAAAAATAAGCTCTAATACTACTTGAATCACATGTTAAGCACTTAAATCTTATACAAATCAAATACCATCAAACTACAAGCAATTTCCATAGCCTTATATCATGGAATAACTATGTCAAAATGCAAATGGAAAATGCATTCTTTGTGATACAAACAAAAGAAACAAGAAAAGATCCACGGTTAACGCCAAGCCATATGCATGAAAAGATTAATATTCCTGTGTTCCCTAGGTTCTAGCAGAGTTTTATAACAGCAGTTGCTGCATATACTATAGCACTTATTGACATCTAAGTAATCATAAAATAGAACTAGATGGAAACTAGATAGCCTAAAGATTGAGTTAAGGATCACTATATGTAGTGCATTCAATTAAATCTTGAAATAGAAACAGTAACAATGGAGTCCAAAGTAATGGTTAAGAAGTTTGTAGGAGTGATATGTTTCATCAATGAGGCTCAAAATTCAACTCCTATGGAGGACTCAAAGTGATCCGTTTCATAAAAGAATTAAATGAATGGAGAGGTACTAGAAGATGTTTTACAATTCACAACTGTAAGATAATGCCAGTACCAAGTCAAAAAGTCACAAGAACGAATACTGTCTACGATGTTCATTGATGAATGGCAGATGACAATACATCAACAAGATGGGTCAGATTGAAATGAAGATAACAGATGATAATAAAAGAATTGCTGGAATAAGAAAGGAAATCACTCCTATTAAAGACAAAGTGAAATCAAGTAGCATCCTTTGTTTTATTTCAGATAAGCAGCAAAGGTCTCAGGTAGCTCTGATATAAAAAAACTTTCCATCCAAGCAGAAAGGTAAAGGTAATCGTTTTTTTTTTCTTGGAGGGCAGGGGGTTCACATTTTTTGGTGCAATAACTAAGATATTTTGCCCTTTTGCTAACAAGATAACTAAGAATGAAATACCTCTGCATCTTGCAAATGAATCAAGCCTTGCACCAAGCAGAATGGACTAGTATGGATTAAAGCTTACTTAAGCTAATCTAGTTTCAAAAGGGGTGTTATGGGACGGATTTGAAAGTTAGTTTTGTTTGTTGGAGAAGTCGCCCGTTTATTTTAATATATGTGTTAGTGATACGATGCGTAGGAGTATTATGAACCACACCGTTTTACCGATTCCATGTTAGCGTCAAAACTCTGCGTTTTACTTTAGTTACACGCTGCGTTTTGTACATGGTTGTTAGGGGCGGTTACAGCTTTGCTAATAAAACAGCTGCTTTTGGGTGTTTATATACATGAAAAATATTCAGAATTATTTTCAATCTTCTTTCTCTAGAATTCTTTCTGCCATTCTTCCTTAATCTCCTTTTCCTCTTAAATTTCTATTCCAGATTTACGCTCTTAACAAGGGTATCACAGCCTCTCGATCCTATGGCTAGTGAAGGTGTGACTACTCGCATGAAAAAAGAGTTGAACCAGCTGCAGCAGGAAGTGTCTCAGATCGACACTAAATTGGAGGCCCGATTTACTGCTTTGCAATCGTCCTTGAAGGATGAGTTGAAGGGCTTGTTGGAGCATTATATGAAGCCGCAGGGGTCTTGTTCGTCGTCTAGTTTGTCTCCTGACAAGGAGAAGGGTATCTTGGGTGAATTATCGCCTGGGGTGAAGGTTAAGGAGAACCTTTTGCTAACCCTACGAACGGAGATTGGTACCAATGGTGTTAAGTCACGTTTTACTAGTGTTGAACTTCCAACTCGAGATTTTAAGCTGGAGTGTCCTTGATTTGATGGATCGGATTTCCATGGCTTGTGGTCCAAGTTAGAACAATATTTTGAGATGGAGCCACTGTCTAATGCAACTAAGGTGAGGGTGGTGATGCTACATCTCGAAGGAAAGGCATTGGAGTGGCATCATTTCTTTGCACAACGGAGAGGGGGTCTACCTCGACTGAGTTGGGAGGTATATGCTCAGGCATTGCTGGATCGGTTTGGATCTAAGTCTTACCTCGATCCAATGGAGGAGTTGGTGAATCACAAGCAGCTCGGGTCGGTGGATCAGTACTATGAAGGTTTTGTAAGTCTTCTTAACCAATTGCATTTGCCTGAAAGCTAAACCCTCAGTATTTTTCTTAGTAATTTGAAGGGAGAAATTAGTCAATATTTGAGATTGTTTGAACCTCAGTCATTAGCAATTGCTTACAAGTTAGCTCGAAAGGTGAGGGCATTATGCAGGGGCCATTTCGGAAAGGACCTTTGTGGTCTGGAGGGGTTCCTTCTAAGCCGTATTATCAGATCACCAGAGAGCATGTTTCAACTGCAACTCCAGTTGAGGGTAGGAAGAGTTTACTTACAAAGGGGTTTCGTGGTAATGCCACTAAGTCGTTGACTCAGGCTGTGATGAAGGATTGTAAGAGGAAGGGGTTGTGTTTTTGGTGTGCAATGAAATATACTCTTGGTCACATGTGTAAAATCTCAGTTGTATCAGTTCATGGTGGAAACTTCCTTTTCTAATGATGGTGTAGAGGTGGAGAGACCTTCTGAGGGTGTTGATCAGTGAGAGTTGGTTGAAGCTAAGGTGGATGAATCTGTTCCTGTTTTGTCTATTCATGCCTTGAAGGGATCCCAAGGGCATGAAACTATGAGGTTGCGAGCTACTATTAACCTACAGGATGTGGTTATTTTGATTGATTCGAGTAGTACACATAATTTTGTGGACTAAAAATTGACCAAGCGATTGGGGTTGAATTTTGTACCTAAAGGGCAGTTGCGAGTTATGATTGCTGATGGGGGCAGTTTGTTGACCAGAGGGTGTGTAAGCTTGTGGGTGGGATTCTCAAGGACACCACTTTGAGTTTGATTTCATGGTTTTGTCAGTGAAGGGTTGTGATTTGGTATTAGGGGTTCAGTGGCTGTCTTCCTTGGGCCCTATTGTTTGGAATTTTGCTGATCTCACTATGTCTTTTGTGCATGATGGGATTCCTTGTGTTTTACGAGGTATTGTTCCAAGGGATCTTCATGTGACCAAAGGGTCTCCCTTAGCTAAATGTATTGGCATGGTAGAGCATAGCCTTAGCCCTGTACTATTGGTTGCTCAAGGTGATGCAACATTGGCTGTAGTACCTTCTTCTTTACCCCTGGGATTGCAGATGCTTTTAGATGAATTTGAAGACGTTTTTCAGGTGCCTACAGAACTACCTCCCCATAGGGTACATGACCATTGTATTCCTTTGCTTGATGAGTCCAAGGTGGTCAAAATAAAACCCTATAGATATCCCCCATTTCAGAAATCCGAAATTGAGAAATTGGTGAAGGAAATGCTTGAGGCTGGGATCATTAGGGACAGCACCAGTCCTTTTGCATCTCCTGTGGTGATGGTAAAGAAAAAAGACGGAAGTTGGAGATTATGTATCGATTATAGACAGCTTAACCAGCTAACTATAAAAGATCAGTTTCCTATCCCTGTGATAAAGGAGCTGTTGGACGAGCTGGGGGCAGCAACTCATTTTTTCAAATTGGATTTACGTTCTGGTTATCATCAGATTTGTATGAGTGAGAAAGACATACACAAGACTGCTTTTAGGACGCATGAGGGGCATTATGAATTTTTAGTAATGCCCTTTGGCCTTACTAATGCTCCTTCTAATTTTCAAGCTTTGATGAATGCAGTTTTTAAACAGTACTTGAGGAAATGTGTCAAACAAATAACTGATGAAAAGGTGAAAGGATTACTTTACCCTTAAATCTTAAATATAACAAATAATATTTTGATTATTTTGTTATTAAATATTATTTTTAAATTTTAAAGTATAAAATAAAGTGTGATATTTTAATGGATAAAACATGGGCCATTAATTTAAATAATAAGATTTAACCATGATCATTAATTTAATTAAAATTTTCTTTTCTTTTCATATCATATATATAAATTATATTACAAGATTTTAAATTTACAATTGATAGACGACTTATTTTAACGACAGTGACATATGACATCTCTTATTTAATGACAAGTAGATTTTTTTTTACATAAAATTGATTTTAAATATTCATTTAAAAATGCAAAAAGATGAAAAAAATTAAAAATTAAAAGTTAAATGTACAAGATAAAATATAACATTGATATGAATAAATTTTAAAAATTGAATTTATAAAAGGGATTAGAACAACACATTTTAGTTTTAAATAAGTATACATTTCTTAAGAAACACATATTGCTTCTAATACTTCAACAATTTCCTTATGCTTAAGTTCAGGAAGTAAGCAATGGCGAAGTTAAAAAAAATATTTTAGGGATCGAAATTAAATTATAATTTTTAAATAATTAAATCAAAATTTATCATTTTAGGGAATTAAAATATAATTTTTTTTATAATAATTTAAAATTTTTAAAAAAAAATAAGTACTTAAATAATTTTTTTTCTATTTTAAGGAGCCACTGCACCTACCAGCCCCTGGATTCTCCCTTGAACGCAAGCATATTTGTGTTAATGCTACCCACAATTCTTCATCAACGACACCCTATCTTGTTGAAAAGACTAAGATAATATGAAAAACTCAATGAATTAATGAATACATCCTTGTATAATTATATTCTATCTATTGACTTTTATACATTAAAGAACTAACTAACATATCAGAATTAACCAAACTAACAGACTAACAGCTAACAGCTAACTACTCTTTTCAACACTCCTCCTCAAGTTGAGGGGTGAAACAAATCCTTAACCCCCAACTTGGACACTAGATATTAATGTTGTTTAACCCCAAGTGCTTTTGTCAATAAATCTGCAAGCTATTCAGACGTTCCTATGTGCTGAACTTGAACCAAACCTTCACGAATCTTGTCATGCATAAAATGACAGTCAATTTCGATATGTTTTGTGTGCTCATGAAACACAGGGTTTGCTGCAATTTGTGGTGCAGCTCGACTATCAAAATAAAGCAAGGACACATCACATGGATCAGGACAGACTTCCTTCAACAAGCCATTGAGCCAAACAACTTCTGCCACTACTATTGCCATACTTCTGTACTCAGCTTCTACTGATGAACGCGACACAGTGGTTTGTTTTTTTTACTTCCATGAAACTAAAGAATCACCAAGTTTAACACAAAACCCAGTAACTGATCGCCTAGACATGGGACATGAAGCCCAATCTGAATCACAAAATGCAACAAGCTGTGGTTTATTTGATGCAACCAATAAAATACCTTGTCTTGGATTTTTCTTAACATACCAAACTATCCTGAAAGCTGCATCCAGATGTGACTTCTTTGGCTGAAGCATAAATTGACTTAGGTGTTGGACAGCAAAAGATATGTCTAGTCGCGTATTGGTCAAGTACAATAGCCTCCCAAGAAGACGCTGATAAACTGTTACATCAACAATCAACTTATCACCATCAGCCTTTGGTTGTATAGATTCATCATACTCAAACGAAGTAAGCTTCTGGTTCTGTTCAAGGGGTGTGCTTGCTGGCTTTGCTCACCTTACCCAACATCAGCTATTAAGTCTAGAGCATACTTCCTTTGACTTAACACAATGCCCTCACTTGACCTCATAGCTTCTATACCAAGAAAGAACTTTAACACCTAAGTCTTTCATCTTGAAACTCTGATTAGAACTTTTTTTAAATCAGCTATCATATCAACATTACTCCCTGTGAATAACAAATCATCTACATAAACCAGCATTAAGACTATACCTCCCCCTTGCCTCTTTGAAAACAAAGAATAGTCATGCCTACTTTGTGTGTATCCACCTTGCAACAAAGCCTCAATAAGCTTCAAGTTCCATTGCCGAGAAGCTTGCTTCAGACCATATAAGGACTTGAGCAAACGACATACCTTGTGCTCCTCCTGTTTGCGAAAACCTTCAGGAATGTCCATATAAACTTCTTCTAAAGATCACCTTGTAAGAAAGCATTGTAAACGTCCATTTGAAAAAGAGGCCAGCCATACATAGCAACTATACTAATAATAGTTCGAACAGTAACATGCTTAACCACATGTGAAAAAGTTTCCTGAAAGTCAATACTAGCCTGCTAGTTGTACCTTTTTCCAACGAATCTGGCTTTAAACCGTTCCACAAAACCATTAGACTTATACTTGATCTTATATACCCACTTGCAGAAACCACTTCCCATGTACTATTATCCTCCAAGGCTCGAATTTTCTGGTGCATAGCATCAACCCAACGTGGATCCGTAATGGCCTCGGTATAAGTGGTAGGCTCGGTCATAGATGATAGTTGAGCTACAAAAGACTAAGTGTGAAGTGGTAAATAAGAAGTAGAATAAAAATGAGACAAATGATATGTACCTGTGGCAAGAGAAGCTGAAGATTGATTAGTGCAAACATAATCTTTCATCCATGCAGGTTGCTTGACAGACCGTGTGGTGCGACGTAAGGGAGAAGGTGGTGGAAAGGAAGAGATTAAAGGTTGTTCAAGTAAGGAAGCTAGGTTGATTTGGAGTGAAAGAAATTGAAGGTTGTGCAAGACATGAAGGCTGAATTGGCAAGGCTGGTGGGTTAGAATTTGCTGGTAAGGATGAAGATGTGGAATTAAAAAACATTGAAGGTATAGGTTCAAGATCCAAAAATGTAGAATGATCATTTGTGGGAAAAGAAACAAAATTGTTATTGGGATATGCAAACAGAAAAATGGTTTCATGAAAAACAACATCTCGGTTAACAAAACAAAATTTGTTTCAAGATTAAATAGCAAATAACCTTTCTGAACAGCAGAATATCCCATAAACACAGAAGGAATAGCTTTTGGGGAAAACTTATCATGATAATTTGGTATGGTAGCGTAAAAAAGACACCCAAAAACCATAAACGAGAAAGATCAGGGGGAGTGTGAAATAATATTTCAAAAGGACTCTTCCAACCTAACAAAGGAGTTGGCAATCGATTAATCAAGAAACAGGCAGTCAACACACTCTCACCTCAAAATTTACTAGGCACTTTAAACTGAAATTTAAGAGATCGAGCCACCTCCAGCAAATGGTGATGCTTTCGCTCAGCAACACTATTCTGCTGAGGAGTATACGCACAAGAAATTTGGTATACAATACCTAACGAAGTAAAAAAAACATTGCACTCTATTTTAAAAAATTCACATCCATTATCGTTACACACACATTTGACAGTAACTGAAAACTGATTTTGTATCAAGACAACAAAATTTTTAAGTTGTGTAAAAGCATCACTTTTATTTCGCAACAAATATACCCAAGTCATTCTCGAGTAATTATCAACAATAGTTAAGAAATACCTATGACCACTATGAGTGGACACCCGATAAGGTCCAAACAAGTCTATATGAATGAGAGAAAAAATAGAGTCAACACGAGTTGTACTCTCTGGAAACGACAACCTAGTTTGTTTAGTAAGAGGAAATACTGGACATTGTTTTATTTCAGTACTATTTGAAACTATACAAGAAAGGTTATGCCCCTTGTTCAATCTTGAAATTAAGGCATGGCCAAGTCTAGAATGCCAAAGGAAGGATGGCTCAACAATGTTCAGAAGAGAAGTAGTTGGAACAGACGTTGATGGTGAGACAACTACAGCCACGCGAGTTTGTCGAGTAAGTTGTAGGATGTAAAGGCCACCTTGCTCTCTACCAATCCCCCGCATCCTTCCACTTGAGAGGTCCTGTATGAGACAAAATTTGGGATAAAAGGAAACAAAACATTTTTGGTCAGTGGTAAGTCTAGAAATAGACAACAAGTTGTAATGAAAATTGCGCACAAATAGGACTTTGGTTAGTTGAAGGTCAAGTTAGATAGTACAGGTTCCAATATGTGTAATGTGAACCGGTGACCCATTTGGAAGTCGAACCCAAGGAGAGTTCAAATTACTTGCAGCAAGAAATTCCAAAGATTGGAAGTCAGATAATATATGGTCAGTAACTCCTATATCCATAACCCAACTGTTAGGCATAGCAACTATACCTGCCAAACTCACAGCCGTCTCAACTGATGGTTCCTTGTTTAACAAACTTAAAATTTACTGATATTGTGCTTGAGTAAACACCGGTGCCTGTGACACGCCACCATCCCTACACGTCACTTCACAACCAGAAGCAGAATCAGTAACAACAGTAACTAAAGCATTATTCACCGAAGCACCCACAACACTATTTGCCTTCTTGGTGAACCGAAAATCAGTAGGATAACCAATAATTCAATAACATTTTTCCTTTTATACCCTTTAACCTTGCAATGGTCACATATTCCATTAAAATGTTTCTTTTACACCACATTTGCATAATACAACGAAACTGGATCTGAACCTAAAACACTTGAACTATGTTGCCTCTGCGACTCCTCTTGCACAAGCATTGAGTAGACTTGATTCATAGACGGTAGCGGATTCATCAACAAAATTTGGCTTCGCACTGCACTGTATGTCTCATTTAACCCCATCAAAAACTGAAACAACCTTTGCTATAAAATATGTTCTCTATTTTTCTTTGATTGTTCACAGCCACAAGAAACAAAGGGAATAAGGGCATCATACTCATCCCAAAGCAATCGCAATTTAGTAAAATACACGGAAATAGAGCTTGTACCTTGAATATGAGAAGTAATTTCACGGTGCAGAAAATATACTCTTGAGCCATCAACCTTATGAAACCTCTCACCAAGATCCTTCCATACAACGGCTGCGTTAGAAGCAAAAATGATCCTTGCTAAAAGTTTCTTGCTAACCGTATTTAGAATTCAAGACAAGGCTATAGCATTGCAGCGTTACTATTGATTACCTAATTCTTTCGGTTGTTCTTCTTTCGAATAGGAACCATCTACAAAACCCAACTTGTTCTTCGCAAGCAGTGCGATCTTCATAGATCGACTCCAAATGTTGTAATTCTCAACACCAATCAACTGATGAGAAACTAACAAAGCTCCTAGAGTATCCAATGGATGCAAATAAAGAGGGTGATTAAAATCAACCTCAATCACTGATTCTGACAGCATGTTTGTGATCAATCAATTCAGAACAAAGGAGAAAAGAAACACTGACCAAAAACCACAAAATCGAGAAAAAAATTGGGGAAAAATAAAAGAACCCTAAAGAACCAACTGGACCATGCCCAATAATAACACTTGGGCTTGTACAACCAAAACACCAAAAAAAAAAACCAGCTGCCACCTTACCGTAAACAACAGCAAGCAGGTAACACCAAGTAAGCATAGACCAAATTTGATCGCCGAAAACAAGCCAGAAACGTGACGATCACCGTGGCTCAGATACCATGTTGAAAAGACTAAGGTAATATGAAAAACTCAATGAATTAATGAATACGTCCTTGTATAATTATATTCTGCCTACTGACTTTTATACATTAAAGAACTAACTAACATAACAGAATTAACCAAATAACAGACTAACAGCTAACAACTAACTACTCTTTTCAACATCTCTCACTACGTATTTTGTGAAAAAGATCCTCATTCGTCAATTCCAACTTAACATGATTACTGATCAACGACCTTTGAGGCAATACCCAATCATCTTCCTTCCTCATCACTCATTTTGCACACATGATTATACCAAAACCTCAAAACATCGCCTGGGAATGACGACTCACGGCCATCTTCAGAAAATAAAAAAAAGGATTCAATTGGTGCCCTTTTTAGCCCAAGATAGTGTCGACGAACAACGGCCCACGGTGAATCGTAGTGCCACTAGGTGAAAGGAAGAGAAAGGTTGAAGGGACTAAAGGAGAAGTACTTTTTAGTGACATTGTCGGCTGCTGCGGACCATTGATGATGGCTGAAAGAGCGGCGACCATTAGGGTTTACTAGGAATTGGGAAAGAGGAAGAAGAAAGGGAGAAGAAGAGGAAAAAAAGCAACAGAGAGAAGCATTTTAACGTAAGTTAGAAACAAAAAGGAAAGAAAAAATTAAAAACAAGAGTTTTTGGTTCACGTGAACTAAAAGAAAAAGAAAAGGAAATATTTCACTTACGTCCCTATACTCTTAAAATTTCTACCGTTCAAGTTCTTAGAAGCTTATGGGTGAATTTTCTTTTTATGTCCCTGATATTTTCAATGTCTTATTTTCAAACTCTAGACATTGTGTCAAAAAGAGCAGATATCATCAGAACTTACATTAAGATTGTTAAAAAAAAAACTTTTCATTAATTAATTTATTATTTTAATATTTAGATTAAAGTTAAAAGTTTTACAGAAAATTTAATTTAAATAGTATTTTTATTTACCCAAAAAAATATACTTTAAAATTTAAAATTAAAAAATAAAATAAAATAAAATATTTACCATAAATCTGAATAATATTTAATTAAAATAATTTTAAGTAATATTTATATTAATATTTAAATATTATTCATATTTTTTATTAAATTTAAATTTAATATTTATCATGATTATCAATACTATTATTATAAAAATAAATAAATTTTAATTTTAATTTTAATATTTTAATTTTAAATTTATAATATTCATGATATTAAATTTAAAAATATAATATAAAATTTAATTTAAATAATCTATATTTTTTTATTTATCCTTTAAAAAATATAGTTTAAAATCCTTTCATAAAAATCCATAACACTATTTTAATTTTAATATTTTTATTTTGAATTATAAATTATAAATTTATTAATTATAATACTTAGATTAAAGTTAAATTTTCATAGAAATTTAATTTAATTAATATTTTTTTGTTCACCCTTAAAATATAGTTTAAAGTTCAAAATTAAAAAAAATAAAACATAATATAATATTTAGCATAAAGATAAATAATATTTAATTAAAATAAACTTAAAAATATTTATCTTAATATTAAAATTACTTTTAATAAATATCATAAACATAAATACTATTATAAAAATTAATTATTATTTATGTTAATATTTAAAATTTATTTATCCTTTCATAAAATCCGTAAAACTATCCATATTACATACTAAAATTAATGAACTATTTTTTATTTTTTAATAAGTCAAATATATGTTTTTAAACTATTTAAAACTTTATTATTTACCAAAATAATTTATTTAAAACTTTATTTCTAAAATTAAAAAGTACTAGATAGATATGATTTCTAAAATTAAATATTAAAAAATTATTATTATTTTAAACTTTATTAAAACAGTTTTATCTTCCAAATTTTCTTCCACATAAGCTAAATTATATTCATAATATTACAAATATATTATCTTTCAAAAAATTAAATTTATTTTTTAATTTATTTATTATTTCAAATATTGTTTCATCAATAATTTTAATTAATATGTATTTTTTTTAAAAATAACAGTTTTATAAAACACATGAATAACTTGTGCATTCCACGGTATAAAAACTAATATATTTAATATAACAAGATACATACAGTAAATTTACAACAAGTGACGTTCTCTCATTTTTTATATTTATTTTTTAGTTTTTAATTCATCAAAAAAAAATTTAAAAAATAATTCAAAATAATTTATACTTTAAAAAACTCCCTAAAATTTAAAACAATTGTTATAGATATATCATTAAAGTATACAAAATTAAAAAAAATCAAATACAGCTAAAAAGTTAAAAAGGAAAGAGATTATTGTTTAATTAGTTAAGTAAAAAAATAATAGTATTAAAAAATACCAGAATGAAATATTAGATATTAGAAGATTTCAAAATTAAAAAATAAAATATGATAATGTTAAAAATTTTATTAATTTTTTAAAAAATTATACAAAATTTAAAAAAAATATATATTACTATAAAATTTTAAAAACAAAATTAAATATTATTTAATTAGTAATTTTTAAAAATATTTATATTTATTTTATTTTTTAAAAATACTATTAAAAATTTGAAAAACAAAATTGAATACTATCTAAAAACATTATTTAAAAATAATTATGGGTAAACTACACCAATTGTCCCTAACTTTTGATTAACATTACATTTCAATCACGTAACTTTCAAAAGTTACATAATTGTCACTAAAGTTATCGAAATATTACATTTTGATCACTCATCTGTTAACTTCTGTTAAGAGGATGACGTGACACATTAATTTAAAGGGTTAATAACCAATTTAGCACCTGAACTATAACTAAAATATCAATTTGATACTTTTAAAATTTTTCTAAATAATAATTCTAAAAAAAATTAAAGGGTAAGCTACTCAAATAATCACTCAAGCTCTAATGTGTTCCTATTTTGGTCACTGTTATTTTGTTAATTTAGTCACTTCCGTTAGATTAATTGTCATTTTTAGTCATTCCACCGATAAAGTGCCTTAATCACTGAACGAAAGGCTGATGTGATAGTTTTTTTATTGGTATAATAACAAATTTAACTTTTTACACTTTACACATTCTGTCAAGTTGGTCCTAATTCTAAAAAAATTCAACAATTTTTAACCCTCAATGTTTGCACATTTTGTCAATTTGTCAATTTAACAAAGTTTACTCAAGTCTGGGATTTCCTTGAAATTGCGACGCCAACTCACACTTCTTCAGAAAACATTTTCTTTGAATAGGGTGTGCCTTAGCTCGCAATACCAGTTCACACTTACAAAAAGATTCTGCCTTTAGATTGCAAGACTGGTTCATCACTTTGTCTCGTTGGACATAGTCCAACTGAACTCATTGAGAAATACGCACTTTGAGGCAATTCACACTAGCTTGCATAGAGTTGGGCTCACTGAGGAGCATAATCACTTAAGCCCTCGTGGGGAGCTTCGCTAATACACAACTTAGAAAACCATTCATTAAAACATTCTTTAAGACTTTAGCTCATATTGGAGCTTGGTCAAAACTGTGTATTAAAAATTATATTTTCGAAACGTATTTGAAAACAAAGTCTCATTGCTTAAAACAGAGCTTTTCAGTAAACTTACCTTTACACTTGTTTTGAAAACACAATTCTTAGAAAACATATTCAGTTAAACTAAAAATCATAGCAATTTCCATACTCCAAATAATTTCAGACCATTTACGTTGAAAAACATGACAATTTTTCATATTACGTAAGTCTGAATCACTCACACTTTTTGAAAACTTAGTATGGAACTTACTCATAATGGAACCCGATCATTCACCGAAAAACAAAAAAGTAAAACAAGTTTAGCTTTGCCCTTATCCTTACTGGTAGACAGTCTAACTGGTTTGTAACAACACTCCCATATTACTTGAAACAGAACAAAACATATAAAATTCATGCAATGCGAAGTTGGACAATCACACCTAACAAGACAGAGGCTTACCCTTGATTGTTACGAACTGAACTTTAGAACATAGACTTTGATGACAGAATATTTAGTGAAGAATTCACATAATTAAGGGTCGTATTTATAGACCTAAGAGTCCTAGATATCTTTGGATACTCTATCTAATTTAGGAAAAACATTGCTTGAACGTAAAGTATTCCTAGGTACACCAAATCACTATTTTCCTAATTTGAGTCTAACTGTATTTTTGATTGGCGAACCCTAGTTAACAACTTAACTCTTTGGCGAATCCAGTTCACTACTTAACTGGCGAACACTAATTCGCAACTTACCTAGCGAACCCTGTTCGTCCAATAGATTGGCGAACCGCAGCTCGCCTAACACATTAGCGAACCTACCTCGTAGTGAAACCAGCGAACCCCTTACCATAACTTTTGGCTCATACTGCTACTGTAACGACCCATATTTTGGTAGTACCGAAAATGAAGGTTTCGAGATCTTAATTTTGTCATATAAGTAGTGGATTATTATTTAATTATGTCTAATTAGTTGGGGTTAAATAGCATTTAATGGGATTAAGAAATTTTGATGATTTATATATTTATTGGAGAATTAGGATTTAATTGAAAAGGGTTATTTTGTATAACATGTCAAATTACTTTTATGGATTAAGGGATTAAAAAGTTAAGGTATCAAAGTGGTAAATTAACCAAAATATAAATAGTGGAATGAAAGAGACATGATGATGTACGATAATAATGATAACTTGTAAAATAAATAAATAAAGAGAGAAAAGATCATGGGTGGACAATAATGTACCAAGTTGAATTAATGGTTAAAGCTTAAAAAATAGGGGTAAGCTTGTAATTAGATAATGAATGGGATAAAACATTAATGAATAGAATAATTCATTTTGGGGGGGCTATGATTCTGCTTCTTCTTCTTTTGGTGGAAAACCCCATTAAAGAGAAAAGAAGAATTTTGGTTGAACTTTCCTTTGCATGCATGTGTCATTAAGGTTAGTTTTTGATAATCTTTGTAATTTTGAAATGGTTTTAGCTCAACTAAGTTAGTTGAAGGACTAAATTACTAGTTTATGAAAAGTATAGAGACTGATTTTTGGGATTGAAATTGTGCTGCCGAAAATAATAAAAATATATAGAGAGAGAGGAAGAAAAGCCATTGTTGAGCTTGGGTAATTTCGGTTCTTTAAGTGCATGCATGTAAGTGAAATTCTAGTTTATTTTTCATTCTTTTTATGTTTTTGAGTTTGGAATAATTTACTTTAGCTAATTCATGTATTAGAATGTGGAATTGTTGGATGTGTTAGACAATATCATTGATATTCTTGAAGCTACTTCGATAATATTCTTGAACTTGAAGTTTGATGATGGCTTTGAGCTAGTTATTAAATGAATCTTGGTTAGTTTGAGTATAATGGGGGCTGAACCGAAAATAAATAAATAATTGGAGGGTTATTTGGATAAAAAAATGAGTTTAGGGACTGTTTTGAAATTGTGTAATTTGCTGGAAGTGTAGACTGAAATATTAAATTTTTGTTATGTGAAATTATTATTTAATTAGTAATATTTGCTAGTGTTAACTATCAATGAGTTAAATGTTAAGATATATATATATAAGCTTATATCAATAATAAAGTGATAATTTGTAAATCTTAGGGATTTACGGTACGGTATATGGAGTTTATGTATATTCATTTAATTAAAAAAAAAAGTGATAGGATGTGATTAAATTTATTGTTGTCGAAAAAGAATAAGTTGTGGAGTTTGTCTATGGTTGAGAGTAAAAATATAGATATGATTTGAGATAAATTATTTATGTCGAATTATTGTAGTTGTGAACTGGTTGATTAAATCAAATGATTTTATTTAGATCAAGAAACGAGTAGGACGATCGCTAATTTGGGAAAGGAGAACGTAGGAGAATAATCGACTGGATCATCAAGAGTTAACATAAATTTTGGTAAGTTCGTAGTCCTTAAAATTTAAACTTTAATTATTTAATTACTTATGTTATTAATTAAATTGATATCCAATCATAGATATTTATATAGATGAATAATGCAAAGGATTTAAATTATGGAATGTTGTATTCATGTAATTGTCGGTTTATTCGAGTATTGTTATTTGATATTTAATTGTGTTCTTATATGTGTAATTGAATAATTTCATTGGATGAAAAATTATGAATATATATATATATATATATATACATGTATGATTATGGAATAGTTCAAGAATTACTCATAGTCATCTGTTGTTAAATGGTTGAACCATGAAACGAGAAATTGTTAATCATGTAATTAGGTAAGTTCGTTTCATTATTATGTGAAATTATAAATTCATTTTGTGATTGTTCATTGTTGAATTATAGATTTGGCATATGTGATGGTTACTTATTGACATGTACCATTCTATGTGGATTGGTACAATTGCATCTAAAAATTCAAGCTATGTGCCTAGTAGGCTTCGTGTGGGTGCTTTCAGGCTTTGTCCCTAGTAGACTTCGCACCGATGATTTCAGGCTATGTGCTTAGTAGGCTTCGTGCCGGTGTTTTCAGGCTATGTGCCTAGTAGGTTTCGTGCCGGTGTTTTCAGGCTTTGTGCCTAGTAGATTTCATGTCAGTGTTTTCAAGATATGTGCCTACTAGGCTTTGTGTCGGTGTTTTCAGGCTATGTGCCTAGTAGGCTTCGTGCTAGTGTTTTCAGGCTATGTGCCTAGCAGGCTTTGTGCCGGTAATCCAAGAACTAGTATTTAACTCTTGAACTATAGCCGTTGGTTTACCTTAATTACATTACCATTTGTATGTCGAACTTACTAAGTCTTAAATGGCTTACCACGTTTGAATTTTCATGATTGTAGGTCTCGAGGAATCTTGGCATCGATTGGATTCAATCAAGAGTGCATACTATCATCTTTATACTCGGTAAACCTTTGAGTAACTTGTTTTGGGTTTAAGAGTGGCATGTATATAGGATGTTTTGGTGGTCATTCTATTAAGGGGTAGCTCAAGTTAAGACTTTAGCTTATAAAGTATTTATTTATAAAGACTTTTGGGGTGTGAAATTGGTATTATGAATGGTTATAATGAATGTAGTATGCCTTTAATCATTTGCTTGTGTTTGGTTGCCAAGGTTGTGAATTGCGGAGTTATTCATGCTCAATTGTGAATTGTTTAGTGTTTAGATAGGAAGCTTATAGTGGGTTATGGTTAGATATGAGATTTGTGAAAAGATGAAATGAACTTTTAGAAGCAATCTGGGTTGTGTCGATACTTTGAGATGTAGTATCGGTAGAAGTGCAGGGGTTTGGAAACTTTAGTTACTGACTTATTGGTTTCAGTAGCAGGGATATAGATTATTGGTAGAATTTTGTGATTAGTATCGATAGATCAAATTAAATATCGGTAGGAAAATACCAGTTTTGATAACTTTGCTCTCTATCAATTTTAGTACCGGTAGATAAAGATTTAGTATCGGTAGAAACATCCAGGTTAAGTAGTTTGCTTACTGAGGTTTGAGGTATCGGTAGTAGCTTGTTTAGGTATCGGTAGACCTAGATTTGATGTATCGATATAACTTTTAATGTTCCGATAGTTTACTACTATGTTTTTACCTGTTAAATTATCACGTGTTCTACCGATACTTGTCAGTTCATGTATCAGTAGAGCTCTCTTTACTTACAATAATTTATATGATAATCTTGTATTTTCTAGCTTATGTTCACTCAATTATTTTGAACTCTTAAAGATTAGTTTTATGCTAATGAAAGGTTGAAATGTTAATTATTATGATCTATGAATGATTGTGAATTAAAGATTTAATCAAATACTAGAAGTTCGTTGCTGTGTCGGGATAGGGATGCCATAATGTACGTATGTTGATGTGAGTGGTTGATGTTATCGGGTGTTTGTAAATGAGTTGGTTGTTGCAACATCACTTGACCCTAGTCTGGCGACGGATACGGGTTAGGGGTGTTAAAGCTACTGGTGAACACCCTTGCTAATATTCTTTTAGCAAACTCACAGCTCACACAACTCCTGGCAAACACCATTTCGCATAAATCTTTGCGAAGACATAGCTTACCTCGCCCTTGGAGAACCCTCTGTTTCCTCGAAACACTGGTGAACCTTCTCTTTGCATGGCCAAAACTTCTAGGCCTGTCTGCAGGGTGTTACACTACCAGTTGAAGTTAGGGTGGTTTTTACATTAAGGGTTGTAAATGCTTGAGTATGGAGAATGAAATGGTTTTTTTTAATGATTCTGCAGCATTTGCTTGATCGTGCAACATTTCTTTGAAAACTGAAATGTTTGTTTGATCGTGCAACATTTCTTTGAAAAGTGAAATGTTTGGGCATTCCACAGTAGAATGTCCCATGATTTCACAAATACCACAAATTTCTTTAATTTTTCTCGATTTAACTTCTTGTACTTTCTTAAGCTCCATGGCCTCAACTTTTCTAGTTAAACTAGTCATCGTAGCACATAGATCATCTTCTTGACTAAGGTGATGTTTTCCTTTATTATTAGCAAGATTTGATCTAATGGGACCTTCAAAATGGTTAACTATGTGCCAAGATTGTGAATTTTCTGCCAAATGATCTAAGTAGCCAAAGGCCTCTTCAAGTTCTTTTTCAAGGAACTCTTCGTTACACATTGTCTTAACAATTTGTTTAGTTTCGGGAGTTAAACCTTCATAAAAGAAACTTAAAGTCCGCCAATTGTCAAAACCATGATGTGGGAAAGAACTTAACAGATCTGTGAAACTTTCCTAACATTGAAAAAATGATTCATTTGAATTTTTCAAGAATTTTTAATCAATCTTTTAAAAGATTGGTTTTTTGTGTTGGAATTTTTTTTTTTAAAATTTGGTTTGCATTTCTTGCCAAGTACCAGTTGATCTTGGTTTTAAATTGTTAAACTAAATTTACGCTTTATCTTTTAAAGAAAAAGGAAATAATTTGAGTTTACCAATTTCATTAGCACAAGGTGGATCATTAAATGTGACACATATTTCATCAAAATCTTCAAGATGTAAGTAAGGACTTTCAAACTCTAAGCCGTGAAAAATAGGAAGTAAAGTTATCATATTAGGTTTGAACTGAAAGTTATTTGCATTCAAAGGTAAAACAAAGCAAGAGGGTGTTGAGTTTCGAGGAGGTTGCAAGTTAATCACGCATGGTGCGCACTTGTCGAATCTCATTTTCTTCAGGAGCTCCTTCAATTTCATCTATGATCGATGAATGTGGAGGCGTCTCAATTAAATTACCACAAAAATTTCACAATTCTTTCTAACTAAACGACAAGGATTAAAATCACGATGCCAAATATTCATAAACAAATTAGGTGGTAGAACTAGCCAAATATATGTACATAAAAAGAATACTTATAAACTTGTAATCTAAATCTTACCTTCCCTGACAACGACACCAAAAACTTGACAAAGACTTTCTAGGTCTACAATTCAAGTTTCAAGTAATAAAATCTCGGGAGTCCAAGGTCAATCTACAAGGAAGTTTATTAGAATTTACAAAATTACAAGTATTATGCTAAAACATAAAAACATTTAGCATTGGAATGAGTATTGATAATGGATGTAGTAGCAAGAAACACTAGAAGTAAAAATAAAAGTCAACGCAAGAAATTAACTAAAAAAAACAAATACCTGGAAGAAATATGTTGAGGTTAGAGGATCAACTCTTGGTGTCATATTAAGATTAAATTTTAACACTCAATGTTGTTATTCAATTAGAATCCATACATAAATGTCGGTCCCAATCAGATAATCTAAAATTTTACGTCCAATAATTATGCATATTAATCCATGAGCAAAGGTATGTCCATTAAAGGAGTATCAAATATGATTGTCCAATTAGTCCAAGAGTTTAGCAAATGAATCCATAAGTAAATGATGGGTGTAATATGACAGTTCAATTGTTTAAGTTCAGTCTAAAAATATAACATATGACATTATAATCACTTGATAACTTCAATACTTATAAAAAGATTTCAAATATTTATTATGTCAATTTTTATGTCTACAACAAATCAAGGTTAATTTATCCAAGCATTCATTGTGTCATATATTATCTATAACAAATAAAATATCTTACTTTACAAGTATGATTATAACAAGTGGTTGATAATTAATTTTAGCTCAAATGATGAGTATAGAATTTACCTTAATATTTGCCAAGAGTTTCACCTTTCACCTCAGCATTGAAAACTTAGAATAACATAACAAAATTGAACTCAAACTTATATGAAAAATACATATTAGATATAAGAAACTTGAAATTTTACACGAATAATGTAACAAACAAAGACTTAAGAAGAAAATGATCTTGATTTCAACTTCAAGATGCCTTCTATGTTGAAACCAAAGGATATTTATAGAAATTTGTGAAGAGGAAAATGACAATACAAAGGACTTGCTAATAGTAAATTTCTAGGCCTACTTCTTTGTCATCTTTTTAGTCATTTTATCAAATATGATTGTCCAATTAGTCCAAGAGTTTAGCAAATGAATCCATAAGTAAATGATGGTGTAATATGACAGTTCAATTGTTTAAGTTCAGTCTAAAAATATAACATATGACATTATAATCACTTGATAACTTCAATACTTATAAAAAGATTTCAAATATTTATTATGTCAATTTTTATGTCTACAACAAATCAAGGTTAATTTATCCAAGCATTCATTGTGTCATATATTATCTATAACAAATAAAATATCTTACTTTACAAGTATGATTATAACAAGTGGTTGATAATTAATTTTAGCTCAAATGATGAGTATAGAATTTACCTTAATATTTGCCAAGAGTTTCACCTTTCACCTCAGCATTGAAAACTTAGAATAACATAACAAAATTGAACTCAAACTTATATGAAAAATACATATTTAGATATAAGAAACTTGAAATTTTACACGAATAATGTAACAAACAAAGACTTAAGAAGAAAATGATCTTGATTTCAACTTCAAGATGCCTTCTATGTTGAAACCAAAGGATATTTATAGAAATTTGTGAAGAGGAAAATGACAATACAAAGGACTTGCTAATAGTAAATTTCTAGGCCTACTTCTTTGTCATTTTTTAGTCATTTTATCAAATATGATTGTCCAATTAGTCCAAGAGTTTAGCAAATGAATCCATAAGTAAATGATGGTGTAATATGACAGTTCAATTGTTTAAGTTCAGTCTAAAAATATAACATATGACATTATAATCACTTGATAACTTCAATACTTATAAAAAGATTTCAAATATTTATTATGTCAATTTTTATGTCTACAACAAATCAAGGTTAATTTATCCAAGCATTCATTGTGTCATATATTATCTATAACAAATAAAATATCTTACTTTACAAGTATGATTATAACAAGTGGTTGATAATTAATTTTAGCTCAAATGATGAGTATAGAATTTACCTTAATATTTGCTAAGAGTTTCACCTTTCACCTCAGCATTGAAAACTTAGAATAACATAACAAAATTGAACTCAAACTTATATGAAAAATACATATTAGATATAAGAAACTTGAAATTTTACACGAATAATGTAACAAACAAAAACTTAAGAAGAAAATGATCTTGGTTTCAACTTCAAGATGCCTTCTATGTTGAAACCAAAGGATATTTATAGAAATTTGTGAAGAGGAAAATGACAATACAAAGGACTTGCTAATAGTAAATTTCTAGGCCTACTTCTTTGTCATCTTTTTAGTCATTTTTCACATGTTAAAAGATGACTCCTTTTGTCCAAGTGAATGTCTTATAATGGGAAAAGACCAAGAAAGTTTATTGATGGTCTGCAATTCTGCATCTTGTCTATTTACTGTAAAAATTTCAACTCTAAACTTGTAACACCCTATACTCGGCCTGGTTGCCAAGCTCGAATACTAGGATGCCACACCACTGTCTCACATCATGCTTACCTTATTTTAATGTTTAATTGCATGTGCAAATTTTTCTTTTTAATTATCTTATTGTAGTGTTCATATTTTCACAAATTCAAACACATTATATGTCATACATAATTATATTAATGTTAAATCATACCATCATACATCGGTTTATCATCCATCAAACATTATCATGCAATAGAACTGTTTAGCAAATTTTTCCAAAACAACTACGTAGGTATCAGTATTTTGAAGAAGCTATCGATAATTTCATGAGGGGGCATCGATACTATTAGAAAATCAATACCAAAACAGCTTACTGTTTTCGAATTAAAAACCCAACTATCAAAAAATATCGATACTTCAATATAGGTATCGATAATTTCCCCTCAAATATTGATACTCGTATTAAGGTATCGATACCCGTATTAAGGTATCGATACCAACAAGCACAACTGACTTCATGTACTTCGAAAATTTCAGAGGTATCATTTTTAAAACCCGAATATTGATACCTCTATTCTAGACCTTAAAAATACATCATTTATCAAAATTTAAATCATTCAAACAAGTCCCTAAACAACATGCAACATTTACCTCATAAATTAAACCTCAAAACATCTCAAAACAATATTTTAAAGTCCATAATTGATAAATCTTTATGGCATGCAAGTTAATATAGCAAAAACCAATAAAAATCCACCATAAAACTTAACACATTACCTTCGGTTCCTAAACATAAACAACTTATAGAACCTACTATAAGAATGAAAGGATCGGCTTAGCTTGGATCACCCTCGAGACCACATCGCTCACACCGGCACTAAGTATCTGCAATGGTTTAAAAAGGAGTGGGTGAGCTTAACAAGCTCAATGAGTGCCTAGAATAACAACAATTGTAACACTCTAATTTATATTAGGGAGTAAATTAGTAAATTTTAGGAATTTAGGGGTCTATTGCTTAAATTCAGTAATTATGGACTTAATTGAACTCTAGATTAAACTTTGTGGCCAATTTAGAACTTTTGGGACCTATTTGTAATGTGTGTAAAGCTTCTTGGTCAAATCAAAAACCCTAGAACTGTCTAGGGGCATTCGAGTAAATGTCCCACTTTATTGGGTATAAAAATCCCTTTTTTCTTCTTAAGTGTCTCTTCTTCTCTCATTGCTCCTTTGTGCTGCCGATTTTCTTCCTCATTCTCTCTCAATCTGTCCTTTTTCGACTAGCCGCCGATCAGCTTCCACCGTTGGTCGTGACTTTCACCGCCACCACTAAATCACTCCTTGACGTCTTGTGATTCAAACCCCTTGTCCCAATCTTTGCTTGCCCCCGTCGTTTGAGAAGAACGACCCTTGACTGTTCGGTTTTCTCATGGTTCACCGCCCTCCTCCGTCGCTCATTAACTTATTTGTAGTGTTTTGTAACTTGGTGAGTGATTCTTGTGTTAAGGAGGCCTTGGTTCCTTATTTTCGGTATTTCTTTAGGTGTTTGTGCGTCGTGCGTGGTGGTCATGGGTTGGTACCGTCGTTTATGAGTGTGAAACCTTAATTTTGGTTGCTTGTGTGTGAGGCATTAGGCCATTTTAAATAAAAAGCCCATCAGACCCAAGTCTTTAACCCCAACTGTAACCCCCTAAATTCGGTCTAAAAGATATTATCGAATTTAGAAGGTCACTATCGTAATTTCGCCCTTAGAAATCATTTAAAACAAATTTATAATTTATTTGTAAATAAATTATGTCATCATAAAACAATTAATTTTCTACGTTTCTGAATAATTTTTCAACTTAAAATTATTAATCAAACACCTTAAACAAATAACCAAAATCCCAACTTAAAATTTAACATTACAATCCCAAAATAATTTAATAAAATAATAGTCCGAATAATAATAATAAAATATAAAAATGTGAGATACACCGAGTACCAAGTCGCATAAATCCACTGTATCTGAAAAAAAAACTATTGAGGAATGAGCTAAAGAGCTCAGTGTGTCTCTAAAGGTATACACATCCACAGTCATTCATAGCATTAAAAGTAACCACATAACATTTAATAGATAAATACTACGAAAACACAAGCATAATGCAATGCACCCATTCTCTAACACACCAACACAGTGGAGAGGTTCCCCAGAACCCCTCCCCAACCAATCGTCACCAATTACAGTGTGGTTTTATATCAACCGTTTGAAGGGGTGATTACCACGTCTTCCACCGTACAATCCTAACCCATGAACACACAATGGCATAATGTCACATTTATCACAGTCTCAATCTTAAACTCATGATACAATATATGTATCTCAGAGCACACAATATTTTTATTCACAGTATCCAAGTATTCCACAAACTGATAAGTATGCAAGCAAAATAATCATGGGATCACATAATATATCACAAGATCATGTCATTTTACATCACAGATTAATATCACCCAATTAATTCAACACAAACAATATCACACAAAGAGATGTAACACATATAGAAACACACCTCTAAGAAGCTGAACTTTAACGACGAAGAGGTCATCCACCACCCACTGGTCGAGTAACCGGTCTAACAGGATTAGATCCTACAAACACAAACTTAATATTAATACTATTCCTATGCCACCAACTAAACACAACACTGACTAAAATAACTCACATGTAGCTCTCATAACTGGTGCAGGAGCAGGTTGCACAGAAGGAGGAGGTAAAACGTCAGCCTCGGAGTCGTGATCACCTAAACACGAATATCTCACATTAGATTTCCCAAATTAAAACTCTAAGTATCTCTAAGTACAAAATTAAGAATAAAATAGTCAAATGAGGCCTTCAGGTTCGAATTTGACAAACCGAACAGTGGAAATGGACTCAGGACGTTGAAAAATGACAGGGTAGGATTTTTTGGCAAAAGTCAACGGTCAATTGTTAATGGTCAACAGTCAATGGTCAACTGTCAACGGTCAATGATTAATGGTCAATGGTTGAGTCAAATCGAATTGGTATAGAGTTTGGGTGATTTGGTTTTAGGGTTTAGGTATTGGGTTTTCATGGTTTTGGATTTACACACACACCTGGGTAAATAGCTTGGGGCTTAGTTTGGGTTTGTTGGGTAATAAGGATTGGGTTAAAAAAACCATTGGAAATTGGGTTGCTAAGGTTGGTAGAATTCTCAAACTTTTAGTAACATTTATATTAGGGTTTTAAAAACTCCTTGACGGCACCGATCGGAGGCTCGACGAACGGCGGAACACAAGCTAGCCGGAATGACACAAAATGAGAAAAAAAATGATCCCTTTCACATACCCACGTCAAGATCGACAAGAAGCGAAGCTCGTGGCAAAGAGTGATGAAAAAGAGGTGAAACAAATCGATTCTAGCACGAATTCTCACGAATAGCAACGACAAAGGAGAAGGAGAGGGAAGGGTTAGGTTCGCAAGGTGATAAGGAGTCTATTGGCGATGACGGTGTGATGAACGGACGGCCGTAGGTGGGTTGTCAGAGCTTGAACGAAAAAAGGGAGAGGGAAGAGATGAGAAAGTTTTTGTTTAGAGAGAAAAAAGAAGAAAATAAAAGTGGGAGGCTAAAAGGTTTTGAAAATTAGAAAAAGGGTTTAAATACTTATAAAAATTGGTCATTAACACGGAGGGCTCAAAGAATATTAGGGTTTTTGAATAACCTCAAACTTATCCCGTTTTACAAATAAGTCTTAAAAATCACAATTCGACCACAAAACTTTAATTAATGTCAATTTCATCCCTAACTTTATCGAACTTCTAAATTAAACCTCAAAATTTACTAAAATCAAAATTTAGTCCCTGGTTTCCACCAAAATTCCAATTTAATCCTTTTAATCAAAATTAGAGTGTTATAATTCTCCCTTCCTTAAAGAAATTTCGTCCTCGAAATTTACCTAGACCAAAAAGATGTGGATACTGGACCTTGATGACGGCTTAGGGCTCCCAAGTAGCCTCCTCATACCCATGATTGTACCACAAGACCTTAACCATCTTAATGGTCTTTCTCCTAAGAACCTTCTCATCTTCAGTAATATTTTCAATCGGTTCTTCCTCAAAACTTAAGTCAAGACAAACCTCGATCTCCTCAATAGCACAATATGAGACGGGTACGACTGATAATGCTTCAACATAGAGAGATGAAAGACATCATGAATTCACTCAAGCTCAAGCGATAACTCAAGCTGATAGGTAACTTGTCTCACTCGATAAAGAACTCAATAAGGACCGATAAAATAAGGATTCAACTTGCCCTTACCGCCCAAATCTGAGCACCTTCTTCCAAGGTTATACTTTTAAGAGGACCTCATCACCTACATTAAACTCAATATCTCGATGCTTCAAATCAACATAAGACTTTTGCCTGTTAAAAGCAACCATAAGTCTCTTTTAAATCTAACAGTCTCTTTAGACTCTTGAACAATATCTGGTCCCAACAACCGATGCTCAGTCAACTCAGTCCAACCAATAAGAGTGCAATGCTTGCGCCAATGCAAAGCCTCATAAAGAGCCATCTTAATATTGGCTTGATAACTGTTATTGTAGGCGAACTCTGCAAGTGATAGAAAATCCTCCCAACTACGTTGATACTCAATCACACAACCCCTCAACATGTCTTTCAAAACCTAAATCACACGCTCAGATTGACCATCAGTCTGTGGATGGTAAGCAGTACTGAAGTTCAATCGAGTATCCAAAGCACGGTGTAAAATTCTTAAAACCTCGAAGTAAACCTCGGATCTCGATCAGAAATGATAGACAAAGGCATCCCATAAAGACGAACTATCTCCGAAATGTAGAGTTGAGCTAACTTGTTCAAAGGATAGTTTACCCTAAATAGAATAAAGTTTACAGACTTAGTGAGTCGATCCATATTTACCCAAACATAATCTTTTTTTTTTTGGACGGTGTTAAAGAAAGACCACTCACAAAATCCATGGTCACACACTCCCACTTCCACTGCGGAATCTCAATTGGTTGAAGTAACCTAGAAGGACACTGATGCTCAGCCTTGACTTCTTGACAAGTTAAACACTTTGACACAAAATCAACAACATCTCTCTTTAAACTTTTCTACCAGTACCTTTCACGAAGATTCTTATACATCTTATCTCCACCAGGTTGCATAGAATAAGGGCTATCATGTGCCTCACGGAGAATGGTTTGTTTCAACCAGAATCTTTCAGAACACAGTACCGACCTCAGAAAAATAAAATATCATTCTGATCAAAAGAGAAGTCCACAAATGTACCCTCTTCAACCTCTCTCATACGATGCACTAAATACGAATCATTAGACTACTCAGCTCAGCTTAATCTCCTAGATTAAAGTGGGAATAACTTGAAGTTCAACTAAGAGATTACCATCCTCAAACAGATTCATTCTGGCAAACATAGCCCTCAACTCATTCACAACATTACGACTCAAAGCGTCGGTAACTACATTACCCTTACCAGGGTGATACTCAATTTCACAGACGTAATTCTTAAGAAGTTCCAACCAACGACGTTGCCTCAAGTTAAGCTCTTTCTACGTAAGCAAATACTTTAAGCTCTAATTATCCGTGAAGATGTAACACTTCTCCCCATAGAGATAGTGTCTCCAAATTTTAAGAACAAAGATCACCATAACAAACTCTAAGTCATGAGTAGGGTAGTTAATCTCATGTAGTTTCAACTGATGAGATGCATAAGCCATAACCTTTTCCTCTTGCATTAGCACACATCTCAATCTCGTGTGAGAATCATCACTGTAAACAGTATAAGCTTTCTCAAGCTCAGGTTGGATCAAAACCGGTGCTTGAGTCAACACAGACTTCAACTTTTCAAAACTAGACTCTTGAGCCTCAGTCCAAACAAATGAGACATTCTTCCTCAGAAGCTTAGTCAAAGGAGCCGCAATAATCGAGAAACCCTCGACAAACCTTCGATAATAGCCGGTCAAACCTAAGAAACTACGAATCTCAAGAACATTCTTAGGTTGCTTCCAGCCCATAATAGCCTCAATCTTTTTAGGATCCACACGAATTCCCTCAGTAGAAATAATACGCCTCAAAAATAACCTCTGAGAGCCAAAATTCACACTTGTTGAACTTAGCATAAAGCTGCTTCTCTCTCAAGGTTTGCAAAACAATTCTGAGATGCTCCTTATGTTCTGCCTCAGTTTTAGAATATACTAAAATATCATCTATGAACACCACTACAAACTAATCCAAGTAGGGTTAAAACACCCTATTCATCATGTCCACAAATGCAGCAGGAGCAATAGTTAAACTGAACGGCATAACTAGAAACTCATAGTGCCCATAACGAGTTCAAAAAGCTGTCTTGAATACATCAGAATCTTTGACCTTAAGTTGATAATACCTAGATCACAGATCTATCTTAGAGAACACAGTAACTCCTCGAAACTGATCGAATAGGTCGTTAATACGAGCAAAGGGTATTTGTTCTTAATCGTCAGCTATTTAGCTTCCGATAATTGATGCACAGACGAAGGATTACATCTTTCTTCTTTACAAACAGAATTGGAGCACCCCAAGGTAAAACACTAGGTCGAGTAAACCCCTATCCAACAGCTCTTGCAACTGTATCTTTAATTCCTTTCTTACACATTCACATAACTTATCATTTATATTCATTCTCTATTCTTTTATTATTATTTTACCATAACTATCACATAGTAATCACAACATTGTTCTTTTAACACTCTTCTAGACTTTATTTTCTTATACCATTAAATTACTATCTACGTTTTCATATAATTCCTTCACTTTCTTTCTTTTCTTTCTCTTTTCAAGACAAACAATGATATCCCAATTACGGATCAAAGTTAATTCTCTTATTCCAAACCTCTTAGAATTCTATTGGCCCGGCCGCTGCCAATAGTCTCCTTGAGGTAACTGTTTCTACCAAAGTTTGCCCTTTATTTATTTTTTTAACTTTTATAATCTATTTCATAATTTAAAATTTCTTTTTCATCACAAGTATTTCTCTATATTTTCATTCATTTCTTCTATCACGAATTTTAAATTTTATCCTTTCTCTTATATTTCTTTCATGATTCTGAAGTTACCATTTATCTCTCAAATCTCTATATTAGACTAGTTAGTAACCCACAAGTTTTTATTATTATTATTATTATTATTATTATTATTATTATATTATATTTTTTTCCACTACTTACCCGAATCATAATTCTTATTATTATTTCATGCCTTTAGGTTCCTAAAGAATACTTCTTATATTCTTAATGTATCTTCTCATTTTTATCTATAAAGATTACGAACCGTATTTTAAATCTCCATATAAAGCTAAATAACATTTACTTTAACTCTTAATTTATACCTTAACTTATTTTATCTCTTCACGACTTGTAACTTGTTTACCTTTATACTAATTTCCATTAGATTTTAATATATTTTTTGGATTTTCCAACTCTTTACTATTTTTATTCCATATAAATATTTTCTCTCTCCTCAAATATTAACATCACTTCAACTTTTCTTATTTCCCCAATAATACGTTTTCTTATTACTACTCATCTATACTTATTTTCCTCATTTAATTAACTTTCAATTAATTTAATTTTTTTAATTGTCATTCTTCTTCTTTTCAAGTATAATAATTATTCCACAAATTTTCCTCTCTATTTTTTTTTTCAATTTACTCTCTCATTAATGCTCTTTACAGGCTATTCTTTGCTTTTCTCAATAATTTCTAAAAAAAATCCTTTCTTTAATGTCTCGTAGAGCCTTACTTAAAGTATTTTAAAAAAATCTAATATTCACCACAGTGAGATTTTTTTTCGCATTTTTCATAAGATTGAATAGGTTTTATCCTTAAACCTTTCATACTTGCCTTAGAAATAACATGAGATCCTATTTATCTTTCTCCTCAATATTAGATATCTCATTTAGATCTTCTTTTAATTTCACTAGAGGCGCAAGATCATTGACAACCCTTACAGTACAACCTTGACCACGACTAATCGTAAATCTAGAGCTCTTATGTGGTGGCATAACAAACTATATACAGAGAGCAATAATCGCTGAAATAAGATTTGATACTGGAGTCTCGGATTAAATCTCAACTTTAAAATTTTCTAAGTAAGAAAATAATTTATAAAATAATATATTTATTAAAAATCCCCGATTACCCCAAAACTTTTAATACTATGAAAATAAATTATTTTGAGCCTCATAGTTCAAGGTTTGAGCTTGACTCTGATACCACTAAATGTAAGCTCCTAAATTCGGTCAAAAAAATATTACTGAATCTAAAAGGTCACTATTGTAATTTCGCCCTTAGAAATAATTTAAAACAAATTTATAATTTAATTTGTAAATAAATTAAATCATAATAAAACAGTTAATTTTTTGCGTTTCTGAATAATTTTCCAACTTAAATTTATTAATCAACACCTTAAACAAATAACCAAAATCCCAACTTAAAATTTAACATTACAATCCCAAAATAATTTAATAAAATAATAGTCTGAATAATAATAATAAAATATAAAAATGTGAGATCCTCCGAGTATCAAGTCGCATAAATCCACTATATCTGAAAAAAAAACTATTGGGGAATGAGCTAAAGAGCTCAATGTGTCTCTAAAGTGTATACATCCACAGTCATTCATAGCATTAAAAGTAAACACATAACATTTAATAGATAAATTCTATGAAAACACAAGCATAATGCAATGCACCCATTCTTCAACATACCAAACAGTGGAGAGGTTCCCCAGAACTCCTCCCCAACCAATCGTCACCAATTGTAGTGTGGTTTTATATTAGCCGTTTGAAGGGGTGATTACCACGTCTTCCACCGTACAATCCCAACCCATGAACACACAATGACATAATGTCACATTTATCACAGTCTCAATCTTAAACTCATGATACAATATATGTATCTCAGAGCACACAATATTTTTATTCACAGTATCCAAGTATTCCACAAACTGATAAGTATGCAGGCAAAATCATCATGGGATCACATTATACATCACAAGATCATGTCATTTTACATCACAGATTAATATCACCCAATTAATTCAACACAAACAATATCACACAAAGAGATGTAACACATATAGAAACACACCTCTAAGAAGCTGAACTTTAACGACGAAGAGGTCATCCACCACCCATTGGTCGAGTAACCGGTCTAACGGGATTAGATCCTACAAACACAAACTTAATATTAATACTATTCCTATGCCACCAACTAAACACAACACTGACTAAAATAACTCACGTGTAGCTCTCATAACTGGTGCAGGAGCAGGTTGCACAGAAGGAGGAGGTAAAACATCAGCCTCGGAGTCGTGATCACCTAAACACGAATATCTCACTTTAGATTTCCCAAATTAAAACTCTAAGTATCTCTTAGTACAAAATTAAGAATAAAATAGTCAAAATGAGGCCTTCAGGTTCGAATTTGACAAACCGAACAGTGGAAATGGAATCAGGACGTTGAAAAATGACAGGGTAGGGTTTTTCGAAAAAAGTCAACGGTCAACCCAAAAAGTCAACGGTCAACGGTCAACTGTCAATAGTCAACAATCAACTGTCAATGGTTAACGGTCAACGATCAATGGTCAACGATCGAGTCAAATTGAATTTGGTATAGAGTTTGGGTGATTTAGTTTTAGGGTTTGGGTATTGGGTTTTCATGGTATTGGGTTTACACACATACTTGGGTAAATGGCTTGGGGCTTAGTTTGGTTTTGTTGGGTAATAAGGATTGGGTTAAAAACCATTGGAAATTGGGTTGCTAAGGTTGGTTCAATTCTCAAACTTTTAGTAACATATTATATTAGGGTTTCAAAATCCCTTGACGGTACTAATCGAAGGCTCGACAAACGGTGGTACACAAGCTAGCCGAAATGACATAAAATGAGAAGAAAATGATCCCTTTCACATACCCATGTCAAGATCGGCAAGGAGCGAAGCTCGCGACAAAGAGTGACAGAAAAGAGGTGAAACAAATCGATTCTAGCACCGATTCTCACGAATAGCAACAACAAAGGAGAAGGAGAAGGAAGGGTTAGGTTCGTAAGGTGACAAGGAGTCTATTAACGACGACGATGTGGTGAAAGGACGACCGTAGGTGGGTTGTCAGAGCTTGAATGGAAAAAAAGAGAGGGAAGAGATGAGAAAGTTTTTGTTTAGAGAGAAAAAGAAGAAAATAAAAGTGGGAGGCTAAAAGGTTTTGAAAATTAGAAAAGAGGTTTAAATACTTATAAAAATTGGTCATTAACAAGGAGGGCTCACAGAATATTAGGGTTTTCGAATAACCTCAAACTTATCCCGTTTTACAAATAAGTCCTAAAAATCATAATTCGACCACAAAACTTTAATTAATGCCCAATTTCATCCCTAAACTTTATCGAACTTCCAAATTAGACCTCAAAATTTACTAAAATCAAATTTTAGTCCTTAGTTTCCACCAAAATTCCAATTTTAATCTTTTTAATCAAAATTAGAATGTTACACACCAACACTCAACCCTAAACCCAAACCAAACCTAACATCCAATAACCCAAGGTCGACCCATTAACCCGAAAACCTGACCCGAATCATTGACCGAATTGAACTGAACCGAACTGTTGACCGTTAACCGTTGACTGTTGACTTGACTATTGATCGTTGACTTTTTGGGTTGACCGTTGACTTTTTTAAGAAACCTTACCTTGCCTTTTTTGACGTTCTGAGTCCGTTTTTGCTGTCTGTTTTGTCAAATTCAAACCCGAAAGCCTCATTTTAACTATTTTATTCTTAATTTTGTAGTTAGAGCTATTTAGAGGTTTAATTTAGGAAATCTAATTGAGATTTTTGTGTTTAGGTGATCACGACTCCAAGGCCGACGACTTACCACCTCCTCCACCTATGCAACCTGCTCCTGCACTTGTTCCGAGAGCTACACGTGAGTTATTTCGATTTAGTGTTATATTAGTTGGTGGCTTAGAAATAGTGTCTGATGTAGAGGTTGTGTTTGTAGGTTCTAATCCCGTTAAACTCAGTGCTAGATCAGTGCATGGTGAACGACCACCTTGTCATTAGAGCTTCAGCTTGCTAGAGGTGTGTTTCTAATTGCGACTTATCCTATTACATGTAATGTTGTGTTGTGATATTTTGTGATGATACCGTGATATGATATCAATGTAATGATGTACATTGTGATGATAATGTGATGTGGTAATGGTGTGATTGTGTTTTGAGTTGCATTAAAGTATGTTGATATTGCCATGCATGCCTATAAGAATGCGATTAATTAATTAATATATATATTGTGATAAGAATATTATGAAACTCTGATATATGAGTAATATCATGAGATTGAGATTAAAACTGAGATATACATGTGGTCATACTATTGTGTGCTCATGGTTGGGATTGCACGGTGGAAGACGTGGTTATCACCCCTTCAAACAGCTAATAATAAAACCACACTGCGATTGGTGACGATTGGTTGGGAAAGGGTTCTGGGGAACCTCTTCATTATGTTGATGTGTTGGAGTGCGGGTGCATTGCATTATGTGTGTGATTGTATCATGCTTTGTGGTTAAATTATGTGTTGTAATATTATTGACATAATGTAATAGGATGTATGTTCTTTAGAAACACATTGGGCTTTTTAGCTCATTTTCCTACAATTTTCTTTACAAATACCTTAGACATAGGTGACTTGGTACCCGGAGGAACAGTTATAGTTTCCTTATTTTATTCTATTATTTTATATTACTTTGTATAAGTTATTTTTGGGATTTCAGTTTATTATTATTATTTTATTGAGATTGTAAGCTGTTTTTTAATTGGGGATTTTGGTATTCATTTCAATATTTATTGAGTATATAGTTTAAATTATATATATATATATATATAACATGAATGGATATGATTTACGAGTTGCGTGAGGGTAAAATTACAGTAGTGACTTTCTGGATCCAGTCATATCTTTTAGGTCAAGTAAAGGGGGTTATAACAACATAAACAATCATCATGCATCAACTCAACAATCATACATTACATTCATATCATCTCACTTGTATTTATTTACACATTCTTTACATAGTTTTCAGCATACTTTATTCACATGCAAGCATAATCAGTCATATATACATATAATCACATAAAAACAAAATTCATGATAATTTGGCTATTGAGACTATGAAACATAAAGTGAGCTCTATCATCACACATTGGATACGCGGATCTCCATCACACCAAACACAAGACTCATAGAGTCGAAACATATCCCATAAGTGAAGCATATAGCTAACACTCTCCAACACACCACACATATATCCCGTTGAATGGAGTGAAGCTCGCATTCCATTATCTCTCCAAATTGTCCCTAGGCCTCAGCGTCTTACATATATCACAATACAAAGGTGAGTACTCACAATCCTATGGCATGCCAACTATATCCAACGGTCTCATAAGATCACAAAGCCAAAATATCCACATTATTATCACATGTTTTCTTACACATATTCACTGCATTAGTACAATATAATCATTCTCATGGCATGAAGAACATACCCACATATTTTCAATCACATGGCATGAATAACATTCTCATATATTCACTTTCACAACAGTCATCATAAGCTTATAGCATATGTCACAACATCTCATGTTTATTCACAATATCACATCTTAATTCTCTTTTTCACAATTACACAAGCACATTTATCACATATTAAACATGAGTATTCAAACACTTATACTTGGAATTTAGAGTAAGGGTTTAGGCTATCTCTAAATTTTCAAATACACAATGAATCATCTACGAGCAGTGATTCCAAAACACTCACTAAATATACATTTTGAAAAATCCGAAAGCCTAGATAAGCTTTCTTTTGCCTTTATCTTTGCTTGTTGAAGGTCCTATCCATTCTGACGCTTCAACCACACATATCACAAAATACACAAGCAAAAATCAATCATCCACACATCTCACACAGTCATAAACAATAGCCTAAGCTATGTTCTGTTAAATCGAAATATTTAGCTTAGTAAAATTTAAACTCTAATATCTTGGTCTACACTTAATCTTTTCGCATGAAACGAATTTCGTTCATCTACATATTTACTCACAACTGATTCTCAACCTTTAAACTACACAAAGCTACACGTTTTAAGATACCGAATATTTTCGACATACAAGGGCTATAATAACAAAAATTCATTAAAACTCGAGAAATACTTAAAGAAACTTTAAAGTAACTTTAGAAACCTTCTAATCATGTTAAAACAAGTTGAAAAATACTTTAATATCAAGTTTTTATATACAAACCCGAATTTCACCATTAAAGACCCTATTTTTGGCCTTTATTCAAAACTTATGTTTTAATGGCTAAAAACCTAGTTTAAAGGATTAGATATTGTTTAAAACTCATAGAAAGTTGATTGGTTACCTTTGCTTGAAGAAAAATGAGCTTTGACATGAATTCAAAAAAACCCACGTTTAAAGAAGATGATGAAGGTTTTTTGGTGTTTCTCTTGGTTTTAATAGGTATTTAAGGTTTTAAGGTTATTAGAATTTAAAGAAGATTAAGAGTTGATGTTTAAAAGAGATTGAAAGGGATTGGAAGAGCAAAAGATGGCAAAAAACATGTAGTGGAGAAGTTGACATGAAATCCAATTGAAAAAGGGATTTTTAAATTTTAGACATTTGGTCAAATTTCTTCATAAAAACTCTTAATTTTGACTCTTTTACAAATCAATCCTATTTTCAAAATTAAAGCTATTTAAAACTCATTTTTAGAAATTGATTTAATTTTCTAATAGCCATTGACGAAAATATTATCGGTTACCAAACTTATAAAATTTCGAAGACATTTGGGCTAAAATTCTTAAAATACCCTTGAAACTTCTAGACCCAATTTTGGAGGTGTGACAAAACTCAAATTATGTTAGGAGATATGATCCAAACACGAAAATGCGTCCAAACTATCCGTCAATGTGAAACTTGTAACTTTATCTTTACTTTTGGATTTCTCCCTGATGCATTTTTTGTTGGTGTTCCAATATTTGAATAGATCTTAAAATTCCCTTTCCGATGATATAAGGTACACCCAAAATGGAGTTCTGAAACTCAAGACATGATCGAAAGACTAAGAAGTGGTCCGAATGGAAGTTTTGAATGTGTTCAATTTACAAATTTTGAATCTTTGAGATTTGAACTTTCACTCATCATCTTGGATCAACTTTAGGCTTAGGCTTAGTTTAATCTCATGGTTTCTTGTATTGACTTCTTCTTCCCAAATTTGTTTTACTTGCAATTTCCACATGGAGTATTTTATTGAAACTAAATGCGTGAAAAACACTAAAAATACACAATATTTACAATACAAAAAAACTCAAATCACTAAGATGAATTTAAATTATATAAAAATACTCAAGAAACCAAGCAAATGTAAGTAGGATATAGTCCAAAATAATCATATGATGAAGACTCATCATACCTTCACACTTACATTTTTGCTTGTCCTTAAGCAACAAAAAAAGAAAATTACTACTACCCAAAAATAGTACACAGATTAAAATAACATGTGAACAAAGTGCAAAAGTAATATAAAACAAGAAATCATGATGAAAATAAAAATCATAGATGCTAGTCAAAATATAAACAGTCACATAAATATTTATATAATTAGGCAAAATTAGAAACCTTGGACCTTCATGCTTGTGTGCAATTACCTGTGTGCAATCTTATCAACGCATTAAACAATAATAGATTGTAAGGTAGGCATAATAATCATGATTTCATAAGTCTATTAACAGTCCCCCTCTCTTTTAATCTGATTCCAACATGCATAACGATTTCACTATGTCTTTTGGCTTGTAACATTAGGCTAGAGCTAAGGTAGGATGAAAAGTCAATTTAGACTCAAATTTTAAGCATTAATACTTACGGATTATAAAAAACTCATGTTTGGTTTGACGGAATGGAATAACATTATTCTTTTATTCACTGAATGATAAATCATTCATTTGTTTGATTGAACGTAATACTCATTCAATGGAATAATCATTATTTTCTTATTACTTGTCTTCCCATAATATCTTCATTCAATCGTTCAAAGTATAAGGTGAGCAACATTTGTCCTATTTCTATAGAAAGGGGAGCTTGTTCGTATGTTTGGAGGTCTCTTGGTAGGGTTTGGAGCAATTTCAGAAATGGGGTTTGTTGGCATCTCGGGGATGGCAAAACGGTCTTTAAAGACACGTGGATACCAAAACTTGGCAAGTTGCAAGAACATGTACTTCCTGGTGCTGATATTCCCTTTAATTTGAAAGTGGTGGATTACGTGGACAATTCGGGCTGCTGGAATTGGCGGATACTGAGGTCAATTTTTCCTTATGATATATTGGAGCATACTCGGTGCCTTCATCCACCAAGGGCTGATTTTGGTAGCGATTCCTGCTTTTGGGGATGGACTTCGAGTGGGCATTTCACGTTGAGATCAGCTTATAACAGCTTGGTACCGACTGTAGGTGATGTGGAGGGAAAAACTTGGAAGGTTATTGGGACCTTGATGCACATCCGAGGGTCACAACCTTCATGTGGCTGGTTTGTAACAAACTCATCTTAACCAATAATGAATGGGCGAGACGTGGCATGACTAATGATGCTGGTTACGGTGTGTGTGGATTAATAAATGAGACTACTTTACATGCTCTAAGGGATTGTGAATTGCAAAGAATTTTTGGGAGTTGGTTGTACCGTCGCAGGGGCTAGCTAGTTTTTTTTGCGTTTGATTTGGATGAGTGGTTACATCAATACCTAATTGAAAATGGTTTTAAGTGCACTCAAGGAACAGGGGGTGGTGGATTTTTTACTACCATTTGTTGGCTAATCTGGAAGCAAAGGGATGGTGTGATTTTTAACCATCAACTGGGTGATGCAGCCAGCTTGGTGCGTATGGCAGCAAGCATGCGGGCTAGTTTAATCCATGCATGGACAAGCAGGGGCTGAGGAAATCATCAGCTAGTCAGGAGGCTCGATGGCAAGCTCCACAATATGGCTGGGTAAAAATTAGCTGTGATGGAGCAGCAAATCGAGTGGAGGACTGGGCAGCGGCAGCAGGTGTTATTCGTGATCATAGAGGAGCTTGGGTCACCGATTTTCAGCGATTTCTAGGTAGTGGTTCGGCCTTACGATCGGAACTCTAGGCAATTCTTCATGGTTTGCAGTTAGCTTTCTCCCATGGTCATATGAATGTTGTTCTTGAAAGCAACTGTTTGGTGGCTATCCAGTTGATCAAAGCATGCTTGGATGGTGGAGGTTCCGGGGATGCCATCGTAAAAGAAATAGTTCGAGTCTACCGTCAACTTGCAAATTGTGACTTGCAAATCGTGTGAAGGAACTGCAATGGTGTCGCGGATTGGCTTGCCAAAAATTGTGACAAATCGGACGTTGATATTTGAATTATAGACAATCCTTGTTCGAAAATTAGGCAGCTCTTATTGTCTGACTTTTCCAATCTTTTTAATGAATAAAATTCATGTCTAAGGCATTGTAATGCCCCTTTAACCATAAAAAAAAATTTTAATTTTCAGATTAGTCTTTTAAAATTTGAACTTAGACTTAAAAAATATAAAAATAAAATATTTGAAATGTTTTAATATAATATAATTTAATATAAAATAATTATATTAAAAATTTTATTAAATTATATGTAATAATTATATTAAAATATGATTAAATTATTTATTAAATTATATTTATTAATAATTCTATTAAAATTTAATAACAATAACAATAATCACCTTCTTAAAAAAATTCTGCTAAAGGTACTCTAGTCATTTTAGTTTTTTTTCTTATGCTATTACAACATCTATTTCATTTAACCAATTAAATTATTAATTACATATCTATTTCATTACAACCCTATTCAATTCTAGTGAACCAAACATGTCGTTAACGTATCATTCCCTACTTCCCCAATATGAGCACTAATTATATTTTAAACTCCGTCTCCTTTTTTTTTAGATATCTCCTTATTTCTCCCTCCTTCAAATAAAGCATGGATAAAAAAGATGTAAAAAAAATGCTTTTCTTTTTATTTTGTTTTTAAAATTTTCCACTTTGGGTAATGGGATTTTGACTTCGGGGTCGAAACAACATAAAATGGATGTTCCCAAACAAGAAGAGTTTAAAGAGACGAGGTCCGCGAGGTATGTAGATAATTTTTTGGGGGGGATGAAACAATACTTCCATGCAATGGGCATTAAGGATGATACCACTAAGGTAAACACTATTCCTATATATTTTATTAATGTTGCTCTTTTATGGTGACGTCGTATGTCTATGGATAAGAGACAAGGTGGTGCCGCTATTAAGAGTTAGGTGGAGTTCTAGAATGAATTTAAGAAGCAATTTTACCTTGAGTATGCTGAGAAAGAAGCTCAAGCTAAATGGCGTCGATTTACTCAATAAGATACGAGTTACTCGTATATTTTATAAAATTGTTTTAGATAACAACATACTAATTAAAATTATTGATAAAATAATATTTAAAATTTCAACAACTTAAAAAATATACTCTAAGTTAAAATATAATATAAATTTTTTTGTCACATGTGTATTTATTAAAGTATGATATATCTATTAAAAATAGAATTTGAAATGCTAAACATCAAGACATGTGTTTGTTCCTTTGTCACTTTATGCTGTCTCTTCTTAATCTATCCTAATTATGTACGCGTATTAATATAATTTAATGTACACGTGTCATACAAATAGAGTGCCACTTGTTAACAACTAAAATCGTGGTCGTTTTCTACTTTTGTTCTTGTAATATTATATGACATAGTTTAATTTAATTTATGGTACAATAATGTAAGTTTTTTTAGAATGCTTCAGCATTAACTTTGCAAATATAATTATAACTTTGCAAAAATATGGGGACTTCTCTTGTAAAGATTCATCTATTTTTTCTAACATTTTACACCATAGGACATTTGTCAACCTTCTAACTTTATTTGTGAAGTCTAAAATTTTCACTGATAATGTATCAAATATGTTTCCATAATAATTGAGTTATGTTTAGTGCAAATTATCTAATATAATTTAAAAAAGTAAGGAGAAAAAGAATAATTTACCCAAATTAAAAATAAATGCTTAAAATGAAAAGTGACACGCGTAAAAAAAATTGTAATATAAACAAACTTATTTATCTAGAACCTTGTAATATAATCGTATTTTTCAAGCATGCAAATTTTCGAATCGATCCAATATATCTATCATATTGATTGAAAATATTTTATATATTAATATATATTCAAAAGTTAACTTTTTTACATAAAATAAATGGTTAAAAATTTAAAATTTACATCATTTGACATGCATGATCTATATGAATAGACCATAAAATATAATATTTGAATCATTAAAATATTAATCATATAAATAATTATGGAAATAAAACTACTTTAATTTTTACACTGTGTAAGATAAAATGAAATACTTTTTTTTAATATACTGGTGTGATTACATGGTTGTATCTGTTCATACTTTCTTAACCTTTTGACAATGCACACACACCTTGCACACACAAGTGCTCGAACTCGAGATCCCTAGGATGAACAACATCCTCTTTTACCACTGAAGTCACTTGTTGAGTTCAAAAATGAAATACTTCTTATATGTTATTATTCACATATATTATTTTTTTAGTGAATTACAATAATATGACAAAACCCGAACAACAAACACGACTAACGTGATTTAAATCCAAATCATACCTAAACCAATTACACCCCTAATTATCAAGCCATGGATCTCACATATATTATTTTTACTCTATCTTAACACATATGTATGCATCAGCATATTAATCTTCTGAAATTTAATATTTTTCTCTTAAATTATTATTTTTTTAAATTTAAAAACACAATTTCCAACAAATAAGTTTAAGAAATATATTTTCATAAAATATTACTTATTTGAACAATGTCGACCTCACTTATGAATTAATTATTTTTTAAAAATCTATAGCATGTCTCGTGACTAGATCAACTCAATTATAAAATTTTATTAAAATAAACCCATAAATTAAATTATAAAATGGTGTGGAAAAAATATATATATCTCATAAATGTTGATCATAATAACTTATTCTAATCACAAAAACAAATCCAAATAGTGTACACCCATTGTTTCTTAACTATCTCATTCTTTATTTTCATTAATTATTTTTTTAATTATCTAAACCTTAAAATGTTACCTCTTTATGATTTAATCTGATAGCTTGAGAATGGTCATAGACCATTCAAGATTTTTCTCTGACAAGTTCTAACTCTGCCTTCATTAGACGTATTTATCACTTGTTGGTGAACGCAAGATCTTAAGTCATTCAACATTTTGTCAGAGATTACAATAAAACTACCGACTACTTAGCCAAAATAACTTTTTGATACAAATCAAGGATTGAATATATTTGAGAAGATTCCAAGAGAGGTGCTAGCACCTTCTCCTATTGTTCAAGCAAATGACAGTCTTACATAGAGAATCATTATGTAGTTAGTTTATTTTGTTTGTTTTATTCTACTAAAAAATATAAATATATACAATATCTGTAAGATTAAGTTGATATCAGAAATTAGTTGGACATCAATTTAGTTAAAAATTGACTAATGCGATAATTTTTTTTACAAAGTAAGGAATAAATTTTAAAAATTATTCATGAACTAATTTGATGCATCAACTTTAATTTGGTGTAATTATACTTATGAAATTTTGATTTTGGCTCAAAAATATATATATGAAATTTTAATTTTGGTTCAACCATTCAAATTTAAAAAATAAATAAATCAATTTATTTTTATATTGAATAAATATAATTATTTTTGTATACAATATATAAACATAAAATAATGCGACATCAATAATTGTGTTAATAATTTACGATAATTGGATCAAATCAAAATTTCATGTATAAAATTGCATCTAAATAGTTCTGATCATATAAGTGTGTCATACTCTAATAATATTAATATTTTTTTCATCCAAAATAAGTGTGTCATAATCTAATAATATTAATATTTTTTTAAAACAATTTCATTATAGGTTCTGATTATATCTGCTCTTTTTGATACAATACTTAAAACTATCCATAACTTGTCTCTAACCCATAAATAGAAGGATAATGCGCTTCAGCGCACTCAAACTCAAATTTTCCTGCATTGATAATAATATCCATATCAATCGAATATATATAAATTATATAGATGTAATGATGTACCAAATGCTACCCATATAAATTATGTTAAGGAAATCATTTGATTTTAGTGAGGAAAGACGAAAAAGACAGGATTGCCCTCATTGAAGCAAAGCTACCAACTTTCACTTTGCCTATAAATTCAATCGCTTCATTCATTCACCAAAAAAATGGGTGTAAACTCAGGCAGGGTTGAAAATGGTGGAAATGGAAGCGCAACAGCTGGTGTAAAGGTGTCAACAGCAGCAGAGGCGACAATGGAGATACACAGCGTTTGCCTGCCGCCAAAGGAATCCACTTTCCAGAAGCTAAAACACAGGTTATCCGAGATATTTTTCCCTGATGATCCTCTCTACAGATTCAAGGACCAAACATGGTGCAAGAAACTGGTTTTGGGACTTCAGTTGTGTTCCCAATATTACAGTGGGGCTCTCACTATGATCTCAACCTCTTCAAGTCTGATGTCGTTTCGGGTCTCACAATTGCTAGCCTTGCCATCCCACAGGTAATTAATTCATGATCCCAATATCACAATATTTTCCTCCTCCTTCCCACTTTTTTCATGACTTTCTCTCATCTACATGAAAAAAGACAAGTTTCTGAATGTATTCCATCTTGTTTTTGGATCATTAGAGTGGCTATTTTTTTAAACAAGTTTATGTGAAATCAGTAACCGTGGCTTGTATGAACTGGAATTTTGTTTTTATTCTTTTAATAATATATATGTATATATACGTTAGTTTTGTTGAAGATGGTAACAGTCAATCCTCATGTGAAATTTCACTGTCCTTTTGTGGGAAATGAGTTGCATTCAAGAAAATGGGTCCTCACTTAGATGGTGTTTTTGGTTGGAAAGCAGGGAATTAGCTACGCACAGCTAGCGAATCTGCCTCCTATTATCGGACTATGTCAGTATCCGTTTTGACTTTTGATGTAGTTGATCAATGAAATGGAATCAAATCAACATTTTCATTATCCCATTCATTTCATGCAGATTCAAGCTTTGTTCCCCCATTGATATATTCATTGCTGGGGAGTTCTAGACACCTTGCAGTGGGTCCAGTGTCCATTGCATCCTTAGTGATGGGTACAATGTTGAGTGAAAAGGTGTCCCCTGTTCAACACCCTGCTCTTTACCTTAAACTGGCCTTCACTGCCACCTTCTTCGCTGGTTTATTTCAGGCATCTTTGGGCTTCCTAAGGTATTTACTTTTCAACTACTCGTCGGAGTCAACTTGAATGAAACTAAACATGGTTTGTGGTATGTTAATGGATTTGCAGATTAGGGTTTGTGATAGATTTTCTGTCAAAGGCAACCCTTGTTGGATTCATGGCTGGTGCTGCAATCATTGTGACATTACAGCAGCTGAAGGGATTGCTGGGAATCGTTCATTTCACTACCAAAATGCAATTGATTCCCGTTTTGACCTCTGTATTTGACCATACAAAAGAGGTAAAGAGCAGTTCACATGGGTAGTTTAGAGTAATGTTACAGTGGAGTAACATGGGTTGAATTCACATGCAGTGGTCTTGGGAAACTATTGTAATGGGATTCAGCTTCCTCTTATTACTCTTGACCACAAGGCATATTGTAAGTATCTCTTTCTATGTGTATCAAAAATTATCTTATAATTAGGGATGATTAAAACTCAATTCGATTTGAAAAAGTCAAATTTTTCGAGTCAATTCGAATAAATAATTTAAGTATCGAGTTAAATTTTCTAGGATAATAATTTTAGGAACTAAATAAGTTAATTAATGATTTAAGTTTTCAAATATATATGGTTTCAAATTTATGTACGCTAACATTGAATTAGTTATACTGTAACAAGATTTTAATTTGACATGTTTAATTTTTTAATTTAACTCGAACAATTTCACTCGATTTGATTTGACTTGAATTTCATTTCACTCGACTTGATCGAAAAAAATTCAAATCGAGTTAAGATGATAAAATAAAACTTGTCAACTCAAAATTTTTTCTCTCGATTTGATCGAACTCTCATCCTTACTTATAATATTCGATTTGATTTTTATTAATTTTTTAAGTTGCAAATTAAAAACAATAGTTATTTAAAATGAGTAGAACCGAGTTTTCAAATTTTTTTTATAATATAATAGTTTTTACATTTAATTTAATGGGTAAACATTTATCAAAATGACATAATTTTACCTTTTAACTTAATAATTTTGACTTTTTACTTTAATAAAGGTAAACATTTATAACACGACATAGTTTTATTTTTCTTATTCGATTTTTGGGATGACCCGAATTGTGAAATTCATATTTGAGACAAACCAAAAAATTTGATTTTTTTATTTGAGTTATCCGAATATAACTCAAACTATTTAATTCAAAATATGAATTTTTCTCGAATTTTTTTCTAATCAAATCGGATTTTAGTCACTGCTAACTAATAGATTAAAATACCGTACATTAATCATATTTTCTTTTCCAAATTGCATATTGTAGCTTAATTATTTAAAATTATGATGTCTGAAATATTTGTTGCAGAGCATGAAGAAGCCAAAGCTTTTTTGGATATCAGCAGCCGCCCCATTAACATCAGTGATTCTCTCAACTTTTGGTCTTCCTCATTAAATCAAAAGTTCATGGAATCTCAATTGTATGAACTTATACTATTTTTCTTCCTTTTATATCTTTGAAATCAACAAAACCATATCTAAGTTTTGTGTTTGCTTTCTCTTTCACAGATTGGGCACTTGCAGAAGGGTTTGAATCCAACTTCAACCAACATGTTGTACTTTAATGGCCAATATCTGGCTTTAGCCATCAAAACTGGCATTGTCACTGGGATCCTATCCCTCACTGTAAGCTTTTCTTCAACCACCATTCACATTCATATCTTATTCATACCTAATGATTCATACCCAACATGTTGTAGGAAGGGATTGCAGTGGGAAGGACATTTGCATCTCTAAAGAACTACCAAGTGGATGGAAACAAAGAAATGATGGCTATTGGTCTCATGAACATGGCTAGTTCTTGCACTTCATGTTATGTAACAACAGGTGACCACTCTTTCACATCCCTCTGAAAACACACAAAGTGACAGAAATACTAACCTGATTGATTTTCAAATTTCAGGATCATTTTCTCGATCAGCAGTAAATTACAATGCGGGGGCACAAACGGCGGTGTCGAACATTGTATTAGCGGGGGCGGGGGCGGTGCTGGTGACATTGCTATTTCTGATGCCACTGTTTCATTACACCCCGAATGTGATATTAGCAGCCATCATCATAACGGCAGTGATAGGGCTTATTGATTACAAGGCAGCTTACAAGCTATGGAAAGTTGACAAACTGGATTTCTTGGCTTGCATTTGTTCCTTCTTTGGTGTTCTTTTCATTTCGGTTCCTCTGGGACTGGGCATTGCAGTAAGTGTGATTGGTTAGTGATCCTGTGGAGGTGTAATATGGAATGAAATATGATGAGGTTTGGTTTTGGTTGGAAAAATGCAGGTGGGAGTGTCAGTATTCAAGATCCTGTTGCATGTAACCAGGCCATACACTCTAGTGTGGGGAACATTCCCGCAACACAAATCTACCAAAGCCTCGACCGATACAAAGAAGCTTCAAGGGTTCCTTCATTTCTCATACTCGCCATTGAATCCCCAATTTACTTTGCAAATTCAACTTATCTGCAAGAAAGGTAAACTTATCTCTGCAATTTCAACATATTTATCATATTATGTCAATGAATGCTACATTTGTTTGTTTATTAAAGGCTATTAAGATGGGTTCGAGAGGAGGAAGAACGTATTAAGGCAAACCATGAAAGCACTTTGAAATGCATCATTATTGACATGACTTGTAAGTTACTCCTTTTTGCATAACTCTGATTCCGGTACGGTTTTTCTCCTACGTACTTGTTAGACAAGGATATCAAACACGGGTAGTTGACGAAAAAAGAGTGTATGAGCTAACAGTGGTACAATTTTGGCAGCTGTGACAGCCGTAGATACAAGTGGAATTGACATGGTATGTGAACTAAAGAAGATGCTGAACAAAAGATCACTAGAGGTATATATCATCCGACACCCAATAAATGTTTTCAATCTTTGTTTTAGCTTTTGAGACTAACACTTAATCTTCCATTAATGAAGCTTGTTTTGGTAAATCCTGTGGGAAGTGTGATGGAGAAGATGCATCGATCAAATATCCTCGGAACGAATTCATTGTTTCTCACTGTTGGGGAAGCTGTGGCAGACATTTCAGCTTCATGGAAGCCTCAGCCATGAATGAAGGGGAAAAAGAAAATGTTTTTTTTTTAGTTATCAAGAAATGCAAATCAATTAAACATTATGTTTTTGGTTTAATGGATAAATCAAAGTTATGTTCGTTCCCTTACTGACAACACATTGTACTAAAGCATAAGCTTGTATTCAGTGTGCAGTATTTGCTAAAATTTCTAGATTTAACCCAAAATTTCAGACCAAAAAGAATCAATCAAACAATATCATTAAAGAAAGAAAAATCAATCAAAACTATGCAGATAAAGTCAGAGAATAGTATCAGACACACTATCAACTTTGTAACTTCCAATTATATATTTAGATCTTCCTCTACAAATATCTTACCTTGTGAACTCAGCTGCATATATGATTTAATTTTAAGCACCAATATCCCAAGCTTTATGGCTGCTTTCCATCATGTGCAGAACTCCAAAACAGTTGCTTTCCATCATGTTTATTATCCAAGCTCTTTCGAAGTGGCAGAAACAATGAATTTCCTCAACCATATCGCGTTATGGGAATCTCTCTCATTCCCGTCTAATGCATAAATATTCACCCAGCAAAGCCATCACTGCAAATCCAGTAACATTGACAACCCAACCGAGGAGGGCCAACCTCCATATATGGTGCATATAGAAAGATGGATAGTATAAAGGGTGGCTGCAAAATCTAAGCATTTCTTTGCCCTTTCAATCAAATAAAGCATGTAGACAGATCTGCATGGGATCCAAATACAGCAAAATCGCAAGTTAAAATGAGCTAAGTTTAGAAAAATGCATACTACTGTTGCTATCTCTAAACCTCTTGGTACATTTTACTTCAAGAAAATCTAATAGCTACTACATTGGCGAGCAAACAGAATAGGCCATAGTCGACCAAAATAAGACCTGGTTGTAACACTATCATTCTTCATGAAAACAATCATTCATATTCAAGAATATTGAATAGCTATTATATTAAAGTCAACCAACAAGGTGTGTTCATTACTGGCCAAACTACTTAAAACTTAATGGATCCCAGTACTATACATCATGCATCTATACCATATAAGCAGGACATGGAAACCAAGCATTTGTTGCATACAATACAAGAAATTAGGAAGTAGATGATAGGCAGATAAGCATTGGGAAAAAGGAAGATGGGAATTATTCAGACCCCGCAATAGAGGTGAGAAGAAAGGCAGCAATGACACACCAGCCGGTAACGGTAGAGTCAGTACATAACAAAGTCAAAGAGAAAGACCAAACTCATACGAGATGCTCGAGAGGCCACAAGAAAGGAGGAGAAAGCTCCAAGTGTAAGGTAGTATAAACATTGAAGGCAAACAATTTGGGCAAAAATAAGCAAACGGTCCCATACCGCAGCACCGTACAACATCACGCTTTCAGATTCGTAATTAACAAACAAGTTTACAATAACATTGCTTGCCTAGCTGAAGCTTTTCAGAAAACCCAGTTTTTGAAACATGAAATTTCAAAATTCAGTCTCGGTGAACTCAGCGAGTCAAGAGAGAAACAACCCGGATCTGGAAGACGCTTTTTCTGGAGGAATCTGAGAACAATCCCAATCATATATAGAATATTGATTTGAGAACAATCCCAATCTCAATCCCAGCAAACTTAAATCAAATTGAGGTATTGATTTGAAAACTAAAAATGAAGATTGTAAACTAACCGTCGAGATAGATTGTAGCGAGAGGATAGGGAGCCATTGTTGTATATATATTATATAAAAAATAATTATTATAATTTTATGTAATATATATACCTATCAAGTCTAAATTTAATTGCTATTAATATTTTATCAATAGGATGAGATTCAAATATGCTGAAAGTCATTTTACTTCTATTTTAAGAATTGAGGAGGAAAAAAATTTTCCTTCTCAAGTATTCTACCGATTTGTTAAAACAATTTGAATGAAGTCACTTGTTTTAACTCGATATAATTGTATTATATTATGAGAATAATATTTCTTAATTGTCCTGCACGATAAAGAAAAAATAATTTTTTTAAGATAATTTTTAGGAAACCACTTCTCTTTATAATTTTATAAATTTTTTATTTCAAATCCTATTAAATTTTATACACCAATTTAAGAATAGTTTACCCCATGGACCTGAAATCGTGGAGGCATTAATTATTAATGTCGAGAGACTCAAACATTTTAACTCTCTCAATTATAAATGTTAGGCGTGAAGACTTTCTTTGAAGTAAAAAATCATTATAATTGTACGCGAAAAAATTGTATAAAATTGTGATTTCATGTTATCTTTATTTTTAAAGTGACAAATTAATTTTTTCTCATTATTTTTAGCTTTTTACTTTTAAAAAAATTCAAATTCAACAAAAAATGCTAAAAATCAAGAGAAATAAATCTGATTTGTCATTCCTTTATTGGAAACAGATAGGGATGACATGAAATCACAGTTTCATACAATCATTTCTCATAGCTATACACGGATTGTTCACTCGATATCCGACTAACATCATAAATTATTTAGCGATCTTATAAAATGCATGTGATAAATAATATGTGTAATAATTATAACATATACCGCTGCATGTAATAAATTATTATGTGACCATATTATGTGAATGTGTTAGAACTTTAGTCTAATAAACCGTGTGACTTTAGATTTTTTCATTTCAAATTCGTTTAAATCATCCTAAATCTCGAAAGATTAGAATTTTTAAAAAATTCTCTAAAGCACCGAAATAAAGAGAAAGCGACTCAAAAGATAAAGGAAAGAAAGCAATGCACACAATGTGCTTCAGTAAATGCTTTCAAATATATTCAATTCTCAAGAATAATTACATCAAAACGACTTGAATTTCAAATCAAAATTTTACAAACACCATATTCAAAATAAGTCTTTATGTGCATTCCAAAGTTCTTATTCCATAATAACTATTATAAATACATAAAAATCTTTAATAGAGGATGATGCGAAACTCCCAAATTGGAAATCACAACTTCTCGATGAATTTGGTACCTATGCTTTTAAACTACTAACGCGTGAGATCATCGAGCTCAATAAGTATCAATGGATAAACCTAGTTATCCTATGTTTTGTTAGTGTTGAGCCCTTCTTAAATTTGTCTTCTTCCATTCATTCAAGTCACATTTTAGTTCCATTTACGTTAATCTAACTTTTAGGTTTTACTTACATTTTCATAATTTATTATGAAATTCATGTTTAAGACTTTCGTAAATTATTCATATAATATTTAATCCTTTATACCTTAGATTCCTAGTACGTTCATATATATATATGCTTTCACACATATTTTTTATCCATCACATCACATCACATTTTCATTTCTATATCTTTTACTAAGGCATGCATCATAATTTCATTAATAAGAATCAGGACAAGTTCACTAGGTCACCTACCTTTAAAGCACATTAAAGTTCATTATTAAAGTTTAATTCATTTTCACTCATTGTAAACCTTAGTAAAATTTATTCGGATACACGGGACTTCTCCACCACACCAATAAACATTGAAGTGCAATACATCCTTTCACTACAACAATAAACTCCTAAGAGTGTAAATTACACCACACCAAAATGCACCGAAGCGCATGGCCTGAAGGCAATATAAAACACAGTACATAAGTATGAAACCTTCACCATACCAAAGGGTACCAAAGTTCGAAGGCTAAATGCGATAGAACTCTAACGCATTATAAACCCTAATTGACTTGTCAACCGTATTTTAACATTTCACAAAGTCTACTAAGACACTTTACAATTATAATTAACATATGTCCATCAAGATCATTAATACATATGTACCTTAAGCTTTATACACATGTCCATTTCACTTAACCGCTCCCAATAATGAAAAGTTATATTGTCAATTGCCCTTTATCTTTTACAAAACAAATATCATGTTTTAACATGATATCGAATTTATCGACTAAAAATAGAAATTAATCAATAAGTCATATTCATGATGATCATGACAATTGTTCACATTTTTACATTAATTGCTACATATCAGAACATGTTTACTGACACTCCCATGGCAATTAATAACTCTATGTCATATATTTAGTTGATTTAGCATTTCATGACTAACAATTTCAAAATAACATTATTGACTTATTTCATGTCTTTTAAGCCATGGAGTTTACATGTATTCCTTTCATAATTACATCATATTTATCACAGAAAATTTACTTAATTCATAAACTTTAACATAAGATAAATAAGAGTATCCAAGTTACTTACCCTTTGGATTCATCATGCCTCCATAACCATGATTCCACCCTCAAATTTGCTGGGGAAATCCATTTCTCACAATTACCACATTTTTTATATTCATGAAAATAATCAAAATTAATATGTAAGCTTTCGAAGTTTTCTCAAACAAAAATTCTCAGATACTAAGCTTGGATAAGTAGAAAACACCATTACTAACCTTTATGAAGCAAGCTTCAATTTTCTCTCTCAAAAACCAAGAAATCTTAGGCTAAAATTTGAGAGCCAATTGTGAAAATGAGAGTAAGAGGTGATTTTTCAAGTATTTTAGAAAAAATCTCAAAGTGGGTATTGAACTTTTTGAAGAGATTTTAAGAAAAGCTTGAAAAATTCAAGAAAAGTAGAAGATTCCATAGAAGAGAGGGAGTAGCTGGTTGCACTAGCTGATGGGGTACTTCTTCAATTTATTTTTCTTTTAATTCACTCAAGTGGGCCTAAAGTCCATTTACAATATTTCAAGCCGATCTTTATAAGAGGGGAAAAAAATAAAAAAAAACAATTAAAAAAATAATCAATTTAAATTGATATATCCAAAAAAAATTTCATATTTCAATTGTACTATCAAAATAATATTTCCTCATAAAATACATGATGTATAACCAAAATGTTTATTTATGACAAAATTACCATATGCTATATTCAAATGGGTATAAGGTTGAACCATTTTTTAAATCTCTTTTTTCAATGTAATAAAGGACGAAGAAAAAAAGAAATAATGTTTGTCAAACAAAAAAAGGAAATTCGTAGCTATTTTTCTTTATTTTCAAGACAAAATTTCTTTCTTGAAATAATGAACTGCATTTTTAAATGCATTTTTATGCCGCTATTGAAATAGCCTTTCTGACTATATTTTCGGCTATTTCCTTTTGCTACTTAGCACAATTTCTTCTCAATAATAGGCATTTATCCAAACCAAATATCTTAATTTACATATAACCTTTAATGAATCCATGAATAGTGAAAACTACATTTTTACTCATTACTCAGAAAAGTTTCTGTACTTTTTAATCTTTTTAATTTAGTCTCAAAAGTGATCTTCATCACGCCACTACATATTCCAACTTATGCCAATTCATCACTAAAACTTCACTTTCCCATTTTGGCCAAATTTGTATTTTAGTCCTCGAACTTTCAAAATTTTCAATTTAATCGTTTCCTCACGTTTTCACTTCTTATATTCTAAATTCTCATATTTAAAAATCACTTTATTTTCATAATAATTTCTTTAAGTGTCTCATTTTCCAATTTTCTCGAATATTCACTATATCTACTACCAAAATAGTGCTAAGTGTCTAATCAAAAATTTTGATATGTTACAATTTTTTCTCATAAAATTTATAAAAATTATATAATATCTAAAAATAATTTAATACATTTTAATTGATATATACAATCAACTCATACATCTCATAGATAAGAAAACTAATATCTATTATTTTGCCAAAGTTGATTCCCTGATCATAAGAATTAAGAGTCACGAACGAAATTGATCTAATAAAAATCATTTTCTAATATTATTAATTAATACCACTACCCTTCAAATACTAATATATTTAACTTTTACTAAATACATATATCATTTCTAAAAAAATCTCAAACAATATTTTTCAATGGTGAATTTCTATAACTTATTCAGGCACTCCATATGAAATTACTATTTACTATAAAAATATTGTATTTTTATCTTTTTATTTCTCAAGGAAAAGATATATCTCACATTCGCATTTTTTGTTAAAAAGTATTGGAAATTTGTCGATTGTGTCTTAATTTGATTGGCATGGATATTATTGTTAATGTAGGAGGACGTGGGTTTAAGTGCGTTGAAGCGCATTATCCTTCTATTATGGGTCCATAAATAGATCTTACTATAACCTATAATAAAATTATTAAAAAAAAACACAAACCTTTCATTAAATAAAAAACCTCAAATCCAAAATAACATAAACTTTAAACAGTTTCACATCTTTACATTATAATTATGACCCCAAAACCAACTCCACTTCTAAATAATAATAAAAAGGCCATAATTGTGAAATCCTTAGGCTACATTATTGTGCCTCGTTCTCCTCGATCTCTTATATTTAACATTGGAATTCCGAGACATCTTGCTCTCATTTTGACGCAAATCGACGACCAGATCCACGAATGCACTCAACACGAACTTATAAGACTTCTTGTCGTTCAAATTTAGGTAACAAAACAACAGCTCTTCCATGAAATCCCAATCGATTTTCGAACCTTGTTTCAACCTTGCTTCCACCATTTCTTGCATTGAACGTCGGAACTCGTCGTACGGGTTCGGCGAACACCTTAACACCGCGATGCATTCATTATAGATGCTTTGAGACTTGACGTTATCGCTGCCGCCACCATAGACTTTGGATTCATTTGCAGTAGTACTACTAGTGTTGTTGGTGGAGGTGGAGGTGGAGAAAGAACCGCCATCCTCCGACATTGACATGAAGGTGTTGCTAGTTACACCGCTGTTACGAGCCTCCTCGATGAGCGAACTCGAAAACCCAGTAGCAACGAAGAACCTGTTGGATCCTGAGAGGTACGGGGGCGGATCCATAAACCTTGGTGATTCAAAACAAATCCCACCAGGGCTTTTCACTTCTTCTTTAACCTCTTGATCATCATCATCATCATTGATATACAGAGACTTGAAATTCTCAAAGAGAAAACGATCAACATCAGAAAGCGTGGCAGCTTCACCATCTTGATGAACAGCAAATGAAAGGGTTCTGGGGTTTTTGCAGCCTTTTCGGATCCATTTCTTGGAAGAGATTGAGTTTAAAAGGAAGTGAGCATTTGGAGAGGGTTTCTTGATCTTAGAAAGGTAATCCTGAAGAGATTTTTGAAGCTTCTTCGACATTTTTTTGGCTTAACAGTACACAGCTAATGAACCATTTGGCTTATAAATGTAATAATTTTCATGGGAATCTGGTAAGAATTAGGGCATTTACTGACTTGCCAGATTTTGTAATATATATTTTTATTTATTAAAAAATTTTAAAAAATAAAATGCTGTAATTTAGCTAAATTTTACGGCAAGTAGAAATCAAAAGAATTATATATGTTTGGATTAAAATGTAATTAATTTATTACTTTTTCTTTCCTTTTATAAATTAATAATTCAATAATCCTAATTTATATATCCGGAATTTCAATATTATATTTTTAGGGAAAAATAAGCAATGTAATGAGAATTTGAGGATATTATGGAATGAAGATTTATAGATTGATTATGGTTTTGTTTCAATTTGGAAATGAATCTCGCAGATTATGCAATATTTAATGTTTTGAGAATTTCCTTTTATTTTCTTTTGACCATTGAATACAAAGCATTATTAATTTAAAGTTTGATAGATTGACATCACTAATTAACGGAGGTTTTAATTAAAAGTAGGTTTGGATAGATGCTGTGTTTATTTGAGGTTAGTGTAAAAATAGCGGTAGTAGTAATATTAGATATTATAGTATGAGATAATAAGTAAGTTAAACATATTGTTTATTTAAACTTAAGCGGTGCGTTTATCAGCGGTTAGTGTAAAAACAACTGTGGCGGTGAGATTAGATACTATATTGATATTGTAGTGTGAGACAAAAAGTAAGCTAAACGCACGGGTTTTGATGGGTGGTGTGTTTACTTTGTGGTTAATGTAAAAACAGCAATGACGATGAGATTATATACTATAACGATACTGTAGCATGAAACGAAAAGTAAACTAAACATACCACACCGCATCTCACCGTCTATCTAAACTCACTATATGAAAAATTAGGTAAAATATCTCTTTTCCACTTGTACTTTTTTTTTTCTCTAAAAAATTATTATTATTTTTTTGTTGCGAAAATATCATTTAGGTAACGTTTGAAAATTAGGATTTTGAAATTTAGATTTGAAATTAAAAAACAATGTAAATCGAGTAATAAACTATAAAAATAGCATTCATGATAATTTTTCAATCCATGGATTTAAAATTTGAAAATATTTTTAATGTAATAAATCCGTATATTTTTACTTTTCTAATATATATTATATTAAATCTCAACTGCTTTGTTAATAATATATGCATTGCATTCTTAACATTTACATGATAAATGAAATTCAAATCCAAATTCTTAAATTTCGCTTGTAATTTCATTCCAATGATATTGTCATAAAAGGTGAATGCAAAAAATGTCATTTTAAAAGAATGTAAATTAATAGAGAGTAACCAGAACTATTATTTCATCTAGTGAAATAAGAGATCCACATATGAGTGTAAAATTAAAGTTATTTTATATTTTTTCGTATTTTTTATATGATTAATATTTTAATGATTTAACTGTCGTATTTCATATTTCATTCATATAGATCATGCATGTCATTGTTATTTTTGAAAGAAACATTTGTTATATTTTCAATCATGCTTGTAGAGTTTAAAAACTTTATAAACTATGTATGAAATCAATGGCGGAGCCAGAAATTTTTTTTTGGGCAGAATTAAATTGTATATTTTTATGATAGTGCAAATGTAATTTCATCATTTTAATAATCTATATCTTTATTATTTTAAAAGGGTTAAATTAGATTTTTATCATTTTTAGGGGGCCAAAGTGTAATTTTACTGTTACTAATTTAAAATTTTATATATTATAAAGGGCCTAAATTAAAAATTTACCATTTTAAGGGGGCTATAATATATATTCAAAGGGAAAAATTACAAAAATCTTAAACCTTGAGGGGTTACTTATATTTTTAGGAGGACCATAGTGTAAAATTATAAAAAATTAAATTAAAAAAATTAAACTTTAGAGGGCCATGGCCCCATGGGCCTCAACATGACTCTGCCACTGTATGAAATAATTATCTTTTGAAAATTTTAATGTATATAAACAAATGGGATACTTTTACTAATTTTTAATTTTTTGTAAAGTAAAAGAATGAAATTATAATTAAATCAAAGTAAAAAAAAATAGGCTAAATGCTCAAATTAGGGCCCAACTTTTAAATTGTTCATATAAGTTCTTAACATTTAGGAAAGTACTCAAATAAGAGTTTTTCACACACTCTAATCCAATTTGAGTAAAAATTAGGTTAATGCTAATGTTTTTAGAATAAAATGCATGATAGATGAATCAAATATTGCTTGAGAAAAGAGAGAATAATAAAAACATGATTTGAGACCTGATATGTGGCATTTGAGAAGCCCTTATTTGAGCACTTTAAAAAAGATTTAGCCCTTATTGACCATTTTGAAAAAATTGACTTTCATTTGAGCACTTGTGCAAAGATTTGATCATTTTGAAAAATTTGGCTCTTATTTAAGCAACCCTTGAAAAGTTGAGCCCCAATTTGAGCATTTAGCCTAAAAAATAAAAATGAATTAAATTCAGTCATGCATTAAATGTGAAAAAGAACTCTCTAACTTAATAATGGGTAAACTACACCATTAGTCACTAAATTATGGGTAAGTTTTCATTTTGATTACTTAAAAAATTACAATTTGGTTATTGGACTATTCAAAAGTTTTCATTTAAGTCATTGGACTGTTAAAATCGATGCTACATATCTTTCTCTATTTGCGCTATTTGCACCAATCGAAAGCTCTCTTTCCTATTCTCTTCTACAGTTTAGTTTTTTTTTCATTGAACAGCTTTAGATTCGACGATCTGCGAACAAAAAATCAAACACTTTTTCTCCGATCTTTGACACTGACTGTCAGATCGACTTGGATCTAAGGTATGTTCTTCTACTCGTCAATGGATACCGATTCACTGTATCGATCGTTGAATCGTTGCTTGGAGCTCACTAGCGAAACTTTAAAAAAAAACCTTAACAAACTAGTGACTTAAATAAAGACTTTTGAATAAATCAGTGACTTAAATGAAAACTTTTGAATAGTTCAGTAACCAAATTGTAACTTTTTTTAGTTAAGTGACCAAAACGAAAACTTACTCATAGTTTAGTGATTAATGGTGTAGTTTACCCATTAATAATTCACTTAACACATCATTTTGTATATGGATTTGGTATTTTTCAATGTGGTACTTGTGCTTTTTGTCCAATGTGATACTTGTATTTGGTAATTTGATACTTGAGTTTGATAAAAAATTTAACGAGATATATGTACTTTTTTATCAAATATGATACTTGCATTTGACAAATTTTATAACTTTTGATACTCCAGAATAATGGTATTAACGTTTTATTGTTTAATTCGGGTTTTAACGTTATTTTTATAAAAAAAAAGGCTTAATGACAAATTTGGTCACTAACGTTTACATATTTTGTCAAAATGACTCTAATTGTATTTTTAAACCTTTTTTGGCCATTAACCTTCGTTTTTTTTTTCAAACTGTTTTTTCTAACAGATTTGATGAAAATATCATTAAAAAATTAATAGGGATGATGTGAAATATTTTTAATAACATGTAATTTATTACTTAGGTAACCCAATAAGATAATTACATGTGAAAAATAATAAAAGAAATAAATCATACATAAAATTAAAAAAATAACTCTTAATTTAAAGAAAATAAATGTAATTATCTAAAAATAGTTTCAAAATGAATGCATACATTTGTTTACTGAGAGATTTCAAAAAGATAGTTAATAAATTATACCGAAAATACTGGATGCGTGCATTCATTTTGAAACTTTTTTTTTAGATAATTATGTTTATTTTCTTTAAATTAAGAGCTTTTTTTTAACTTCATGAATTATTTATTTATTTTATTATTTTCCACATGTAATTATTTTATTGGGTTATCTAAGTAATAAATTACATCTCATTAAAAATATTCCATATATGAAATTCCACATCATCCCATTAACTTTTTTAACGGTACTTTCATCAAATCTATTAAAAAAGCAATTTGAAAAAAAAATAAAATTTGATGGTAAAAAAAAACTAAAAAAATACAATTAAGACCATTTTGACAAAACATGTAAACATTAGTGACCAAATTTATCATTAAACCTATGAAAAATCATCATTAACTAATAATATCATAAATTAATTTTCATCAAATGAGTCGTAAAACTAGGGAAAAAATGATAGCCGTCAGACTATATTTAATAAATTAAACAAATTCACAATTAATACTAAATTTATTTTATCAACAAAATCATTCAAGATTTAAACTTAATAATATAGCAATTAATTTTTATTAAATTAATCTTTAACTCAAATTAAACATTAAAAATTTTCTATCATTATCGTTGGACACCAAAATGTATAACTTTCACCAAATATAAGTATCACATTACATAAAAACACAAATACTACAATAAAAAATGGGTAACCTATCAAAATAGTCACTTTTGTTTGTCTTAGATTACATTTTGGTCACTTGTGTTTGAAATATTACGTTTTTGTCACTTATGTTATCGTTTTGTTACAAAATGATCACTTTGCCATTAAGATTGTTACCTCCCAAATCACAGTCCAACGGACTATTAAAATGTGTTTTAAATGCCATCATTGATGTCCAATCAAGTATATTAATTGATTTTTTACTTAGTTAGACATTCAAATTCACATTTAAAATCCACTTTAACTACAACGTCGGATCGCTGTTTGGGAAGTAATAGATCTTAACGATATAGTGATCATTTCGTAACAAAATGATAACATAAGTGACTAAAACGTAATATTTCAAACATAAATGACTAAATTATAACTTGAAGCAAACAAAAATGACTCTTTTAATAATTTACCAATAAAAAATTTGTCAAAACCAATTACATTTGTATTAAACCTTAATAATTATTCTTGAATTCGGTAAAAACATTGCATTAAATGCAAAAGAATTATTAAAATAATAAAAAACAATTTTAAAGCAATGATTCTTTTTCGTTTCAATAAATATGTATTAAAAAAATTAAATTAATAATAATTAATTAACTAATTTATTTATTTATTTTAAAAATGAAATTGTAGAGGTGTGGTTTTCAAAACCTAGAGTAGATGGAAGCAGCGGTAAGTTTCCTCCAGCGAAAAACACAGCTCTTGAGAACTATGTCTCTCTGCTCTTGCTTACATCCTAATCCATGCAATTTAAATTATTTTAATTCTTTTTACAAGTTAGCTAGTTTTTACTTTTGCTCGAAATTAACCGATAGAATCTTAACTTGATTGATATAAGTATTATTATCAATGTAAGAAGACATGGGTTCGAGTGCGCTGAATCATACTATGCTTCTATTTATGAGTTGGAAAATGATTATGAATAGTTTTAAATAGTGTAAAAAAGAATAGGTATGACCAAAATCTATTTATTTATATTTATTAGATTTTGGATAATGTTATTAGATTTGAATTGAAAGTTAAATCAGTTAGATTTTTTATTCAATTGATTAGTTCAAATATTTAAAAAAATTGAGAATTTGGTATATTAGCCATGTGTTTTTTATTCTATTAACAATTTTAAAAAATTAACATGTATTTTTTTAAATATTTATTTTTTTAATATTTTACTATAAGGACACTTGTAAATCCTCAAACTCTACTTATGGAATCTAAAAAACTTAACTCACAGTGTACCAAATATTTTTTCCTTACAAAATTAAGTAATTATTTCAAAAAATATTAAAAAGTTAAAAAGAATTATTATATTTATAAAAACAACAAAGAAAATTTTGAAGCAAAACATAACAAAAATTCAAACTTTTTCTTTCGTGAAAAACTCATTTTAAAAAAAAATGTTAACCAAATTTTTATTGAGGGTTTCAAGTTGTTATCAATTAGAAATAATTATAATTATTTAAATAGGAAGATGGTGAACTATGGTAAGTGGAAATTGAGTTTCTTGCGGCAAAAATGAAGGAAAATATATTAAGACAATTGTGGAGATGCGGGGTATCGATCCCCGTACCTCTCGCATGCTAAGCAAGCGCTCTACCATCTGAGCTACATCCCCAATTGCTCAAGTTTTCACTTGTTAATATTTAATTATCTTTTACTGTTTGTTTACTTTTTCCTAGATATAATTGTCCGTCGTACTTTGTTTTGTTTATGTTTACCGATTTTTTTTTTGATAGATTTATATTTACTTATTTTAACCTCATAATTAATTTTTCTTAGTAAATTTAATGATAAATTTATCGATTACATTAGTATTAATATTATTGTTAGTATTAGAGGATATGGATTTTAACTTACTCAAATTAGATAATGAAGTGTATAAAATAAATGTGGCAATGAAAAAAAAGAATATAATTTTGTTTTAGATCCCTCAAATTTTTAAGTTTTAATAATTTAATACCTAATTTTAAGTTTCAATTTCATTGATTTAATTTTAAGCATATTTTAATTTGTGCAATTGTATCCTTACAACATGTTTTAATTTATTCCATTGAGCCCCTTTGTGTGTAGTAATAGTTTTATGCAATTTAATAGATCATATATAATGGATTACTTTTTCAAATGTAATGATTGTTTATTTATTAATAAATAATATACTTAAAAATTATACTTGCAAAATGCTTAATAATATTTTATTATAGTTAAAAATGTAGAAAAAACTAAAAATATTATAAAAATTTTAAAACAGAATTTAAAATTACTCAGAAAAATACAACTTAAAAAAATACTTTGTAATATTTTAAAATAATTTTTACAGTATATTTTTTTATTAGTTTAAGTTTATTTTATTTATAAAAACCATTTTTTTAAATTCATTATAATATTAGCTATATATTTTGATTTTTTAATCATGTTATTAGTGAAACATTAAAAATAAAAAATAATAATTAGTTAAATATAATTAAATCAATACATACAATCTACTTAAATATAATATGTAAGTATTAATTAATTTTTTTTAAAATATTTTTTCAATGTATCTATCAAAACGAGCCTAATAATTAATTCTCTGCATTTTTATAAGCCCATTAAGGGTAGATGTTGGCCATGAATTTAAAGCTGCTCCATATCCACAGCGAAAATCGAACCCTTAATCATTAATTAAGATAAGAGAAACCCTTATCATCTCACCTAAAATTTATTTTAATACCCATGCAAACAAAATATTTTAATTGAACTTGAAAAAAAAATCTTTATTCCATCTACCCACATTACTTTATTTTTTTTACTTTTAAATATTTTTGGGTTTAAAATTTATATTAATTCCTTTAACATATTTTATATTTTTATTTTTCATTAATTAAAATAATTCATTTACTTCTTGACAGTTTGTAAATGAATGAAAGTTATAACATTTCCAATTATTAGTTTTATATCAGAATATAAACACAATTTTTATATATTTGAATTTATTTGCTTATAATATGCTGAATTTTTTTTCAACATATTAATAATTAAAAATAATTGTATAATACACGTGATTAATGTGAATGCACGAGGAAGAAAACTAGTATATATTCTATAGCTAGACTTTTTTTAGCAAACTTGGAAATTTTGAGTTTTGAACCGACTCTCAGCTTTTCAAGTGTCACAAGTAATTGATTGGCATGTTTACGTGAACCTCGTACACGGTGAAGATTACGAGTTACGATTTAAGTTGTCCAATCGTTCTAAATAATATTAAATATAAAATATTATAAAAGGTAGGAATAGAAGAAAGATAACAAACAAAATGATAAAGGGATATAATTTTTGAACTTGAAAACAATATTAGAAACGATCCTATGCTATAGAACAATGAGACCTGATTTCTATAAAGATGATTAACGTTTTGATAGATTTGGATAGTTGAAGAAAAAATTATGACCCACTAAATATAAATTAACAATATAAGAGTGATTGTCATACTTCAAAAATAGGTGAAAAGAAAAGTGATAATATTGATTAAGTTTTGAATGTCACAAGATAAATCTTGATAAGTTCAGATTTAGTTGTTAAAGAACATAGAAATAAACTCTCAAAATATATTGACGTAAAAAGTTGTTCAAAATTACAAATGATGTAAACCATTTATAGAAAACTAAGGCATACGAATGGCCACAAATCAACCAATTAAATGTGAATGTACCAAGCATGAACCTAATAATTGATGAATCTTCAAAATAGATTGGATTCAACCCAATGGTCAAATGCCTTCTTTATGAACGTCCATGCATCCCTTAAATGATCTCCATGCATCTTAAGTATTCGTCCCCTTTGGCAATGCATCAATATGGATGTACATCCCTTCTGCCAAAATATCTCGCAAATTCATGTTGAATAAAATACGTTAGTGAACACATATTAATATAAATATTTATATTAAATACAAGATCTGTACAAAATAATATGAACAAACATTTATGCTTATGTAAAAACACTAGATCTTAAACAAAAACAATTTAAATAAATATTTATATTTATTTAAAATATCAGATTTAAAAAAAATAAATTAAATAAATGTTTATATTTATTTAAAACATCAGATCTAAAAAAATAATTAAATAAGATCTGAAACCAGAAATCAAATAAAGAGGATCGAGTTTTATTAGATGTTGAGGTCTGTTTTCACAGTTTTCTTAAGATAAATTCGATCGCTCCTATGGTACTTGGATAAATGTTGGTCGTCTGTCTCCCAGGATACAACAACACAATGATCTCGGCAGTAGTACCTCTGCAGTGATAAATGAACAAACATTCTCTTCTTCTATTACCGAAACATTGGGAAATTTGGAAAGAAAGAAAAATAATTTTTGAGAGTGAAAAATAAATCTGTTGTGTCTCTAAAGAATTCTGCAGTATTCGTTAGGCTTTTATAGGCATTCAATGTGGAGGATTTTAGGAAATTTTCGTGAATAAGGATACAAATCTGATTTAAAGGAGCTTTTAAATCAATTTGAATAGAATCAAATCAAATCGAAAATAAAATTGGGATATTTATCTTTTTAAAATCAATTTAATTCTGTTTCAAGATTTATTCCCGCCGTTCAACAAATTTTATTCTATTTTTAATTTTGTTTCCAAAACAAGAATAAATTGAATAAGGTGAATGTGCTTGGACGTTGTTTCCCCATGTATCACTAATGAAAAATAAAATGCATAATCCCTTGCTGTTCATGCATTATGTTAACCGAACAACCACACGAGTCTCGCTTGTTGCACCATCAATTAATACATGAACTCTTATGACTTAAGTTTTCTTCCAGTAGAAGTCGAAGGGTCACATGGATCCATGATGGCTGATCAATGTACCTGAAAGTCACTATAAAAAGACTTATTTAGCAAACTACCAAAACACACAAATAAAGATAAAAAAGTAAGACATGAAAAACACACTAAAATGCTATGATACTTAATTAACGAAATGAAAGTAAACACAAAATAAGAATGATAACAATATGACACAAACGAGAATAAACTATGAATCATGAAAAACAAAACATTACAAACATCCATAAATAAATTAAATGAAACTTGAAGCTCAAATAGCTAAATGGCCGAACGTTATGACTCAAATAGCCATGTCTAAGGATGTTTCATATTGCATTTGGGCCTCTCTTGTTTGGGCCAATTTTTATGGTTGGACCCAACTAGCATTATGGTGATAAAACCCAATTTGACCCTTTAATTCTCGGCTTAGCCCAATCAAAGGCCCACATGGCTAGACTCACATCACATGTGATAGATCATTTTTTCCCAAACATGCCATAATATATTAAAGGAATTTTTGTTAGCAATCCTTTAATTGCTACTGCACTTTTCCAATAATCATTTCAGTTATAGATTTTTAATTTACATTAATGACTTGTATGACATATACAATGAACAAATTTTGTTGTCATAAAATCTCATGTGATGGTTTGATAGTCAAAAGTGTTCACTGTCTCAAATGTGACCTGGATTCAAATTGCGCTAGTTGCGTTTGTAATTCAAAAAAAATTTGTTGTCATACCTACTAATTTTCAGTAAATTCCCAATTATACACTTAATATTTACCTTGCTTGAATTTGAGGTTTTTTTTTTAATAATACTAGCAATAGTATTTTTTTTTATGAATTACAATAACAAGACAAAATCTGAACAACAAATGTGATTAGCGCGACTCAAAACCCATGTTATACCTGAGATAGTGAACACCCTGACCATTAAGCCATCATATGGGACTCAAAATAGTATATTTTTATACAACAAAACTTATTATGATTATATATATATATATATGTCATTTTTTAGTTAATGCATATATTTTTTAAATATACTTAAAATTTATTAAACAAATATAATAATGATAAAAATGAACAAAAAAATATCATTATATAAATTAAGTTTTAGAAACTAAAAATATATTATATATAAATATAAATAGTAATTAATATATAGTCATTTAATATCAATTTATTTTTAAGTCAATTGTTATTATTTATATTACATACACTTTAATTTAGTTAGTAATATTTAAGAATGTCATTAATAAAATTATAATAATCTTACTTAGTAATATTTGATTGGTATGTGATTATTGTGGTAATTGACATTTTAATAGTATCTATAAATATTTTAAATTTAACATTTTTTATATTTAATGTAATATATCAATTTCCCGTTGAAAATATTATTCCTAAAACTAATTCAATTGAACATAATATTTTTGAAAAAAATATTTAGAAAAATTCTAAATATGAAAATAGAGTGGAAAAAAGTGTAAATAAATTTAGCGTAATTATTTACACTATTGAAATTGAATACTAATATTGAAATAGTTACAAATAACAAAAGGGATTGAATTTAATATACAAAAACTAAAATCAAGGACTTAATCGCATAGAATGCATACTATGGAGGACGATACTGAAGTTATCCCATTTTATAAAAATCACGTGAATTGAATTGGAAAAGTGTCTAATCGACCGTTGTTTGTTAATTTTAACATATATTTTTTTAAATATTTTCACTTATTTCATTTGAGTAGATATTTGATATTAAAATGATCCAAAAAATTAAATATAAATTAGTTTGTTTATTGTCGAAACATTTTTTCGAGTCCCGACTTTTATTTTGAAAAATGAAGATTGAGTCGCCACCAATTTTTTTTAATTAGGTGCGATTGGATCACTTCAAAATTCGATCATTTTAAAATGACGATTTTTTTTTGGTCTACAAAATAAAAAAAACGGATTCGGGAGTCGGTTACGTATGAGGAAAGATTAGCACCCTCGTAACGCCCAAAATTGGTACCTAATTGATTATTTGGTGTGTCTTAGTGTTGGAAATTGAGAATTCGAGAAGAATTTAAAATGCGATCCTTAAATACATTTAAATGGTGTTATTCGATGATATTACAAAATATTTACTATCGAACCTAAATTTTATGAAAAAAGCTCTTTTATTTCGAATCAATCGAGAGAAAAAAGTCATGTCCAGTCAGTTAGTGCACACATCTCGAATCTTCGAAAATAAAGAACGTTTCTAATTATTGCCTAAATCTTATATATTTTCAATTTTAAATAGGATATTCAATTACATTGGTTCGAGGTGAAAATCATACCCCGTAAGTTAGGGCACCATTTCTCGAGTTCCCTAAGTAAAAAAATTGTCTCGATTTTAAAAATTATTTATACATTACGTGAAAATCGAATACAACATTTTAATATGACAGGCGATTGATTTAATCGAATATTGCATAAGGATAAATGAATGTATGCAAACATAATATACAACATGATGATGATGACAAAAATAAAATAAATACATAGATAATAAAATAAAATAATAACACCAATAATAGTACAACCAGCAAGATAAATAAAATAAAAATAATAATAGTAATAATTACAGTAATCAACTATGCTCAAAATAATAATATACAATAAAAAATAATTGCAATCATATCAAAACAACATAGTAAATCAAGGGCATAAAAAAAAAACGGTTAACCAAATGGGACGAAATGTAAATAAAATATTGAACATAATAATAAAGGCAAAGTAAAGGGGCTAAATTGAAAAATAAAAGAAATTAAAGAGAAAAAACAGCATAAAAATAAAAATAAGGGGACTGAAAATAAAAAACAAAAAGTAAAGGACTAAATTAGAAATTAAAGAAAATTAAAAATAAAATACAATTATAAAATAAAAAAAGGTTAAATCAGAATGTGTGAAAGGCGCAAGGACAAAGTGGGTAATTATCCCAAATTCAGTACACGCATCATTTTTAAACATGTCAACAGTCAAAGGATCGAAATGCGCAAAGAAGTAAAATTAAGAGGTTGAAATAAAAATAAACTTTGGGACGAGATCACAAAGAGAACCCAAAGCTGAAGGGCTTAAGAAGCAATTAGCTATTCCTTCCAAAAAACACGCAGATCTTTTAAAGATTCGGGTCGGGTCTCGAGTTTAGTCCCAAAACGATGCTGTTTTGAGACCATTGAAGTAGGGCTTAAAACAGCATCCTATAACAGTTACTATATAAGTAAAAAACTTAACAAAAAAAATCATTTTAACATTAGTTTTTTTTTTAAAAAAAAACTTTTTGCCCATTTTTCTTTTCTCTCAAATACCTTTCCATTTCGATCAGGAGACTGCCGCACCTCCATTGTGGCCATTGGTCATCGACGACAGTGATCGCTGCCTCCGATGGCCTGAATTTCTAAAAAAAAAACCTTTTTGAAACTTTTCGAAGTATAAAATCAGATTTAAGGTTAAAAACACCAAAACACCAACCAAAAATTCTAAAAGAACTTAGAAACCTTTCGGTTTCTTCCCTTCGACGAGACCCGAAACAAATCCGAACGGGTTCAAGGGTCCTTCACGTCAAAGAGGATCATCCTTCCTCGGAGACGGAGTCCTCGTCCACCAACGGTGATGGTGGAACACCAAATAGTTGGTAAAAAAGAACCCTAGATCTCCTATTATTTTTTTTTATTTTCGAATCAAATCAGAATAAAAAAACAATATTATGCCTTGAAAAACAATTTTTGTATTTTTTCTTCTCTTTTCTTTATTTTCTTCTTAAAAACAATACAGAGACCAATGAAGGCTTTTATAGCCGAAAATATAATTACATATTTTGTTTATTATTATTTTTTCCTTTTGTCCTTCTCAGTTTTCTTCATTTTGCAGGTTTCTTCGCGATGGCAGAGTGTTTCTCGTGATACGTGTTGACGTGGCAATGGTCGACGTGGTGAGGAGCAGCGACTGACGTGGCGGGAGGGCGACGATCGAGGCTCTTAGGGTTTTCTGTTTAGTTTTAGGTTGTGGGCTAGGATTTGTAATTAGGCTTAGGTAATTAGGTAATTTTTTTATAATTGGGTTAGGATTGGTATTAGGTCTTGTTGGGCCTTTAGGGTTTAGGGTTTTTATTTGGGCTAGACATATTTTGGCTTTTACATTCATAAAAATAAAAAAATTCAAAAATAATATTTTAACATGAAATAGATAAAAAGTTTATATATTTAAATAAACAAATGCGATGTTAGTTATATTTATTCCATTAAAATCAACTAAAAATGAATTTAAATTCATGAATTTGATTGATTTGATTAAAGTAAATATATAAAAAATAAAATTGAAGGTATATTAAATATGTAGGAATTATGAAATAAACATGTCATTGTATTAACTTGTTGTAAACCCTCCAACTTTAAGTGTTTAAAAAAGATAAGTGTTATAATTAAAATTTTAAATGAATAAACTCTTGAGAAACGTTAAGAGTGCTCTCTTTTGTTTATCAGAGATACAATGACTATTGTGGTTGGGTTGAAGGAGGGTGGTGGTGTTGAGGGAATGGGGAGAGATGAGATCTCCCTCTTGGAGGAAGAACTCGTGCAACTAATGGTTAAGAGTTCACAGGTGGAGCCGTCGGTGAATCCATCGCTGGTTTGTTTTATGTGGACGAAGATATCCTATAATTCGGATAGTTTAAGAGAGAAATGAGTATTTGGAAGATGAAAAAGAAGTTTGAAATTCAAGTGGTTGGTCAAAAATTTATTTTTAATTTCATTTGAGGATAAGAATGATTTAGAGTTGGTGTTAGAGGGGCATCCATGGTTGTTTCAAAAACAAGTCATTGTGTTCGATCGCTTGACTGTGCCGACAGAGCGCAACTAGATTAGATTGGTTTGGTCATCAACTGGCTTAAAATTGGACCTTGCCCATCGGAGTGTGATAAAAAGGATCTCATGCATGCTATTGGATCAACTTTTGATGGTGTTTTGAGATTCAAGATTAAGGGCGAGTTATGTCGTTTACGAGTCTCTTTAGATGTCCAAAAACCTTTGTGTCGAGGTTTATTTATTGGCACAAAAAATTGAGAAAAGGTGTGGATTCCATTCAAGTATGATAATCTTCCGATGTTCTGTTTTGGTTGCGAGAGGATGGGCCATGGTGTTAAAGTCTGTGAGAATATTCCAGTTGAGATAAAAGGGAATGTATACGATGACTTTCCATATTTCATTGCTTTGAAGGCTAAATCGAACATGATTGGCAAGGAGGGTCTCTTATTGGGTATTGCGAGCAAAAAATCAAGAAGCAATGTCAATATACGAGGAGTAAAAAACAAGCACGAAAATAAAGGGATTAGTGGTTGGAATGTCGGAAACAATTATAGATGGTGAAGATGGTGGTCATATGTTAGCTTTTGCGGTGCTAAGGTCGGAGTGAGAGATGATGGTGGAGTCCTTGTCGCAGGTGGTATTCCCAAAATCGAGGCAAAATTGTAGGTATAAGGTAATTTTTTTTGCATAAAGTTAGGGAGATTGAGACTGATCGGGAGACGTCAAAAAATTTGGATGAGATTGAAATCCTTATTCTGTGAGATTTGACCTAGCAAATGGGCCTTTGAAGGTTAATGTCCAAAGGAAAAAAGCTTGCTAGAGACAATATGGAAGGAAAACTGCAATAGTCCCTTAGTTTGTTGGGTCAAAGGAAATTGGTGATTGCGGATTATGTTGAGGGTATTGGCTTGGGTAATGTTTTGCCTATTATTAAAAAAAAGTCATGGAGGGAGCAGAGAATATTGGTACGAAGGACTTGATGGATGAGATGACAATTTTTGCGGAGATAGACTCAAAATCTTCAACCTTAGGATCGACGACTGCCATTAGACGGCTTCAGTATATGCTGAACCCCAGTTGGTCTTTTTGATAGAGACTAAAATTGATGCGAGGAGGATGAAAAAAGTGCAATGACATTGTCGTTTTACAAGTGGAGTTGATGTAAGTGAGGCGAGTTCTTGTGGTGGGCTTTGCTTAGCCTAGAAAGATAGCATTTTAGTTACTTTACGGACCTTTTCAATAAATCACATTGATGTTACATTAAAAGAAAGTGTAGAGAGTGATGATTGGAGATTCACGGGGTTTTGTGGTAACCTGTTTCATAATTCTAGGAATGATTCTTGGAACATTCTGAGACGCCTGAAGAATGTCCAAGATGCTCATTGGTTGGTTTGTGGAGATTTTAACTAGATTTTGTACTCTTTTGAAAAGAAGGGAGGAGTACCGAGGTGTGAACGGAGAATGGAGGAATTTCGAGCAGTCTGGAGGATACAAACTTTACGATATTGGGTACTATGGCTCATGGTTCATATGGAAGAGAAGGAATTTACCGAAAACAAATATTCTAGAAAGACTAAATAGAGGACTAGCAAACAATGAATGGCTATTGTGATTCTCAACGGTTAGGCTACGACATCTTTCGCATTCTATTTCTGATCACTGTCCACTTCTTGTGTTGTACAGATAAAAGGATGAGTTGTCCAAGGAGTATTCTTTTTCGTTTTGAGGCATGGTGAACCTTGGAGGATTTGTTTGAAGGTGAGGTGACACGTTTATGGGAGTTTTTTCTCGGGAATAGTTGTGGAGAAGTTGAGTCATTTAAAGAGTGGATTGATTGAATGAGGTAAGACGGTGAAGGATCAACGTCAAGGCATACAAACAGATCTTTCAAGGAGATTGGAAGAGCTTATGGATGGGGTACGAGATGAAGATATATGGCGGCATTGTTGGATACGAAAGTATACCTCAATTTAAAGATAGACAAAGATGAAGCTTATTAGGAGCAATGAGCTTGTGCAAATTGGTTGAAATTGGGAGACCAAAATACTAGTTTTTTCATAGGTATGTGACAAATCAGCAAAAGATGAATACAATAAAGAGACTGGAGAAGGAGAATGAGGAGGAGATCTGTGACGTACATGAGATAGGGGAGGTGGCTGCTAAATATTTGAGAATCTTTTTCATTCAATAGGAATAGGTGATTTGTCTCATCTTTTCTCGGGGGTTGAGGTGCGTATTGACTCTTCAGCAAATGACTTGTTGATAGCCACTTACTTAGAAGAAGAAGTGTTCATAGCCTTAAAAGAAATGGGTCCTAAAAAAGAGCCAAGAGAGGATGGATTCCCAGCTTTATTTTTTCAACAGTATTGGCATATCTTAGGACATGATTCACTAAGTTTTGCTTGGGAGTTTTAATTGAGGGTAAGGAGATTGATATAATAAATGGTACAGAGATAGTGCTTATCCTGAAAAACTAAAATCCAACTAAAATTGTTAATTTTAGACCCATTAGTCTTTGCACAATTGTGTACAAAATTATTGCCAAGGCCATAGCAAATCGCCTTCAAGGAATTATTGAGGTGTTTATGCCGAATAGGTTAATCTCCGATAGTCTTAATAGCCTATGAAATGCTTCATACTTTTAGGCAAAAGCGAACTGGGAAGAAAGGCTTTATAGCACTTAAGATTGACATGAGCAAAGCATATGATGGATCGGAATGGGGCTTCTTAGTGAAAATGATGCTAAGGTTAGGTTTTGATAGTGGATATGTGTCCCTTATTCGGTGATGTATAACTTTAGTAACTTACTCAATTAATGTCAATGGCATCAGAGGTAAAATGTTTAATCCGACACGAGGAGTTAGGTAATGTTATCCTCTTAGCCCATTTCTTTTTCTTATTTGCAGTGAGGGCCTTTCGGCATTATTGAGGTTAGCTATGAGTGAAGGATGACTGAGGGGTGCGAAGGCTAGCAAGGGAGGGCCACAAATCTCTTATTTGTTGTTTGTAGATGATAGTATTATTTTCGAGGAAACCTCTATTATAGGTGCCTTCTGAATTAAGGAGATCCTTCACGAGTATGAAGATTGCTCAGGTCAGTGTGTCAACTTTGATAAATCTACTATATTTTTAGTTTCAATACCTTAAAAGAGGATAAAAATTGAGTGGCGCAAATGTTGGGTATGAGGATTTCCAATAATTCTGAAAAGTATTTAGGATTGCCTAACTTAGTTGGCTCAGGTAAACGAGCATCTTTTTAAAATCTAAAAGATAAAATTAAAATTAGTTTAGAAGGATGGAGTACAAGGTTCTATCTTAAGGGAGAAAAGAAGTTTTTATAAAATTTGTGCTCCAAGCTATTCCAACCTATGTTATGTCTTATTTTTTTTGCCAAACTCTCTTTGTAGGGAGATTGAGCAATTGTTTGTGAGATTTTGGTGGCAGAAGGGCCATGGAAGAAGGGGGATTCACTGCTGCGCTTGGAGACATATATGTCGAATCGAAGAAGGAGGCATGGGTTTTCAAAACATGGGTAAATTTAATATTTCCTTACTGGCTAAGCAAGGATGGATGATTATTAATTTTTTTGAATCACTTTTATCATAGGCTTTAAAAGCGAAATATTTCTCGAGGACGGATTTCTTGAATGCAGCTTTAGGGAATATGCCCTCACTCACGTGGAGAAGTGTATGGGTTGTGAAAGTAGTATTGAAAGATGGTTTGTGTTGGAGAGTAGGGACAGGAGTACAATTTTAATTAAAGAGGATGCTTGGATTGATGGGGCTTTAAATCATCGTTTAAGTAATTATATTCCTAGTATGCAAAATGTTTTAGTTGAATCGTTGATTGATAGTAATAGTAGAACATGGAAAAAAGATGTTATAGTGAATAACATTGGTTGGGAGGAGGCTGATAGAATTCTGTGGATTCCGCTGACGTAAGTAGCTCATGATGATCAGCTAGTTTGGGGTGGTGAGCCTTCTAGGGAATTCTCTGTTCGAAGTGCTTATAAACTATTACAAAGTTATACTAGGGATCCTACTAGTTATCATTACAACACAATACTAAAGAATTCTACAAAAATCTATGGGGCTTAAATATTCCTAGTAAGTTGAAAATTACAGTGTAGCAAATATCCTGGAACTATATTCCCACTTTTGTTAACATGAACCTTAAGAAGAAAATTAATAGCACTACTTGTCCTCGCTGTTCTGAATCGACTGAGAATATCACCTATGTTTTTCAATCGTGCCCTGTTTCAAGATCACTTTGGTTAGAATTAAATCTTGCATGGGTCCTCAATAATAATGATATGGACATTCAAGAGTGGAATACCTGGGTCTTTGGGAGATGCTCAGTTAGCTAGAGGAGGTTGTTCGCTTGTGCACTCTGGGCGATAGGAGACAGAAATGCATAGGTGCAAAAAAAAGAAGGAAATCAGGCAAAGAGTTAGCCAATTATGTTTGTAACTATCTCAGTGAACTAACAGAAACTACACATGGGATTGGTTTAAAAACAAAGGTGGTGCAGAAGTGAGAGGTACCTGTTGGGAACTGTAACACTCTATACCTGGCCTGGTTGTTGAGCCGAATACTAGGATGCCACACCACTGTCTCACATCATGCTTACCTCATTTTAATGTTTTATTTTAAATGCAAATTTTTCTTTTTAATTATCTTACTATAGTGTTCAATTTTTCACAAAATTCATTCTTATCATGTGCCATACATAACCAGATTTATGTTAAATCATACCATCATACATCAATTTATCATCTATCAAACATTTATCAAGCATTAGGACTATTTAGCAAATTTTCCCAAAACTATTACGTAAGTATCGGTATTTTGGAGAAGGTATCGATACCATTTGAAAAATCGATACCAAATTAGCTTATTATTTTCGAATTAAAAACCCAACTATCAAAAAATATCGATACTTCAACGCAAGTTTTTATAATTTCCCCTCAAATATCGATACTCGTGTCAAGGTATCTATGCCGACAAGCAGTCTGACTTCCCGTGCTTCGAAAATTTTAGAGGTATCTTTTTTAAAACCCGATTATCGATACCTCTAATCCAAACTTAAAAAATACAACATACGTGAACATATAAATCATTCTAACAAATCACTAAACAACATGCAAAAACTATCGCATAAAATAAATCTCAAAACGTCTCAAACATCATAATTTTTAAGTCTATAATGGCATGCAAATAACGAAAAAGAAATATAACAAAAACCAACATAAGTCCACCATATTGCCTAACACATTGCCTTAGGTTCCCAAAACATAAATAACTTTATAAAACCTACTAATAAAAGTAAAAAGATCGACTTGGATTGGATCACCCTCGAGATTACACTACACTGCCACACCGCACTAAGAATCTGCAATGGTTAAAAAGGGAGTAGGTGAGCTTAACAAGATCAAGGAGTGCCTAGAATAAGCACTACCTAAACAATTATCATGCATCGACTCAAAAATCATACATCACATTCATATCATCTCACTTGTATTTATTTACACATTCTTTACATAGTTTTCAACATACTTTATTCACATACTAGCATATTCAGTTATATATACATATAAACACATAAAAACACAATTCATGATAATTTGGCTGTTGAGACTATGAAACATAAAGTGAGCTCTATCATTACACATTGGATAGGTGGATCTCCTACATACCAAACACTAGACTCATAAAGTTGAAACATATCCCATAAGTGAAGCATATAGCTACCACTCTCCAACACACCAAGCATATCTCGTTGAATGGAGCATAGCTCGCATTCCCTTATCTCTCCAAACTGTCTTTGGGCCAACGACCCATATATATCATAACACAAAGGTGAGTCCTTACAATCCTATGGCATACCAACTATATCCAACAGTCTCATAAGATCACAAAGCCAAAATATCCATATTATTATTACATACTTTTCTTACACATTCACAACATATTCACTTTATTATTACAAAATAATCAGTCTCATGGCATGAAGAACATACTCACATACTTTCTATCACATGGCATGGTTAACATACCCACATATTCACTTTGACAACAATCATCATATGCTTATAGCATATGTCACAACATGTCATGGTTATTCACAATATAACATCTTAATTCTCTTTTTCACAATTACACAAGCACATGTTTCACATATTAAGCATAGGTATAAGAACACTTACACTCGAAATTTAGAGTAGGGGTTTAGGCTATCTCTAAATTCCCAAACAATAAATTGTCTACGAGCAACGATTCCAAAACACTTACCAAATAACCGCTTTTTGTCGAAAACCCAAAAGCCTAGGTAAGTTTTCCTTTACCTTTATCTTTACTAGTTGAAAGTCCTATCGATTTCGACGCTTCAACCACACATATCACACAAGTACACAAGCAAAAATCAGTCATCCACACACATCTCATACAGTCATAAACAATAGGCTAAGTTATGTTCTTTTAAACCGAAACCTTTAACCTAGTAAACTTTAAACTCTAATATTTCTCTCTGCACTTAATCTTTTCGCATGAAATGATTTCCATTAATCTACATATTTATCTTCGATTGATTCCCAACCTTTAAACCACTTAAAAGTACACATTTTAAGATACCAAATATTTTGACATATAATGGCTATAATAACAAAAATTCATTAAAACTCGAGATATACTTAACAAAACTTCAAAGTAATTTTAAAAACCTTCTAATCATGTTAAAACAAGTTGGAAAATACTTTAATATCAAATTTTTATACACAAACCCGAATTTCACCATTAATGACCTTATTTTCGACTTTTATTCAAAACTTACGTTTCAATCATTAAAGACTTAGTTTAAAGGACTAAATTTAATTTAAAACTCATAGAGAGTTGACTGTTTACCTTTTTTTGAAAAAAAATGAGTTTTGACACAAATCTAGAAGAACCACGTTTGGAGAAGATGATGAAGGTTTTTGGGTGTTTCTCTTAATTTTTAGGCATAATGACAAAAATAGCCCCTAACGTTTGGGTGTTGGGTCACTTTGGCCCTTAATGTTTTTTTGGAGCACTTTCATACCTAACCTTTTATTTTTGGTCAAATTAATATATTTTTAACGGACATGCTGATGTGGTTATTAGTTGACTAACGATCAACATTAATCGCTGACGTGGCGGACCAAGTGTATTTAAATGCTGACGTGGTAATATTTTGTCTTATATGCCACGTCAGCTTATAATTTTAAAATTTTAAAATTATTTTAAAATCATTAAAATTATTAAAAAAAACCCACACATTTTAAGTTTCCAAATATGTACCAAATTGCTTCCCTCCTTCTCCGAGTTTTACTTCCTTGACGAGATCATTTATCAGAGTTGTTCCGATGGATTGCTCGACGTTTAACATGACATGGAGGCTTTGAAGAAGTTCGACGATGCGTATTGCAGGGAGTTATTCGATCGTGGATGGGGAAAACTACGTGGTCATATGGTATGGAGTTTGGTCCAAAAAGGAATGGGTTTTACTCAAGATTGACCTTGATGACATCGTTTCGGATTTGGAAGGGAACTTCAATCTGTTTGGGCAAAACGATTTGGGGATGAACGATTTATGAGTTAAACACTGTAGAATCAACCACACTAGCAGCTCCAAGGATCTGGGTATGATCGTTTTGGTCAGTCATGTTAATCGACTCTGAAAACTGAAACGAATCATCGTTACAGTCGACTGCGCTTTCACTGGTGACATATCAGCTGCCTTATCCGCTTATTACGTTGCGCGGGTATTCCTTCCATTGTCTTTTTACCTACGAATAAAATCTCCACTCCATAATTAGTTCAACCCATTGTGAACGACGCATTCGTTTTGAGCGTTGATATCGATTTTGACAGTTGCATGAAGTTTAATTTAGGAAGTTATCATCGAGCTACCAATTTACCTTTCCAATTCATTAAATAGTTTAAGACTCAAGGGCAGAAAACAACTGCGATTGTGATTTTACAGTAGTTTGATTGGGAAGTTCCAGATTGGGGAAACAATTTTATTTTTAAAAATTTTCAAGACAGTAGAAACTAAAATTATTTCCCATACCCATTTTAAGCAAGGGAAGCAATTTGGGTATAATTTGGGAACTTAAAATGGGTGAATTTTTTTGAAAATAAATTTAAAAATTTAAAAATTATGTGTTGACATGGCATATAAGACAAAATAGTGTCACATCAACATTTAAATACACTCCACGTCAGTGGTTAATGTTGATCGTTAGTCAACTAACAGCCATGTCAACATGTCCGTTAAAAATAAATTCATTTGAAAAAAAATAAAAGGTTAGGTATGAAAGTGCTCCAAAAAAACATTAAGGGCCAAAGTGACCCAACACCCGAACATTATGGGTTATTTTTGTCATTATGCCTAGTTATTATAGGTATCTTAGGTTTTAGGGTTATTAGAATTCAAATGAGATTAGGAGTTGGTGTTTAAAAGAGATTGAAAGAGATTGGGAGAGTAAAGGATGACACAAATTATGGGGGAGGAGAAGTTTGAGTTAAATTCAATTGAAAAGGGGATTTTTAAGTTGATTTCGGACATTTGGTCCAATTATTTCATCAAAACTCTTATTTTTTGAATATTTTACAAATCAGTCATTCATAATGCTTAAAAGGGACATACTTTTGGATATTAATTAATATATATATATTATGAGAATGATCCTACTAATTTGGGCTATTTGTGATTATTTTATTTTGTAGGGACTAAATTGAAGACAAAGGATAAATTGGGACAAAAAGCGTGATTTTGAAGAGAAAGGAGAAAATGAGAAAGTATGAAAGACTTGAGAAGAGTTTTTGTTGGATATGAAGACTTTATTTTATTTTAATTTAAACTCTATTTTTAGTATTAATATTTGAGATTATTATTAGGATATTGTTTATATTTATATTTTAAGCTTTATCATATTTAGAGTTTAAATTGGATCCAACTAGAGAATTAATGTTTAGATTTAATTCTAATTATCCTTTAGAGTTTATATTGGATTCAACTAGGGATTTCTAGGTACTATAAATAGGGGATGGAGTGATATGAATTCCTCACTTCCCATTCACTGTAAAATCCTTCATCTCTCAAAAACCCTAGTCACTTTATTTCAATAAAAAGTTCTATTTTCATAACTTGTGTTTTTTCACAAAAAAGCATGAGCAACTAAAACCCTTCTAGCCGAAGGTTATTGATTGCGCTATGAACGTCACAACAAATATGAGCAAGCGTACATTGTAGATGCAAGTATAGTAGAAAGAAGTGAATCTATCAAATATCAATCCCATAAAGATGGCTATTTATGTTTAAATCTGTCAAAGCAAATTGAGTTAAAATGAAAAGAATTGTTAAGAGTAATGTCAACGCAAATCGATTAAAACTACACAAGTTAATATTAAAATATGTCAGTGCAAATGTAATACAAAATGTCAGAGCAAATTAATAAAAGATGAATTGATTGTTGAAGATGTGTGTAAATATAAATTTCAGAAATATAAAGAAAATAGATCAAGTGTAAAGAATTGGAGAGGATCACTGACTTCACAAGTTGGCAACATTAAATGTGACTACAAGGTAATTAATAGATGAATTGTCGCCGTAATTACGTCCCAATGAGATCGTACTCCTATCAAACTATCTGTTTAGCAAAGACCCAAGTACTCACAATTACCACACCTTCCAGTGCTGATATTGCCTTGTACTCAAGAACAAGTGGCTAGAATTCCTTCTTGCCTCAAGCAACTTCCTTTGTTTTGCTTGTTAATCTAACTTGTCACCGCACCTTCCAGTAACTGTGACTGCAATCGCATTTCTGTGGTCAAAACAATTAAATCCAAATATAAACAGATGAGAAGAATTGAGTAGAAATCAAAGTAAATCTAGCAGTAATAGATACTTCCATATTTAATCAATTGTCAATAATATTCACCAACATTTAAGAGGGATTAAAGAATGAAATTGAAGCATGCTATTCCTAGTCTACTAGAATTCTCCCTTAATCGCTCCTCTTGCGTCGCACCAAGCACTTCTTGTCAGAAGCAGTTGCTTCCTTGTTGCATCAGGTAACCTTCCTCTAGAATCAAGCTTCCATGGCAGCTGGCTTTGTGAATGAACGAAAGAAATTTTAGAGTTGAATTCTTCACACCTTCATGATTGATCTTCTCTTTCATCCTTCTATTTATAATCACTGGGAATTGCAGATCTTCCTCCCTTTTTAGATCTAAATCCTTTTTGCAGCTGTAAAAGTTTGTTATTGCCAGCTATGCACTCACGCAGATCTGATTTGTTCATTAGACAGTTACAGATTGTCGTGACATTGTTGGTCACAAATTATTATTTTAATTTGCTGCAAAAACTTGTCATTCTCCCGCGCTGGTGCTTCTGGACGTGTTAGCAACATAAAATCCTTGATAAAATGTAGAAGCATTTATGTGATGACATATTTGACCGTAATTTTGGATCAAACTTGTGACCTCAACTCTAAATGCTTTTCTATTCTGATCTTCCCAGGTGGATTTCTGTGCTGATAACTTTAGACGCAAAACTAGTACTACAGCGACATTAGTAGCACAAAAGAGATAAAATGAAAGAAAATAAGATCAAACAACACTGAGTCAGAAAATGCAAATACTAAGTATGAAATGCTAAAAATGTATGCTAAATATGATTAAAAAAGAACAAATTATACATTAATTTAAGGAGAAATTAAGTGTCATTTCTAATGCTATCACACCCCCAAACTTGAGTTTTTACTTGTCCTCAAGTAAATAAAAGTTAGCAAAGTTATATCCAAATTCTTGTTACCACATTCATCATTCTAGCAACTTATATTCTCTAAAATCCTAATGTATAAATTGTATTCATATGTTGGAATATTGCGTCGACAATTTATAGGCATGAATAATCAAAATTGCAACTTGACTAATGCTAACACCATGCTTTAAATCTTAAATCTTCTTATCCAATACAACATTTATTGTATATATATATATATATCAACTTTTCATTTTCTTTTATGTGACTAAGAGAGGTCATTGACATTCTATACTCTTACTCGAGTAACGATGGGGTCGACAACAAACCCCAAAGAGCATGTAATTGTGCCGACACACACTTTTACAGTGATAGTCTTTGGCTAGATAATTTTTCTAACACTTGCAATTGAGTGTTCCCCCTGTGTGAGCCACAATGCACCCACATTGGAATGTCTTTTATTTAGTAAATATAATTATATACATAGCTGCAAACTGGTAAGTTAATTCAATATTTAAAGAATGATACTACTCATTTATTACTAATGCAATCTCAACCATTCATCCAAAAATAGAAGGATTCAACATTCAATCACATTCATTCAATTCACGCATTAGCATTCTAAATAATTTAAGAATTTACGCATCAAATGAAAAAAATCGCGGTCACATTTTTCTTTACTATGCATCCTTTCATTCACTAAAAAGACAAATATATTCTTAAACTTGTGGGTGTAATTGCATTTCCATTCCACACTTCCCCCAAACTTAATGTCTGCATTGTCCTCAATGCAATGACAATACTATACAAATAATAATGGAAATGCAACTACAATGCAAATGCTAGAACAAATAAAATGCAGAGACAATAAAAATGTAATGACAATTAAAAGAAATGCATGCAACTAACTAGTGAAAAGTAAACTAACTAAGTGTGTTACAGCCTCGGAAGTGGCTGCTTTGGATTTCTTTTTCTTCTTAGGGTGCTCTTATTTGCTCTTCTTATAAGCCTTTTGTTTGCGCCTCTTCTCTTTTGGTTCAACCGGTGGAGTAGATTGCTTCTCTATTGTTGGTTAAATGTTAGGTTCATTGACAGTCACGTCTGATGGATGGATTTTAGCAAGTGGTGCCAAGTATGGCACTATAGCTAGAGGATTGAAATCCTCATTGCTGGATGTGACTGCCTCGGCCCAGCTCGCCCCAGATGTCGCCAAGTGTTCAACAGATGCGTCCACATTGGTGGGTGCGTCAACAAATTCCTCTGATAAATTTTGTCGGGGTAACATCTTCTTTTTTCTTTCTTTTCTTCTTCTTCTTCTTCTTCTTTTCTTTATCCTTCTTCTACTTCAATACCCACAGAAGCAACTGGTGTATGTTCTACCGTAGCAGCAGCCTCTCTCTCAGCTATAGTGGCCCCCAAATTGTTCGATAGTTCATTTTCAAAGAGGCTAGCTATGTTTTGGAAGCAATCTTCCATTTCTTTGGATTGCGCCTCTTGATCCTCATCATCAGAGATGTGGATTCTATTTGGGGACTAGATGGACTGGGTTCTACCTTCTGAACCATGTTGTTCTGATGATGGAGTGGCTTCATCAATAATAGGAGGGAGCACAGGGAATTCAGACATCAAATTTCTGCTCAAACCTCTTAATACGCTGATAATAGTAGTGTTCCATGCCCTATTATAGGCATAGAACAAGTTCTATCTGGATTGCATCTCCTCCATTGCGTCGACAAGTCTAATTTGTCAGCTGCTCATCCGATCAACAAACTTTTCAATCCATCAAGCTTCCTCCAAATTTGAGGATCTGTGGGCGCATGGGTCTGAGTGTCTTCCTTTTTCCCTTTCCCCTTTTCCTTCTTTGGCGGCACCTCCTTCACCATAGGGGTTTCCTGCCTTCTTATCATCCTCTCCACCAAAACATCATTGATTGACCCTTTATTTTCCAAAGTCTCCTCCCCTTCGCGAGGCACAATGCCCAGTTGTTTACACAACATCATTATCAGAGAAGGGAAAGGTAGGATACCTGTTTTTTTGGTGGCGGCTTTAGTGATTTCTTGATGTAGGATTGCGCTGACATCAATATGTCATCCCTTTAGTATAGAACGCAGCAGGCACATTCTATCCAACATTGTAGTTATACTGTGGGTGGATGGTAGAAGATGGTAGTTTAAAAAATGAACCACACCTTACTTTGAACAGTGAGGTAGCAACGGTGCATGGTGTAGTTGTTTGGATTGTTGCCAGTCCAAATTGCGCCATCACCGCATAAATCATTCAATAAAAGCTCCGTACCTTCCTCTATCAAGTTTTCCAAGAACACGACGTGTTCATTTCTCCTCAACAATATTGAAGAGAGCATATATGTGGTCAGCGCTCCAGGGTACCAAACCTTCACGAAAAAGTATGAATTCCTGTTCCGGCTCAACCAGGTTAGCGTAAAATTTTGTTAGCATGGAGGGAGAGTACTCGACCGGATGGTCACAAAACTACTCCCATCCTAAATGAGAAATCCTTTCTCAAGATGACAATTTCTCTTCAATATAACTTCATGATAAGGGTCCTTTACCACTTTCGATAGAAACAGAACAGGCTCCTTGGGTTGTGGTTGGTCGGTATTTTTTACCATAGCAGTTGAGGATTCAGCCACTAATTTGGATGGGGTTTTCACTTCGCGAGTTCTTGCCATGTTTACTGAAATAAAGAAAGTGAGATTATTGTGCAGAAAAAATAGAAGGTTAAAGTTAAAGAAAATAATCAACAATGGTAATTGTGAGTGTGAGAGAACAGTCGGCACAAAAATGGAGTTTTATAGACGATGGAGGCGAAGAGACATGATGATTGCTGAGAGTAAACTGTGCTTGTAGCCAATAAATGCTAGGACACAGATCGTACGTTTTCAAAATGATCCTACAGTTGGGATTTAAGGTGAATCAACCGGCGTCATTCTTGCCCGAAACATTTCACTAAGTGATCAATGCAATGCGTCGACAAGTTGTGCTTTTGTGTACGTCGACAAAAAGGAGATCTTTTATTCCTGCCTAAAGAAAACGAATTAAAAGAGAACAAAAGACAAAAACTAAATATCAAAAATTGCAACGACATTCTTAAGTAAATGTGACCAGGTTAAAGGTCTCGTTTTGTTTGTTGATGCCTGGGCTGCAGTAATGCTTCAATCGTTAGCCATTCACTTTAAATTGGTGCCCATCATTCAAATCCTTCATTGTCACCAGACCATGTAGAAATGCTTCGACAACTTCAAATGGTCCTGACCATCTCGAGTGCAATTTTCCTAGATGTACTATTAAACGTGAGTTAAATAAAAGCACTATCTGACCATGAGAAAATTATTGTCGCAAAATGATGTTGTTATGCCATCTTTTAGTTTTTTCTTTGTAAATGGCATCATTTTCATAAGCATTGCACCGAATTTCTTCTAGCTCTGAAATGTCCAACTATCTTTTCTGTCCAGCAGCCTCATAGTCCATGTTCACTTACTTGATTGCCCACATGGCCTTATGTTCAATAGCTGCAGTGAATTGAGTTAGTTTTTATTTAAGCTTTTTGTTTTAGTTTTCATGCATATCATGTAGCTATAATTTAATGTTCACCACATTCCCTTTGTCTTTGCATTTTAATTGTCACTACATGTGCATTGTCATTGCATTTCCATGTGTCATTGTAAATAAATGTCAGTGCATTGGGGACAATGCAAACATTAAGTTTTGGGGGAATGTATATGGGAATGGAAATGCAATTGTACCTACATTATAAAAAATTGTCCTTTTGAGTTTAATGAAGCATGCATGGTTATTAAAAATATGCTTAAGTTTTTTCATTTGATGCTTAATTCTTGAATCATGTGAATTGTTAGTGAATGAGTTGGATGAATTTGTTTGAATGTTGTATCTTCAATTCTTGGATGAATGACTTAGAGTGCATTAGTAATGGATGAATAATATCATTCTTTGAATCTTGAATGAATCTGCCATTTACAATTACTTGTATATAAGTATAGTTATACATAAAAAGCACTCCAATGTGGGTGTATTGTGAACTGTCAAGAGGGAACACTCCAATGCAAGTGTTAGAAAAAGTAATCTAGCCAAAGGCTATTACTGCAAGAGTGTGTGTTGGTGCAATTACACACTCCCTCGGGGTCTGTCGCACCCCATCGTTACTTCCCAAGAACAAGAGTATAGTAATGCAACGACATACCTCGATCACATATAAAAAAAAAAAAGGAAAATAAGTAAATATATTTATATATTACTGTACAATAAATACCGTTTTGGTAGAAAGAATTTAGGATTTAAAGCATGATGCTAGCATTGATGAAGTTGCATTTTTAATTATTCATACTTATGAATTGTCGGTGCAATATTCTATCATTTGAATGTGATTCATTCATTAGGACTTTAGATGATTCAAGTTGCTAGAATGATAATTGCCTTGATAAAATTTTTGCTATAACCTTACTAGTTTTTGTTTTACTTGAGGACAAGTAAAAACTCAAGTTTAGGGGTGTGATAACATTAGAAAGAACCATTGATTTCTCCCCTACTTATTGTATAAATTGTTCCCATTTGGTCATCTTTAGCATACATTTTTAGTATTTTTAATATAGTTATTGCATTTTCTAACTTAATGAAGCTCAGCCTAATTTCCTTTGAATTTATGATATTTTTACTACTGATGTTGTTGCATTAGTCTGTTTAGCATTACGCCTAGAGATGTCACTGTAGGAACCTGTTTAGAAGTATCGATGCATGAATGTGTCCAGAGTTGTCGTTGCATAAGAGAATCCAGAATTGCGCCCAGGACTGTCACAGCACCTGACAGTTGACTGGTTAACACACCAAAAATGTGTGAGCTGTAGAGCTAGTATAACCAACTAGTACAACCAAAGAATGCTAGATATGAAAGGAAAGACACATGTATTGTGAAGTTGTTGTTAAATACTGAAGAGAATGAGAGAGAAGGGATCTTCTTGCTCGGCCAGATTTGATTTTCTTCTTCAATCCATATTTCTTAAAGCTTGCATCCATGGCAGCTTAACTTCCCAAGGGAGACTTGAAGCAGAAGAGAAGGCTTAACTACTCCTAACGAGGAGCATCCTAAGTGCATTACAATAGGAGAATAAGGGAGCAATTTGAGTAGACTAGGAATAGAATGCCCCAATTGTTTTGTTAATTCTCTTTCTTAAACATTGATAATTCTTGTTATTTCAAGTTGTATGGAAGTACATTTGAAATTTAGAATTGAATGATACCTATTTCAATCTTGCCTTTACTGTTAATCTTTGGATTTAATTGTTTGACCACGAAAGTGTCATTGCAGTCACTGTCACTGAAAGGTGTAGCGGCAAATTAAGTAAACAAGCAAGACAATGAAAGGTTCTTGGGATTGAAGGAATTTAATTCACTTGTTCTTGAATATGTTGCATTACCAACACTGGAAGGTGTGGTTATTGTGCATGTTTGAGTCTTAGATCTAATAGGAGGCAGGATACCTGTTTTTTTGGTGGCGGCTTCAGTGATTTCTTGATGTAGGATTGCGCCGACATCAATATGTCGTCCTTTTAGTATAGAATGCAGCAGGCACATTCTATCCAACATTATAGTCGTACTGTGGGTGGATGGTAGGAAACGGTAGTTTATAAAATGAACCACACCTTGCTTTGGACAGTGAGGTAGAAACGGTGCATGGTGTAGTTGTTTGGATTTTTGCCAGTCCAAACTGCCCCATCAACGCATAAATCTTTCAATAAAACTCTGTACCTTCCTCTGTCAAGTTTTCCAAGAACTCGACGTGTTCATTTTCTCCTCAGCAATATTAAAGAGAGCATATATGTGGTCAGTGCTCCAGGGCACCAAACCTTCACGAAAAAGTATGAATTCCTATTCCGGCTCAACCAGGTTAGCGTAAAATTTCGTTAGCATGGAGGGAGAGTACTCGGCCGGATGGTCACAAAACTACTCCCATCCTAAATGAGATATCCTTTCTCAAGATGACAATTTCTCTTCAATAACTTCATGATAAGGGTCATTTACCACTTTTGATAGAAACAGAACAGACTCATTGGGTTGTGGTTGGTCGGTATTTTTTACCATAGCAGCTGAGGATTCAGCCACTAATTTGGATGGGGTTTTCACTTTGCGAGTTCTTGCCATGATTACTGAAATAAAGAAAGTGAGATTATTTTACAGAAAAAATAGAAGGTTAAAGTTAAAGAAAATAATCAACAATGGTAATTGTGAGTGTGAGAGAATAGTTGGCAGAAAAATGGAGTTTTATAGACGATGAAGGCGAAGAGACGTGATGATTGCTGAGAGTATACTATGCCTGTAGCCAATAAATGCTAGGACACAGATCGGACGTTTTTAGAATGAACCTACAGTTGGGATTTAAGGTGAATCAACCGGCGTCATTCTTGCCCGAAATGTTTCACTAAGTGATCAATGCAATGCGTCGACAAGTTGTGCTTTTGTGTGCATCGACAAAAAGGAGATCTTTTATTCCTGCAGAAAACTAAAGAAAACGAATTAAAAGAGAACAAAAGACAAAAACTAAATATCAAAAATTGCAATGACATTCTTACATAAATGTGACTAGGTTAATGGTCTCGTTTTGTTTGTTGATGCCTGGGCTGCAGTAATGCTTCAATCGTTGGCCATTCACTTTAAATTGGTGCCCATCATTCAAATCCTTCATTGTCACCAGACCATGTAGAAATGCTTCGACAACTTCAAAAGGTCTTGACCATCTCGAGTGCAATTTTCCTAAATGTACTATTAAACGTGAGTTAAATAAAAGCACTATCTGACCATGAGAAAATTGTTGTCGCAAAATGATGTTGTTATGCCATCTTTTAGTTTTTTCTTTGTAAATGGCATCATTTTCATAAGCATTGCACCGAATTTCTTCTAGCTCTGAAATGTCCAACTATCTTTTCTGTCCAGCAGCCTCATAGTCCATGTTCACTTACTTGATTGCCCACATGGCCTTATGTTCAAGCTCGATAGGCAAGTGACATGATTTTCCAAACACCAGCTGATATGGCGACATCCTGAACGGAGTTTTGTAAGCAGTGTAAAGCGTCCACAATGCATCATTAAATCGCGAAGACCAATCTCGTCGAGATGGGTTAACAACCTTTTAAGGAATATTCTTGATTTGCCGATTGGATACTTCCATTTGTCTATTTGTTTGCGGATGATATGTGGTTGCCATGCGATGTTTCACACCGTAATGTTTCAAAGTTGTCGCCACCTGATTGCAATGGAAATGAGTGCCTTGGTCGCTTATTAATGCTCAAGGTGTTCCGAATCGTGTAAGGATATATGTGTGAAAGAACTTTAACACCATCCAAGCATCGTCCTTTGGAACGACAATTGCCTCGATCCACTTGGAGACATAGTCAATAACTACCAGATATACACATTCCCAAAGGAATTTGGAAATAGTCCCATAAAATCTATACCCCAAACATCAAATAACTCAACCTCCATAATTGGCTGTTGAATCATCTCGTTGCATCGAGATATAGAACCGGTGCGTTGACATTTATCGCACTGTTGAGCAAAATTGTGGGAGTCTCGAAACATTGTCGGCTAATAGAATCCTGGCTATAGGACCTTTGTAGTTGTCCTAACGCCACTAAAATGGCCTTCATAAAGTGCATCATGGCAATGCTTCAGGATAGATAACATTTCTTCTTCAAGAACGCAACGAAGAATGATTTTGTTAGCACATACCTTGAATAGGTATGACTCATTCCAATGATACTTAGCAGTATCCCTAAGAAATCTGACCTTCCTATGACCTGTTGCACTCAGTGGTAGCTTTTCACATACTAGATAATTGATTACATCTGCATACCATGGAGATGCATCGACAAAGAATAATTTCTCATTTGGAAATGCGTCAACAATTTGTGACTTATTTCCATCGTCGCTTTCAGATTCCAAACGAGATAGGTGGTTTGCTACTTGGTTTTACGATCCTTTCTTGTCCTTAATCTCAACATCAAATTATTGTAGTAAAAGGATCCATCTAATCAACCTGGGTTTTGCATCTTTTTCATCAAAAAGGTATCTAAAAGCAGAATGATTAGTATATAAATGTAATTTTTGCTCCATTAAGATATGAACGAAACTTGTCAAATGCAAAAACTACTACCAGCAGCTCTTTCTCAATGGTTGTGTAATTCACCTGCACTTCAGTTAGAGTCTTACTAGCATAATAGTTTGAATGAAATACCTTATTTTTCCTTTGTCCAAGCATAGCCCACCTTCAGAAGTAGAAGAAAGCGACGAAGGCGAATCTAAGGTAAACGAAAACTCTAATCCAACACTAAAAACAAAGGAGTCGTTCCACCGGAAGAAGTGTCGAATGCTAGGGTTAACGAAAACCGAAATCCGAAACCATAATCTATGGCTCAAACAATTCGACAATTAGCCGAGGCTCTTGATGACCAACCTTTTATGCATTGCGTATCCTACTGTGGATGCTAACTTTGAACTTAAATCAGGTTTAATTCCGTTATTGTCAATTTTCTGTAGATTATAAAATGAGAATCCACTAAACATCTGAAGGATTTCTATATGGTTTATCTTAGTATGAAACCTCAGGGGAACTGAGGATCAAAATAAATTACACGCTTTCCCTTTTTCTCTAACAGACTCTACTAGGGAATGGTTATTTTATCTACCTCATGGGTTTATTACAACTTGGGCTGGTCTTTCTCGTTTTTTTCTTAATAGGTTCTTCCCAACATCGCGTGCTGCCGAGTTAAGTAGGGACATTTTTGGGATTAGGTAAAAAGATGTGGAGTCTCTTTATGATTATTGGGAGTGATTTAAAAAGTTATGTACAAGTTGCCCATAACATGGGATAACAGAACAATCTCTTCTCCAAAACTATCTATAAGGTTTGAAACCTATGGAGATGAATATGATAGATGATGTCGCCAGTGGAAGAGCGTTGGTTAATATGACTCCCCAACGAGCAAGGGACTTAATATGCACAATGGTCGCAAACACTTAGCAATTTCTAGCCAATCTTGAACCTACTAGAAGAGTTCACTAACTAAGTAATTACACCATAGAAGATAAAGTTGAAAGGCTTACTAATGTTGGGAGTTCTCTTCTTACAGTAAAAATAGGGTTGGCTCGACTATTTAGAATTTGTGGAGAATCTGAACACACAACGATGCATGCCCTAGTTTGTATGACGATTCTATGGCCTAATTGGATGCTGTGGGAAACTACCCAGACCACCCTCAAAGGCGATATGATCCTTACGCAAATACATACACACCCAGGGTGGAAAGACCTTCCTACCTTGAGATATGGAGCGAATCCACACTATAACCAGCCATACCAAAATTAAATCCCAAAACAAGCGCAAAATTCAGGTACTTCTCTAGAAGCCATGGTAAATAAATTAGCAGCTAATATGCTTGATTTTCAATAGCAAATTGTAGATTTTCAAAAGAAAATCGAGGTATCTATAAAGGAACTAACCACGTCAATGGAGAAATTAAGTGCACAGGGTAGGCTACTGTCACAAACAAAACCTAACGCAATATAAAACGCGAATGCAATGACGCTACAAAGTGGGAAAGTACTAGAACCAAATCTTGGCCAAGATTCTACCCAGGAAAAGCGAAAAGAGCGACGAACAGGTCTGATCGAAACCTCCATTACCTAAAATTCAACCCCCGTTTCTAAGACGACTGAAATAAGACCAAAAAGGTAAGGAGGAAAAAGAAATCCTCGAAATGTTCAAAAAAGCCGAGGTAAACATACCGTTGTTGGATGCCATTAAACAAATTCCACAGTATGCTTAAGGAACTGTGCACCAACAAATGAAAATTGACTGGAAACAAAAAGGTATACGTTGGTGAGAATGTGTGCGATTTTGCAACGAAGGATGCCAATAAAATGTAAAGATAGAGGCATGTTTGCAATACCATGAAAATAGGTCACCTCAAAATTAAAAAAGCTATGTGTGATTTAGGGGCTTCTATAAATGTAATGCCTTTTTCTATTTATGAATCACTTAATGTTGGTTTTTTGAAGGAAATAGGTTTTATAATCCAATTGGCGGACATGTCCATTGTGCATCCCGAAGGAGTCCTTGAAGACATGTTAGTAAAAGTCAATGAACTGATTTTTCTGAAGTTTTTTTATGTAGTGAAGATGGAAGTGGATAATACTTCTGGGTCTTTCGACATTATATTAGGGTGACCTTTCCTTAGTACCGCAAATACTAAGATTGACGTGCAAAGCGAAACCCTCACGATAGAGTTTGACTGGGAAATCATGAAGTTCAATGTTTACGACGCCATCAGTCACCCTAGTGAAGTCTTGAACGTAAACCGTGTCGATATATGGAATCCTTTGTAGAAGAGATTTCTAAGTCGCTCCGTGAAAATGAGCTCGAAACACTATTTGATAATGATTTTGATTCTTATCCAAATTGTTAATTTGTTAATGAATTAATGCCTCTTATGAATACTAAACTTTTACCTTCTATTATGCGATGGTAGCATTAGAAAGAACCATTGATTTCTCCCTACTTATTGTATAAATTATTCCCATTTGGTCATCTTTAGCATACATTTTTAGTATTTTTAATTTAGTTATTGCATTTTCTAACTTAATGAAGCTCAGCTTAATTTCTTTTGAATTTATGGTATTTTTACTACTGATGTCGCTATATTAGTCTGTTTAGCATTGCGCCCAGAGATGTCACTGCAGGAACCTATCCAAAAGTATCAATGCATGAATGTGTCCAGAGTTGTCACTGCATAAAAGGATCCAGAATTGCACCCAGAACTGTAACAGCACTTGACAGCTGTTTGCTTAACACACTAGAAATGTGTAAGTTGTACACCTGGTATAACTAATTAGTACAACCAGAGAATGCTAGATCTGAAAGGAAGGACACCTGTACTGTGAAGTTGCTGTTAACTACTGAAAAGAAGGAGAGAGAAGTGATCTTCTTGGTCGGGCAAATTTGTTTTTCTTTTCAATCCATATTTTCTTAAAGTATACATCCATGGCAGCTTAACTTCCCAAGGGCGACCTAATGCAGAAGAGAAGGCTAACTGCTCTTGACATGGAGCATCCTCAGTGCACTATAAGAGGAGGATAAGGGAGCAATTTGAGTAGACTAGGAATAGAATGGCCCAATTGTTTTGTTATTTCTCTTTCTTAAACGCTGGTAATTCTTGTTATTTCAAGTTGTATGGAAGAACATTTGAAATTTAGAATTAAATGATATCTATTTCAATATTGTCTTTACTGTTAATCTTTGGATTTAATTGTTTGACCATGAAAGTGTGAATGCAGTCACTGTCACCGAAAGGTGCAGCGACAAATTAAGTTAACAAGCAAGACAATGAAAGTTGCTTGGGGATTGAAGGAATTTAATCCACTTGTTCTTGAATATGTTGCATTGCCAACACTAGAAGGTGTGGTTATTGTGCATGTTTGAGTCTTAGATCTAATAGGAGAGTCAAGTTTGGTAAGATTTTCATTGTGGTTATTTGTAGTGACAAATTACCTGATATTTTAAACTTGTGAGTCACACTTAGTTTTCTACCAACTTTTCACGTCAAGAACCCCATTCTATTATCATTGCTTTACCTCTTAAATTTTTCATTATTGCTTCGACAAATTAATCTCATTACTTTTACTGCATTTACCTGTTCATTGCTCCGACAACTTTACCGTAATTTATATTGTTTTATTTGTTTATTGCATCAACAATTATAAACACAAACATCCATCCTCATGGGATCGATATCCGATAGATTTACATCTATCTACTATACTTGCATCGATGGTGTACGTTGCACATATTTGCTGTGACGTTCATAGAGTGATCAAGTTTAACGCCGCCGGGGATTGCGTTAGTTTGATGTTTATTTTGTTGTTTGCATTCATTCTTTATTTTCTAATCTTTTTTGTTGACTACGTTTATATTTTTCCTTTAAGTATTTATTATGACCCAGAGAAATCTTGAATTTATTGTTGGTTTAGATCCTAAAATCGAACGCACCATTCAAAGGAGATGACAAGAACAACGAAATATGTATTTGTTAGGAAACGATGCAGCCATACCACCATTGCCACCATAGAATCCTGTTATACCTCTTATACAACCATAAAACATTAATAATCCACCGCTGTCGTAAGATGATCAGATACAAAATAGAACTATTCGAGACTTTGTTGTCCCTGTGTTTGATGATTTGCAGCCAGGGGTTGTTAGGCCAACTATTCAAGCTAAAAATTTTGAATTAAAGTCGATCATGTTCCAGATGCTGAATTCTAATGGGCAGTATGCTAGGCTGCTACATGAAGATGTTATAGAGCACCTTAAATCTTTTCTACTGATTTGTGCTTCTTTTAGTCAGCATGGCGTTCTTGATGACGCCTTGAAAATGCAACTATTCCCTTATTCATTGCAAGGATGGGCTCGTTTAGTTTCTTGGATTGCCTGCTAGATCAATCACTTCATGGAATGCGCTTGCATCTCAATTCGTTTTGCGATTTAATCCACCAACGATGAATGGTCATCTTAGGAACGACATCACTGCTTATCACCAGCTGGAAGATGAAAATTTGCATACTACGTTGGAGCGTTCCAAAACTCTTCTTCGACGCTGTCCCATGCATGGAAGTCAACAGGAGACGCAGATTGAAGTCTTTTACAATGGGATGAATGCACAGACAAGAAATCTTATCGACGCATCTGCTAATGGTCCTTTGTTGGATTATACATATGAGGAAGCTATTAGAATTCTAGAGCGAATTTCTCAGAATAATTACCAATATCCGATCTCTAGAGCTGCACAAGTCAAAGCAAATCTCAGAGTTATTGAATTAGATGCTATATCCGCTCTGAGTGCACAAGTGTCTTCGCTAGCAAACATGATAAAGAACATGAAGAGTATTAGTGAAGTTACGCCTATTCAAGTTGCTCAATAAATTGATGTCCCTACATTTTGTTGTGAAATTTACGGTGACAATCACAATTATGAAGATTGTCTACAGCATGAGGAAATTTCTACGTCAATAACATCCGTGGAAATTTTTATGGTAATTCCTATAACAGTTCTGCAAGAAGTGAACAGCCTTGGGGAAGTCAGAATGCGATGACATTCAGATATGGAAATTTTCGACAAGGGAATTATAATTAGCAGCAACAAAATTTTAACCAGAGTCCTCAAATGCATGCACATCAAGATTATATGCAGCCGCATAATCGTGTACAACTACAACAATCTTCAATACCAAATCTGAATACTCAAGGACAACAGCAACAGCAATACACACAACCACGAGCTGATCTTTTAGCAGCCCTTGAAGCCCTGATACGTGGACATATAACATGAACAAAAGCCATTGTGTAGGGAAATTCATCTTCTATCCGAGCATTGAAAGCATAGTTAGGGAAACTAGCTTCCAATTTGAACACAAGACCAGCAGGTGCTTTACCCAATGATACAGAGAACCCAAGCTCAAAAGGAAAGGAACATTGCAAGGCTATCACTCTTCGTAGCGGGAAAACAATTATCGAGCCAGCTATTAGCTCTGCTGCAAAACCTGTTATCACTAGTGACATAAATCAGGGTGAGGAGGTTACATCTGAAGAAGTTATAGAAGAACCAAATAAAGAGGCTCCACTAATTGTTACTCCCGTGCCTACTATTAAACCAACAAAATTATCGATGTAACTGTTGATGTCGACACAACCAAGTATGTTAAGGCAACCTGATGAATCCATATCGTTGCTATTTCCATAGTGATTTAAAGAGAAGGAGCATGATAGACAATATCAGCAGTTTCTGACCGCATTAAAATAATTACATGTCAATATCTCTCTTGTGGACGCTCTAGTACAGATTCCTAATTATTAGATATTCATGAAGGAGCTCCTATCCAAGAAGAAGAAGCTGATTGATACTAAGACAATTGCGCTCATAGAATGATGCAGTGCAGCTTGATAAATAAGTTGCCACCTAAAATGAAAGACCTTGGAATCTTTACAATCCCATGCTCGATTGGAAATCATTACTTAAGAAAAGTTCTATGTGATTTAGGCATAAGTATCAACTTGATATCGCTATCTACATTTAAAAATTAGGGATTGGTCATATGAAGCCCACTGCAGTGACATTACAGTTGGCAGATAAATCATTGGTGCAACGTGAAGGACAAATTAAAGATATCTTAGTTCGCATAGATAAGTTTGTGTTCCCAGCGGAATTCATTATCCTCGACTACGAAGCAGATAATGAGGTACCCATAATTTTGGAACGCCCATTCCTCGCCACTGGACGCACTCTCATCGACGTGTATAAAGGCGAATTAACAATGCAACATAATGATGAACATGTCACTATCTGTGTGTTTGAGGCCATTCTATACAAATACAAAGAAGAATGTCACAACATTGATGTGCTGGACACATTAATTGAGGAGGAATTCAATGAGCAAAGCACAATAGTTCTAGAAGAATTTGCGGTGACATTGGATGATGATTTTCTAGTTATCTGTGACAGCAAAGCTGAAGCGCATAACATCGAGCTTAGGCGTGGATGGCAAATGGAATCTTTAGATTTGACAAATAGAACGGCTCCAGTATTTAAGTCATCTATTAAAGAAGCTCCTACTTTGGAGTTGAAGCCATTGCCTACGCACTTGAAGTATGTTTTTCTTGGCAATAACAATACATTGCCAGTTATTGTCTCTGCAACTCTCGATGCAACTCAGGAAGAAAAATTGATCCATATATTGAAGCAGCATAAGCATGCAATTGCTTGAGGTATTGCTGATATTAGAGGCATTAGTCCCTCTTTCTGCATTCACAAAATTAGGTTGGAAGATGAAGGAAAGCAATCAATTGAATAGCAAATGAGATTAAATGAGAAAATGAAGGAGGTGGTTAAAAAGGAATTATTAAGTGGCAAGATGCGGGCATTATCCACCCAATTTATGATAGCACTTAGGTGAGCCCAATTTAATGTGTCCCTAAGAAAATGGTATCACGGTGGTAAGTAATGACAAGGATGAGCTAATCCCTACTCGCATTCCTACGGGATGACGTGTGTGCATGGATTATCGTCGATTGAATGCAACAACAAATAAGGATCACTTTCTACTCCCCTTCATCGATCAAATGCTGGATAGGCTTGCTGGAAAAGCCTACTATTGCTTCCTTGATGGTTATTCTGGCTACATTCAGATAATTATTGCACTAGAGGATTAAGCAAAAACGAGTTTTACTTGTCCTTTTGGCACTTTTGCCTTCCACTGAATGCCATTTGGTCTCTGCAATGCACTAGCCACATTTCTAAGGTGCATGATGGCAATTTTTCTGACATGATCGAGGACTCATTAGAGGTATTTATGGATGATTTTTCTATTTATGGAAATACTTTTGATAAATGCGCTGACAACTTGGCCAAAGCTTTAAAGTGATGTGAGGACACAAATCTTGTGCTAAATTGAGAGAAATGCCACTTCATGGTAACAGAAGGCATTATCCTAGTTCATCGTATTTCCTATCAGGGCATTGAAGTGGATAAAGCGAAGGTTGAAATTATTGAGAAGTTGCCCCCACCAACTAATGTAAAGGGTATTCGGAGTTTTCTCGGGCACGCAGGTTTTTATCGTAGATTTATTCAAGACTTCTCCAAAATTGTGAAATCTCTCTACTTGTTGTTGCAGCAAAAATAAAAATTCCTATTTGATGATGCATGTATGGATGCATTTATGGAAATAAAGAAGCAGCTCGTGCAGGCATCCATTGTTATTGCACCAGATTGGTTGCAACCATTTGAAGTAATGTGTGATGCAAATGATTTTGCAGTGGGTGCAATATTAGGAAAAAGCAAGGAAAGAGTATTTCATGCTATATATTACGCCAGAATGACTCTCATAGAAGCTCAGATTAATTACACAGCCACAGAAAAAGAGTTGTTGGCTATAATCTTTACTTTCGACAAATTTTCACTCATATCTTATCGATGTAAAGGTTACTGTATTCACTGATCATTCCACGTTAAGATACCTTTTTGCAAAGAAGGGCGCTAAACCAAGCTTGATATGATGGATCCTGTTACTACAGGAGTTTGATATATAGAGAAAGGATCGAAAGGGGTCAGAAAACCAAGTGGCAGATCATTTGTCTCGCCTGGAAGTGGGTAGTGAAGATGAAAATACATTTGAAATTGTCGAAGCATTTTCTGATGAGAATCTATTTATTGTCGACAAAACCCCATGGTTTGCGGATGTGGTCAATTACCTGGTATATGGAAGGCTACCTTTAGGCGTAACAGGTCATAAGAAAGAAAGATTTCTTCGCGACATAGAAAAATATTTCTGGAACGAGCCATATCTATTCAAGGTATGCAACGACAATATAATTAGGCATTGTGTTCCAGAGGAAGAAATGCTTTCAGTCCTGAAGCATTGTCACGACGCTCCTTATGGAGGTCATTTTGGTGGCATAAGAACTGTTGCAAAAGTTCTTCAGTCAGGATTTTATTGGCCTTCATTATTTAAAGACGCCCTCAACTTTGTGCATCAATGTGATAAATGTCAGTGCACCGGATCACTATCTTGACGCAATGAGATGTTATAGCGGCCAATCATGGAAGTTGAACTCTTTGACGTTTGGGGTATAGACTTCATGGGACCATTTCCAAGTTTGTTTGGAAATTTTTATATCCTAGTTGCTGTTGACTATGTATCAAAGTAGGTGGTGGTGATTGCAGTCTCAAAAGATGATGCAAGGAAAGTGCTGAAGTTTTTCCACAAGCATATACTTACTCGTTTCGGCACGCCTAAGGCATTGATCAGTGACCAAGGCACTCACTTTCTCTGCAATCAGTTAGCAGCTGCACTAAAATGGTATAGAGTTCACCATAGAATGGCGACCACATATCATCCACAAACTAACGGGCAAGCTGAAGTCTCCAATCGATAGATCAAAAATATTCTCGAGAAGGTGGTGAATCCATCGAGGAAAGATTGGTCTTCTAGGCTTGATGATGCATTGTGGGCATTACAGACAGTGTACAAAACCTCACATAGGATGTCACCGTATCAGCTTGTCTTTGGTAAAGCATGTCACTTGCTTGTGGAATTGGAACATAAAGCAATGTGGGAAATCAAGCAAGTAAACATGGATTATGATGATGCTGGGAAGAAAAGGCTGTTGGACATCACTGAACTTGAGGAAATTAAGCGCAATGCCTATGAAAATGCCGCAATATATAAGGAAAAGACCAAGCGATGACACGACAAAATTATTTTGCAACGACAATTTACTGCAGGACAATAGGTGCTATTATTTAATTATTGATTAAAATTGTACCCAGGTAAATTGTGATCACGTTGGACTGGACCATTTGAAGTTGTCGAAGCATTTTCTCATGGTGCAGTTACAATTAAAGATATACATGATGGACACCAATTTAAAGTGAATGGACAACAATTGAAGCATTATATTTTCCATGATGATCACAAACAGAAGGAGACCATTAACTTGGTCACATTTTATAACCTCTCTTTACATTTGTACCATGTAATTTTAGTTTATTTAGTTTTTGTTTCAGTTTATCTTCATTAGTATTTTTGTAGGAATAAAGTTCTTTCTTTTGTCGACGCATGCAAAGCTCCTTGTCGACGCATCTTATTTGCTGACTTACCAAAAAATCAAAGCATATCAGGAAATAAATCATGATGTTTCATCCCTTATTCCCCAACCATTGGATCGATTTGAAAAAGTGCAATCCAAGTGGACTCATTTATTGATTGCAAATCTATTGTCCTCTCTCTGCAGCATAAACAAACACGCCTCTCCATCTACTCTTTTCATTCCCTACAAAGCAATCCCTTTTGTGCCGATTGTGTATTCAAAAACCCCCATTATTATTCAAAATTTTCTTCAAGTTTCCACCTTTCTACTCTATTACTACCTTTGCTACCAACAAATATGGCCAGAACACGAGGCGCTAAGACACCATCGAAATCTGTTGCGAAATCTTCATCTGTTGTTGTGGTTCGTGAAACAGAGCATCACCCATCCAAAGAACTTGTGATGTTCCTTACAAAGGCAGCCAAGGATCGTTTTTAAGAGAATATGTTGAAACGAAACTGTCATTCTGAGTAAGGTTTTCAGCTGTTGAAGCAACAGGATCTTTAAAAGCAAGCTGTCTCTGATGTGAGAGTTTTATATGAACCTCAATGACAATGAGTCAGAGTTCGTGTTTGTTCGTGAAGGGTTAGTACGTTGGGATGTCGCCCACATCAATGATCTCTACTACATTACCGTGGACAAGGATGAACATATGGAATTCCTTGAGGAACTCACTGAGGAAATGGCTAATATTTTGGTGCGAGACCTCTGCGTTGAAGCAGCTGTGTGGATGTGCTCCAATCCAAATAATTACACAATGCACAGATGATTTCTGATGTTGTAGAGTAAGGTTTGGTTTCATTTTATTAACTGTCGCTTGATGCCTTCCACCCATAGCACGACTGTAACTTTGGATCGGATGTGTTGGATACATTCGATTATTAAGGGCTGAAAAATAGATGTCGGTACAATTTTGCACCAAGAAATTACGGATTGTGCTGCTCGGTAGACTAATATTTTGGTGTTTCCCTCCTTGATTATACAGTTGTGCCAGTAACGGGGAGTGATGCCTCGTGAGGGAGAGGAGATTTTGGACAATAAGGGACTCATCAATGAAGCCTCAATCGAGTGCATGACTCGTAGAAAAGACACTCTCACTGTAAATGAGGCTAAGGCTAGAAAAAGAAAAGGCAAGGCAAAAGTAGAAGAATAGAGAACCAATGTAACCACAGATCCATCTTTATGGCGTAAAGTAAAGGAAGTAGAAAAGATCATGGACTCCATCAACATCAGGCAGATTAAACTTGTCGCCACTATTGAAGATATGGAGACGTCTCAAAACTTATTCTATGCTTACACCAAGGTATGAAATAATACCGTTGTGACCACACTGAGACGAATTAGCAAGGCACCTCTACCGAAATTTTTTGTTTTCCCTTCGATTATCAAAGAAATTGAGCCTTTAACTGAGGAGGCTGACTACGAAGGAAAGGACCAATCTGTGGCTTCCCCATAAATGGTGCATATTTTTGATGATGAAGGAGAGGTTGATTCGAGGGAAGTAGAGCACTGTCTAAGGAATATTGCGACCTTATTTGAGGAAATCTAGAGACCACTGTCGTTGAGGAAGAGGCCCTTGCTGATAAAGAGAAAATGCTAGTAGAACATATGAAAACAGAGGAAGAAAAGGAGGATGAAAGAAAGGAAGGAAAAGATGTCGAGGCAGATTCAGCTAAGGAATTTATCCCCGCACCTACAATTATGGGTGCATCATCTGAAGATTTGGTGCTACGTAAAGCGAGTCAGGTAGAGGCAATGACTACTATTAATAAGGATCACAACCCTCTAGCTATTATGGTCTATACTGGACCACTCGTCGAGATCCACCCATCTGATGCCATAGTCGATGATGCTGAGGCTCAGCCCGATGCTACGAAGCAATTCGAAGATCAGGTGAAGCAAAAAGAGAGAAAATGAAAGCAGGCGAAGGACAAGAAGCGTCGCAAGGAAGAGCGAAAGCGCAAGAAGAAGCCCAATGCAGCCACATCAATAGCTGGAGTGAATTGAGTTAGTTTTTATTTAAGCTTTTTGTTTTAGTTTTCATGCATATCATGTAGCTATAATTTAATTGTCACCACATTCCTTTTGTCTTTGCATTTTAATTATCATTACATGTGCATTGTCATTGCATTTCCATGTGTCATTGTAAATAAATGTCAGTGCATTGGGGACAATGCAAACATTAAGTTTTGGGGGAATGTATATGGGAATGGAAATGCAATTGTACCTACATTATAAAAAATTATCCTTTTGAGTTTAATGAAGCATGCATGGTTATTAAAAATATGCTTAAATTTTTTCATTTGATGCTTAATTCTTGAATCATGTGAACTGTTAGTGAATGAGTTGGATGAATTTGTTTGAATGTTGTATCTTCAATTCTTGGATGAATGACTTAGAGTGCATTAGTAATGGATGAATAATATCATTCTTTGAATCTTGAATGAATCTGCCATTTACAACTACTTGTATATAAGTATAGTTATACATAAAAAACACTCCAATGTGGGTGTATTATGAACTGTCAAGAGGGAACACTCCAATACAAGTGTTAGAAAAAGTAATCTAGCCAAAGGCTGTTACTGCACGAGTGTGTGTCGGTGCAATTACACACTCCCTAGGGTCTGTTGCACCCCATCGTTACTTCCCAAGAACAAGAGTATAGTAATGCAACGACATACCTCGATCACATATAAAAAAAAGAAAAAAAAAAGGAAAGTAAATATATTTATATATTACTGTACAATAAATACCGTTTTGGTAGAAAGAATTTAGGATTTAAAGCATGCTGCTAGCATTGATGAAGTTGCATTTTTAATTATTCATACTTATGAATTGTCGGTGCAATATTCTGTCATTTGAATGTGACTCATTCATTAGGACTTTAGATGATTCAAGTTGCTAGAATGATCATTGCCTTGAAATTTTTTTTGCTATAACCTTGCTAGTTTTTGTTTTACTTGAGGACAAGTAAAAACTCAAGTTTAGGGGTGTGATAGCATTAGAAAGAACCATTGATTTCTCCCTACTTATTGTATAAATTATTCCCATTTGGTCATCTTTAGCATACATTTTTAGTATTTTTAATATAGTTATTGCATTTTCTAACTTAATGAAGCTCAGCCTAATTTCCTTTGAATTTATGATATTTTTACTACTGATGTCGTTGCATTAGTCTGTTTAGCATTACGCCTAGAGATGTCACTATAGGAACCTGTCTAGAAGTATCGATGCATGAATGTGTCCAGAGTTGTCGTTGCACAAGAGAATCCAGAATTATGCCCAGAACTGTCACAGCACCTGACAGCTGTCTGGTTAACACACCAGAAATGTGTGAGCTGTACAACTAGTATAACCAACTAGTACAACCAAAGAATGCTAGATATGAAAGGAAAGACACATGTATTGTGAAGTTGTTGCTAAATACTGAAGAGAATGAGAGAGAAGGGATCTTCTTGCTCGGCCAGATTTGATTTTCTTCTTCAATCCATATTTTCTTAAAGCTTGCATCCATGGCAGCTTAACTTCCTAAGGGAGACTTGAAGCAAAAGAGAAGGCTTAACTGCTCCTAATGAGGAGCATCCTAAGTGCATTACAAGAGGAGAGTAAGGGAGCAATTTGAGTAGATTAGGAATAGAATGCCCCAATTGTTTTGTTATTTCTCTTTCTTAAACGTTGATAATTCTTGTTATTTCAAGTTGTATGGAAGTACATTTGAAATTTAGAATTGAATGATATCTATTTCAATCTTGCCTTTACTGTTAATCTTTGGATTTAATTGTTTGACCACGAAAGTGTCATTGCAGTCACTGTCACTAAAAGGTGTAGCGGCAAATTAAGTTAACAAGTAAGACAATGAAAGTTGCTTGGGATTGAAGGAAGTTAATTCACTTGTTCTTGAATATGTTGCATTACTAACACTGGAAGGTGTGGTTATTGTGCATGTTTGAGTCTTAGATCTAATAGGAGGCAGGATACCTATTTTTTTTTGGTGGCGGCTTAAGTGATTTCTTGATGTAGGATTGTGCCGACATCAATATGTCGTCCCTTTAGTATAGAATGCAGCAGGCACATTCTATCCAACATTATAGTCATACTGTGGGTGGATGGCAGGAGACGGTAGTTTATAAAATGAACCACACCTTGTTTTGAACAGTGAGGTAGAAACGGTGCATGGTGTAGTTGTTTGGATTTTTTGCAGTCCAAACTGCGCCATCAACGCATAAATCGTTCAATAAAAGCTCCGTACCTTCCTCTGTCAAGTTTTCCAAGAACTCGACGTGTTCATTTTCTCCCTCAGCAATATTGAAGAGAGCATATATGTGGTCAGCGCTCCAAGGCACCAAATCTTCACAAAAAAGTATGAATTCCTGTTCCAGCTCAACCAGGTTAGCGTAAAATTTCGTTAGCATGGAGGGAGAGTACTCGGCCGGATGGTCACAAAACTATTCCCATCCTAAGCGAGAAATCCTTTCTCAAGATGACAATTTCTCTTCAACATAACTTCATGATAAGGGTCCTTTACCACTTTCGATAGAAACAGAACAGGCTCCTTGGGTTGTGGTTGGTCGGTATTTTTTACCATAGCAGCTGAGGATTCAGCCACTAATTTGGATGGGGTTTTCACTCCGTGAGTTCTTGCCATGATTATTGAAATAAAGAAAGTGAGATTCTTTTGCAGAAAAAATAGAAGGTTAAAGTTAAAGAAAATAATCAACAATGGTAATTGTGAGTGTGAGAGAACAGTCGGCACAAAAATGGAGTTTTATAGACGATGGAGGCGAAGAGACATGATGATTGCTGAGAGTATACTGTGCCTATAGCCAATAAATGCTGGGACACAGATCGTACGTTTTCAGAATGATCCTACAGTTGAGATTTAAGGTGAATCAACTGGCGTGATTCTTACTCGAAACGTTTCACTAAGTGATCAATGCAATGCGTCGACAAGTTGTGCTTTTGTGTGTGTCGACAAAAAGGAGATCTTTTATTCCTGCAGAAAACTAAAGAAAACAAATTAAAAGAGAACAAAAGACAAAAAGTAAATATCAAAAATTGCAACGACATTCTTAAGTAAATGTGACTAGGTTAATGGTCTCGTTTTGTTTGTTGATGCTTGGGCTGCAGTAATGCTTCAATCGTTGGCCATTCACTTTAAATTGGTGCCCATCATTCAAATCCTTGATTGACACCAGACCATGTAGAAATGCTTCGACAACTTCAAAAGGTCCTGACCATCTCGAGTGCAATTTTCCTAGATGCAATTTTAAACGTGAGTTAAATAAAAGCACTATCTGACCATGAGAAAATTATTGTCGCAAAATGATGTTGTTATGCCATCTTTTAGTTTTTTCTTTGTAAATGGCATTATTTTCATAAGCATTGTGCCAAATTTCTTCCAACTCTGAAATGTCCAACTATCTTTTCTGTCCAGCAGCCTCATAGTCCATGTTCACTTACTTGATTGCCCACATGGCCTTATGTTCAAGTTCGATAGGCAAGTGACATGATTTTCCAAACACCAGGTGATATGGCGACATCCTTAACGGAGTTTTGTAAGTAGTACGAAGCGCCCACAACGTATCATTTAATCGCGAAGACCAATCTCGTCGAGATGGGTTAACAACCTTTTAAGGAATACTCTTGATTTGCTGATTGGATACTTCCATTTGTCTATTTATTTGCGGATGATATGCGGTTGCCATGCGATGTTTCACACTGTAATGTTTCAAAGTTGTTGCCACCTGATTGCAATGGAAATGAGTGCCTTGGTCGCTTATTAATGCTCAAGGTGTTCCGAATCGTGTAAGGATATACGTGTGAAAGAACTTTAACACCATCCAAGCATCATCCTTTGGAACGATAATTGCCTCGATCCGCTTGGAGACATAGTTAACAACTACCAGATATACACATTCCCAAAGGAATTTGGAAATAGTCCCATAAAATTTATACCCCAAACATCAAATAACTCAACCTCCATAATTGGTTGTTGAATCATCTCGTTGCATCGAGATATAGAACCAATGCGTTGACATTTATCGTACTGTTGAGCAAAATTGTGGGTGTCTCGAAACATTATCGGCTTGTAGAATCCTAACTATAGGACCTTTGTAGCAGCCCTAACGCCACTAAAATGGCCTTCATAAGGTGCATCATGGCAATGCTTCAGGATAGATAATATTTCTTCTTCAAGAATGCAACGAAGAATGATGTTGTTAGCGCATACCTTGAATAGGTATGACTCATTCCAATGATACTTAGTAGTATCCCTAAGAATCTGACCTTCCTATGACCTGTTGCACTCAGTGGTAGCTTTCCACATACTAGATAATTGATTACATCTGCATACCATGGAGATGCATCGACAAAGAATATTCCCTTTGGAAATGCGTTAACAATTTGTGACTTATTTCCATCCTCGCTTTCAGATTCCAAACGAGATAGGTATCTTCTACTATTTTCCTCTTTCTACTAATATAAATCTAACTATCTTCACCAATCTTTTTATAGCAATATACATACTAAATCAACTCAATACCTAATATCTAATCATGCTTATATCATCAATTCTTTAATTATCAATACACTACTTCAATTCACATCCTAAAATATATACTAATTAGCTTGCGATAATCTTAATCAAATTCTTGTAGTAAAAGGATCCATCTAATAGCCTGATTTTGCATCTTTTTAGCAAAAGGTATCAATGATTAGTATACTACTTGCGCCGTCAAGATATGAATGAAACTTGTCAAATGCAAAACTACTGCCAGCAACTCTTTCTCAATGGTTGTGTAATTCACTTGCGCTTTAGTTAGAGGCTTACTAGCATAATAGATTGAATGAAATACCTTATTTTTCCTTTGTCCAAGCATAGCCCACTTCAGAAGTAAGAAAGAGACGAAGGCAAGTCTAAGGTAAACGAAAACCCTAATCCAACACTAAAAACAAAGGAGTTGATCCACTGGAAGAAGTGTCGAACGCTAGGGTAAGAAAATCGAAATCTGACACCATAATTTATGGCTCAAACAATTCAACAATTAGCCGAGGCTCTTGATGACCAACCTTTATTATGCATTGCGTATCCTATTGTGGATGCTAACTTTGAACTGAAATCAGGTTTAATTCAGTTATTGTCAATTTTCTGTAGATTGCAAAATGAGAATCCACTTAAACATCTGAAGGAGTTCTATATGGTTTATCTTAGTATGAAACCTCAGGGGGTAACTAAGGATCAAATTAAAATACACCCTTTCCCTTTTTCTCTAGTAGAATCTACTAGGGAATGGTTATTTTATCTACCTCATGGGTTTATTACAACTTGGGCTGGTCTTTCTCGTTTTTTTCTTAACAGGTTCTTCCCAACATCGCGTGCTGCCGAGTTAAGTAGGGACATTGTTGGGATTAGGCAAAAGGATGTGGAGTCTCTTTACGATTATTGGGAGCAATTTAAAAAGTTATGTACAAGTTGCCCAAAACATGGGATAACAGAACAATCTCTTCTCCAATACTTCTATAAAGGTCTAAAACCTATGGAGATGAATATGATAGATGTCGCCAGTGGAGGAGCTTTGGTTAATATAACTCCCCAACGAGCAAGGGACTTAATATGCACAATGGCCGCAAACACTTAGCAATTTCTAGCCAATCTTGAACCTACTAGAAGAGTTCACCAACTAAGTAATTCCACCATAGAAGATAAAGTTGAAAGGCTTACTAATGTTGTGAGTTCTCTTCTTACAGTAAAAATAGGGTTGGCTCGACTATTCAGAATTTGTGGAGAATCTGAATACACAACGATGCATGCCCTAGTTTGTATGACGATTCTATGGCCTAATTGGATGCTGTGGGAAACTTCCCAGACCACCCTCAAAGGCGATATGATCCTTACGCAAATACATATAACCAGGGTGGAAAGACCTTCCTAACTTGAGATATGGAGCGAATCCACACTATAACCACCAGCCATACCAAAATCAGATCCCAAAAAAAGCGCAAAATTCAAGTACTTCTCTAGAAGCCATGGTAAATAAATTAGCAGCTAATATGCTTGATTTTCAATAGCAAATTGTAGATTTTCAAAAGAAACCGAGGCATCTATAAAGGAACTAACCACGTCAATGGAGAAATTAAGCGCATAGGGTAGGTTTACCGTCACAAACAAAACCTAACCCAATATAAAACACGAATGCAGTGACGCTACGAAGTGGGAAAGTACTAGAACCAAATCTTGGCCAAGATTCTACCTAGGAAAAGTAAAAGAGCGACGAACAGGTCTGATCGAAACCTCCATTACCTAAAATTCAACCCCCGTTTCCAAGACGACTGAAACAAAACCAAAAAGGTAAGGAGGAAAAAAAGATCCTCGAAATTTTCAGAAAAGTCGAGGTAAACATACCGTTGTTGGATGCTATTAAACAGATTCCACAGTATGTCAAATTTCTTAAGGAACTTTGCACTAATAAATGAAAATTGACTGGAAACGAAAAGGTAAACATTAGTGAGAATGTGTCTGCGGTTTTGTAATGAAGGATGTCAACAAAATGTAAAGATAGAGGCATGTTTGCAATACCATGCAAAATAGGTCACATCGAAATTAAAAAAGCTATGTGTGATTTAGGGGCTTCTATAAATGTAATGCCTTTTTCTATTTATGAATCACTTAACATGGGTTGTTTAAAGGAAATAGTTTTTATAATCCAATTGGCAGACAGGTCCATTGTGCATCCCGAAGGAGTCCTTGAAGACGTGTTAGTAAAAGTCAATGAACTGATTTTCCTGAAGTTTTTTATGCAGTGAAGATTGAAGAGGATAATACTCCTGGGTCTTTTGACATTATATTAGGGTGACCTTTCCTTAGTACCGCAAATACTAAGATTGACGTGCAAAGCGAAACCCTCACGATAGAGTTTGACTGACTGGGAAATCATGAAGTTCAATGTTTACGACGCCATTAGTCACCCTAGTGAAGTCTTGAACATAAACCGTGTCGATATATGGAATCCTTAGTAGAAGAGATTTCCAAGTCGCTCCGTGAAAATGAGCTCGAAACACTGTTTGATGATGATTTTGATTCTTATCCAAATTATTAATTTGTTAATGAATTATTGCCTCTTATGAATACTAAACTTTTTCCTTCTATTATGCAGATGGTAACATTAGAAAGAACCATTGATTTCTCCCTACTTATTGTATAAATTATTCCCATTTGGTCATCTTTAGCATACATTTTTAGTATTTTTAATTTAGTTATTGCATTTTCTAACTTAATGAAGCTCAGCTTAATTTCTTTTGAATTTATGATATTTTTACTACTGATGTCGCTGTATTAGTCTGTTTAGCATTGCGCCCAGAGATGTCACTGTCGGAACCTGTCCAAAAGTATCGATGCATGAATGTGTCCAGAGTTGTCACTGCATAAAAGGATCCAGAATTGCACCCAGAACTGTCACAGCACCTGACAGTTGTCTGGTTAACACACTAGAAATGTGTAAGTTGTACAGCTAGTATAACCAACTAGTACGGCTAGAGAATGCTAGATCTGAAAGGAAGGACACCCGTACTGTGAAGTTGCTGTTAAATACTGAAAAGAAGGAGAGAGAAGAGATCTTCTTGGTCGGGAAAATTTGATTTTCTTTTTCAATCCATATTTTCTTAAAGCAAGCATCCATGGCTGCTTAACTTCCCAAGGATGACCTGACGCAGAAGAGAAGGCTAAACTGCTCTTGACGAGGAGCATCTTAAGTGCACTATAAGAGGAGAGTAAGGGAGCAATTTGAGTAGACTAGGAATAGAATGCCCCAATTGTTTTGTTATTTCTCTTTCTTAAACACTGGTAATTCTTGTTATTTCAAGTTGTATGGAAGTACATTTGAAATTTAGAACTGAATGATATCTATTTCAATATTGTCTTTACTGTTAATCTTTGGATTTAATTGTTTGACCATGAAAGTGTGAATGCAGTCACTGTCACTGAAAGGTGCAGCGACAAATTAAGTTAACAACCAAGACAATGAAAGTTGCATGGGGATTGAAGGAATTTAATCCACTTGTTCTTGAATATGTTGCATTGCCAACACTAGAAGGTGTGGTTATTGTGCATGTTTGAGTCTTAGATCTAATAGGAGAGTCAAGTTTGGTAAGATTTTCATTGTGGTTATTTGCAGTGACAAATTACCTGATATTTTAAACCTTGTGAGTCACACTTAGTTTTCTACCAACTTTTCACGTCAAGAACCCCATTCCATTATCACTGCTTTACTTCTTAAATTTTTCATTATTGTTTCGACAAATCAATCTCATACTTTTACTGCATTTACTTGTTCATTACTCCGACAACTTTACCACAATTTATATTGTTTTATTTGTTTATTGCATTAACAATTATAAACACAAACATCCATCCTCATGGGATCGATATCCGATAGACTTACATCTATCTACTATACTTGCATCGACAGTGTACGCTTGCACATATTTGTTGTGACGTTCATAGTGCGATCAGTAGGCACCAGAGTTGGAGTTGAAACCACTTCCTCAGCATCACAAGTACGCATTTTTGGGGAATGGTGAGACCCTACCTGTTATAATTTTGAATAAACTCTCTGAGTGTGAGGAGGCAAATTTGATTCAAGTACTAAAGAGCCACAAGGAAGCCAGCGGTTGGACCATCGCTGACTTAAAAGGGATAAGTTATTTGACATGCACTCATAAGAAAGAGATTATAAAGCTATTAGATGCTGACGTGATTTACTCCATTTCTGATAGCAGTTGGGTAAGTCAGGTACAAATCGCGCCCAAGAAAATGGGAATGATAGTGTAAAAAAATGCTGAGGGCGGTCTAGTACCTGTCCGAGTATAGAATAGGTGGCGTGTCTGCATTGATTACATGAAGTTGAACTAATATACTAGAAAAGATCATTTTCCTCTTCCTTTTATAGATCAAATGCTTGAACGTTTAGTTGGAAAACTCATTATTGTTGTCTTGATGGATATTTAGGTTTTTTTCAAATCCCAATCACACCCGAGGACCAAGAAAAGACCACTTTTACATGCCCTTTTGGCACATTTGCATATAGGAGGATGTCATTCAGATTTAACAATGCACCAGCCACTTTTCAAAGATGCATGATAAGTATATTCTCAGAATATGTAGAAAATATTATTTAAGTTTTTATGGATAATTTTACTATGCATAAGGAATCTTTTGATGAATGCCTTAGAAATCTCACGAAAATTTTAAGTAGATGCATAGAATTTAATCTTGTCTTGAATTACGAGAAATGTCATTTTATGGTAGATAAAGGTTTAATTCTAAGTCATATAGTTTCATCTAAAGGGATTGAGATTGATAAGGCTAAAACTAATATTATAAATTTCTTCTTACCATACCCCTCGACTATGAGGAAAATTCGTTCTTTACTTGGCCATGTAGGATTTTACAGGCGCTTCATAAAAAACTTCTCGAAAGTAGCTGAGCCACTGTGCAAGTTATTGAAAACAGATAAGAAATTTGAGTTCGACGTAAAATGCAAAGAGGCTTTTGACACGTTGAAATAGAAGTTGGTCTCCGCTCTATAGTCTAAGCACCAAATTGGAAATATCCCTTTGAAATCATGTGCGATGCAAGTGATCGAAGTGTGGGGGCCGTGTTAGGGCAAAAGATAGATCGAGAGCCTCATGAGCAGTCTGTGGATAGAGACAATACCTACTTGAAATGACAATGCTAAAACTGTTGTGGAGTTTCTAAAACGATCTATTTTTTCCAAGTTTGGTACACCTCGGGCCTTGATCAGTGACCGTGGAACCCATTTTTGCAATAAAGTGATGGAGATACTCATGAAAAAATATGAGGTTCATCATCGTATAGCTACGGCTTATCACCCCCAAACGAATGACCAAGTAGAGGTCTCAAACCAAGAAATCAAGACTATTTTGGAGAAAATGGTTTAACCTAACTGGAAGGATTGGAGCCTTCGATTAAATAACACTTTTTGGGCCTATCGAACAGCATATAAGGGCCCAATAAGTATGTCCCCATTTTGGCTTGTTTTTGGCAAGGTGATCCAATCTGTAACGTCACAGCAATGTGCAAGCGGACACACGTCGAAGCAAGTATAGTTGATAGAACAATTCTATCAAATATCGATCTCACAAGGAATGGGTTCTTGATGTCTATATGTCAAATCAATTAAAACTAAGATTAAAGATAATGTGAGTAAAGATGTCAACGCAATTAAGTAAATCTGCACACTAAAATAGTTAGTATTATCAATGCAAACAAGGTTAATTGTCAATGCAACTAAAAGTAAATCAAATTATTGTTTGAAGGTTTAGAAATTTAAATGTAGAAAAGTAAAAGTATGATCAAGTGGCGAAGGTTTGGAATGGTTTATTGATTTTACTAAGTCGCAACGTAAGATGTGTCGACAAGGGTTTGAATAGATGAACTATCGCAGTAATCGAGTTCCAATGAAATCTTACCAATAACAATTCTTCGTTTAGTCAAGACTCAAGCACCCTCAGTTACCCCACCTCTCGGTGTGAACAACATTGTGCACTCAAAAACAAGTGATCATATCTCTCTTTCTAATCCCAAGCAACTCTCGCTGTCTTGCTTGTTAACCTAACTTGTCACCGCATCTCTCGATGTCAATAGACTGCAAAGGCATTCTCGTGTTTGATGCAATTAGATCCAGGAATAAACAGACGAAAAGGATTAAGTAAGAATCAAAGTAATTCTAACAATGAAAGATACTCTCGTATTCATTCAAATGTCAATAATAGTTCATCATCATAAGAAGAAAGGAGTTAACAAATACATCAAAGCATACTATCTCTAGGCTACTCGGATTATCCCCTAACTGCTCCACTTACATAACATCAAGCAATCCTCGTCAGGATTTGTTGCTCTTCGGCTCCGTCAGCTCGTCGTTCTCCAACTTAAAATCTCCAAAAACACAAAGTAATTACAAATTTAATTCCTTCAACTCTTGATGATTTCTTCCATCTTCTTTCCACTATTTATAGCCTTCAAAAGTTGTAGGTTTCATCCTCCATTCTCAGATCTAGATCCAATTTGTAGCTGTCAAAGTTGGTTACTGTATAGCTGTTTAGTCACGCAATTTTAATGTGTTCTTCAGAGATCTCCAAGTTGTCGCTACATTGCTGGGCGCGATCTGAAATCGTCAATTGCGGCGACAACGTATGATTTTCTTGCGCTGGTGCTTCCAGTTGTATTTTCAGCTTGAGTTCACGTATCCAAAGCTCAGGTTTTTATGTGACGACATCTCTGGTCGCAATTTCAAGCTGATCTTGTGGCTACATTCTTCTTCCAGCATTGATCTTCTGAGATGAGTTCTTGCGCTGACAATTCTAAGGCACAATATATAGGCTGCTTGTAGCGACATTAGTAAACAAAAAAATGTAAAAATAACAAGAATTTAAACCAAACTAAAATGAGTTTAAAAATATAAAAGCTAAGTATGAAATGCTTATGGTGCATGCAAAATAAGATAGAAAAGAGACAATTAAAACACCAATTTAGGGAGAAAATATATGTCATTTGTAATGCTATCACACCCCCAAACTTGAGTTTTTACTTGTCCTCAAGTAAACAAAAATGAGCAAAGTTACAAGCAAACATGTCACAGCAATCATTATTCTCGCAACTTGAATTTCCTAAAATCCTAATACACAAATTGTATTCATATGATAGAATAATACGCCGACAATTTATAGACATGATCATTAAAACTGTAACCTCATTAATGTTAGTATTATGCATTGAATCTTAATCTTCACTAAACCAATACAACATTTATAGCAAACATTTTCTTCTTCTTTTCTTTTTCTTTCTCTTTCTCATTTTCCTTTTTCAAGTGACTGAGAGATGTCATTTTATTACTCTACCTTTATTCTTGGGTAGTAACGATGGGGTGTAACAAACCCCCAGGAGATTTGTAATTGCGTTGACACATACTCTTGCAGTGACAACCTTTGGCTAGATGATTTTTCTAAAATCTGCAGCGGAGTGTTCTCCCTTGAAAAGTCACACTGCACTCACATCGGAGTTTCTTTTATTAATACAATGTCGCTGCAACTGGTCAGTTAGTTAAAGACTCAAACATTAACACTATCCATTCACTACTGAAGCAATTCCAACCATTCATTCAAAAATAGAAGACTCACTATTCATTCTCATTCATCCAATTTACACATCAGCATCCTAAGCAATTTAAGAATGATGCATAAAAATAAAAATTTGTGGTAACATATTTGTTGAAATTTTACATATTTTCATTAACTAAAGAAACATGTAAAATTCAAAGATATGGGTGTAATTGCATTTCCATTCACAATATCCCCCCAAACTTAATGTTTGCATTGTCCGCAATGCATTGACAATATTATACAAATATAATGGAAATGCAACGACAATGCAACTAAATTAACAAAAGAAATGAAATGACAAAATACAAATGCAATGAGAATAAAAATGCATGCAAACTATCTACAAAGAAGTGTACTAACTCATTCCTCAGTAGCCGATGCAGAGGTTGCTTTGGTTTTCTTTTTCTTCTTCCTTGGGCGCTCGTCATCGTCTTTACATTACTTCTTTTTGTCCTTCGCTTCTGTTTCTTATCCTTCAAACCAATCGGATCGACGGATTGCTCTTCCTTAGTTAGTTGGGTGATGGCCTCATCGATAGTTACCTCGGATGGATGAATTTCAGCTAATGGTGCCACATATGGCACAATGGCAAGAGGGTGAATCTCTTCAATGTTGCTTGTAACTACCTTAGCTCGGCTCGAATCAGGTGGAGCCTCGTCACTACTAGATGCTCCCATACTCACAGGTGTGCCGACAATATCCTCAGTGATATTTGTCGGGGCATCTTCCTTCCTTCTTTCCTTCCTTCTTGTTCCTCTACAATGTCCTTTATTTATGTTCTTTTTCTTTTTCCTTCTCTTTCTCTTGGCTGTCTTCTTCTACTTCATCAGTAGGCTTTTCTTGCTTAGTTATGGCAATGTCAACGCCTTCCACTACGTCTACACCCATGGATACAATCGGGGTAGTTATCTCCTCCACCATAGCTGCTCGCTCTACGATGTTTATGCCGAGGCTATTCGAGAACTCGTCTTCAAACATACTGGCGACAGTGCTGTAGCAATCCCTTTCAGCATTGGAGTACCCCTCTTACTCTTCATCATCAGAGATATGAATTCTTGTTGGGACATGGGTAGGCCTACCATCAAGAGTAGGTTGGTCGAAGGATGAAGCTTGTATTGGGCCAAAAATAGAGGGGAAGGCTAGGAAGTCTGGCAGCGGACTGAGACTCATGCTGCGCAATACAGCGACAATTGCCTCATTCTAAGCCTTTGTATATGGATAGAAGATATGCTGTTTATAGTCCATATCTTGTAATACGCCGACAGTGTGGATAGTGCGCGTGTCAATGCGATTAATATGCACTTCCATAACAGCCAGCCTCTTTTCCAATTGGGGATTTGTGGGCGCATTTGCCTGCTGTTCTTTTTTCTTCTTCCCTTTACCCTTGTGCTTCTTTTGTGGTGCTTCTTTCACAATCGGCTTTTCTTGGCCTTGAATCATTCTTTCAACTGATATATCATTGATGGGGCTTTTGTTTTCTAACACTTCCTCGTCATCCCAGGGTACAATGCCCTTCTATTTGTAGAGCAACATTATTAAAGAAAAGAAGGGAAGTATACCGGTTTGTTTTGCAGTAGCTTCAGCTATTTGATCATGAAAGATTTCGCCAATATCAATGTAATGGCCTTGAAAGATTTGAGTGCAGAAGGCACATACAGTCCAACGTTGCCGTATGCTATGTGTAGAATGCAGGATGCGAGATTATTCACGAAATGGAACCAGACCTTGCTGAAGGTTGTGAGATACCTCCGATGCATAGTGTAATTATATGGCCTATTACTTGTCTAAACCGCACTCTCAACACAAAGGTCCCTCATGACTTGGTCAGTTACTTCATCATCCATACGTTTCAAAAATGAAGAGTGGTTTATTTACCTTTTCAGGAATCCAAAGCAGAATATTGATATGGGCAACACTCCATGGGATTAAACCTTCCTCACAAAGACAAACTCTTGCTCATAATCGACAAGGTTTGCATAAAATTCCCTTACCAGCGTAGGGGAATAGCCAGCGGGGTGTTCGCAGAAGAACTCCCATCTAGATGGCTTATGGTCCTTACGACGTGCGTTCTCAAAGTTTGATACGGGACAGTGTAGACCTTACTACCACTGGATGATATTCCATTTCAGCATCACGTTCTGATAACGGTCTTTGGCTGCTTTCGACAAAAATAAGATAATCCCTATTGATGGTGGTGGAGTTGTGGTTTGAACCACTATGGCAGAAGTTGAAGGGGTGGTTTTAGAAGGATTCTTTGCTCCTCTAGTTTTGACCATGATCTCTAAAGAAAAAAAGTTAAAGGAACTTGCAGAGAAAAGATTAGACTGATAGAATAAAAATAAGAGCAAAAATAAAGAAGAAAATAAGTTGCAGTAATAATGGCTAATGTAGGTAGAAAAGGAAGTCGGTCGTGAAGGTTTTATAACCTTTTAGGGGCAAGAGTTGTGATTATTGCAATGTGTCTGGTAAAAACGTTACGTTTGCAGCTAATAAATGCCAGGCTGCAGATCGTACCTTTTCGATTGATCGAACGGCTGGGGAGAGAGAGAAATTAATCGGTACGATTCTTGCTGAAAAAGTTTTGCTAAGTCATCGCAAAATGCGCCGACAAGTTGTGCCTGTAATGCTTTGACAAAAACCTGATTTTTATTCCTCTGCAAAGAAATTAAAACAAAACAAGTAAAAGTGAAATAAATAAAGAAAATGTGAAAATGCGTTGACATTATTTAATGTGTGACCAGATCGATAGTCTCGTTTAGTTCTTTGACTTTTAGACTCATGTAGTGTTTTCAGACGTTGGCCATTCACCTTGAACTGTTGTCCATCTTTTAGATTCTCAATTGTCACTTCACCGTTCGGGAATGCTTCGACAACTTTGAAAGGGCCCTACCATCTCGAACGTAATTTACCTGGATGCAGCTTTAAACGTGAATTGAACAAAAGTACTAAATGACAAAGGTTAAATTGTCGATGCAAGATGATATTGTCGTGCCATCTCTTGGTCTTTTCTTTGTATATTACGGCATTCTCATAGGTATTGCGGCGAATCTCTTCTAGTTCAGCAATGTCCAACAATCTTTTCCTTCCAGCAGCATCATAGTCTAAATTCACTTGTTTGATTGCCCACATGGCTTTATGCTCAAGCTCCACTAGCAAGTGGCATGACTTACCAAACACTAGTTGATACAGCGACATTTCTAATGGTGTTTTGTATGCGGTGCGAAGCGCCCACAATGCATATTGTAACCGCGAAGACCAATCTCTCCTTGATGGGTTAACCACCTTTTCAAGGATACTTTTAATCTGTCGATTGGATACCTCCGCTTGACCATTTGTTTGTAAATGGTACGTTGTGGCCATATGATACTTTACACCATATATCTTTTCAATGTTGTCGATACTTGATTATTGTGAAAGTGAGTACCTTGATCACTTATTAATGCCCTAGGTGTGTCGAATCTCTTAAGGATATACATGTGGAAGAACTTCAACACCGTACGAGCATCATCTTTTGGCACCACGATTGCTTTGATCCACTTCAAGACATAGTCAAGACTCAAGCACCCTCAATTACCCTACCTCCTAGGGAGAACAACATTGTGCACTCAAAAATAAGTGATCATAATCTCTTCTAATCCCAAGCAACTCTCGCTGTCTTGCTTGTTAACATAACTTGTCACCGCATCTCTCAATGTCGGTAGACTGCAAAGGCACTCTCGTGTTTGATGCAATTAGATCCAAGAATAAACAATGAAAAGGATTATGTAAGAATCAAAGTAATTCTAACAATGAAAGATACTCTCGTATTCATTCAAATGTCAATAATAGTTCATCATCATAAGAAGAAAGGAGTTAACAAATACATCGGAGCATTCTATCTCAAGCTACTTGGATTATCCCCTAACTGCTCCACTTGCATAGTATCAAGCAATCCTCGTCTGGATTTGTTGCTCGTCGACTCCGTCAGCTCGCTGTTCTCCAACTTAAAATCTCCAAAAACACAAAGTAATCGCAAATTTAATTCCTTCAACTCTTGATGATTTCTTCTATCTTCTTTCCTCTATTTATAGCCTTCAAAAGTTGTAGGTTTCATCCTCCATTCTCGAATCCAGATCCAATTTGCAGCTGTCAAAGTTAGTTACAGTATAGCTGTGCACTCACGCAGTTTTAATGTGTTCTTCAGATATCTGCAGGTTGTTGCTACATTGTTGGACGCGACCTAAAATATTCAATTGCGGGGACGACATGTGATTTTCCTGCCGCTGGTACTTCCAGTTGAATTTTCAGCTTGAGTTCACTTATCCAAAGCTCATGTTTTTATGCGGTGACATCTCCGGTCGCAATTTCAAGCTGATCTTGTCGTTGTATTCTTCTTATTCTTCCCAGCATTGATCTTCTGAGATGAATTCCTGCGCTGACAATTCTAAGGTGTAATATATAGGCTGCTTGTAGTGACATTAGTACACAAAAAAATGTAAAAATAACAAGAATTTAAAACAAACTAAAATGAGTTAGAAAATATAAAAACTCAGTATGAAATGCTTATGATGCATGCAAAATAAGATACAAAAGAGACAATTAAAACACCAATTTAGGGAGAAAATATATGTCATTTGTAATGCTATCAAAAGGCTTACCACATCTCGGTAAAATTGGAACATAAAACTTATTGGGCTCTACGACAATGTAATATAGAGTTAGAGCCCCAAGGAAGAGCTAGGAAATTAGACATCCAAGAGTTAGAGGAGATTCGAAATGAAGCCTATGAGAATGCTCGTATCTACAAGGATAAAACAAAATTATTTCATGATAAGATGATATCCCAGAAGCATTTCACAATAGGACAAAAAGTACTACTTTAAAACTCAATTTTAAAATTGTTTCCCGGTAACCTTCGATCTCGATGGTTAGGACCATTTATTGTGACTATATTATTTACTCATGGTGTAGTGAAAATAGAGAGTGAGGAAACAGGAAAGCGATTCACAGTCAATGGTCAAAGGTTGAAGCCATTTTATGAAAATTTCCAAACTCAGACGGTCGAGAAAATTCATCTTCAACATCTTTAATACTAATTCGGGTTGTCGAGCTAACGACATCAAACAAGCGCTTGTTGGGAAACAACCTAATTTTTATTTTTATTTTTACTTTTATATTTATTTTTCTATTTATTAATTTTATTTATTATATGTTCAGGAAACTCGAGGAATTTATTTCACGAAAAAACCGATGACGAAAACTCTATACGATAGGGCATATTTTGGTAAAACTCCTATCCCTACAACCAAACAGCCATTGCCCATATTCCCTATCCCACTTAGGAATAACGTATCTCTTCCCTTAGCCTATCCCAATAACCAAACACCACCCAACCTATTTAAACATGGTTTCAAACCTTAATTTTTTCTTTCCAACTTTTCTTTTTTAGCCATCGTTTACCCCTTCTTTCCTCCTTAGCCTCCGTTCATCGCAACATCATGGTCTGTACCTAAAATTGTACCATCATCGAGCCCTCCTTCACCATCAACCACCATCGTCGCCAATTCATAGCCCCACAACATGTCTACATACCCGAAACCCTCACTCCCTCTCCTTCTCTTTCCCCTTCCCCCTCTCCCGCACCCTTTCCCTTTCCCTCACCGTCGGTCGAACATAACCCACCATCTCCCCCACCATCGCTGAACACATGACCTCGCTCCCCATTAACAACACCCTCCCCCCTTCTTCACTCAAATCCACCCTTGCTATTGCCAAACCAAAAGCCAACCCTTTCATCGGTCCAAGACCCGCCACCAACCTCACCAGTCTGAAATTCGACACCTTTACCCTCCATCTTCGTTCCTATAACAAGTCAACGTCATCCCCTTCGGCAATGTAGGAGTACGACAACCTATGTGCCTCCACCCTTAACTCGCCATTGTCCGTTGATCTAGCCTCCTCACAAGCCTAAAGACACATCTTCCACCCGTAGTAAGTAGCCCACGTCGGAACACGATTTGTTTGGTGACTCCACGACACACTACGAGACTGTCAACAATAACGATGACGATTAACCTTTCCAAACTTGAGGCAAGACCTACAGATCTCGAGCGAATATACTTTCACCCGAGTGCTGATTGAATGGTAATTTGCACTTTTATAACTGTAATGACTGAGATAAGTATAATCACTTATGACACAAACCAGTAATTCCTTGCAAAAGCCTATCACACTCTATGTTGACTACTTTGAATATCGATACTACTGTTCATGCTAATTTTCGTAATATTGGCTATATTGGTGGTTTTGATCTAGTACACTGTGTTTACTATGAGTTAGTCTTAGAGTTCTATACCACTTTTCATTTTCAAAAGGCCTGTACAGATTTCATTAGACACTCCGAGTATTATATCTTTTCGTTTACTTGAGATTGAAAATAGTTTGTCTCTTAATGATTTTAATCTTGCGCTTAAATTTATTGATGATGAATATGTTTCGTCCACTGCATATGAGATTGATTTGTGCACTTTTCCTGTTGATTTTAATCCTGTCATGATTTTTGCACTATTAACTAATGATGTCGAGACCACATACAGCCCTAAAACATCTAAGGATTTATGGTTGCGTAATCCTGCTTTATGCTACGTACATCGATATTTGGCATATAATTTTTCAAGGCGGAAAGATGTTTTGGCTACCGTCTCGAAGACAAAATTATTTTTATTGTGGTGTATGTACACGAGTCGTCCGATAAATTTGGGGTATTGGTATTCACTTCAATTCGAGTATGTTATTAAGGCCAAACGACACATAATTTTGGGTTCATGGATCACACAATTGTTATTTTCTTTGCATGGATCTAGTGCTCCTGTTTCTATTTTACATATTGCTTGTCAAGCTGATCCATTAGATACTCGCTTCTTGATTTTATGGGACTTCTTCTTCGCGCACCCTTGTCTTTTCATTTGGTTCTTGTAGGTATTCGTACATCACCAGCTGAACGGGTTTTTCGTCGACAAAATCAACAAGTGGTGCCCGACTAACAACCGTCAATGACCATCGAGCAACGTTTGGAACGAATTGAAACTCGTCTAGACACCCTCGGCCAACATATGGCTGATATTCTTACAGCACTACGAGAGCAACGATGACATGAGAAGTATTCTAAACCCTTTTCTTTTCGTATTTTTCTTCACATTGAGGGCAATGCATTTTAAGTAGGGGGTACATTCCTCATTATTTTTGCTGTTTTTATCTGCTGTTTGTGCTGCTGTGTGTTTACTATTACTGCTGCTTGTTTTTTCTGCTTATTTTTCCCATATTTATTTTTAAGTATATCTTGTCCCTTTTCACTACCCAAGATTTTGTCCACGAATTGCCCACTGTTTTACCTATGAGTATGCTTCTTGTCTGCTGAGTTAATTTTTATTTTACTATGATTGATTTTGTCTCCACTGTTTTATTACTATTAGACAGACATAATTATGATTAATGAAGATAACTCTATCTTGCTTATGATAAAATCGATTGAGTCTAAGTACAAAGAGGACATTTAATTCGGATGCATGCTAAATTATTTTTCATTATTGTTAGTTAGCTGCCAAACTTATTTTTGATACTTTTTTGTTTTTCCTAACCCTCCTAAATTAAAATTCTCTATCCGAAAAAAAGAAAAAAAAAGAGAAAAAGGAAAAAAAATTGACGATTTCGTGGTTATGAGCACAACTTAATACGTGATTGATTGAGTAATCAGGATAGGGTGCTTGGGTTGTCATCCTACTTCGCATAAAAAGATTGTGTGATGTGTTAGGTAAATCTCCGCTAATCAGAATTATGGAATAATAAATTAGGAATGTGTTGGACTGAGTAATCGGGATGGAGTGTTTGTGTTGTCATTTCATTTCGCGTAAAAAAGGGCCAATACATTCTTAAATAAAAAATTATTGAGAGTATGTTGGGCTGAGTAACCGAGATGAGTGCTTGGGTTGTCATTTCATTTCGCTTCAAAAGGTCCAATATATTCTTAAGAGAAGAAAAAAAGAAAAACAAAAGGGAAAATCAAACAAAATAAAAGGAAGATAATTAAATTTGGGGACTAAGAGTGAACAAATAGGTGTCTTGGTAAATTTTGTAAATTACCTAACTTTTATGAAATAATTCAAGACAATTTAATTGTTGTGTGTCTAAATTGGATTACTTTTTCGATTTTACTTACAGCAAGCTAAAGGTTCTCTTTATTTTCACATGCATTATGCTTATTTGTTTGTAAAACTCTGGATTGTTATTTCTTTCCATGGTAAAATTTAAATTACTTAGTGGATTAGGAATCATACTTGAGGGCAAGAATGGGCTAAGTAGGGAGAATATGATAATACTTAAAAGTGACATACTTTTGGATATTATGAGTATGATCCTACTAATTTAGGTTATTTGTGATTCTTTATCTTGTATTGAAGCTAAATTGAATAGCATGATTAATGTGAAAGTATGAAGACTTAAAGAGTTTGTTACATTTTATATAGGATAAAGAAACTGATTTTTGATAAAAAAGATAAATTGAGATAAAAACAATGTATTAAGTAAGAAGATGAAAAGGATTTTGAAAAGATTATTTGTTTTATGTATAAAGATTTTTATTTCATTTTATTTTAAACTCTATTTTTATGGATTAAAATCATAAATTTGATTATATTAGGATATTGTTTATGTAAACACCAACAATATTTTGTCTGATGCCTATGAGTTGAAGCCCTTTTGTTCTCTCTTGGGGCCTTTGGAAGCCCCACTCAATTTTGGGTCAATTGGAGATCTTTGTTTCTCTTTTCTTTTTTGGGCTTGTCAAAGGCCCAAAATAATATATTAACATTTCATAGTATTACGGTTTCATGAACCATATAGCTCATCTTTTTGCCACATATCAAAAACATTCAAAAAAGCTAAGTACCATATTAATCAAAAGATCAAAAAATATAAAAACATAATAAAAAGATAAAATAAACAAATATTAGATACATAGATTACATTAATATGATTGAAATGAATTAAAAGAAGAGGCTTTTCATATTCTGATTTTTTACAAAAATGATAAAAAAGAAAAAACAATAACAAGCATGTTATTTTCTTCTCTCTCATTCTCTTTTTTTTTGCCATGGAGATATCATTAAGCAAGGGGTTTGGGCTCCGATGAAGGGAACGATATCGGACCATCGGTCCTTCGCCCTTAGGAACCCCAAATTCCTTCCTTTTCCATTTGTTAAAATAAAAGTTTTTTTTTAAAAGAAAAATAGCTTGATTTGGGAATTTTTTTTGTTTTTTAAACAATTTCAAAATAAAAGTTTTGATTTTTAAGTAAAATAGTGATTTTCTTTAAAAAAGAGAAAGTTTAGATTTTTAAAAATAAAAATCTATTTTTTTTAGAAAGTTTAAAATTTTAAATAAAGTTTTGATTTTTTTAACTATTTCGAAATAAAAGTTTAGATTTTTAAGAAAGTAGTGATTTTCATTAAAAAAAAGTTTATATTTTTAAAAATAAAAATATGTTTTTTTAGTTATTTTAAAGAAAAAATTTAAATTTTTAAATAAAGTTTTGATTTTTTTAACTATTTCAAAATAAAAGTTTGGATTTTTAAGTAAAGTAGTGATTTTCATTAAAAAAGAAAAAAGTTTATATGTTTAAAATAAAAATCTGTTTTTTAGTTATTTTGAAGAAAAAAGTTTAAATTTTTAAATAAAGTTTTAATTTTTTTAACTATTTCGAAATAAAAATTTGGATTTTTAAGTAAAGTAATGATTTTCATTAAAAAGAAAAGAAAATTTATATGTTAAAAAATAAAAATCTGTTTTTTAGTTATTTTAAAGAAAAAAAGTTTAATTTTTAAATAAAGTTTTGATTTTTTTCAGCTATTTCAAAATAAAAGTTTAGATTTTTAAATAAAGTAGTAATTTTCATTAAAAAAAAAGAAAATTTAAATTTTTAAAAATAAAAATCTATTTATATTTATTCACACTTGCATAATTTTTATTTATTCTTATTTCATATTTGTTTACTTTCATGTCTATTTATATTTATGTTATTTTTTTACATTTGAATTTATGTTAGTTTTTAAGAGCTTATCTATCATTTATCCTAGAAAATATAAATAATATATGGGATATTTTTTTATTAGGATTTTAAACTAATTTTAAATATCATATAGAATAATTAATTTGTAAATATTCTTTAAGACTTTGCTTAAGATTAAAACTAAATATTTTGTAGGTGATTTGTAAATCATGAGTAGGCATTTTTAAGTATTTTATTTTAGATATTCTTTAAGATAGCTAATAAATATCATCTAAGATATATTATTTTAGAATTTGACAAATTTAAAATTTAGATCAAGAATTTTAAAGTAAGATAAATCATAAACCCAATATAGGATATTTTTGTAAGATCTTGATAGGTTCAACGTTATTAATTAAATATTTTAAAATCATAATAATGATAAAAGATTGAATAAATTGTAGATGAATTTTAACATTTCTCTTAATTCATTAATAACTTTTAGGCTTTTTTTAGGATTCTAAAATAAAATTAATTTTAAAAATTGAAGGTATTTTACTAAAATTATTTAAGTATCTTTACAAGTAAATCGGAGTAATGATAAAAGATCAAATAAGTTGTAGATGAATTTTAATATTTCTCTTAATTCATTAGTAATTTTTTTTTTAGGTTTTTTTAGGATTTTAAAATAGATTAATTTTAGAATTGAAAGTATTTTACTAGAATTATTTAAGTATCATTTAGGGTTCTTATTAGGAGTAAAAATCTTTAATTTAAGTTTTAAATTAGATAAGTTGGTGAACACGTCTTAGTCAAGTTACAAGTAAATTAGAGGCATTTTTTTAGAGTTTTTATTTAAGATTTACATAAGATTTTAGTCTAAATTAAGATATTAATATGCTTAAATAAAAAAAAAACTAGCTCCCAAGACCCCGAAAGACTATCCCCGGATAGGCATTGTGGGGGTGCTATAACCTTCCCCACATGTAACCGTACTCCCGAACCCGAAATTTGGTAATGAGATCGAGTCTGGACTTTTAGGATTTTTCGTAATATTAATTCTAGACTTTTAGACGATAAGTGGCTAACCAACCTAGCCTAAATTGATTAGTGGCGACTCTACATTAATTTAGGTTGTTCATGTCTAGTTTTGCTTACTAGGCTTTCTTACTCTTACGTAGGCAACTTTATGACAATGTATATTTAATTTATATTTATCTTTTAAGCTTTATCATATTTAGAGTTTAAATTGAATCCAACTAAAAAATTAATGTTTAAATTTAATTCTAATTATATTTTAGAGTTTAGATTGTATTCAACAGAATTTCTAGGTACTATAAATAGGGGATAGAGTTATATGAATTCCTCACTTCCCATTCACTATAAAATCCTCCATCTCCTAAAAACTCTAGTCACTTTATTTCAATAAAAAATTTTATTTCCATAACTTGTTTTTTTTTTCCCATAAAAGCATGAACAACTAAAACCCTTCTAGTAGAAGGTTATCAACATTCTTCCAAAAAGTTAATGAGACTTAGAACTCATGCTTAACTCTTCTCGACCGAGTATTCATCAATTATTTGTATTACGAGATCGACACTTCCATCCAAAATCTCTTCAAAAGTAATATTTTTATCTCGTGCAAAGACGATCGCTTTGTGTTTTGAGAAGATTGCACGGTTGATTCGCTAACTTACTGTGTCAAAGGTTGTCGACCCAAATAGACAAAATGACGTGACATTCGTCATTGAAAAGAGATGATCTAGTGTAAGACACTCCCATTGGAGCGACAATTGACTAGAGTCATGTTCCTTTAAAATCAAAATTATAACTGAAATTAGTGGTCGTAAGTGTTCTCTTCTACTATAACTGACTTATTCGGACACGAAAAGAACCATCTAAAATTTATGATTGAACCAAAGAGAAATTAAGATAACCGAAGGCTGAAATTCTCGATATTGATAAAAAATTTTCTTTGTTCGACTCTATTTTTATGCAATTTAAATTATTTCGACACTTCAATCTTTTATTTCTTTTTTTTTTATTTTCTCTAGGTCTAACACTTTTCCTTGACACGATTTCGACGAAAATCTCGACATACAAGATTTTTGCAATACTCCAATCCCTGAAGATTTAACCCTATTTTTTTTTACTATTATTTTTAATATTTTAAGAATAGATTATATTTGATACTCTCGACGACACATCAGTCTTATTTTCAAAATTAAAATTATTTAAAATTCATTTTCATAAATTGATTTAATATCCTAATAGCCATAGTCGAAAATATTATCGATTATCAACCTTACAAAATTATAAACACATATAAATTAAAATTCTTAAAATATCATCAAAACTTTTAGTTTTAATTTTGAAATGTGATTGGAATTTAGTGAAGATCAAATTTGATGGAGCCTATGATTGCCATACGCGTAGATTAACCTCAGGGATTGTTGCTAGAAATGCTGAGGGAACAGTCCTGTAATCGCGGTCGGAGATCCATGAGGGCGTGGTGTCCGCATTTGCAGCCGAAGCCATAGCATGCCAAAAGGCTGTGGAAATAAGATTATTAATGGGATGGGGTATATAACAGTAGAAGAGGTTTCCCAAACCACAATAAAAAAAGTGCATAGAGAAAACCTAGGACAAATCGATTCTTGGTGCATATATCCGTAATATTAAACAAATATCAAGTTGTTCTCGTGAAGTTCGTTTCAGATATGTGCCTCGATCGGCGAATGAACTAGCAAACATTATTGCAATGAAGTTTTTAAAACGAAGGGAGGAGAGTTACCTGGTGAGCGCAGTTCCGATCCATGCAAAGCGGACGATGGAGATGGACTAGGAGAGGGAACCGGATTGATACTCATGTGAGTTGGAGCAGAGTAACGGAGAGATTTTTTCTTAAATGGCTATGGCAAAGCCATTCTCGTGTATTGGAAGCGTCGGGAATGAAATGATGAATTCATTGGGGACAGTTTTTGACAGAGTCTGATTAGGCGTCTAATCGATGCATTTATTTTCTATTTATTTTTTTGTTTAGTCTTATCTGTTTATTTTAATTATGGTTTGTTATTTGTTTTTTCTTTCAAGCCTTTATGTTTTTATTCTCGATTTTCCTTTAACGAGAAGTCCAATCAAATTTATCTTCAAAAAAAATGTATGAATTATTTTTTTTCTCCTCGTACATTCCAGCCTAAATTTCAATAAAATAAAAATTTTAAAATATTTTTATTTAAATTTAATAATATAAAACTATATATTTTGTTATTTTAGTGTTGTAAATTATTAAAAATGAAATAAAGGTGCAACGACTTTTTTTTTACCAAAGATTAAATTACTATTTTCTTCTTAGTTAAAATGAAGTAAAATAATATATTTGCTTGTTTTAGAAAAAAACAAATGTAAATTAAAATAATATTTACTTTACTTTATTTATTAATTAATATCATTCATTATTAAAACTTAATTCTAAATATGAGACTCGCTTTAAATATTATAAAAAAGATATTATTCATTTTATGTGACTTAAGTTTAAGTATTTGAATATGTAAAAAGTGTGTATGTTATTAAAAAATTAAAAAAATATAAACATATATTATTTTGTAATCACATTAATATATTAAAAAAATATATTTTTGAGAAAAAATAAAAGATTTTGGAACTCAAAAGAATTAACTTTGAACTAACTTAGAACTTAATGTTTTTTATATATACTTTTGTTTCTGTTTTTTTATATATATAATATATATTATATATATATATATATTATCTGTAATTAGTTTGTATTCCCGTGTGATGCATGGATTGACTGTGTATATGATTTTTATATTTAAAACTCAATTGTAAATTGTGTAACAAAGAAAATTAAAATAAAAGTGAAAACGAATGCAACCAAAGTTTTAAAGTTATTAAATTTATATATTATAAGTTAAATCATCATATTAATATATGAATTATTTTTTTGTGGAAATATAATTAAGATATCAATACAATAATTACTATTATATTATGTGATATTAAAAATTGAATATTAAAAATAATTTTATATAAATTCATATAGATCATATATGTCATATTTGAAAAAAAAAAAATTTTGGAACTTAAAAGAATTAACTTTGAACTAGCTTGGAACTTAATGTTTTTTTAAAGTCTTTCCTTTAAAAGATGTCTCTCTCTGAAAACTCTCTGTGATAGTCCCAGATCTGAAGATGTTCTCATAGAAGACTTTTATCCCCAAAAAGGTGAGGTTTAGGGAGAAAGCTGACGAATCAAAAGAGACGGGTCATACTGAGGCAAATCATACCGAGCCTTTGTTTGCGCAGAAACCTTCTTGGAAGGACAAACTTCTTGATCTACAAAATTTGGCTAATCGGGATGATGAGGAAGATGATGACCTCGGCGTTCTTGATGGGGAAATTCAAAAGGCCACTGTTAATGGCACTCCTTCTATTGACTTCTCAGAAAGAATTTTCCAAATCTTGTTTAAAGATATGGATAACACTGTCATTATCAAATTATTGGGCAGGAACATAGGATTCTCTGTTTTGCAAAGCAAAATTTCATAGCTTATGGAAACAATCTTCTCTTTTCACTTGATGGACATAGAAAATGGATACTTCCTAGTCAGTTTTCAGAATAGATTTGATTGTGAGAAAGTGCTTTCAGAAGGTTCGTGGATCGTTTTAGGTCAATATTTAACGGTCCAGCCATGTTCTTCATCTTTTAACCTAATGCGAAATTTCCCGAGTTCCTAATGTCTTGTTTTTCAGACCGACACTTTCTTGTCGTTGTCTAGAACTTACCATAATGGAAAGAGGCAAAAATCTAAAAGAAATTGGAAGTCCCATTGGGAAAGTGGCAAACTTGATTTGAATATGGATAGCAAAACCCGGGGCGTTTTGCAAGAATGACTGTCTATGTAAATTTAGAAAAGCCGCTTATTTCTCAGATACTCATAAACGGAAGAACTCAATGTATTGAATATGAGTTTCTGCCCACTGTTTGTTTTCAGTGTGGGAGATACGGACATGTTAAAGAAGGATGTATTGATCAGAAGGTTATCGTGGAATCGAGAAAGGAACCATCTTAATCGAACTTAATGCCGAAAAAGTCGACGATGGCAGATACAGGCAGTGAGGTTGCCAATGAATCCTACGGCCCATGGATGTTGGTGGAGAGGAAGAATCGTCGAAAAAATCGGGATTTACCTCAATCAAAATCAATTGGCTCGGCTGGAATCAAGGAGGGATCCAGATTTTTGGCTTTATCAATAAGGGAAGAACCGTTGGAGCAAAATCCTTCCATTTTGGAAAAAGAACAGGAGATTAGGTGACATAAAGGGAAAGAGATCATGGATCCCTTAATTTTAGATCAGACTTTTACAAGTAAAAATATAAATTTGAATAAGGAATGTTTACCTGTTAAGGAGCATGAATCAAGGGATAACCCAAGCAGAATCCTCTTAGTAGGCCAGGTAATTTTTCCGTTGCCAGTGGATCTCTTAAGCCCACTTCAGGTCCTATGAAAACAAATAGAAAAGGTGAGAGATTGGGCAAAGAGGCCCAAATGTGTTGGGACAACTCGAATTTGGAGCTAGGGGGCTAGGGCAAAAAGCGGTAAAGGAATCGGGCATCAACATGGAGCATTCCTCACTAGTGCAAACGGTGGACTCCCCTGGATTGATGATTGAATTAGAGAAATAATTTGGGGATAATGAATCAATCGAAAATGGAGATAAAAATGGACTTAAAGGCAAAGGTGAACCGGGGATGGAATTTGAGGAAGATGAACCCCCGGATCCATATATAGTTATGGAGATTCCTTCTGAAAATGTGGATGTTTCGCTGTCCAAGTCAGCTGAAGGTTTGGATTCGATGAAGCACTCAGCGATTTTGTTTAAAATTGATGCTCTCGCGACCGATGGTAATGCTGGGGTTGAAGGGACGACTGGATATACTCAACATTCGAAAGTTGGGTTGGGCAAAAAGACAAATGCTCCAAGACATGGTTTGTTGGCTGAAGATTCTAAAATTTCAAAAACCATTAAAATTGGACAAGGAAATGGCAATAAATTCAAGGGTGGAAATAGTACTAGGAGTTTGTTGAAGGAGTCTATGGCACATTTGGCTAAGGCTTTATGAACTCCAAATTCGATTGTGGAGGGTGTTAATTTTGTGTCTGTTGTTGAAGAGCCAATTGTGACACAAGAAATTCTTGAGCAGTAGGCTTTCCAGCATTGGTTTTGTGGTAATCGATTATGGGATTTTCTCAGTTATTATTTTATTTTATTTTTATTTTTATTTTTATATTTTTTTATGATGACAAATTTAACCATATTTTGTTAGAATTGTCAAGGTTGCGCGAGTGGTAAGTTCTTACGAGTTTTTCACTAATATAATATTGAGTATAACCTTGACATTGTTTGCCTTTTAAAGCCGTGCATTAGTGGAATAAATGCAAATTTTGTTATTGGAAAATTGGGTTTTTGCAATTCTCACCGTGTTGAAGCGATTGAGTTCTCAGGAGGAATTTGGGTTGGTTGGATGGATCAAGTCAGTGTTGCAATCCTTTACAATCACCCTCAATTTATTTTTCTTCGGGTTTCTGGTAAGGGACTTCTTTTGCCTATTTATGTAATTTTTGTGTATGGTAGCCCAGACAAAAATAAGCGTAAAGTTTTATGGAATGAATTAAAATATTTTTTACCTCGGGAAATAATCCGTGCACTATCTTAGGTGATGTTAACATAATTTTATCCCCTTCAGATAAAAAAAGTAATCAGTCCACAGGTAAGAGATGCAAATTATTTGGAGACTTTATTGACTCTTATCATTTGCAGGATTTAGGTTCTGTGGAAGCTCCCTTTACTTGGCAACGTGGTGATACGATGGAAAGATTGGATCATGCTTTGGTCAATGATACGTGGCTGTCTACCTCCCCACAAAGCATATTATCCCATCTACCGCGTATTAAGTCAGATCATAGACCTATTCTCCTCAAGACTAGGCCGCCATTTTCCTCGGAATTTGGAAGGCCTTTCAGATTTTTGGCTGGGTGGACCAAACATGCAAATTTTCCATCCTTTGTACAGGACAAATGGCACTACTCAGGTGATATGTTTCAATCTCTCACTAGTTTTACTAATCATGTAAAAAATGGAACAAGTATGTCTATGGTTTTATAGGTACCTGTAAGAAGAAAACCATGAAATCCCTTCTTCAAATTCAGAGTGCCTTGGAATTTTCTTCCTTTAATCAGTTAGAACAACTAGAATTGGAAATTAGGGATGAGTTGGAAAGTCTTTTAGACCATGAAGAGTTGCTGTGGAAACAAAAAGCTCGGTGTGACTGGTTGCAATTAGGGGACCGCAACACCAAGTTTTTCCATAACCGAACGGTTCAACAAAGGAAGCATAATTGTATCCAGTCTTTGAAAATCAATGGAGAGTGGTGTTCGAGTCATAATCTTCTTCAAGACGAGGCAGTACACTTTTTTAACAATCTCTATGGAGAGAGGACGGACCCCATTTATGGTCTTTCGACCAATGTTTTTCCTCGCTTTAGTGCACATGACATTTCTTTTTTAAGTAATGCAGTATCTGAAGAGATTAAAAAATCCCTCTTTGACATAGCGTCCTTGAAAGCCCCGGGGAGTGATGGATTTCATGCACATTTTTTCCAGAGTCAATAGGATACATTGGGCACCGCAGTGTGTGAATGGGTCAAAGGTATTTTTGCTAAGAATTCCATTGATGCCGAGCTTAATAACAAACTTCTAGTGCTTATCCCCAAGACATATCACCCTGAGGACTTTAGCCAATTTCAACCCATTAGCCTTTGTTTGGTAATGTACAGTTAGTTATGAAGGTTATTGCTAACAGGTTTAGATTGGTTTTTCCTAATATCATTTTGTAGGAGCAAGCAAGGTTCATTGTAGGGAGGAATATCTTAGATAATGTTATAATTGCTCAAGAGGTCATTCATTGCATGCGCAACAAAAAGAGAAACAAGAACTAGATGGCCCTTAAATTGGATCTTGAAAAAGCTTATGACCGAGTTAGCTGGGATTTCATCAAGGTCTCTCTTCAGACTGTTGGCACCCCTAAATACCTTATTTTGGTCATTATGATTCAATATCCTCTTCGACTATGCAAATACTCTAGAACGGGGTTCCCTCCCAGAAGTTTAAGTCAGCTCGAGGTATACGTCAAGGCTGTCCCATCTCTCCTTATCTAATCGTTTTACGCATGGAGTGGTTGGGGAGAATCATTAATACGCTGATCAGTAAAAAGAAATGGAGGCCTATCCGTTTATCTCGTTTGGGGCCTGATCTGTAGCACCTCTTTTTCGCTGATGAACTGGTGATATTCTGCAGAGCAGAGATAGATCAAGCACACCTTCTTTCTGGTATGTTAAATCATTTTTGTAATTTCTCTGGTCACAGGATTAGTATGCGGAAGAGCAATATTTATTTCTCAAAAGGTACTGGTGATGATGTTAGATCAACGATCAGTCAAATGTTTAGGTTTCAGATAGTCCAAAATCTTGGTAAGTACCTTGGTGTTCCCCTTCTTCATGAACGTCTCACTAAGAGCTCTTTTCAGGTTTGTTGTGGATAAAGTTAGACAAAAATTGCAGAATTGGGAAGCTAGAAAACTTTCTATCGCTGGCAGAGTTACTTTGGCTCAATCAGTCCTTCTAGCCATTCCTAACTACTTCATGCAATCAATGTCCTTTTTGAAAGGCATATGTTATAAGATTGAACAGATTGTGAGACATTTTGTTGTGGGCTCTAGAAGTGGTCAGTCTAAGCTTACTTTAGTTGGGTGGAAATCCATTTGTCAACCGAAGGAAAGAGGAGGGCTTGGCTTTCGCCATCTCCATGATCAGAATAATGCTTTTCTTATGAAGATTGGTTTTGGATTGCTCACTAGAACAAATACTCTTTGGGTTCGAGTCCATCGTGCCAAGTGCAAGATAAATTATCTGATTCCTCATCCCATCGATAGAAGTCAGTGCTCTCATTTATGGAGTTCTCTCTCTAAAATTTGGCCACTCTTATGCGAAAACTTGGCTTGGTCTGTCAGGAATGGCAACAGTATCAAATGTTGGATCGATTCGTGGATTAGAGAGGTGGGACCTTTAATTTCTCATATCCCGGCTCAGTCTAATCTAGATTTATATTGCTTTTAAAAGAGATGGTGATGGAGGATGGCTCATGAAATCTTGAGTTGTTTCAGATGTGGGTTTCTGATGAGGTTATTTCCCGTATTATCAGTATTCCTCCTACTCATCCTAATGCGAGGGTGGATAGAATTCTTTGGTCCAATTCTGATTCTAGACGTTTTTCAATACATAGAGCTTATTGGTCTGTTAATCATGAATTGTGGGAACCGAAGGATTCTAACTGGAAATCCATTTGGAAATATCATGGTCCTCAACGTGTTCGTTTCTTTCTCTGGTTAGTGTATAAGTAGAGACTTCTAACTAATGCCGAGCACATCAGAAGGGGAATGGGCACAATAGTGTTTGTGGCATCTGTGGTCATACGAGTGAGGACATCATCCATGTTCTTCGTGATTGTGAAATTGCTAAGGAATTGTGGAAGCTTGTGGTTCCTAATGATCAGCAACATAGGTTTTTTTTGAACCCTTTATTTCTTGGTTTCTTACTAATATATGTTCTTCTTCGTATGTACAGGATAGAAGTGTTACTTGGGCGAGCCTCTTTGGGGTGATACTATGGAAAATATGGAAGAACAAGTATCTTTTTATATTCCAAAACAGTACGTGGGCAACCTACGATATAGTCAAAACATTTGTTAGTTGGACCCGTCAGTTTCAAGCAAGTTCGAAGGATCCTATACTTACAACTATGAGGAAGCAAACTGGTAGGCTGTCAGAAGGAAAGGTTTTCCATCTATTCACTAATGGAGCAATGGCAAGAAATACGGGACATGCAGCAGCAGGGGGTGTGATTCGAAATGAAGAGGGCAATTGGTTCCTCGGGTTCATTCATTCCCTTGGGAAGTGCAGTCCCTGGAGGCAAAACTTGAGGGATCATTGATGGGGTCTTGCTTTGTCTTAAAAATGGCATCAATCGAGCAACAATCCAAATAGATAACCTTAAAGTAGTTAAGCCTTTGACTGCAAATAATGGGGATGAGTCCGGATTCACCATCCTTAGACGAACACAACGAATCCTTGGAAGTGATGGCCAATGGTGTATTAAGTATGTACCAAGAGGAAAGAATTTAGTGGCTGATTCTTTGGCTAAGTTAGGCCTTTCATGGATGTCTAGCTTACAGGTGCTAAAGGAGCCTCTCTTCGAAGTGCTTAGAACTATCCAGGCGAATATGGATAATGATTTTGATATTCCTTTGAATTGATGAAATAGGCATTTCTTTTAACACAAAAAAAAAACTTAATGTTTTATATATACTTTTGTTTCTTCTCTTTTATATATATATAATATTATATGTAATTAATTTGTATTCCCGCGTGATGCACAGATTGACTGTGTATATGATTTTTATATTTAAAACTCAATTGTAAATTGTGTAATAAAGTACATTAAAATAAGAGTGAAAACGAATGCAACCAAAATTTTAAAGTTATTAAATTTATATATTATAAGTTAAATGATCATATTAATATATGAATTATTTTTTTGTGCAAATATAATTAAGATACCAATACAATAATTACTATTATATTATGTGATATTAAAAATTGGATATTAAAATAATTTTTATATAAATTCATATACATCATATGTGTCAAATTTGACATAATTAAATTTTTTAAGATATTTTTTTATGTAAAAAAATTCAACCATTTAATAAATATTAATATATACAATATTTAAGATCGATATAATAGAGATATTAAATCATCAGAATATTAGTCGTAAAAACATATGAATGAACATAGTTAATTTTACACATTTAAACGAATCCCTCCCATATATATATATTTCCAATATGTCTCAAATGCATGAAACAAATTATTATTTATTTTTCAATTCACCAAGACCTTTGATATTATAGAGATAATGAAATCTTTTTAATTTTAAAATTTCAAAGTTTAAGGACATTTTAAATGAAAAAGAAAAGTTTTGTTTTAAGTGTTGAAACTCAATTTTATTTGGGCTCAACTCTAAAATTAAACAAAATAATAAATTTTAAATTAAAATTTATTATTTTAATGTTTAATTACAAATCCAACAAATCACTATCCAATTAAATCCAAACCCATTACACCCAAGTTTAATTACCCCACAATCCCAATAAGCTCAATTTTACAAGAAAATTTTCAAACCTTAATCTACCACTTGCACCAGTTGCCGTTGCCCCTTTCACTCGGATATCGCCATGTTAGCACCGCCACCAATCACTTGCACCACTACCACTGTCGAATTTGCACCTGCAAAGAAGGAAAAGACCTTCATTTAGTTGTAAAAAAACAAAATAGAATCATTGTAAAATCAGCTTTAAAAGCCGATTCAACATCTGTTGTAAGGTGACCAAGCATTTGAAATCAACAAAAAATCAATACAAAAAATAGCAAAAAAAAGGAAACAGATTCAAAGAAATTCGACAATGATATTGCAAGGTACATTGATATTTGTACATACACACACAAACATATATATATATATATATATATATATATACATATATGCGCATACATCTATTTATTATATATATATATATATATATATTATTTTTCCTCTATTTTCGAAAATAAAACTTTAAACAAAAAAAAAATCATTTTTTTTCAAATCTTTTTGAAAAAATAAGGCTCGATCTTGCTAGATCGGAGCTCGATCTTGTTAGATCAGAGCTCGATCTATAATTTGGAAGCAAAAAAAATAAAAAAGGAAGATTTTTACCTCGAGCCACCGTGTACGCGGCAGGCGGGCGACAGCCCGTTGACTGGTCATGGCCAATCACTTAAGGAGAGAGGGGAGAGAGAATTAAGAGAGTTTTTGTTTTTTTTGAACAAATGAGTGAAGAAATGAAAAAAAGGGTTTAAAATGGTTTATATAGCTCCCAAAATGACGTAGTTTTGGAAATGACTTAAAACATCCAAAACGACGTCGTTTCACTTGACCCGATTCGACCCGCTCCGACCCAACAAGGGGATCCGTGTGTTTTTGTAAAAGGGGCAAATTCCCTTTTTGGTCCTTCGGCATTTTTTATTTGTTTTAATTTAATCCTTTGGTCTTATTTTTAATTTATTTCAATTTTGCCCAATGATTTGAAATGTTTTTCAATTTGGTCCTTGACTCAAAAATGACCTTGAGGCTGCCACATTTCTAACTTTTGGATTTATTGCCCACGAAAAACTTATTTTATTTAAAAATTATGTTTTGACCCCCAAACTTTCCAAAAATTATGTTTTAACCCTCAAACTTTCTAAAAATTTAGATTTGACCCTCAAACTTCTTAAAAATTCAAATTTGACCCTCAAACTTCCTAAAATTTGAATTTGGCCCCAAACTTTCCAAATTTCATTTTTGACCATATTTTTCCTTATTTTCATATATTTACCCCAATTTTTATTTTTGTTTTAATTTAATCTTTTATTTTTTTATTTCTTTTAAAATTGATCCCGTTTATTTATTTATTTTATTTTATTGATAATTTTGACTTGCATTTTCTTTCGCATTGCGTATTTTGTTTATTTTTATTTTTATATATTTGTTTTGTGTATTTATTATTCATGTAATTGCACTTTCTTCGTGTCATTCAATTTTGCCATTAATTGCACATTCGTATTTAATTTACACGTTCATTTTTAATTAAATTAAAATTATTTTCCATTTTTTTAAAAATAATAGAAAAAAATTTAAAATTGAGGCAATATCCTTTCATGTGGAAACTTCGAAGAATTATACCCTAACGTGCTGGGTATGGTTTTTCGTAGAATTTACACAATCAAATATCCTCTTTCGAAATTTTCAAAATGTCCTTCAATTTCAAAATTTCGAGAACGTCGTGCCCTAACGTGTTGGTCACGATTCGATTCCCGAATAATTCGAAACAAACAGGCATTTTTCTCTTCAAATTTAATTTTTGAAAATCATGCGAAATAAATTATGCATTTAAGGATCGTATTTTAAATTTCACTCGATGTTTCAAATTTTTAACAATCAAGACCGAAAAATAATCGACGTGGTACCAATTTTAGGCGTTTGAGGGTGCTAATCCTTCCTCGCACGTAACCGACTCCCGAACCCGTTTTTGGATTTCAAAGACCAAAATGTTTTTCAAAACGGATTTAAAACGTTTTGTGGTGATCCAATCACACCAAATAAAAAAGATTGGTGGCGTCTCCATTTTTCAAATATTTTCGAGACTTTTTTCTTTTCGAAAAAAAAGTTTCGACAGCTTGGCGACTCCGTTGGGGACTTTAAAAATAAAAGAGAGTCAAGCCAAAAATCGATTATTTTCGAGTCTTTTTGTTAAAATTTTAAACACTCGGTTTAATTTAATATACAATCCATTGCATTTTTGTGTGATGCCATGATAATCTTGTGATGATATTTCTAGTATAAGCTTGTATTCATGTACAACTGTTACTACACCCTTTAAGTGGAAGTGAGAAGCTACTCTTTCGTGAGGTTTCACCTTCGTGCAGGATAGTGAATCGCTTTCAGGATTATATCCGTACCTATGTTTTCATGAAGTTTTCACTCTCGTGCAAACATATGGGAAATGTGTCCCCCTAAACCGAACTCATCCGTATGAGCCTATAATGGGTGAGGGTCGAGGAATCTATTGGTTTGGGTACCCTTTACTCTAGATCCTAAACCACAAATAATGGGCCATAAGTACTTGCCTTAGAAGGAGTTATACCGAACCTTTTAGCAACTATCCAAGACAAGATCTTAGGTTCTTTATTCTATACCTGTATATTGACATTGATGTTTTTGCTAACTTGTTCTATTTTGTCTCTTTTTGCATCATTATAGAAGAAAAGGTATTGCTTTAAGCTCGATTACCAAATAGAGAACTTTGTCATGAAAAATGGATGTCTTGATAGAGTGAAAGATAACATAGCCGTGCGTTTATGGTCGGAGGAAAGACAGCGTGAGAAAGGAGATAGTTTGAAAGAAGGACATTTATCAGAATTTTGAGATTATACTCGGGTAAAGGTGACCCAAAGTAATTTGCAAAAAGTTGAGAGATATTTGGGGTCAGTAGGATAATGAGACGAAGCAAATGTTTTATAGGGAATACGGAGACCTACCTTACTTGAGGTGAAGATAGACAAACACCTTTTTCGAGCTCTCACCCAACACTGGAATCCTGCATATAGCTGTTTCACTTTTGGAAACTTCGACATGACGCTCATAGTGGAAGAATACACTACATTGATTCGTTGTCCAAGGGTTCAAGTCGACAAGGCATACTCGAAAGATGTATGTGTCCCAACCTTTTTGAAAAGATTTATGAACCTAACCGAAATGAGTGAACAGTAGGTTGCATCTCGGATCAAAGTAAAAAGAGATAATAAGTGTATCAATTGGAAAAGTCTACGAGATCTAATATCCAGATGTGAAGAAACGCATCGACATTTTCGCTCTAGGCATATATGGGCTAGTCATTTTCCCAAAAGCATTAGGGCATGTAGAAGATACAATTAGGAGTCTTTTTTATCGGCTTAGCAAGGGAGTCACTCCAGTCCTAGTAATACTCGCTGAGACTTTCAGATCATTGAGCATTCAAACCATTGTAATATATTTCAATCTGGGTCTCCTACTGAATTCCATGCATTGGGCAGCGTCGAAGCAATGTTTTATAACGCTCCCATGTTGTATTTAAATTCTCATAATCCAGTTGATGATATGTAGTAATATCATTTCGCAACCTGTGTTCATTGTCGGCGGATTGAAACGCAAAACAAACTGCATTGCTACTTCATTCCAAGATGAAATTGATCCTGCCGATAATCCCAAGAACTATGTTCTCGCTTTACCCTGCAACAAATAAGGAAATAATTGCATTTTTAAGGCATTATCAGGGACACCATGTTGACTAAAGGATGCACAAATAAGCAGAAATGATTTTAAATGTTCTCTTACATCTTCATGAGGAAAACCAGAATATTGTCCATTTGAATTTAACATCTAAAACATCACCGATTTTAGCTCAAAATTTTCAGCTTGAATAGCTGGTCTCACAAGCCCTAGTTGTAAATCATCAAGCATAGGCACATTAAAAGCTCTTATTGTCCTATTTTGTACTTGTTCTTCTTGTGGTCACGGTGGCGGTATATCATTAATAATTTGTGGCAGCACTTGAGGAACTTTATTTTGTAGCAGAAATGGTGGTAAATTATTGTTGTTGTTGTTGTTATTACCAACCATTTTCCTTTGTTATTGCCTTCTTCTCCTTAATGTCCTCTTAAGCACTAGATCAAAGCTCACAATGTCCTTAGGATTTCTCCTTGTGGACATGCAACAATTAAAAATCTGAAAAAAAAAACAATTAGAGAAATATAAACAAATTAATAGAGATCAAAAGTTAAGTAAGTAGAATTAATTGCAACTACAAAAATAAACATCAAACAAACGCTAAGTCCCCGGTAACGACGCCAAAACTTGATCGCGTCTGAAACGTCACAGCGATTGTACAAGCGTACACACATCGATGCAAGTATAGTTGATAGATAATTTTATCGAATATCGATCCCACGAGGAAATGGGTTATTGATGTTAATTGTCGGAGCAATTAATACTAAAAATGAGTAAAATGTGAGTAAGGATGTCAGTGCAATTACGTTAGATCTATACACTAAAATAGTTAATATTGTCAATGCAATCAGAGTTAAATGTCAGAGGCTAAATGTCAATATACTGAAAGTAAATCAGATGTGTTGAGTGTTGAGTGTTGAGTGCTGAATATTTAAATGCATTAAATGTCAAAGTGATCAAGTGTAAAAGGGTAGGAATGGTTCACTGATTCTGCAAAGTTGGAATGTTGAATGCATCGACAAGGTAAAGTTTAGATGAATTGTTGGAGCAATAAATCTCTCTTGAGTTCTTACCAATAATAGCTCTCTATTTAATCTAGGCTTAAATATCCACAATCACTCCACCTCTCAGTATAAGCAATGTTGTGCATCCAAGAACAAGTGACTGGAATCTTTCCAATCTCAAGTAGCTCTCGCCAAACTTACTTGTTAACCTAACTTGTCACCGCATCTCTTGATGTCGGCAGACTGCAATTTCACTTTCGTGCTTAAAGCGGTTAGATCCAAGAATAAACAGATAAGCAGTATTAAATAAGAGTCAAAATAATCTAACACCAAAAGATACTCTCATATTCATATAATGTCATTAGAATTCATCATTATTAAAAGAAAAATTAAAGAGTACAATCAAAGCTTACTATCTCTAGACTACAAAGACTATTCCTTAATCATTCTTTTGCCCAGCACAAAGCACTTCTCGTCAGAAGTTGCTGCAGACTTGCTTCATCAGCTTCCCAATTCCCAGCTTAAATCTCAAAATCACATAGAATTTGTAGAATTTAATCCCTTAGCTCTTGATGATTTCTTCATTCTTCTATTTATAGCCTTCAAAATGTTGTAGGGTTCAACCTTCATTCCCAAATCTAGATTTTGCAGCTGTCAAAGTTAGTTAGAGTACAGCTGTGCACTCACGCAGATTGAATGTTCTCTTCAACGTTCTGCAGGATGTCGCTGCACTGCAGGGCGCAATCTGAGATCGTAATTGCGGCGACATCTATGATGTTCCTACGCTGGTGATTCCAGATGTAAATTCAGCTTGAGTTTACTCACTCGAGGTTCAGGTTGTATGGGGCGACATCTCTGTCGTAATTCCAAGCTGATCTTGTGGCTGCATTCTTTCAATATTAATCTTCTGGGTTGAGTTCCTATGTTGACAATTCTAAAGCACAATATTTCTGCTACTTGTGTCGACATTAGTACAAAAATAGATGAAAAACAACAATAATTTAAACCAACTAGCAATGAGTTGAAAAATATAAAAACTAAGTATAAAATGCTTAATGTACATGTTAAATGAGGTACAAAAGAGACAATTAAAACACTAATTTAGGGAGAAAATAAATGACATTTGTAATACCATCACACCTCCAAACTTTAAGTTTTTACTTGTCCTCAAGCAAACAAAAATTAACAAAGTCACAAGCAGAAATGTCACTGCAACCATTAATCATACAACTTGAATTCTCTGAAGTCCTAATGTACAAATTGTATTCATATGATAGAATAATGTGCTGACAATTTATAGGTATGAATAATTAAAAATTGCAACTTCGTAAATGTTAGTGACATGCATTGAATTATAATATTTCTTGAACCAATACAACATTTATAAAAAATTTCTTCTTCTTTTTTCTTCTTTTTTTTCATTTTGTTTCTTTTTCAAATGTTTGAGAGATGTCATTGCATTACTCTACCTTTGTTCATGGGTAGTAACGATGTGGTGCAATAAACCCCCAGGAGGTATGTAATTACAGTGACACACACCTTGCAGTGACAGCCTTTAGCTATATGATTTTTTTTAAACTTGCAGCGGAGTGTTCTCCCTTGGAAAGTCATAATGCACTCACATTAGAGTGTCTTTTATTCATATAATGTCGTTGCATCTGGTCAGTTAACTCAAGATTCAAACATCAACACTATCATTTTATTACTGAAACAATTCTAATTATTCATTCAAAAATAGCACACTCATCATTCATTCATATTCATCCAATTTCCTCATTATTATCCAAATAATTCAAGAATTATGCATAAAAATAAAAACTGTGGGCACATTTCTGTTGAAATGTTGTCAATTCTTATTAACCAAAGAAACAAGTAGAATTCAAATGTGTGGGTGTAATTGCATTTCCATTTCACATTATCTCCCCCAAACTTAATGTCTGCATTGTCCCCAATGCACTGGCAATATGTATACATAAATAATGGAAATGCAACTATAATGCAACTAAGTTAACAAAAGGGATGCAGTGACAAAAAAAATGCAACGACAATAAAAATGCATGAAAATTATCTAAAAAGAAATGTACTAGCTTACTCGTCAGCAGCCGATGCAGAGGCTGCCTTTGTTTTCCTTTTCTTCTTCTTTAGGTGCTCACCCTCTTCATGGTGCTTCTTCTTCTTCTTCTTGTCATTGCACTTTTTTCTCTTTTTATCCTTCGTGCCAATTGATTCGACGGATTGCTCTTCCTCAATAGGTTGGGTGGCGGCCTCATCGGTTGTCACCTCTGATGAGTGGATTTCTGCAAGCGATGCCACATAAGGCACGATAGCAAGAGGATTCAGTTCCTCAATCTCGCTGGTAACAACCTCAGCCTGGCTCGCAGCAGGTCGAACCTCATCAGAGTTGGATTCGCCCACACTCTCTGGTGTGTCGATAAGATCTTCAACGATCATTATCGGGGCATCTATTTCTTTCTCTTTTTGTACCTCGGCGGGGTCTTTTTTATCATTCTCATCTTTCTTCTCTTTTTCTTCCTATTCCTTCAGTTGATCATCTCTCTTTTTTGCTCCTTCAGCCACATGCTGCTCTGGTTCATTTAACCAATGTTAGCGTATTCCACTGTGTCGATACTATTATCCATAACAGCCTCTTGTTTAGTCATATTCGTACCAAAGCTATTGAAGAACTCATCCTCGAACAGATCGGCCATGGTGCGTTAGCAGTTCTCATCAGCCTTTGAGTGCCCTTCTTCCTTGTCATCATCCGAAATGTGAATTCGTGTTGGCACAGAGGCAGGTCTACCATCAAGGGTAGGTTAATCGAATGATGAGTATTGCATCGACCGAAATATGGATGGAAAGGTTAAAAAGTCTGGCAATGGAATATAAATGGTGCATGGTCGTCCACTCACTCGAGAATCCTAAACAGCACGTTTATCTGAGCAACTCTTCATGGAATGAGCCCCTCCCAAACAAAACAAACTCTTGCTTCGAATCCACCAAGTTGGCATAGAACTCCTAACTAGTGTAAGGGAGTAACTAGAGGGATGTTCGCAGAAGAACTCCTAACCAAGGTGGCTAATAGTGCGGACAATATGCTTTCTTAGAGTCTGGTGTGGATAAAGTTAGAGACCTTGTTCAGGGTGGAGGTTTCTCTTCAGCATGGTATTTTGGTAGCGATCTTTGGCCGCAGTCGTCAAGAATAAGACTAGGCCTATAGAAGGAGGTGGTGTTATGGTCGGAGCCCTAGTAGAAGTTGTTGGGGTGTTCTTGGAATGAGTTTTTGAAGGGTTTTTTGAGGCACGAGTTTTAGCCATTGTAATGGAAGAAGGAAGCTAGAAAAGGTTACATAAAACGATTGCTCTATGAATAGAAAAAATATACAGAAGCGATGAAGAAGACGAGTTGTAGTAACAATAGAAGATGTGAGGAGAAAAGAAAACTGCAGGAGAAAGGTTTTATAAGCTAGGCATGATGATTGAAAGAATTACGGGGAAACGTTGCATCTGTAGTCACTAATTGCCAGGCTGTAGATTATACTGTTTCATTTGATCGAACGGTTAGGAGAGGAGAGAAATCAATCGGCGCGATTCTTGCTGAAAAAACAATGTTGACTCATCACAGAATACACCGATAATTCGTGCTTTAATGCTTCGACAAAAGGATGATTTTTATTTCTGCAAAAGAATTTGAAACAACACAAGTAAAATTAAAATAACTAAAAATAAATAAAGAAATACGTCGACATTATTTAAATGTGACCAGGTCGGCGGCTTCGTTTGGTTCTCTATCATCTAGGCTCACATAATGCTTAAGACGTTGAGCATTTACTTTAAATTGTTGTCCATCCTTTAAATTTTTTATTGTCACCGCACCGCTCTGGAATGCCTCGACAACTTTGAAAGGGCCTAACTATCTTGATCTCAATTTCCCTAGATGCAATTTTAAACGTGAGTTAAATGAAAGCACTAACTGACTAGGTTGAAATTGTCGACGCAAAATGATGTTGTCGTGCCATCTCTTTGTCTTTTCCTTATATATTGCAGCATTCTCATAAGCATGGCATCGAATTTCTTCTAGCTCCGTGATGTCCAATAATCTTTTCTTTCCAACAGCATCATAATCCATATTCACATGCTTGATTGCCCACATAACCTTATATTCAAGCTCAACTGGTAGGTGACAAGACTTACCAAATACTAACTGATATGGCGACATTCCCAGCGGGGTTTTATAAGCAGTGTGAAGTGCCCACAATGCATCATGTAACCGCAAAGACCAATCCTTTCTAGATGGGTTAACCACCTTCTCAAGTATGCCTTTAATATGGCGATTGGATACTTCGACTTGACCAATGGTTTGTGGGTGATACGTAGTAGCCATACGATGCTTCACACCATATCTTTTTAATGCAATCGCCACTTGGTTATTATAAAAATAAGTCCCTTGGTCACTTATCAATGCTTTCGGTGTTCCAAATCTTATAAGGATATATGTGTGAAAGAACTTCAACATCGTCCGAGTGTCATCCTTTTGCACTGCAATTGCCTCGATCCAGTTTGAGACATAATCAACAGCCACTAAGATATACACATTTCCAAAAGAGCTTGGAAATGATCCTATGAAGATGATACCCCAAACTTTAAAGAGCTCTACCTTCATGATCGATTGTTGGAGCATCACATTATGTCGAGATATTGAACCAGTGCGTTCATAACGATCACATTATTGTGCGAAGTTGTGGGCATCTCGAAACAATGTGGGCCAATAAAATCCTAATTGTAGGACCTTAGCAGCAATTCTTAGGCCACCAAAATGTCCTTCATAAGGAGCATCATGGCAATGTCGCAGGATTGAAATCATTTCTTCTTTAGGTACATAGCGACGAATGATGTTGTCGGTGCATACCTTGAATAAGTATGAGTCGTTCCAATGGTATTTTGCAGCATCGCGTATGAACCTAATCTTCTTGTGACCAGTATAACTCATGGGTAGCTTTTCACACACAAGGTAATTGACAACATCGGCGTACCAAGGCGATGCGTCGACAAAAAATAATTATTCATCTAGAAATGCTTCGATAATTTGGGATGTCTGCCCATCTTCACTTCTAACTTCCAATCGAGACAAGTGGTCAACTACTTAATTCTCAAATCCTTTCCTATCCCTGATTTCAACATCAAATTCTTGAAGGAGTAGGATCCATCGTATCAGTCTAGGTTTGGCGTCTTTCTTTGTAAGAAGATATCTCAATGCGGAGTGGTTTGTGTATACTGTAATCTTTGCACCGACAAGATATAAACGAGACTTGTCAAATACGAAGACTACTGCTAACAACTCCTTTTCAGTGGTAGTGTAATTCACCTGTGCTTCAGTCAGAGTTTTTCTAGCATAATAGATAGAGTGAAATACCTTCTCTTTTCTTTGGCCTAGTACAACTTCCACAGCAAAATCACTTGCGTCACACATTAGTTCAAACGGTTGCGTCCAGTCCGGTGCAACGATAATTGGGGCTTATACCAGCTGCTTCTTTATTGTTATGAATGCGTCCAAATAGTTGTCATTGAACACAAACTTTTTATTTTGCTCCAGCAATGAGCGTAATGGTTTAGCTATCTTGGAAGAATCTCGGATGAATCTTCTATAAAAGCCAGCATGTCCAAGAAAGCTTCTTATTGCTTTGACATTGGTAGGTGATGGTAGTTTTTCGATGATTTTTACCTTTGCTTTATCAACCTCAATGCCCTGACAAGATATCCGATGCTCGAGGACAATGCCTTCAGTTGCCATGAAGTGGCATTTCTCCTAGTTTAGAACTAGATTTGTGTCATCGCATCTCTTCAAGACTCTTGCCAGATTGTTAGCGTATTGGTCGAAATTCTATCCATAGACAGAGAAATCTTCCATGAATACCTCTAAAGAATCCATGATCATGTCCGAAAAAATTGCTATCATGCATCTTTGGAATGTTGTTGGCGTATTACACAACCCAAATGGCGTATGTCAGAAAGTAAATGTTCCAAAAGAGCATGTGAATGTGGTCTTTGCTTGATCTTCCAGCGCATTAGCAATTTGGTTGTATCCAAAATAGCCATCTAAGAAGCAATAATAGGCTTTACCAGCTAGCTTATCTAACATCTGATCAATAAAAGGCAGTAGGAAATGGTCCTTTTTGTGGCCGCATTTAGTCGACGGCAATCCATGCATACTTGCCAGCCAGTCGTAATACGAGTAGGGATCAACTCCTTCTTGTCGTTAGTCACAATTGTGAAACCACTCTTTTTAGGCACACATTGGACAGGACTCACCCAATTGCTATCAGAAATAGGGTATATGATGCCTGCATCTAACCATTTGATAATTTCCTTTTTCACCACTTCTTTCATTTTCTCATTAAGTTGTCTTTGTTGCTCAATTGATTACTTCTCTTCATCTTCTAGCCTTATCTTATGCATGCAAAAGAGAGACTGATGCCTCTGATATCAGCAATGCTCCAAGCTTTGGCTCTTTTGTGCTCTTTCAAAATTGCGATGAGCTTATCTTCTTGTGTTACATCGAGGGATGCGTTGACAATAACAGGTAATGTCTCGTTGTCACCAAGAAAGACATACTTCAAATGCATTGGCAATGGCTTCAGCTCCAAGGTAGGAGCTTGCTCAATAGATGGTTTAAACACTGGGATTGTCCTGTTAGACAAATCCAAAGACTCAATTGTCAATTCTGTCTTAGCTCACAATTGTTAACCTCTTCTTTGTCGACACAGTCATTTAGGATTTCATCTGTGGATGTCGTTGCATCTTCATCTGATATTGTTGAACTCCTCGCATTGAATTCTTCTAAAATGATTTCATCCAACACGTCGATGTGGTGACATTGCTCTTTAATTCTGGACGGAGATGCCTCAAACATACTGAAGGTCACATGCTCGTCGTTATGACGCATGATAAGTTCTCCTTTGAGAACGTCGATAAGCGTACGTCTTGTTACTAGAAATGGTCACCCCAACATAATGGGCACCTCTTTATCTGCTTTGCAATCGAGGATAATGAAATCAGTAGGGAACACGAGTTTATCAACTTGGACAAGGATGTCTTTGATTTTACCTTCAGATTGTGCTAAGGATCTGTCCGCAAGTTGTAATGTCACTACGGTGGGCTTCATCGAACCTATTCCTAACTTCTTAAAAGTAGAAAAAGGCATAAGGTTAATACTTGCTCCCAAATCACATAAAGCCTTACCTAAATAATGATTTCCAATGGAGCATGGGATTGTAAAGTTGTTAGGGTCTTTCATCTTGGTTGGCAACTTATTTGTAAGCACAGCACTGCACCCCTTTTTGAGCATAATCGTCTCGATTTTGGATAATTTCTTTTTCTTTGATAACAACTCTTTTATAAATTTACCATAGCTGAGTATTTACACAAAAGCATCTACAAGAGGTATATTAATATGTAATTATTTTAAAGTAGAAACAAACCTTTGATATTTTTTATCATGGACTTTCTCTTTAAATCTTTGCGAAAATGGAAAAGGTATTGTAGCAGTGGGTTGTTGTGGAAAACTCGGTGGTGTCGACGTTGGCAGTTGTGTCGACAACTTAGTTGGGAAAATTGTAGGTATAGATGGCATTACAGTTGGTTTCTCTTTCTTTACTTTTCCTTGACTTTCTTCAGCTGCATCCTCTTCCTGTGTGTTGTGGTTCAGATGCGTCGACATGGTCTTGGTCAGAACTGCTTGGTCCCATCGTCTGCTTGCCACTTTTTAGCATGATTACTTTGTAATGTTCCTTCCCCTTTTGCGTAGGATTCTCAGTATCACCAAGCAGAGTGCCTGGTGACTTGGTGCTGAGATTAAAAGCCAACTGTCCAAGCTGAGCTTTCAATGCTCGAATGGAAGAAGAGTTACCTTGCACCATTGCTTCAGTTCGTGTGATATGCTCACGCATCAACGCCTCAAGAGCAGCCATAGGATCTGACTTTGGTTGAGAAAACTGTTGCTCTTGAGGCGTCGATGATGTTGTCCTTGCATATGTGGCAGCATAGACTGTTGTGGCTGTAATCGAGATTGTGGTTGCATCTGACTATGTGACTGCATCTGTTTAGATCGAGAACTCATTTGCCAATTCTGATTATAATTCTGCTATGGATTGCTATTGTAACTCCCTTGTCTATAATCCCCTTGATTTGAGGAATTTTCATATCTGAATGTGGAAGCATTTTGATTCCCCCAAGGTTGTTGAGATCGGTTATTGTATGAGTTACCAAATGAACCCCCTCTGATGTTATTAATGTAGGAAGCATTTCCTGCATGTTATGCGCAGTCCTTATAACTATGATTGTCGCCGCAAATTTCATAAAAAAATATCGGCGCATCTAATTGCTGGGCCATATGAATAAGAGCAACGTTATTTGTTCCCTTCATATTCTTTATGATATTAGCAAATGAGGAAACTTGTGCTAACAAAGCAAAAATAGCATCTAACTCAAGAACTCTAGGGTTAGACCTGTGTAGAACGAGAGATCAGATATTGATAATCGTTTTGAGAAATCCCCTCTAGAATTCTTACAGCTTCATTGTATGTACAATCCAACAAGGGACCATTAGCAGATACATCGACAAGGTTCCTTGTCTGAGCATTCAAACCATTGTAAAATATTTCAATTTGGGTCTCCTGCTGAATTCCATGCATTGTGCAGCGTCAAAACAATGTTTTATAACGCTCCCATGTTGTATGTAAATTCTCATCATCCAGCTGATGATATGCAGTAATATCAGTTCGCAACCTTGCGTTCATTGTTGGTGGATTGAAATGTAAAACAAACTGCGTTGCTAATGCATTTCCAAGATGTAATTGATCCTGCCGGTAATCCCAAGAACTATATTCTCGCTTTACCCTGTAACGAATAAGGAAATAATTGCATTTTCAAGGCATCATCAAGGACACCATGTTGACTGAAGGATGCACAAATAAGAAGAAATGATTTTAAATGTTCTCTTGTGTCTTCATGAGGAAAACCAGAATATTGCCTATTTGAATTTAACATCTGAAACATCACCGATTTTAACTCAAAATTTCCAGCTTGAATAGTTGGTCTCACAAACCCTGGTTATAAATCATCAAGTATAGGCACAACAGAATCTCTTTTTATCTTATTTTATACTTATCCTTCTTGTGGTCGTGGTGGTGGTATATCATTAACAATTTGTGGCAGCACTGGAGGAACTTCATTTTTTGGCAGCAGTGGTGGTAAATTATTGTTGTTGTTATTACCAGTCATTTTCCTTTGTTCTTGCCTTCTCTTCCTTAATGTTCTCTCAAGCTCTGGATCAAAGCTCACAATGTCCTTAGGATTTCTCCTTGTGGACATGCAACAATTAAAAATTTGAAAAAGAAAACAATTAGAGAAATATAAATAGATTAATAGAGATCAAAAGTTAAGTAAGTAAAATTAATTGCAACGACAAAAATAAACATTAAACAAACGCCAAGTCTCCGGCAATAGTGCCAAAACTTGATTGCATCTGAAACGTCACAGCGATTGTGCAAGCGTACACACATCGATGCAAGTATAGTTAATAGATAATTCTATCGGATATCGATCCCACGAGGAAATGGGCAATTGATGTTAACTGTCGCAGTAATTAATACTGAAAATGAGTAAAATGTGAGTAAGGATGTCAGTGCAATAACATTAGATCTACACACTAAAATAGTTAATATTGTCAATGCAATTAGAGTTAAATGTCATAGGTTAAATGTCAGTATACTGAAAGTAAATCAGATGTGTTGAGTGTTGAGTGCTGAGTGCTGAATATTTAAATGCATTAAATGTAAAAGTGATCAAGTGTAAAAGGGTAGGAATGGTTCACTGATTCTGCAAAGTTGCAATGCTGAATACGTTGACAAGGTAAAGTTTAGATGAATTGTTGCAGCAATAAATATCTCTTGAGTTCTTACCAATAATAGCTCTCTATTTAATCCAGACTTAAATACCCACAATCACTTCAGCTCTCGGTGTAAGCAATGTTGCGCATCCAAAAACAAGTGACTGGAATCTTTCCAATCCCAAGCAGCTCTCGCCTAACTTACTTGTTAACCTAACTTGTCACCGCATCTCTTGATGTCGGCAGACTGCAATTTCACTTTCGTGCTTAAAGCGGTTAGATCCAAGAATAAATAGATAAGCAGTATTAAATAAGAGTCAAAATAATCTAACACCAAAAGATACTCTCATATTCATATAATGTCATTAGAATTCATCATTATTAAAAGAAAAATTAAAGAGTACAATCAAAGCTTACTATCTCTAGACTACAAAGACTATTCCTTAATCATTCCTCTTGCCCAGCACAAAGCACTTCTCGTCAGAAGTTGTTGCAGACTTGCTTTATCAGCTTCCCAATTCCCAGCTTAAATCTCAAAATCACATAGAATTTGTAGAATTTAATCCTTTAGCTCTTGATGATTTCTTCATTCTTCTATTTATAGCCTTCAAAATGTTGTAGGGTTCAACCTTCATTCCCAAATCTAGATTTTGCAGCTGCCAAAGTTAGTTAGAGTACAACTGTGCAGTCACGCAGATTGAATGTTCTCTTCAGAGTTCTGCAGGATGTCGCTGCAGTGTAGGGCGCAATCTGAGATCGTAATTGCGACGAAATCTGTGATGTTCCTGCGCTGGTGCTTCCAGATGTAAATTCAGCTTGAGTTTACTCATTTGAGGTTCAGGTTCTATGCGGCGACATCTCTGTCGCAATTCCAAGCTAATCTTGTGGCTGCATTCTTCCAATATTAATCTTTTGGGCTGAGTTCCTGCGCTAACAATTCTAAGGTGCAATATATCTGCTACTTGCATCGACATTAGTACAAAAATAGATGAAAAATAACAAGAATTTAAACTAACTAGCAATGAGTTGAAAAATATAAAAACTAATGATAATGCTTAAATATGACATACTTTTGGATATTAAATATATATTTTTTAGAGTATGATACTATTAAATTGGGCTATTTATTATCTTTTTATTTTGTAGAGACTCAAGTGATGATAGAAGATAAATTGGAGACAAAAAGCATGGTTTTAGAGGAGAATTTGAAGTTGTGTGAAGATGGAATGCTAAAAGAGAGAGTTTATAAGACAAAAAGACTTGATTTTATTTTATTTTATTTTTTAATATATATTTTATATTAGGATTTAATATTTAAGATATTATTTATTATTTAAATTTAAATTTAATTTATGTTTATCTTTTTGTATTTATCTTTTAGAGTTTAAATTGGATCCAATTAGGGAAATTAAATATTAGATATAATTCTAATTATCTTTTAGAATTTAGATTGGATTCAATTAGGAATATTATGTACTATAAATAGGGTGTGGAGTGATTAAATTATTCATTCTTCATTCATTGAAAAAATCTTCCATCTCCCAAAATCCTAGTTCAATAAAAAACTCTATTCTTTTTATTTTGTGTTCTTCCCCAAAAATCATGAGTAACTAAAAAACCCTTCTAGCCAAAAGTTATCAAATATTCCTCCAAGGTTCTTGAGGCTTAGAATTCGCGCTTAATTCTTTTCAAGCCGAGTATTCATCAATTCTCTGTAATATAGGATTGACGCTTCCGTCCAAATCCCTACAAAAGTAATCTTTTCATCTTGTGCAAAGACGGTTGCTTTGTGTGTTTGAGAATATTGCACAGTCTGTTCGTTAACTTACTGCATCAGAGGTTACCGAGCCAAAAGAGACAAAACGGCGTGGCATTCATCGTTGAGAAAAGGTGATCTAGTGTAAGACAGTCCCATTGGAGCGACGGTTGGCTAGAGTCAGGTTCCACTAAAAACTATATCCGGAGCTAGTGGTCGTAGGCGTCCTCTTCCACTATAACTGGCTTATTTGGGCACAAGAAGAACCATCCAAAGTCTATGATTGAACCAAGAAAGAATCAAGATAACCGGAGGCTGGATCTTTGAATATTGATAAACTCTTCTTCTTTCAACTTATTTATTTTATGCTATTTATTTTTACTTCGACTTCTCTATTTTTTATTTCTTTCAATTCTGTTTCTTTTATTTTTAATTTTGTTTCTTTTATTTTCCTCAGATCGCAGAGCTATTCTTGGGTACGTTTCTGCCCACGATCTCGACAGACAAGACTTTTTACGACTCTTCAATCCCTGAGGATTAGACCCTACTTCCCTTTTACTGTTATTTACTTTAAATTTTGGAATAGGTTATATTTGGTGTTCCCGACAACACATTAAATTTTGGCACCGTTGTTGAGTACTGGTAACGTACTAATCTTGTTTTCTTTTTCTGCTGATGACTAGATCTACTCCAGGTAATCTTGCATACCCGTACGATCCCGAGATTGAAAAGACTACAAAAGCCAATCGCAAGGAAGCAAAGTTACGAAAAAAGCTGTCAGAAGTTGTAGGAGTTAAGCACAGCCCACTTTCAGAAGTAGAAGAAGGCGACGAAGGTGAATCTAGGGTAAACGAAAACCCTAATCCAACACTGGAAAACCAAGGAGTTGATTCGTCGGCGGAAGTGTCGATTTCTAGGTTTGACAAAAATCGAGATCCACCACCACCTATGGATTAGACAATTCGACAATTAGCCGAGGCTCCTGATGATCAACCACCGTTGTGCATTGCATATCCTACTGTGGATGCTAACTTTGAGCTTAAATCAGGTTTAATCCAATTATTATCGATTTTTCGTGGGTTGCAGAATGAGAATCCACATAAACATCTGAAGGAATTTCATATGGTTTGTTTGAGTATGGAACCTCAGGGGGTAACTGAGGATCAAATTAATTTATGCATTTTTCCTTTTCTTTAGCTGACTCTGCTAGGGAATGGTTATTCTATCTACCTCCTAGATCTATTACAACTTGGGCTGATCTTTCTCGTTTGTTTCTTAACAGGTTTTTTCCAACCTCTCGTGCCGCTGAATTAAGAAGAGAAATTGTGAGGATTAGGCAAAAAGATGTGGAGTCTCTTTACGACTATTGGGAACGATTCAAGAAGTTGTGTGCAAGTTGTCCACAACATGGTATAACTGGACAGTCTCTTCTTCAATATTTCTATGAAGGCTTGAAACCTATGGAAATGAATATGATAGATGCTGCGAGTGGAGGAGCATTGGTTAATATGACTCCTCAACGAGCAAGAGACTTGATTTCCACAATGGCCGTAAATACTCAACAATTCTGAGCCAACCCTGAACCTACTCGAAGGGTTCACCAGCTAAGTAATTCTTCCTTAGAAGATAAAGTTGAAAAACTTACTAATGTTGTGAGTTCTCTTACTGCAGGAAAATTAGGGTCGGCCTATCAATGTGGAATTTGTGGTGAATTCGAGCACACAATTGATGCATGCCCTAGTTTGTATGATGATTCTGTGGCCCAATTAGACACTGTGGGAAACTTCCCTAGACCACCTCAAAGGCGATATAATCCTTATGCAAATACATATAATCCCGGGTGGAAGGATCATCCTAACTTTCAATATGGGACAAATTCATGTTATAACCAACCATTCCAAAATCGAGCTCCACAACAAGCGCAAAATTCAGGTACTTCTCTAGAAACTATGGTAAATAAATTAGCAACTAATGTTCTTGAATTTCAGTAGCAATCTATAGATTTTCAAAAAAAAACTGAGGCATCTATTAAGGAGTTGACCATGCAAATGGAGAAAATGAACGTACAGGGAAGGCTGCCATCACAAACAGAACCTAACCCAAGACAAAATGCAAATGCAATGACTCTACGTAGTGGGAAAGTACTGGAACCAATTCATGGTAAAAATCATGCCTAAGAATCTGCCTATGAAAATTAGAAAGACGACGAATAGGTCCGATCGAAACCTCTATTACCCAGAATTCAACCTCTATTTCCTGGACAACTGAGGCAAACCCAGAAAGGTAATGAGGAAAAAGAGATCCTCGAAACATTCAGAAAAGTCAGAAAAGTCGAGGAAAATATACCGTTGTTAGATGCTATTAAATAGATTCCACGGTATGCTAAATTTCTGAAAGAACTTCGCACCAACAAAAGAAAATTGACTGGAAATGAAAAGGTAAATGTTGGTGAGAATGTGTCTGCGGTTTTGCAATGAAGGATGACAACAAAATGTAACGATAGAGGTATGTTTTCAATACCATGCAAAATAGGTCACTTTGGAATTAAGAAAGCTAAGTGTGACTTAGGAGCTTCTATAAATGTAATGCCTTTTTCTATTTATGAATCACTTAAAGTGGGTTCTTTGAAGGAAACAAGTGTTATAATTCAGTTGACGGACAGGTCTATTGTACATACCGAAGGAGTTATTGAGGATGTGTTAGTGAAAGTCAACGAACTAATTTTCCTGCAGATTTTTATGTGGTGAAGATGAAAGAGGATAATACTCCTGGATCTTCTGATATCTTATTAGGGCGACCTTTCCTTAGTACCGCAAATACTAAAATCGATGAGCGAAGTGGAACCCTCACAATGGAGTTTGATAGGGAGATCATAAAGTTCAATGTTTATGACGCCATCAGTCACCCTAGTGAAATCTTGAACTTAAACCGTGTCGATATAGTGGAATCCTTAGTAGATGAGACTTTCAAATCACTCCATGAGATTGAGCTCGAGACATTGTTTGATGATGATCTTAATGATGATTTAGATTCTTATTTAAATTATGAATTTGTCAATGAATTATTGCCTCCTATGAATACTAAACTTTTACCTTCTATTGTGCAGGCACCGGAGTTAGAGTTGAAACCACTTCCCGAGCACCTCAAGTACGTATTTTTAGGGGATGGTGAGACTCTACCTGTCATAATTTCGAATAAACTCTCTAAGTGTGAGGCAGCAAATTTAATTTAGGTACTAAAGAGCCATAAGGAAGCTATCGGTTGGACCATTGTCGATTTAAAAGGATTAAGTCCTTTGACGTGCACTCATAAGATCTTTGTAGAGGAAAACACAAAACCAAGGTGGGAAGCATAAAAATGGGTAATTTACCCCATTTTTGACAGTAGTTGGGTAAGTGCCTAAGAAAACTGGCGTGATAGTAAAGAAAAATGTCGAGGGCAATTTGGTACCTGTTCGAGTGCAGAATGGGCGGCGTGTCTGCATTGATTATAGGAAGTTGAACTCTTATACTAGAAAAGATCATTTTCCTCTTCCTTTTATAGATCAAATGCTAGAACATTTAGCTGGAAAAAACTCATTATTGTTGTCTTGATGGATATTTAGGTTTTTTCCAGATTCCAGTTGCACTTGAGGACCAAGAAAAAATCACTTTACATGCCCATTTGGCACATTTGCATATAGGAGGATGTCATTCGGACTTTGCAATGCACCGGCTACTTTTCAGAGATGCATGATGAGTATATTCTCAGAATACGTAGAAAATATCATTGAAGTTTTTATGGATGATTTTACTGTGCATGGGGAATCTTTTGATGAATGCCTTAGGAATCTCACGAAAATTTTAAGTAGATGCATAAAATTTAATCTTGTCTTGAATTATGAAAAGTGTCATTTTATGGTAGATAAAGGTTTAATTCTAGGTCATATAGTTTCATCTAAAGGGATTGAGGTTGATAAGGCTAAGACTGATATTATAAATTCTTTACCATACCCCTTAACTATGAGGGAAATTTGCTCTTTCCTTGGTCATGCAGGATTTTATAGGCGCTTCATAAAAAACTTCTCGAAAATAGCTGAACCATTGTGCGAGTTGTTGCAAAAAGACAAAATTTGAGTTTGGCCCAAAATGCAAAGAGGCTTTTGACACGTTGAAACAAAAGTTGGTTTCTGCTCCTATAGTCCAAGCCCTAACTGGAAATACCCCTTTGAGATCATGTGTAATGCCAGTGACCGAAGTGTAGGGGCTGTGTTGGGGGCAAAGATAGATCGAGAGCCTCATGTCATTTGTTATGCTTCAAAAACCCTAGATGTTGCGCAAAGCAATTACTACTACCATAGAAAAAGAATTTCTAGCCATTGTATTTACTTTAGATAAATTTCGATCTTATTTATTGGGATCTAAAGTAATTATTTTTTCTGACCATGCAGCTCTTAGGTATTTGATTGCAAAGAAGGAAGTAAAGCCGAGGCTTATGAGATGGATTTTATTGCTACAAGAATTCGACATCGAGATTCGAGATAAAAAAGGATGCGAAAACTTGGTGGCTGATCACTTGAGTAGGGTAAAAATTCCTTATGACGATATTTCTATAAGAGATGAATTCCTTGATAAGGACTTATTTTTTGGCCTAAGAGTATTTTCCATGGTATACGGATATGGTAAACTTTCTTACTACAGGTTCTTTACCTATTGAGTTATCTCGCTCCAGGAAAGAAAAGCTTCAAAAGAAGCTCGATATTATATTTGGGATGATCCGTACTTATGGAAACATTGCTCAGATCAGGTAATACCACGATGTGTTTTCGAAAACCGAGGTAACATCTATACTTACTTTTTGTCATTCTTATGCATGTGGAGGCCACTTTGGACCTAAACGGACTACTCATAAGGTATTAGAATGTGGATTATATTGGCCTACAATTTTTCGTGATGCATATGAATTCTGTAAATCTTATGATAGATGTCAACAAGTAGGAAACATTACTAGGCGAAATCAAATGCCCCAATGCCCAATCCAATCCCCAATCCATGTTTGTAAAATTTTTTATATGTGGGGTATTGATTTTATGGGCCCATTTATCTCTTCATTTGGAAATCTATATATACTTCTAGCAGTAGACTATGTTTCTAAATGGATAGAGGCAATTCCTACTCGAAATGATAATGCTAAAAACCGTGGGTAGAATTTCTAAAACGTTGTATTTTTCCAGGTTTGTCACACCTCGGGCCTTGATCAATGACTGTGGAACTCATTTTTGTAATAAAGTAATGGAAGCACTCATGAAGAAATATAGAGTTCATCATCGTATAGCTACACCACACTTATCACCCTCAAACAAACAGCTAGCGGAGGTTTCAAACGAGAAATCAAGACTATTTTAGAGAAAATAGTTCAACCTAATCGGACGGATTGGAGTCTTCGATTGAATGATGCTCTCTGGGCTTAACAAACAGTATATAAAGGCCCAATAGGTATGTCTCCATTTCGACTATTATTTTGGCAAAGCTTCCCACCTTCTTGTTGAACTAGAACATAAAGTTTATTGGGTCGTAAGGCAGTGTAATATGGAATTAGAGCCCGTAGGAAAAGCTAGGAAATGAGACATCCAAGAGTTGGAAGAGATTTGAAATGACGCTTATGAGAATGCTCATTTATACAAGGATAATACAAAACTGTTTCATGATAGAATGATATCCCGAAAGTAATTTTCGATAGGGCAAAAAGTGTTACTTTACAACTCAATTCTAAAATTATTTCTCGGTAAGCTTCGGTCTCGATGGTTAGGACCTTTTATTGTTACTAAATTATTTACCCATGGTGCAGTAGAAATAGAAAGTGAGAAGATAGGGAAGCGTTTCACAGTTAATGGTCAAAGGTTGAAACCATTCTATGAAATTTTCAAGCTCAGACAGTCGAGAAAATTCATCTTGAATAGCCTCAGTACTGATTCGGGTCGTCGAGCTAACGACGTTAAACAAGCACTTATTGGGAGGCAACCCATATTTTTTTTTATTTTTTTATTTTTCTATCTTATTTTATTTATTTATTTATTTATTTTTATCTAGGAAACTCAATGAATTTATTTCAAAAAAATTAATGATGGAAACTGCAGCACTACGAGAGTAACAATAACATGGGGAGTATTTTAAACCCTTTTCTTTTCGTATTTATCTTCACATTGAGAACAATGCATTTTAAGTAGGGGGAGACGTTCCTCATTGTTTTTGCTATTTTTATTTGCTGTTTGTGCTGCTATGGGTTTATTGTTGTTGTTACCTTGCTATTTTTTGCCTGTTTTATTTTTTTTAAGTATATTTTGTCCCATTTCATGCCCATGATTTTACCCACGAAATGCCCACTGTTTTGCCCATCAGCATGATTCTTGTTTGCTGAGTTAATTTTGATTTTGTTATGATTAAATTTGTCTCCACTGTTTTATTTCTATTAGGCTCACAAGATTATGATTAATGAAGAAAACCCTATCTTGCTTATGGTAAATTGATTGAGTCTAAGTATAAGAGAACAGTTAATTCTGATGCATGCTAAAATTGTTTTTCTTGATTGTTAGTTAATTGCCAAATTTATTTTTGATACTTGTTTGTTTTTCCTAGTCCTCCTAAATTAAAGTTCTCTGTCCGAAAGAAAAGAAGAAGAAAAAACCGTTTGATGATTCCGCGATTATGAGCATAGTTTAAAACGTGACTAACTGAGTAACCGGATAGGTAGGTGCTTGAGTTGTCATCGTACTTCGTGTAAAAAGGTTGTGTGACGTGTTAAGCAAAACTCCGCTAACCCCAAAAAAAGGAAAAAATAGAAATAAATAAATTCGGCGTGTGTTAGACTGAGTAACCGGGGTGGAGTACTTGGTTGTCATTTCACTTCGCGTTAAAAGCGCTAACACATTCTACAAAAAAAGGAGAAGAAAAAATTGAGAGCATGTTGGGCTGAGTAACCGGGATGGAGTTCTTGGGTGTCATTTCATTTCGCGTCAAAAGGTCCAATGTATTCTTAAAGAAAAAAAAAGAAAAAAATTGACAAAATAAAAGGAAGAAAACTAAATTTGGAAACAAGGGTGAACAAATAAGTGTCTTGGTAAGTTTAGTAAATTATCTAACTTTCATTAAATAATTCAAGATGATTTAATTATTGTGTGTTTTAATTGAGTTACTTTTTCGATTTTACCTACAGCAAGCTAAATTTTCTCTTTATTTTTCGTAAGCATTAAGCCTAATTGTTTGTAGAACTTTGGAGTATTATTTTCCATGATGGAATTTTAATTACTTAGTGGATTATGAGTCATACTTGAGGGTAAGCATGGGCTAAGTAGGGGGAATATTATAATGCTTAAATATGACATACTTTTGGATATTAAATATATATATATTTTTAGAGTATGATCCTATTAAATTGGGCTATTTATTATCTTTTTATTTTGTAGGGACTCAAGTGATGATAGAAGATAAATTGGAGACAAAAAGCATGGTTTTGGAGGAGAATTTGAAGTTGTGTGAAGATGGAATGCTAAAAGAGAGAGTTTATAGGATAAAAAGATTTGGTTTTATTTTATTTTTTAAAATATATTTTATTTTAGGATTTAATATTTAAGATATTATTTATTATTTAAATTTATATTTAATTTTTGTTTATCTTTTGTAATTATCTTTTAGAGTTTAAATTTGATCTAATTAGGGGAATTAAATGTTAGATATAATTCTAATTATCTTTTAGAATTTAGATTGGATTTAATTAAGAATATTATGTACTATAAATAGGGGGTGGAGTGATTGAATTATTCATTCCTCATTCATTGAAAAAATATTCCATCTCCCAAAATCCTAGTTCAATAAAAAACTCTATTCTTTTTATTTTGTGTTCTTCCCCAAAAATCATGAGTAACTAAAAAATCTTTTTAGCCAAAGGTTATCAAATATTTCTCCAAGGTTCATAAGGCTTAGAATCTGCACTTAATTCTTTTCAACCAGAGTATTCATCAATTCTCTGTAATACGGGATTGACGCTTCCGTCCAAAATCCCTACAAAAGTAAGCTTTTCATCTTGTGCAAAGACGACCGCTTTTTGTGTTTTGAGAAGGTTGCACAGTCGGTTCGTTAACATACTGGGTCAGAGGTTGCCAAGCCAAAAGAGACAAAATGGCGTGGCATTCGTCATTGGAAAAAGGTGATCTAGTGTAAGATAGTCCCATTAGAGCGACGGTTGGCTAGAGTCAGGTTCCACTAATAACTATATCCAGAGCTGTGGTCGTAGGTGTCCTCTTCCACTATAACTAGCTTATTCGGGCATGAGAAGAACCATCCAAAGTGTATGATTGAACCAAGGAAAAATCAAGATAACCGGAGGCTGGATCTTTGAATATTGATAAACTCTTCTTCTTTTAACTTATTTATTTTATGCTATTTATTTTTGCTTCGACTTCCCTATTTTCTATTTCTTTCAATTCTTTTTCTTTTATTTTTAATTCTGTTTCTTTATTTTTCCTCAGATTGCGATGCTCTTCTTTGGCACGATTTTGCCCACGATCTCGACAGACAAGACTTTTTACGACTCTCCAATCCCTGAGGATTAGACCCTACTTCCCTTTTACTGTTATTTACTTTAATTTCTAGAATAGGTTATATTTGGTGTTCCTGACGACACATCAACTACGTATAAAATCCTTAATATGCATGCTAAATGAGGTACAAAAGAGACAATTAAAACACTAATTTAGGGAGAAAATATATGTCATTTGTAATATTATCAATTACATTGCAAAACATGGAGAAGAGATCAAATGAAAGTTTCAGACAATATGCGCAAAGATGGAGAGACATGGCGACTCAAGAGTAGCCACCGTTGACAGAAAAAGAAACAACAATGCTATTTGTTAATACTCTCAAGGCACCTTATCTTAATCATTTGTTAGGAAATGCCACCAAAAGATTCTTCGACATGGCCATGTCAGGAGAAATGATTGAAAATGCAATTAAAAATGGTAGGATAGAGGCTGGGGAGAATACCAAAAGGCCTGCTCTCAAAAAGAGAGACAATGAAGTGAATAATGCAAGTGTATACAGGCCGAGCTACACAAAGCCATTCATAACGGCACAGCCTAAAAGTGGTCCAAAACAAGAACCAAGCTTGAGGCCGAATAGGGAAAGAATTCAGTACACTCTCATTCCTATGTCATATAAAGAACACTAACAAAGACTATACGACGAGCATGCAGTGCCCCCACAGTATATGAAGCCATACAAGCCCCCATTCTCGGCTTGATATAACGTAAATTCTCGGTGCGAATATCATGCAGGAGCAGAGTGGCATTCAATTGAGAGTTGCCCTGCCTTTAACAGGCTAATTGAGAGACTTATTCGGCTAAGAGTCATGAGATTTGATGAATCGACGAGACTAAACATAACTAGAAACCCCTTGCCCAATCATTCGGACCAATGAGTGAATGCAATAGCGGAGGAAGGAAGCTAGGGAATCAAAATGAATGTCGAAGAAGTTAGGTCTCTACTCAAGTGGGTATGGCATCAGATGGTTAAGGTGGGATTAATTGCGAAAAATAGAGAGAATACAGTAGAAAAGACCGATAACTACTACGAATTTCATGCCATTAAGGGACTTAAGATTCAAGATTGTTAGACCCACAACCAATGGTGATTATTTTTAGACCCACAACCAGTGGGGTAATGAAGCAAACAACATCATGCATCATTATACAAAAGCCGGTGGCGTTTCCCTACAAAGATGGTAAAAGAGTCTTGTCGAACTATTATTGTAATGTAACAATGTCAAGGGAGGAAGGACTCAAAGAGGAAGTGAGTCTCGATACACACAATGGAAAGTGTTATGACCCAATGAGCAAGGAAAAAGAAATAAATAAAGGGAAGGCAGTGATGCTTGAGTCTGAGGAAGAAAGGATTAGCGAGCTCGAACCACCCACAAATGATCCTGTGACAGAGAAAGAAGCCAAGGAATTTCTAAAGTTCCTGAGACATAACGAGTTCAGTGTAGTGGAACAGTTGCACAAGCAGCCAGCCCGCATATCAATTTTGGCCTTACGTTTAAGCTCAGAGGCCCATCGAAGCGCACTGATGAAAGTGCTAAATGAAATAAACGTGGCTAATGATATTTCTGTTAGTAAGTTGGACCGTTTAATCAATAATGTGAGTGCAAATAATTTTATTTTCTTCAATGATGATGAGATACCAACTGGAGGAATGGGATCCACGAAAGCTCTACACATTACCACCCGTTGCAAAGGGTACATATTGCCCGGACTCATAGATAATGGCTCGGGTCTGAATGTGTTACCATTGGCTACTTTGAAGAGATTACCAATTGACAGCTCTTACATGAAGGGATGCAATAATATAGTGAGAGCGTTCAATGGGACTGAAAGGAAAGTGATGGGCAAGATCGAGATACCTCTTCAGAGTGGACCAAACACATACGAGGTGGATTGTTTAGTAATGGATATCATGCCTACCTATAACTATTTGTTACGAAGGCTGTGGATTCAGTCAGCTGGGGCTGTACCTTCATCACTGCATTAAAAATTAAAATTGATAAATGAAGGGCGACTAATCATGATAAATGCCGAGGAAGAAATTATTGCATCTGTAACGAGTGACGCGCCTTATGTTGGAACAAATGAAGAGGCCATCGAATGCTCTTTTCACTCGTTAGAATTCGTCAATGCGATCTTTATCACCGAAGGAAGAAAGGTCCCTGTACCTAAGTTATCTTTAACTATAAGGATGGGCCTGCGATTAATGGTTGGAAAGGGGGCGTTGCTTGGAAAATGACTCAGAAAATACCTCCAATGGAGAGTCAATGTGCCAATATTGATAGAAAAACAAGATCACTATGGCTTGGGGTATTAACCAGATGCAAAATAAAAGAAGAAAGAGGTGGAAAGAAAACAAGAGAGAATGAGAGCAAGATTGACCGGAGAAGAGATTATGTGGGAACCTATGGTCTTCCCTCACATATCTGAGACATTTGTCTCTAGAGGAGTAATCAACCCAGAACAAAGGATGGGAAAGAAACAAGTGATAATCAAGACTGAAGGAATCATAAGGGATCTAGGCGTCAACGCTATATCCGAAGAGGAGAAGAAAGGGAATCTATCAGGAATCAGTCCATGCGCACCTGGAAGCATTCTGGATAACTGGACTGTAGAAGAACTCCCTGTAACCTTTAGGATTTCTTCAGAGTAATGCTCAGAATGCACCTATTGCTTTAGGCCCGAAAGTAATATGGATCTTTTTGCAAAAGGGCCTATGATAATGCATTTTCTATCTTACATGACAAATTTTTCACTAATTATTCTTTAATTCTTATCCGATTCAATGAACCATTCATTTATATTCTAGATACAAAATTGATCATTCTTTAAATACATACATTCTTATCCAATTTGATAGACATTTATACTCATACAATACAATCATTCATTCGTAAATTTATTTTGTTCTTTGGACATTTTTCACTCCTTTGACAGGTCCTTGGATATCAATGATATGAGTGACACTGATGCTAACTTAGAGCATAGTTTTGAGCAAGATATGTGTTTAGAAGAACTTTAGGACTTTGAAGATGATCAGGATTGTAACTTGTTTCCTGATTTGTTAAGGATAGTGAAGCAAGAAGAAAAGCAAATCCTGCCTCATCATAAGAATCGGTGGAAGTTATAAGTTTGGGGAACGATGATGAAAAGAAAGAAGTGAAAATTAGGACAAACATCTCCCTAAAAACCAGAAAAGATCTTATCGACTTGCTTCAAGAGTTCAAAGATGTCTTCGCATGGTGTCCTTACAAGATATGCCTGGCCTAAGTACGGATGTTATCGTACATAGGCTCCCCATAAAGGAAGAATGCAAGCCTGTTCAACAAAAGCTTCAAAGGATGAGACCTGATGTGTTATTAAAGATAAAAGAGGAGGTCAAAAAGCAGTTCGACGGTGGTTTCCTCCAAGTGGTTAAATACTCAGAATGGGTAACCAACATAGTCCCTGTTCCTAAAAAATATGGGAAAGTACGTATGTGTTTGGATTATCGAGATTTAAACAAAGCTAGCCCAAAGGATAACTTTTCATTGCCTTACATCGACACCTTAGTGAATAATATAACAGGTCACTCCTTATTCTCATTCATGGACTATTTCTTTGGGTATAACGTGATAAGTATGGATCTTGAAGACATGGAGAAAACCACGTTTGTCATAATGTGGGGAACATTCTGCTACAAGGTGATGCGTTTTGGACTCAAAAACGTGGAGGCAACATATCAAAGAGCTATGGTGACTTTGTTTCATGATATGATGCATAAAGAAATTAAAGTTTATGCCAATGATATGATTGCAAAATCTCGAACAGAGGAAGAACATGTAAGATCTTAAAAAGCTATTTTTGAGGCTAAGAAAGTATCAACTAAAGTTAAACCCACCAAATGGACTTTCAGAGTAACTTCGGGTAAGCTATTAGGCTTTGTGGTCAGCAAAAGGGGGATTGAAATTGAACCAGATAAAGTCAAAGCCATACAGAACTTACCACCACCCAGTACACAAAAAGAAGTTCGAAGGTTCGTAGGGAGATTAAATTACATTGCTTGGTTCATCTCATAGCTGATTGAGAAATGTGATCCCATCTTTAACTTTCTTAGGAAGAACAACATAGGTGTGTGAGATGATAAATGCCAGGAAACTTTTGACAAAGTCAAGGGTTACTTATCCAATGCTCCCATCTTGATGCCCCCAATTCCTAATAAACCATTAATCCTATACTTGGCGATTTTTGAAATTCTATGGGATGCGTACTAGGCCAACACGATGAGTTTGGAAAGAAGGAAAGGGAGATATATTATCTTAGCAAGAAATTCACTGATTGTGAAACTCGATATTCGCCAGTTGAAAAACTATATTGCACTCTAGTTTAGACCACGCGAAGATTAAGACAATACATGTTGTACCACATAACTTGGTTAATCTCAAAACTAGATCCTCTGAAATATATGATGGAGTTGGCCGCACTGAATGGAAGATTGGCTAGGTGGAAAATCTTACTTTCTGAATTCGACATAATCTATGTCAATCAAAAGGCAGTAAAAGGGAGTGCAATAGCAGACTTCCTAGCTAGCAGGGCTTTAGAGGACTATGAGCCAATGAACTTCAACTTCCCAAACGAGGACTTAATGTATGTTGCAACCACTAAAGAGGGAACCATAATGGAACACCCTTAGAGATTAAATTTTGATAGAGCTTCAAATGCCACGGGTAATGGAGTTGGGGCAGTCTTGGTATCACTAGAAGGAGACCACTATCCTTTCACCAGTAAATTCGATTTTGATTGCATAAACAACATGGCAAAATATGAAGCATGTATCATGGGAATCTGTGCAGCTATGGAACGAGAGATCAAAGTTTTGGAGATATATGAAGACTCCGCACTATTAATCTATCAAATCAAAGGAGAATGGGAAACAAGAGATTCCAAACTAATTGATTACAGAAATTTGGTTCTCGAGTTAACCAAGAAGTTTGATGATGTCACATTCCATTATCTCCCATGAGAAGAAAATCAAATGGCTGATGCTCTTGCCACTTTGGCCTCGATGATTAGAGTAAGCAGACCAGAAGATATGAAACCAATTCAAATGAGCATTTATGAGGCTCCGTCCCATTGTTATGATATTGAAGAAGAAGAAGAAAGGGATGACCGACCGTGGTACCAAGATATTCTCCAGTATGTAAGAGATCGTAGGTATCCTGAGCAGCTTCTGAAAATGATAAAAGGATGTTGAGAAGGCTTGCAAATGAATATGTCATAGACGGGGAAATCTTGTACAAAAGGAGAATGGATCAGGTGTTGCTAAGATGTGTCGATGCAATCGAAGCTAGAAAGATCTTAGAAGAGGTTCACAAAGGCATTTGTGGAACACACGCCAATGGTTTCATAATGGCCAGGCAGATAATGAGATTTGGGTATTACTGGTCCACCATGAAAGGTGATTGCATCAATTATACTAAGAGGTGCCATAAATGTCTGATCTATAGAGATAAGATTCATGTACCTCCATCAAATCTTCATGTCATGACTTCTCCTTAGCCTTTTTCTATGTAGGGCATGGATGTCATTGGACCGATTGCACCAAAGGCCTCTGATGGCATTACAAATAACATATATTTTCTCCCTAAATTAATGTTTTAATTATCTCTTTTGTAGTTCATTTTGCATGCATTATTAGCATTTTATACTTAGTTTCCATATTTTCTATCTCATTGCTAGTTAGTTTAAATTCTTGTTATTTTTACCTCTTTTTGTACTAATGTCACCGTAATTAGCCGATATATTGCGCCTTAGAATTGTCAGCGCAGAAATCAGCCCAGGAGCTCAATTATGGAAGAAGAATGCACCCACAAGATCAGCTTGGAATTGCGACAGAGATGTCGTCGCATAGAATCTGAACCTCGAATGAGTGAACTCAAGCTGAATTTACATCTGGAAGCACCAGTGCATGAATTTCACACGTTGTCGCCGCAATTAAAGAATTCAGATCATGACCAAAAATGCGGCGATAATCTGCAGAGTTATAAAGATCACACCAGATCTGTGTGAGTGCACAACTGTAATTTAACTAACTGTGACAGTTGTAATTAGATCTGGATCTGAGAAGAGATGTCCAGAAATGTGGCGACAATCTGCTGACAAATTATCGGTGCAATTTATAAATTGCGCTAACATTCTGCAATAGTCTAGTAAACAAATCAGATGTGCATAACTGTTAATAACAAACTTTTACAGCTGTACAAAGTTGTTGGATCTAAGAATGGAGAAAATCTGTAATTTCTTGAGCTTATAAATAGAGGAAAGAAGAAGGAGATAAATATCAAGGAGTGAAGAATTCTCAGGTGCGTTCAATTCTTGATAAAATGCAGGCACATAGCTAGATGCAACCACAAGAGCGAATGTAGCCATAACAGAATGCGCTACCACATATGCAAGGATAGTATCAGCAACAGCAACAACAGTTTTCTCAACAAAGATCAGATCTTATGGCTGCTCTTGAAGTGCTGCTACGAGAGCATTTTTTACGAACTGAAGCAATAGTCCAAGTCTTATGCAGGAATAAAAAAATCATCTTTTTGTCGACACATCATAAAGTACATACTGTCGGTGCATTATAAAATGACATAGCAAAGCTTTTTCAGCAAGGACCCTTTCCTTCTTTAATCATGTTGCTATGTAAACAACGGGGTATTGTACCCAAAGATGGTGAAGAGCTGCCAGAGAATAAGAGCCCCATCAACGACATCTCAGTACAGAGAATGACGAGAGAGCAAGAGGCACCGATAGTGAAAAAAGCACCCAAAAGAAAGAGAAGGGGAAACGAAGGAAAAACAGGATAATGCGTCCACAGACCCTCAGTTGGGGAAGAGGTTGGCTACAATAGAACTAAACATTGATCTCATCGACATGCGTCAGATTCGTATTATCAACATATTGGAAGACAAGGACTATAGACAAAATCAATTTTATGCGTACACAAGAATATGGAACAAATCTATTGTCAATGCATTGAGAAGTCTGAGCCCAAATCCCCTACCAGAGCCCAAATCCCCTACCAGAGTTCCTTGTTTCCCTACCTATTATTAAGGAAGCTACCTCATCCTCCAACCAACCTACTCTTGATGGTATGTCGCAACATGTTTCCTCTCCAACAAGAATCCACATTTCAAATGAAGAGGGGCACGAGGGGCATTCTAATGCTATGGAGGATTGCTACAGAACTATAGCCAGCTTATTTGAAGAAGAGTTCTCGAACAGCCTTAGGCTAATATGGTAGAGCGGGCAGCTATGGTTGAGGAGGTATATACTCCAATCGCATCCATGGGTATGGACATAGAGGAAGGCACCGAAAAAGACACCATTGAGCAGGAACAACCTGAAGAATGAGAAGCAGAATAAGAAGAAGACCAAGAGAAGTAGAAGCAAAGCGAGGAAAATTTTGAGAAGAAGGACTTGCAGAGAAGCAAGAGGAAAAGTAAGACGATGCCCCGACAGATATCGCTGAGGATATTGTCGAAGCACTCGTAAATGTGAAGACATCCAATGCGAACATGGCTACACCTACACGCAGTCGATACAATTAAAGAATTCAGATCATGACCAGAAATGTGGCAACAATCTGCAGAGTTATAAAGATCACACTAGATTTGTGTGAGTGCACAGCTGTAATTTAACTAACTGTGAGAGCTGTAATTAGATCTGGATCTGAGAAGAGATGTCCAGAAATGCGGCAACAATCTGTTGACAAATTATCAGTGCAATTTATAAATTGAGCCGACATTCTGCAACAATCTAGTAAACAAATCAGATCTGCATAGCTGTCAATAACAAATTTGTACAGCTGTACAAAGTTGTTGGATCTGAGAATGGAGAAAATTTACAATTTCTTGTACTTATAATTAGAGGAAAGAAGAAGGAGATAAATATCAAGGATTGAAGAATTTAAATCTAAAAATCTCTCAAAACTTCAAGCAAGTTACCATAGAAGCTTGACATCGGAGGAGGGTGAGCTGATGGAGCAAGTGTGCAGCAACTTTTAATGAGGAGTGCTTAATGCAGAGCAGAAGGAACAATTAGGGAGTAGGCCTAGTAGTTTAGAGATAGTAAGCTTCGTTGTACTCTTTAATTTTTCTTAAACGATGATGGATTTTGATGATATTAAATGAATACGAAAGTGTCTTTTAATGTTAAATCATTTTAATTTTCATTTTACACTGTTTATCTATTTTATTCTTGGATCTAACCGCTTTAAGCACAAGAGTGAAATTGAAGTGCATCGACATCGAGAGATGCGGTGACAGGTTGGGTTAACAAGTAAGCTATGCAAGAGCTGCTTGAGACTGGGACAAACTCTAGTTACTTGTTCTTGAATACACATCGTTGCTCGCATTGAGAGGTGGAGGGATTGTGGATATTTAAGTCGGGATTAAGTAGAGAGTTGTTGTTGGTAAGAACTCAAAGGGACTTCATTGCAGCGACATTCCATCTATATTTTACCTTGTCGGCGCATCCAGCGTTGCTACTTAGCGAAGTCAGTGATCCTCTCCAATTCTTTACACTTGATCAAACCTTTACTTTTATGCATTTAAATACTCAACACTTCAACAACACTTTGATTTACTTTCAGTTGCTTTGACAATTAACCTTGATTGCATTGATAGTATTAACAATCTTAGTGTGCAGATCTAACATAATTGCACTGACATCCTTACTCACATATTACCTGATTACAGTATTAATTGCTTCGACAGTTAGACATCAAGAACTCATTCCTCGTGGGATCAATATCCGATAGAAGTATCTATCAACTATACTTGCATCGACATGTGTCCGCTTGCATAATCGCTGTGACGTAAAAACACCGATCAAGTTTTGGCGTCGTTATCGGGGAATGGCATTTGTTTGATATTTATTTTTGTCGTTGCATTGATTATTTATTATCTAAATTTTATTGGTCACTAACTTGTTTCCTTTTTGTTGTTTACTTTTACATTTTTTTAGTGAAATATGGGTAAGAACGAGGTATATAGAACCTCAAGATGTTGGATGAGTGATGCTATAGAAATGGAGCTCGATGCCATAAACACCGAGGTATCTTCTTTGACTAATATGAGTAATTCAATGCAAAATACTACATCAATTGCAAAATGAAAATTTGCTACGAAAAGTTGCGATTACTGTAGAAGCAACCATGAGTTTGAACAATACCCATCAAATCTAGCAAATGTGTACTACATAGGGAATTTCTATCGAAATGAAAATCCATATTCTAACACTTACACGCCAGAGTGGGAGCAATATCAAAATTTTTATTGGAACAATCGCTGTGACGTAAAAACACCGATCAGCCTCTAATGGTCATAGATTTATCTTCGTGGTTATCGACTACTTCACCAAATGGGTAGAAGCTGCCTCTTTCGCCAATGTCATGAAATCTGCCGTTGGAAAATTCTTGAAAAAGGAGATCATTTGCCGATATGGGATGCCAGAAAGGATCATATCCGACAATGCTTTGAATTTAAATAATAGCACGATAACGGAGGTTTACGAGCAATTCAAAATCAAAAATCACAATTCATCTCCCTATCGCCCAAAAATGAATGGAGCTGTGGAGGCAACTAATAAAAACATCAAGAAGATCGTTGTCAAAATGACTGAGACTTATAGAGACTGGTACGAAAAACTACCATTTGCTCTCTTTGCTTATGGAACTTTGATCAGAACTTCTATTGGGGCAACACCATTCTCACTAGTGTATGGTATGGAAGCAATCTTACCTATCGAGGTTGAAATACCTTCTTTTCGAGTCTTGACAGAATTAGAGTTAGATGAGGCAGAATGGATTCAAGCTAGATACGATCAGTTGAATTTAATTGAAGAAAAGAGATTAAGAGCTATCTGTCATGGTCAGATGTACCAGAAAAGAATGATGCAAGCTTATGACAGAAAGGTCCACCCTAGAGAATTCCATAAGGAAGATCTAGTTCTGAAAAAGATACTTCCCATACATAAAGACTTTCAAGGGAAATGGATGCCCAATTAGGAGGGGCCTTATTTGGTAAAGAAAGCTTTCTCTGGAGGAGCTCTCATTTTAACAGAAATGGACAGCAAAGATCTGCACAACCTCGTCAACTCAGATTCAGTGAAAAAATATTTCGCCTAAAAAAAAAAGGAGAGGTCAAGATGAAAACCCGCAAAGGGCGTCTTGAAACCAAAGGGATTTTGAGTTGAAAACCCGAAAAGGGCGACTCAAATTTGAAATGAAGAATGGGTTCGAAATGATCATTTCTCTTAAATGTAACAAGACGGAGAAACATTACAGCTTGAAGCATCAACAAGGCACTTCAGGTATTCTAGACACATATCAGGCTCAGAATAATTCTCAACGAGTCGGCTCAGAGAAGCTCATCCTGCGACATCCAATTATCTTTTGTTGTATACTTGGCAATTTTTGACTAATGTTTGTCATCTTTGATTCTTTCTTTTGAATTGTATCTTCAATAAATTTTGACCTTATTCTTTCATATTCTTTCATATTCTTGTTTAAGCATCTTGCATTGAAAATAACGGATAATGAACAAATAATATAAATAATGCAAAGATCCATGAGCATCACTCTGGAATTTCCTAAATAGTATAGGGGCCCGAAACAGGACCAACAGTTGGAAAACAAACTTGAAAACAAGCAATTCAAGCTAAGCCTAGAAAAAGACAGAGTAGCACACCAACAATAGAATTTGGACAAACTACAGGCTGTGTCTACCTAAATAATAATAATAAACGAATCGGACATTCATCATGCACATTCATTTAGTTAGGAGCATTTGATTTATTCTGATCATGGCATCCTAATAATTTGGGCCTACATAGAGGTCTATAGAAGCATACTTTACAGGTCACATCCTTGCAAAATGGCGAGATGAATCAAGGAAACATTGAAGCTGATGCCTTAGAGCATGGTGGGAAAGATTGAAGCCACAAAGGCGAATCTTGTACACTGAAGTTGAAAAGGAGCAAGTTGAAGCCGCGACGATTGAAGGCACCAATATCTTACCCGAACCACGAGGCAGATTGAAGCATCCGATCTTTTACCCTAATCAAAGGGCAGATCGAAGACACACCAATATCTTACCCCGATCGTGGGGAAGATTGAAGCATACGACCTCTTACCCTAATCATGGGAAAGAGTGAAACTTCAAACGGTCATATTCCTGATGAGATACAGAGAAGTGAATCAAGAAAATAAAGCAAAGCTTAATGTGAGTGAAACTTCAAACTCCCATCTTCTTGATGAGATACAAAGAAGTGGATCAGAATAATGAAGCGGTCACCTTTCTGATGAGATACAGAAAAGTGGATCAAAACAATGAAGTGGTCATCTTCCTGATGAAATATAGAGAAGTAGACCAAAACAATGAAGCGAACCTTAACGTGAGTGAAACTTCACACCCCCATCTTCCTGATGAGATACAGAGAAGTGGATCAAACTGATGAAGCGGTTATCTTCCTGATGAGATACAGAGAAGTGGACCAAAACATTGAAGCAAAGCTCAATGTGAGTGAAACTTCAAAACCCCATCTTCTTGATGAGATACAGAGAAGTGGATTGAAATAATAAAGTGGTCATATTCCTAATGAGATACAGAGAAGTGGACTAAAATAATAAAGTGAAGCTCAAAGTTGAGTGAAACTTCAAAACCCCATCTTCCTGATGAGATACAAAGAAGTGGATAAAAACAATGAAGTGGTCATCTTCTTAATGAGATACAGAGAAGTAGACCAAAATAATGAAGCGAACCTTAACGTGAGTGAAACTTCACACCCCCATCTTCCTGATGAGATATAGAGAAGTGGACCAAAACATTAAAGCAAAGCTCAATGTGAGTGAAACTTCAAAACCCCATCTTCTTGATGAGATACAGAGAAAAAGGATCGAAATAATGAAGTGATCATATTCCTGATGAGATACAGAGAAGTGGACCAAAACAATGAAGCAAAGCTCAATGTGAGTGAAACTTCAAAACCCCATCTTCTTGATGAGATACAGAGAAAAAGGATCGAAATAATGAAGTGATCATATTCCTGATGAGATACAGAGAAGTGGACTAAAATAATGAAGTGAAGCTCAAATGTGAGTGAAACTTTAAAACCTCATCTTTCTGCTGAGATACAGAGAAGTGGATCAAAACAATGAAGTGGTCATCTTCCTGATGAGATACAGAGAAGTAGACCAAAACAATGAAGCGAAGCTCAACGTGAGTGAAACTTCACACCCCCATCTTCTTGATGAGATATAGAGAAGTGGACCAAAACAATGAAGCGAAGCGCAAATGTGAGTGAAACTTCAAAACCCAATTTTCTTGATTAGATACAGAGAACTGGATCAAAACAATGAAGTGGTATTTTCCTGATGAGATATAGAGAAGTAGACCAAAACAATGAAGCGAAGCTCAACATGAGTGAAACTTCACACCCCCCATCTTCCTGATGAGATATAGAAGTGGATCAAAATGATGAAGCGGTCATCTTCCTGATGAGATACAGAGAAGTAGACCAAAACAACGAAGCGAAGCTCAATGTGAGTGAAATTTCAAACCCTATCTTCCTGATGAGATACAGAGAATTGGATCAAAATAATGAAGCGGTCATCTTCCTGATGAGATACAGAGAAGTAGACCAGAATAATGAAGCGGAGCTCAATGAAAGTGAAACTTCAAACCTCATCTTCTTAATGAGATACAGAGAAGTGGACTAAAAGATGAAGCTACAACACCAAATCCCTGAAGTGTTAGTGGATTGAATCAAAGACTACGATAACGAATCTCAATCTCCCTAAAGTTACAAGTGGAATTGAGTGAAACTACAGTAGCAAATTTTGTCTTTTTGGAATTGCCTTAGGGCAAGGTGAAATCGCGACACTAAATCCTACCTTCCTAAAGTTGTAGAGAAGCGGATGCAGTGAAGTTGAACGACTAATGAAGCGAAGAGTGGGCTACCTGAAGAAGAAGCGTCGAAGAAACCAAATCCAGCAGAACCGAACCGAACCAAATGGTCCTCCTTTTTAGTCTTTGCTCCGTTTCTGTTACACAACAACGAATAAAGAGGGGCAGCTGTTGGAGCCCAATTTTATCCGGGCCCAACTTCAAAATTAAACAAAATAATAATTTTTAAATTAAAATTTATTATTTTAATGTCCAATTACAAATCCAACAAACCACAACCCAATTAAATCCAAACCCAATTACACCCAAGCCTAATTACCCAACAAGCCCAATAAGTCCAATTTTACAAGAAAATTTTCAAACCCTAATCTACCACTTGCACCAGCCGTCGTTGCCCCTTACACTTGGATATCACCACATCAGCACCGCCAGCAGTCACTTGGACCACTGCCACTGTCGAATCTGCACCTACAAAGAAGGAAAAAACCTTCATTTAGTTGTAAAAAACAAAATAGAGTCATTGTAAAATCGACTTTAAAAGCTGATTCAACATCTGTTGTAAGGTGACCAAGCATTTGAAATAAACAAAAAAATCAATACAAAAATAGCAAAAAGAAGAAACAAATTCAAAGAAATTCGACAGTGATATTGCAAGATACATTGATATTTGTACATACACACACAAACTTATATATATATATATACATACATACATACATTTATGTGCATACATCTGTTTATTTTCTATATATATATATATATTTATTTTATTTTTTCCTCTATTTTCGAAAATAAAACTTTAAACAAAAAATTATTTTTTTTCAAATCTTTTTGAAAAAATAAGGCTCGATCTTATTAGATCAGAATCTGATCTATAATTTGAAAGCAAAAAAAATAAAAAAAGGAAGATTTTTACTTCGAGCCACCGTGTACGGCGGCGGCCGACGGTCGACAGCCCGTTGACCGATCATGGCCGGCTAGTTGAGAAGAGAGGGGAGATAGAATTGAGAGAGTTTTTTAGATTTTTTTTTGAAAAGAGTGAAGAAATGAAAAAAAGGGTTTTAAATGGTTTATATAGGCTCCCAAAACAACGTAGTTTTGGGAATAACTTAAAATAGCCAAAACGACGTCGTTTCACTTGACTCGATCTGATTCGCTCCGACCTAGCAAAGGGATCCACGTGTTTTTGAGAAAGGGGCAAATTTCCACTTTGGTCCTTCCGTATTTTTTATTTGCTTTAATTTAATCTTTTGGTCCTATTTTTTAATTTATTTCAAATTTGCCTAATGATTTTAAATGTTTTTCAATTTGGTCCTTGACTCAAAAATGACCCTGAGGCTACCACGTGTCCAACTATTGAGTTTATTACCCACGAAGCTCCTTTTATTTAAAAATTATATTTTGACCACTAAACTTTTAAAAATATGTTTTCACCCCAAACTTTTCAAGAATTAAGTTTTGACCCTTGAACTTTCCAAACATTTAGATTTGACCCTCGAACTTTCCAAAAATTTAGATTTGACCCTCGAACTTCCTAAAAAATTCAAATTTGGCCTCAAAAACTTTTCAAATTTTTGTTTTGATCCTTTTCCTATTTTTATATATTTACCCTAAAATTTTATTTTTGTTTTAATTTAATCTTTTATTTTTTATTTCTTCTAACATTGATCTCGTTTCATTTATTTATTTTATTTTTCGATAATTTTGACTTGCATTTTCTTCTGCATTGCGTATTTTGTTTATTTTTATTTTTATATATTTGTTTTGTGTATTTATTATTTATGTAATTGCACTTTTTTCGTGTCATTCAATTTTGCTATTAATTGTACATTCGTATTAATTTACACGCTTATTTTTAATTAATTAAAATAATTTTTTGTTTTTTTAAAATAATACAAATAATTTTAAAATCGAGGTAATATCCTTTCGTGTGAAACTTCGAAGAAATTATACCCTAACGTACTGAGTATGATTTTTCGTAGAATTTACAGAATTGAATATCCTCTTTTAAAATTTTCAAAATGTCTTTCAATTTCAAAATTTCGAGAACGTCGTGGCCCTAACGTGTTAGTCACGACTTCGATTTTCGAATAATTGGAAATAAACAGGTATTTTTCTCTTCAAATTTAATTTTTGAAAATCACGCGAAATAAATTATAAATTCAGGGATCGTATTTTAAATTTCACTCGATGTTTCAAATTTTAACAATTAAAACCGAAAAATAATAGACGTGATACCAATTTTAAAAAACGTATCCGACTCCCAAACTCGTTTTTTGAATTTCAAAAACCAAATATTTTTTAAAACAAATTTAAAACGTTTAGTGAGAATTCAATCACACCAAATAAAAAAAATTAATGACAATTCTATTTTTCAAATATTTGAGAATTTTTCTTTTCAAAACAAAAAAACGTTTGGACATTTAACAAAGAGGAGGCCACTACGAAACAACTAAAAAAAACGATACTCTCTTGGATACTTACAAGTAGAGGCCGCACGAACACAAGCCCCCCTGTCACAAATTATGACGCAACTCTCTTACTTGAGGAGACCTTAGAGCAGCACCCTTCTCAAGTGCAATAGAGGTCCTGTCCTAGGCAATGAGCCTTTATGATCGCTCATTGATTCCCGTCCAGGTAAGTTTGTTGGTTAGTTGCAGCTTGCTTCATATTTATAGGGTACAGCGCTTTGTAAACTCTCATCAGTAGGCGATTGGGATAGAACTGCAAAGTGGGATGGCCTGCCAATCATTTTTAATTTACAAATTAAGGGAGAAAAACACGGGAAGAAGGACAAAAACGACAGCGTTTCCCTGAAATTGCTAACAGAATAACTAACCTACATTTTTCAAAGGCGCAAAGAAATAAACAAAAAAAAGAAATTCAGAAGTAGAGACAGAGACAGACAGAGATGGCAACGGACGGCGAGAAAGAGATGGCAGCCGCTAACATGGAGAAAGAGGAAAGGAAAAGGAGAAATGCTGAGAAAGGTTGAACCGGATGTCTCAAATCCGGTCAGCACGTCCTCAATCTCACGAACATCACCCATCAACCCATGCCAAAGGTAACCTCTTATAAAAACTACTTGTTAGCTTTCATGGCTTCCCCTTTGCAAATTACATCAGGCTTCTGTGAATGTTTTGAGATTGAGTTTTATTTATTATCTGCCTTTTTTCATATATGTTGTTTATATAGGCTACCATGGAACATACGTCGGTTTGAATAGGGGTAGTCTTCTTCGATTGTTTGATAGGAATTATACGTATAATCTTTGTTTCTCTCTATAAGCTATAAGTTAATTGGATCGTTAGTGTTATTGAATTTGTGCAGATGCAAGGAGAGAAAGCTTAAGCTTTGATGCACAGATCGACGGAAATCGAGATCGTAACGCATTTTTCTCTGACGATGACCAGGCACCGCAAACAAATCAATCTCACAATATCAGTGGTACATGATGTGCTTGGTTCTTATTCATCTCCCTTCTACACAAAATATATTCACTGTTTATTGTTTCTTGAAGGAGATAGCAGCGCACTTTGATTACTGTTATTTGAATTTTGGCAGCTGACCTGCGGGACTGAGTGAAGCCTCAACTTCTAGTAATCTGATACAAGGCGGGACGCATGAAATATCAAGTGCCAGCTCCGTAGAATTGCCGAAGCCGGGACTGATAAACGTGCGGTGGGAGAAAAGGATAAGTCGAAGGCAATGCAGGACCGGAAAGGGTCAACCAATGCGGAATCGGTCCAAAAAGCATGCAGGAATCAACCTATTTTATTCTCTCTTCAAAACTAGTGAATTCCTGCATTATAGCTTCTGAAAGACCACGCAGTTTATGTGCCCTAGTCAAGCAATTTGTGTGCTTCTTTCTCATATTAATTCTCCCTTGCTTGGATTGAGTATAGGCAGGTCCAACAGCAATGTAGCCCCAAAGCCTCTTTACATAATCTTACTCACCGACTTGGCCATTATGCTCAGCCGACTGTTTCTGGACAAGAAAGGAGTGGTGTCGCAGAGTGGAGGAAGAGAAACCTGCAGCAGCATCTCAAGAAAAATAAGAAAACTGGGATGGAGCAGTTATGCTTTGGAGAGAGGGTTAGGTGGCCTATCAGACAATCCGAGCACTTTTCATAGATTTCAGCATTTATGTAGTGGTGGTCATTTGTGGCACTTCTCTACTCTAACCCCTGTCTTCTTTTTGGTTGGCTAGAAGATACACTTCATTCTTCTGCAAATGATGCTGAGAAACAATTTATTTGTTTCATTTACAGCCTTTAACTCAACTTCATATATTCTTCTTTGTCTGTCATATATAGGATTCATCAAGTGTTGTCGGTGGAATTGGTGAAAGGCTTTATCTATAGGTGGTTACCAGCTCTGAATGCTGGCTAGTAATTAAGGATCAAGCCACTGGCTCTGGTACTTGAGAAATGAGATTTCATTAAATGGAAAACTGCCAGGGATTTCTTCTGTACCACCTATTTAGCCACTAAGGTTTATGTTGCTCCAACTTTTCGTTTTCTTCTAGTAATTATTTTCAACTAACTCAAACCTTTTCCATTATTTTTCGTTTTCCAAAGCCACAGAAAAATAGTAAAATAATCCCATTTTGATGATTATAAATTATTTTTATCTATTATTTATTATATCTAGAATGGGTTGTTGTGAGTGCTTTTTCGTATGTTTTCTCGGATGGATTAATTTATATATTTATATGATACGATCACTGTTCATAGATGTGATATGCTGAGTAGGTCTTCATGCATGATAACACGTACTTTACCTTAGGGTTAACACGTGTATACTTTGAGTGGATTCGTATACACAAGGTTCGCACCATATGTAAGCGAATTCATATTACGTGTTTCTATCTTAGATTCGCTCATACTATGCATATGCGAACACTAAGCATGTGTGAACTCATACAAAATACAAATCAAGACCCGACAAACTAACGAATCGATTAGTCGATAATAATGAGTATCATCACAAATTTACATGTGGTACATAGAATGGGTACTTAAATAAAGGACATGCTTTCTAAGTTGAATCATATGATGCCCTAATATGAGTAATTGCCCAACTAACGAATATTGTAATGCGAGGTTAAAATAAAATTATAAAAATATTGCGTATGAAAGTTAACAATTGTGTGTTAAAAAGTATAAATTTAGGATATGTTTGATAAATTAAATATTTAAGGACTAGAAAATTAAATTTTGAATTTTTAGTGTTAAATTTTATAAGTGTAAAATTTATATTAAAAAATTATTTAGTAAATTAATAAATATAAGTATCGAATATTTTTTTGATAAAAGTAAACACCAATCTTAAAAGATTATTTATATTTTAATTTTAATCTTATTAATATAATGTTTTATATTATTTTGGATAATTTTAGATAAAAAAAACAAATGTGAAAATGTGAATATCTCTTTTTTTTTTAAAAAAGACAAATTATTTTAATTTTTTAATAAAATAAATTAATATAATATTTTTTATATTTTTTAATAAGTAATTACCTACCTACTTATTTTATTCGACATTTTTTTGTTAAAATTTTATATTAGATAAAAAAATTAAAACAAATATCAAACACATTTAAAATATTAAATATTAAAATTTTTAATGATTTATCAAACACACCTTTAATTATTAATTTTTTGAAGAGTTAAAAAAAATTATCATTTCAAGGCATATTGAGATTGAATAAATTACTTTTTCATTTATTAATATTCAATACATTAATTATCATTAGTAAAATGTGTCAGACTCATGAATTAAAAGGGGGTTTAATATTGAAGTTGAAAAGCGCTTTTTAAACCAAATTAGTTTTTCATGCTAGAAGTAACCGTAAAAAGGTAGCTTTTTAACTTAAACCAACTCTTCAAACTGGTTTTTTTTTTCAAAAAAATCAAACTAGTTTTCAAGCAAAACTAAAAGGTTGAAAATATAGCTTTTGAATTTTTAAAAGTGAATTCGAATGTCAAATTATAAATTTGTGCCTCTTTTATACCATCTGTAATTATCAGGCATATCAAATTTAACACTCGAACCCTTATATATTTTGTTAAATTTGATTTTTATTCTTTTTTTTCACTTAAATTTGACCATTAATCTTTCAAAAATAATTAAATTATTTTTTTAACGAAAATATTGACTAAAACATTAATTATTTTAACGATGTTAGCGTGACAATCCGTGTGGCAACCCACTTATACTTCATGCTGACATAACACTATTTATTTATATATCACTTATAAAAATAATTTAAATTTTATAAAAATATTAAAAAAATTAAAAATCCAAAAAAATATATAAAATGTTCATAAAAATTCAAAACAACAAATGGAGTACATGTGGATTGTCATGCGGGCTACTGTAACACCACTAATCCGTCTTCGTTGCCAAAGTTGAGTTACGAGATATTACATTAACAAGTCAAAAATCATCTTATAACAGTTCACAAAATAATTTAATTATAATAAAATTCATAACAAACCATTAATCATAGCATATCTAAGATTACAAGCCTTAAATCATTCTTACAGGACCTTAAAATAGTTAGAAAACATTCAAGGACTATTTTGAAACAAAATAGAAAAACATGAAAAAAATTTAAAAATTCTGAAAACAGAGGTCACACGGCCGTGTGGTAAAACCTACACTTAATAATCAATAACACACACGATCATGTGTCGCACATGGTCGTGTAACAGCCCATGTCCTAGGCTGTTACACCTAAAATGACTTCTAAACAAACCAAAACATTACCTATTTCTTAGGTGCCAAGCCAAACCAAAATCAATCATTCACATGCCTTCAAAACACATTCAAACAAGCTTAAAATACCAAATCATTCAACCTAATTACCTAACCAATATACCCTCATTGGCACCACAATTCATACACCAAGTTTATTCACATCATAGATTACGAGTCCTTACCTTCAATACATGCTAAACTTACCAATTCATTCATACCATTCACATACAATTTTACCATAACCTATTCACTCTCAAGAAGCATAAACAAAATAACCAAAACATATATATGGACCATTACAAGCCAAAACCAAAGACATATATACAAGTAAACTAAAACCAAGCTTAAACAACATCACACAAGTATAAGATGTACTACTTGCAGAAAGTAATAAAAAACTTATACATGACACATCTATTACATGCCACATATCCCAAAAGTAATTAACAAAATGATAAGATAGTTGGATAATGTGAGCTTCAAGTTGATTCTCAAAATGATATCTACAAGAAAATAGGAAAGTGAATCGAGTAAGCTTTTATGAGCTTAATAAGTTCATAGGTTGAAACATTATAACTTACTGCATAATCACATTTTAGTAATTAACAAAATCTCTAGCTAATATTAACTTTACCCTATCAACCACAACAATTCAATAGGTGAGTTTCGTAAATACGAGTCATATAATCATCACATTTATATCGTTTCAACCATTATCAAGTCACGATATATTACCGAAAACATGAAACACTTATACAATTCACCATCGAAGCATCATAACCGAAAATCAAATACATGTCAATATCATGTCATTTAACCATAATATTTTCAGCCTGATGAACGATATAACAGATATGGATACGCGATTAACCATCCAAAACACATCAGAATGCTCAAATAAGCCAAACCAACCAAGAACACACATGGGCACCAAGTGCCTAGCCCGTAGGCTCCCTCCAAAAACACACCTAGGCACCGAGTGCCAAGCTCGCAGGCAAACATACCCTCTCGTAACATACTAGAATCACTGTAAATATAATAGGATAGTCCCAACAAATGCTAGACTTCAGTATATTCAGTGGATAGTAATTGTAACAGCCCGATTTCATGGTGTGTCGAAAACAGTGATTTTGGATCACAACTCCGACAAGTCGAGTCGTAAAATTTATTAATTTAATACTTATGACATCATTAGTATCATATTAAGAGTTGGTTACAAAATTTTATCATTTGGATAGTTAATTAGAAGAAAAGGGTTAAATTGTAAAAGGTGCAATAGTGGAATTGTTTAATTAGAAGGTCAGATAGGTAAATAAACCAATATAAATTAAGTAAGTGGGTTTACATGATATCAAGTGATTATGGGTGAGGTTAATTAAAGTTTAAAAAAGATTAATTAAGCTTAATGATGAAAATCTCAAAATTTACAAAATTGACATTTAGTATATAAGTTAAATTAATGAATTAAAATGAGAATTTCACCAAATTTCAACATATCTTCTTCTTCCTCATGGAAAACACAAGAGAAGCTAGGGTTTTCTTTTGCTAACTTTGAGCTTTGATTTAGGTAAGCAAACCTTGATCGTTTTTAGTGATTTTTGTGTTTTTGAGTCCGTATCAACTTAATCTAGCTTATGTAAGGACTAATTTGTGAATTTTTCAAATGCTATAAATCTGTCATTGTTGGAAATGCTTGTTCTTGAAAGTTATGGATAGATTTGTATGCTTGATGGATAGATTCATTGATTTTGTAAAGTGATTTTGAATGAAATTAGAGTTTAAGGACTAAAATGCAAAGGTGGGGAAATTGAGTGTATTTGGTTGAAATAAATGGTTTGTGGAATTGTACTTGAACAATGAATCCTTGGTTAGGATGGACCTAGAAGGAAATGGGCGTTATTGCATGTTTTGTGTGAAAGGACTAGATTGAATAAAAGGAAACTATTAGGGGTAAAACTATAATTTTCCCAAAAAGGACTAAATTGTGTTGAATGCCCGATTATGTGATTTAATGTGAGAATTGGATGATTTGTGGATGTAGACTACGATTGTGCCTCAGCTCGCGAAAAAGGGAAATTAGCGGAGTAGCCCTTGAAGTCTAACCGTAACTGCAATTTAGTCCGATAAGTTTGTAATGTAAACTTTGTACTTAAATATTTCTTGTATGAATATTAACTATGTTTTAACAAATGGAAGACTTCGAATTCAACGAGATTTGAAGAAATGAAATGAAAGAGATAGTAGGCTTTAAGTCGTTGAAATGAAACCGACGCGATGACTACGGTACCGTATATGTTGCGAGTCCTCGACAGCTCGTGTGAGCAGCACCGTTAGGGGACAATTACAAATAGACACTGTACCGATGGTTAGGGACCGCATATGTTATGAGTCCTTGATAGGTTGTGTGAGTAGCATCGAGTACTGGTAATAGAACGTTATAAACAAGAGATTGAAATTCTAAATGACTGGGAAAGCAACAATCCATGTTAGCACGGTTGAGTTATAACTGCTCTATGCATATGATTGGTAACTCTTTAAACTCTTTGAACTTACTAAGCTATAAAGCTTACCAAAGATGTTATTATTGTTTTGTAGATTTAACTTGTTGCTTGAGATCAGATCATCTCCTCAAAGTCACACTATCTCGGAGCTTGTTTGGTAGTTCTTACGCCACTTGGTTTTAGGGCATGTACTTGGATGATGTTATCTTTTGCTTATGAATTTGAGATTGTGATGATCTTGTTTTGTTTGATGAAATGTTGAATGTAGTATTGTATGTTGTTCAAGTTAGAATTTAGACTCGGAAGTACAATGTAATGACTTGTAACTATGCATTTTGCATTTTTGAAGTTATGAATGATATGTGTTGATAAACTTGTATTTGGCACGATTCTTGAGATTTGCATACTTGTTTCGATAGAATTCATGTATGTATCGTTAGAAGTACAAGGTAGGAGAGAGGTTGTTCACTGACTTGGGTTGTATCGGTAATTGTATAGTAGGTATCGGTAGTTCTGTACTTAGTAGTATCGGTAGTTTGTATACTTGTATCGGTAGAAGTTGCAGGGTGAGACTTCTTATCTCTCTGGAGTTTTTAGTATTGGTAGAAGTCTAATTTGTATCCGTAGTCGCCTCACTTGTATCGGTAGAACTATCAAGGTATCGGTAGAAGTCTGCATTGTTTCTTGAATTGGTTACCGACTTGACAACTATTGATACTTGTCCAATAGGTATTGGTAAAAGTCTCCAAAAATCGTGAAAATGACATTTTTACCCTTTTTGAGCTATGTGACATTCAATTGATGATTCATGTTGTCTGTATTACATTACCCTATAAAAATATGATCAATGAACAGTAACGTGAGCTAAAATGAGATAGAAGATTGGAGGGACACCGGGACCCTAACCGACGACGGTTTCGGGTTTTTGGTGTTACAGTAACAAGTTAAGAATCATAATCTCATCACAATTCAATCCCATAACCGTGCGCAATATAACCTATTGGCATGCCAATTGTATCCTATCCTATGTTCATTCGGGCTCGATACAAGTAATCGTAACATTTTACAATTCAATTCACTTTCTCACATTATACCATTTTGTAACAAATCAAATACATATATATATTAACATACCACACTCAAATATCAATATAGTATTACAAATTATACCTAATTAAACCATATGAACTTACCAAGGCTAAATTACAAAGATGACAATATCAAGGACTAATCAATAATTTTTTCTTTTTGCAATTATCTACGGTTCTTGATCTATATAATAATTTTATTTCAATTCTATCAGCCTCAAATACATTATAAAATCCAATTTAATGCATATAACTTCTTTATTGACTTTTTACGTTATTTTATTAATTAACATATTACTAATATAAAATTCAACTAAAATCTCCACTAACCGTCCACCATACTTATTTCTCTAATTCCATTATAAAACCTACATTTCATACCTTTATAACAATTTACTACACATAAATCTATAGCGATTAACTTTGCAGCTTTTACAATTTAGTTCTTTTTCCTCAATTAACTATCCAAACATCAAATTTTTATAGACCAAAATTCAATATACCCTTATAATCGCTCCATAAATATTTAATAAAAATATTTACATGCTCTATTTATAGAAATGAGGTCCTAAAACCTCATTTTCCAAAATTATTTGACTTTAGAGACAAACCACTTGAACTTAATTAATCATTCAAATAACAAAAAATTATCAAATCAAAATTTATTATAAAATTATATTTGACTCGTAAATATTAAATAATAATATTTACGAACTCACTCGTCGGATTTATGGCCTCGAAACCACTGAAAAATAGGTTGTTACAGCTACAATGTCTAAAGATTTGATGTTAATCCGAGAAGATATGTGTCTTGAAGTTTGTAGGTTGTATCTTGTCTCCAAAACTCTCAACAACTTGTGAGTACAATTTTAGACATCCTAAAATTAATCATACAACGTCATTTATGACCATCAAAATATCTCTCGGATTCATGTCTCACCTGATTGTTTTGAATCCATGCATGGTTGCTTCAATATATACTTCTCATAATATAATTGCACAGAAGAAGATGCAACAACAAATAATCGACTAAAACATTCCATGCGTTGTTAAAATCTCTTTCTCTTTCCCTTTTATCATCACTTTCATCACCGCTAGAACTGTCAACTATACTCATCACCTGTGAACAAATTTTATATCCAAAATCAAATATAAACAACTATTGATAAAACTAAATTACACATAAATAAGTAAAACATAAATTCAATATCCAAAACCAAACATAAACAACTATTGATAAAATTAGATTACACATAAATAAGTAAAACATAATTCAATATTCAAAAACCAAACATAAACAACTATTGATAAAACTAGTTTAGCATTTTTGTTTAGTTACATAGTAGATATCTCTAGACCCTAAAAAACTAGAAAATTTTTAACTATCCTCCATCTCTATCTTAAGCCGCAAAGATCTAATCTTGAGATTAATTGATAAAAACATAATTCGTTTGTCCTGTTAAGTAATAATCTCAGTGAGAAAAGTATTGCGGACTAGCTTCTGGAACTTTCTCCGACATGCTATCAAGCACTATGACTGTTTTTGGAATGCCATATGGATCCATAACAGGAGTCGAACAAGATGTGGCTTGACTCATATTGTCAGTGCATTGCATAATTTTTCTCTTTGACTAGACAATCTTGCAGCCCCTCCAATTTGCTTTGAAGATTTCTTTCTTTTATTTTCAAATGTGAAGTTGATATCTCAAGTGTTTTCCTTTTTTTACGTTTCCATCAATGTTAACATCATTTCCTGCATTTTCTTCCTCATTCTCTTCAGATATGTCATTGTCAACATCCTCAAAAAATTCACTACGGAGTGTACCAAAAGAAGGTGCCCATGCTTTATCACCTGTTGTAACTTACCCCATGAACATTTGGTTCAACTTCCCTTCCAAGTCAGGATCAATGCCCGATGTTCTAAATTTTTGTGCTTCAGGCACAACCTACATATAAAATAGTTTTAATAAAAGAAATTATAAATAACCTCATAAATAAGAAAAAATAAAATATCTAGAATTATTAATGTACCTTAGCCTACTCTCCCACCAATCATCCGATGCATCAACAGTTTTTTATAGGATTCCACCCTAAACCAGTATCTCCGTCTTTAAGTTTCTTCCAAGCCTTCCATTCTTTTTTCAAGGTATCCCACCTATTTTTAAGTTTTTTTGTGAATAAACCTTACATGTTTCTTTTTCAAAGTTGGTTATTATTTTCAACCATCCATCTTTTGTGAATGAGTACCAGTCTATTCCCTTTCAATATCTCTTAATACAAATATCACAAAATGTTTCTGTCAATCTCTTACCCCACCATGCTTTGACTTTTTCACCACTAACTTCAATCGCCGAAGTACTCATCTATTGTGTATAAGAACATATTCCTTTCAGCCAGTAAAGCAATCAAGAAAATCAAATGTTACATAATTATATTTTTTACATGTTGAAACTATTAAAAGGAACAATTAAAGATAACATGATTGTTCCAAATGAATATATCCTTTTGAATCTACACAGAGGTTGGTAATTACTCTAGGTTGTAAAGAGAACAAGAGTTAATAATTATTAATCATATCATATTTGTCTTATAATGTTGTATATCCAAAAGAAGAATCTAGTTTAAATAATCTTCATAATATTTAAGGGAAAAAAATATAGGTTCATTTGATGCCAATACTTTCTTACTTGGACTATGATAGCATTAGAAAGAACCATTGATTTCTCCTTACTTATTGTATAATTTGTTCCCATTTGGTCATCTTTAGCATACATTTTTAGTATTTTTAATTTAGTTGTTGCATTTTCTAATTTAATGAAGATCAACCTAATTTCCTTTGAATTTATGATATTTTTACTACTAATGTCGCTGCATTAGTCTATTTAGCATTGCGCCCAGAGATGTCACTGCAGAACCTGTCCAGAAGTATTGATGCATGATGCGTCCAGAGTTATCGCTGTATAAGAGGATTCAGAATTGCACCCAGAACTGTCGCAGCACCTGACAACTATCTAGTTAACACACCAGAAATGTATGAGTTGTACAGCTGGTATAACCAATTAGTACGGCCAGAGAATGTTAGATTTGGAAGGAAGGACACCTGTATTATGAAGCTGCTGTTAAATACTGAAAAGAATGAGAGAGAAAGGATTTTCTTCCTCGGCCAGATTTGATTTTCTTCTTCAATCCATATTTTCTTAAAGCTTACATCCATGGCAGCTTAACTTCCAAAAGGGTGACCTGACGCAGAAGAGAAGGCTGAACCACTCCTGACGAAGAGCATCCTAAGTGCACTACAAAGGGAGAGTAAGAGAGCAATTTGAGTAGACTAGGAATAGAATGACCCAATTGTTCTGTATTTATTTCTTTCTTAAACGCTGGTAATTCTTGTTATTTCAAGTTGTATGGAAGTACATTTGAAATTTAGAATTGAATGATATCTATTTCAATCTTGCCTTTACTGTTAATCTTTGGATTTAATTGTTTGACCACGAAAGTGTGATTGCAGTCATTGTCACTAGAAGGTGCAGATAAATTACGTTAACAAGCAAGACAACGAAAGTTGCTTGGGGATTGAAGGAATTTAATCTACTGTTCTTGAGTATGTTGCATTGCCAACACTGGAAGGTGTGGTTATTATGCATGTTTGAGTCTTAGATATAATAGGAGAGTCAAGTTTGGTAAGATTTTCATTATGCTTATTTGCAGCGACAAATTACCTGATATTTTAAACCTTGGAGTTATATTAGTGTTCTATCGACTTTTCACGTCAGGAACCCTATCTCATTATCATTGCATTTTATCTTTAATTTTACATTATTGCTTCAACAAATCAACCTTACAATTTTATTGCATTTATTTATCCGTTACTTTGACAACTATTATCACAATTTTATCTTTGTTTTACCTGTTAATTGCATTGACAATTATAAACACAAACATCCATCCTCGTGGGATCGATATCCGACAGGTTACACATTGTCTACTATACTTGCATCGATAGTGTACCCTTGCACATATTTGCTGTGACGTTCATAGCACGATCAAGTTTTGGCGTCATTGCCAAGGATGACGTTGTTTGATGTTTATTTATTTTTGCATTCATTCTTTATTTTTTAATTTTTATTGCTACTTACTTGTTCTTTTTTTATTATTTTTACATTTCTCTTTTAGGTGTTTTATGACCAGGAGCAATCTTGAATTTGTTGATGGCTCAGATCTTGAAATTGAACGCACAATTAGAAGGAGAAGACAAGAACAAAGAAATATGCTTTGCTTGGAAATGATGTAGCCATACCACAATTGCCGCCACAAAATCCTATTATACCTCTTATACAGCCACAAATTATTAATAATCCACCGCTGCCACAAGAAGATCAAATACAGAATTTAACTATTCGAGATTTTTTTGTTCCAATTTTGGACGATTTGCAACCAGGAGCTATTCGACCAGCTATTCAAGTTGAAAATTTTGAATTAAAGCCAATCATGTTCCAGATGTTGAATTCTAATAGGTAGTATGTTGGACTGCCTCATAAAGATGCGAGAGAGCACCTTAAATCCTTTCTACTATTTGTGCTTCTTTCAGTCAGCATGATGTTCCTGATGACGCCTTGAAAATGCAACTATTCCCGTATTCATTGCAAGGACGGGCTCGTACCTTGTTCTTTGGATTGCCTGTTGGATCAATCACTTCATGGAATGCGATTGCAACTCAGTTCGTTTGCGATTTAATCCACAAACGATGAATACTCATATTAGGAACGACATCACTGCATATCATCATCTGAATGATGAAAATTTGCATTCTATGTGGGAGTGTTACAAATCTCTTCTTCGACGTTGTCCCATGCATGAAATTCAATAAGAAACGAAGATTGAAATCTTTTACAACGGGCTGAATGCACAGACAAACATCTTGTCGACGCATCTGCTAATGGTTCTTTGTTGGATTGTACATTCGAGGAAGCTGTCAGAATTCTAGAGCGAATTTCTCAGAATGATTACCAATATCCAATCTCAGTTACTCAAGTCAAAGCAAATCCCGAAGTTATTGAATTAGATGCTATATCCGCTCTGAGTGCATAAGTGTCTTCGCTAGCAAACATGATAAAAACATGAAAGGGACTGGTGAAGTTGCGCCCATTCAAGTTGCTCACAAATTGATGTCCCTACATTTTGTTGTGAAATTTGCAGTGACAATCACAGTTATGAAGATTGTCCACAGCACACGAAGAATGCTTTCTTCGTCAATAACATGGTGAAAATTCTTATGGTAATTCCTATTATAGTTATACAAGAAGTCAACAGCTTTGGGAAGTCAGAATGCAACGACATTCAGATATGAAAATTTATCTAGTCAAGGCAATTTCGACAAGGGAATTACAATCAACAACAAAAAAATTTCAACTAGAGTCCACAGATGCATGCACATCAAGATCAGATGTAGCCGTACAATCTTGTACAGCCACAACAGCCTGCAATGCCATATCTGAATGCTCAAGGACAACAGCAGCAGTAGTACACACAACCACGAGCTGATCTTTTTGCAGCCCTGAAGCCCTGATGCATGAGCATATACGCGAATGAAGCCATGTGCAGGAAATTCATCTTCTATCCGAGCATTGGAAGCACAACTGGGCAAATTGCTTCGAATTTGAACATATAAGACAGTGCTCTACCCAGCATATAAAAACCTAAGCTCAAAAGGGAAGGAGCATTGCAAGGTTATCACTCTCTTCGAAGGGAAACAAACTGTCGAGCCAGCTATCAGCTCTGATGCAGCACCTATAATCACTAGTGACATAAATCAGGGTGAGGAGGTTGCATCTGAAGAAGTTATAGAATACCAAATAAAGAGACTCCACCAATTTTACCCCTATGCTGCCTACTATCAGACTGACAAAATTATCGACACAACTGCCGATGTCAACACAACTAGCTATGTCAAGACAACCTGATGTATCCATACCTTTGCCATTTTCATAACGATTTAAAGAGAAGGAGCATGATAAACAATATCAGTAGTTTCTAACCACATTAAAACAACTGCATGTCAATATCCCTCTTGTGGACGCTCTAGTACATATTCCCAATTATGAGAAATTCATGAAGGAGCTTCTATCCAAGAAGAAGCTGACTGATATTGAGACAATTACGCTCACAAAAGGATGCAGTGCAGTCCTAACGAATAAGTTGCCACCTTAGATGAAAGACCCTGAAAGCTTTACGATTCCATGTTCGATTAGTAATCATTACTTGGGTAGAGCTTATGTGATTTAGGCGCGAGTATTAACCTTATGTCGTTGTCTACATGTAAAAAATTGGGGATTGGTCATATGAAGCCCACTGTAGTGACATTGTAGTGGTGGATAGATCATTGGCGTAACCTGAAGGACAAATTAAAGACATCCTAATTCACGTAGATAAGTTTGTGTTCTCTGCTGATTTTATTATACTCAATTGTGAAGCAGACAAAGAGGTACCTATAATATTGGGACGTCCATTCTTAGCTACTAGACGCACTCTCATCAACGTGTGTAAAAGTGAATTCACAATGCAAATAATGATGAACACGTAACTTTTAGTGTGTTTGAGGCCATTCCCTGCAAAGACAAAGAAGAATGTCACCACATTGATGTGCTGAACATATTAATTGAGGAGGAATTCAATGAGCGAAGCACAACAATTCCAGGAGAATTTACAGTGACATCGGATGAAGATTTTCTAGTTGACTGTGACACAAGATGTCATAACGTTGCCTACATAAGAGTACGAGGCCTAGTAAGCAAAGCTAGACACGAACGACCTAAATTAATGTAGAGTCGCCACTAACCAATTTGGCTAGGTTGGTTAGCCACCTATCGTCTAAAAGTCTAGAATTAATACTATAAAAAATCCTAAAAGCCTAAACTCGATCTCATCACCAAATTTCAGGTTCGAGAGTATGGTTATGTGTGGGGAAGGTTATAGCACCCCCACAACGCCTATCCAGGGATAGTCTAACGGGGTTTTGGGAGCTAGTTTTTTTTTTATTTAAGCATATTAATATCTTAATTTAGGCTAAAATCTTATGTAAATCTTAAATAAAAACTCTAAAAAATACCTCCAATTTACTTATAACTTGGCTAAGACGTGTTCACCAAACTTATCTAATTTAAAACTTAAATTAGAGATTTTACTCCTAATAAGAACCCTAAAGGATACCTAAAAAATTCTAGTAAAATACCTTCAATTCTTAAAATTAATTATATTTTAGAATCCTAAAAAAACCTAAAAAATTACTAATGAATTAAGAGAAATATTAAAATTCATCTACAACTTATTCAATCTTTTATCATTACTCTGATTTACTTTTAACTGACTAAGACGTGTCTACAAACTTTTCTAATTTAAAATTTAAATAAGAGATTTTTACTTCTAATAAGAACCCTAAAGGATACCTAAATAATTCTAGTAAAATACCTTAAATTCTTAAAATTAATTCTATTCTAGTATCCTAAAAAAAACTAAAAGTTACTAATATTAAAATTCATCTACAACTTATTCGATCTTTTATCATTATTATTACTTTAAAAGATTTAATTAATAACGTTGAACCTATCAAAATCTTATGAAAGTATCGTATGTCGGGGTTATAATTTATCTTACTTTAAAATTCTTGATCTAAATTTTAATTCGTCAAAGTTCTAAAATAATATTTTTAGATGACATTATTAGCTATCTTAAAGAGTATCTAAAATAAAATACTTAAAAAAAGCTTACTCATGATTTACAGTTCACCTACAAAAATCATTAGTTTTAATCTTAAACAAATTCCTAAAGAATATTTACATATTAATTATCCTATGATATTTAAAATTACTTTAAAATCTTAATAAAAAAATCCTACATATTATTTATAATTTTCTAAGGTAAATGGTAGATAAACTCTTAAAAACTAACTTAAATTCAAATGTAAAAAAAAACATAAATATAAATTGACATGAAAGTAAACAAATATGAAATAAGAATAAATAAAAATTATGCAAGTGTGAATAAATTAAAACATTAAACTAAAATGCATAATTGACATCAAATATATATAAAGCATAAATGCTAATGAAAAGAAAATATAAGTATAAATAACTTATTAAAATGAAAATAAAATGACATAACTTGATTTTGGTTTAAAAATAATAATGTGGATGACAGAGGACTGATGTAGCAATTAATTTGCTTTTAATTTTGAAATTTTGAATTAAATCAAGGTTTTATTAAACAAAAGGGTACGGGTGTAAATATGCCAGAGAGTGATGGTATCACTGCAAAAAACAGGATATTTTTCATAAATTTAAAAAGCTTGGAGTGAAAATAAAATACCCATTTTGACACTTATCAATAGGGAAAATTATTTTTTTCTCTCATTTTCAACCTCATTTAAAAAAAAAACTCTTCCTCTTTATCTTGCTCCTTCAAAGTTGGCCATGGCTCCACCACTGGAGAGCCCAACGGTTCTTCGGCTCCGGTGGTGGAGCCGCCATGTACGGTGGTCGAAAATTTTTTTCTTCTTTTTTTAAAAAAATCAAAAGTTTTTTTTGATTAAAACAAAATCACTATTTTACTTCAAAATCAAAACTTTATTTAAAAATTTAAATTTTTTCTTTAAAATAACTAAAAAACAGATTTTATTTTTTTTTAAATCTAAACTCTCTTTTTTTTTTAAAAGAAAATCAGTACTTTATTTAAAAATCTAAACTTTTATTTCGAAATAGTTAAAAAAATCAAAATTTTATTTAAAAATTTAAACTTTTCTTTAAAATAACTAAAACAGATTTTTATTTTTTTAAAAATATAAACTTTCTTTTTTAAATGAAAATCACTACTTTACTTAAAAATCTAAATTTTTATTTCGAAATAGTTAAAAAAATCAAAATTTTATTTAAAAATTTAAACTTTTTCTTAAAAACAGATTGTTATTTTAAAAAATATAAACTTTCTCCCTTTTTAATGAAAATCACTACTTTCTTAAAAATCTAAACTTTTATTTCGATATAGTTTAAAAAATTAAAAATTTATTTAAAAATTTAAACTTTTTCCTTAAAATAACTAAAAAAAGATTTTTATTTTAAAATAGAAACTTTCTTTTTTTAAAGATAATCATTACTTTACTTAAAAATCTAAACTTTTATTTCAAAATAGTTTAAAAAATCAAAACTTTGCTTAAAAATTTAAAATTTTCTAAAAAAAACAGATTTTTTAAAAAAATTTAAACTTTCTCGTGTTTAAAAAAATCATTATTTTACTTAAAAATCAAAGCTTTTTATTTCAAAATTGTTAAAAAAACAACACCAAAGCTTTCCCAAAATCAAGCTATTTTTCTTTTAAAAAAAACTTTTATTTTAGCAAATGGAAAGGAAAGGAAAATGAAATTTTTGAGGCTCTTAGGGGTGAAGGATCGATGATCCGATATCGTCCCCTTCATCAGAGCCGAAACCCCATGCTTAATAATATGACCATGGAAAAAAAAGAGAAGAGAAGAAGAAAATAGCATGCTTGTTGTTTTTTCTTCTTACCTTTTTTTGTAAACAATCAGAATATGAAAAAGCCTCCCATTTTTTCATTCATTTTATGCATATATATGTTCATTAATCTTGTTTATTTATAATTTTTTTGTCATGTTTCATTTGATTTTTTGATTAATACTTAGTACTATTTTGAATGTTTGTGGTATGTGGCAAAAGAAAGTTATGGTTCGTGAAACCCTAACAACAACAACCACAACAACAATAATATAATATAATTATTATTATTATAATAATTTGGGCCATTGACAAGCCCAAAAGAAAGAAAAATAAAAATCTCTATTTGACCCAAAATCGAGTGGGCTTCCAACGGCTTAAGAGAGAACAAAAGGGCCTCCAACTAGGCTCGGACAAAATCGGGTGTCTACTGCTGACCCCTTTATTCGTGGCTTGCGTAACAAGGAACGTACAAGACGTAGACACCTAACCATGTCAAAATCCCACGCAACATCGCAGTAAAAGGAATCACAGATTTTACAATCACCAAAACCCTCAACCAAATATTCAAAATGAGAATGCAGAAGAAGCGCAAATAAACGTCACACATGTGTCTTCATATACAACGAAAAAAATAAATGGACCTCTATGCTTAGGCCTCTATTTGCAATGAAAAGTAAATGGACCTCCACACCTAGGCCTCCGAATGCAAGGAAAGTAAAATGGACCTCCACACTAGCCCTTTAAATGCAATGAAAAGTAAATGGGCCTCCACACCTGGCCTCTAAATTAAATGCAATGAAAAGTAAAGGGGCCTCCACACTTGGCCTCTAAATGCAATGAAAAGTAAAATGGACCTCCACACTTGGCCATCTAAAGCAATGAAAAGTAAATGGACCTCCACACCTGCGCCTCTAAAATGCAATGAAAAGTAAATGGACCTCTACACATGGGCTCCACACATGGGCTCTGAATGCAAAGATAAGTAAATGGGCCTCCACACATGCCTCTGAATGCGGTGAAAAGCAAATGGACCTTCACACCTGGCCTCTAAATGTGATGAAAAGTAAATGGACCTCCACACCTGAGCCTCTAAATGAAATGAAAAGTAAATGGGCCTCCACATCTGGGCCTTTGAATGCGATGAAAGTAAATGGACCTCCACACCTGGGCTTCTAAATGTAATGAATGCTTTCCTTTCTTCCTTTCTTGAATTTTTCATAAGGTCATTATTTTGAGAATCATGTTTTCGGGTTGAAAAGATCAAATCCCTATCCACACACAACAGATCATTGAAAATCAAATTCCATAGGATATCACCTTAAAAAATTTCAAAAAAATGATTTATGACTCGTAAATCAAATTCTCAGATTATTAATTCACTAACAAAACTTGGTAATACAGATTTCATAAATCCACCCTTGAAACATAAATTTCTTGAATCGAAAGTTAACTCGTTAATTCTTGTAAAGCCGAATTTCCTTTTCTGACTTGACCGTTTCGACTGTGAACCCTGTACCATGGTCTTTTGAAAAATTGCGTCTTAAAGTAGATATTCTTTAATATAGTTTCTTTCTCTCAACTCGTTAATTCTTGTAAGCCGAATTTCCTTTCTGACTTTGGACTATTTCGACTATGAACCCTGTACCATGGTCTTTTGCAAAATTGCGTCTTAAAGTAGATATTCTTTAATATAGTTTCTTTCTCTTGCTCTCTCTTTCTATTTTTTTCTCTTTTCTTTTTTTTGTATTTTTTTCTTGATTTAAACAAAATCTCCTTTCTATAGACCCTTACATTCTCTCAGTAGGTTAATTCCCTAATTTAAAACGGTCATGAGCAATCAGAGATGGACTTGTTCCAAGGTTATAATGTCGCTCGAGTTTGGGTGCCAAAGAAAAGGCTCAAAATAGGGTCAAATAGATTATTTCAGGGCCACTACCAAAGGATCAATTTCTTCTGAAAATCTTCATATCCTCCAGGGCATCTCGTACCTTTTTTCTTTTTTTTTATAGAAATCTCTCTAGACTGCTCATTTCTGAGTTTTCACCTAGAGTTCATCTACCTCTTATGCTATTGAAAATGTCACAAATTTCTAAGGATTAACTTCTTGATTTGAACAAACATATTTGATCAAAATGGTCTTTTAAGGGTTGTAACGTGGTTTAAGGGTTAAAGGTTAATCAGAAAAAGGTTTTTCAGGGTTAAAAAAAAAAGTGAAAAGTATAAAAACCATGAGGAATTATTTGAATATTTTATTTCTCTTCCATCTCCCAGACACTTTTCTTCTTTCTTACTCCTATTTCTTTATTTTGTGTTGTTTTTGTTTTTATTCGCTTTCTCTGTTTCTTCTTTTTTTTTCTTTCTTGGAAGGAGATTAAAATTAAGAATTTCGCTTTCATTCTTCATGATCTTTCTTGTCAATCCATGATGTTTGATAGATGAATTTAATTAGGGTTCAGAAAGAAGATAAATTAGGCTCAAAATGGGATGCATATTTTTCTTCAATGAGGGGAAAAAGGGTAGCATGGGGGGGTAGAAGAGATATAATTTTCTTCAAGTGATGGGGGAACAAAAGGATGTCATTTATCATTTCAAAATATGGTTAATCTTATCACAAAGGTCATTCTTGAGAATGTGCTCATCTTTTTAATTTGAATTTCACATAATCTCATGTTTGCCTCACAATTTGTCCTTTGATGTGGAGGGTGATCCTTCGGTAAGGGTTAATTTTGAACAAACGAGATGGCCCAAAGTGGTAACAAAGGTTGAAATTTTCTTCAAGTGAAGGATATTTCAAAAATACATTCGTCACTTTAAACATAACCAACTTATTAAGTAATTAACCTTAAGGAGAATGCAAGATTCTAAAGCAAAATATAACCTCAAACATGATGCACAAAGAAAAACAAAACAGAAAAGACCAATATTACTTAATTTGAATAACTCTTTAAAAATAATTAAGCTCATTTAAGCAAAATAATTTTTACTGCATCAGAATTACAGGGTTCGACATATCATCTCCGTCCATTTCAGTGAGAATAATGCTCCACCAAAGAAAGCTTTCTTCACCACATACGGTCCCTCCCATTTTGGCGTCCATTGTCCCCGATGATCATGAACATATGGCAGAATCTTCTTCAGTATCAGATCCCTTTCTCTGCACTGCCTGATCGCACCTTCTTGTTATAGGCAGGCTTTCATCATTCTTTCTGATATAACTGGTCATGACATAAAGCTACTAATCTCTTTCCTCAATTAAGTTCAACTGCTTATCTCTCTTGCACCCATCAGCTCCTCTAATCGCACCTCCCTCAACACTCGTAGAGATGGGATTTGCACCTCGATAGGTAAAACGATTTCCATGCCATACACTAAAGAAAATAGAGTAGCTCCAGTCGAAGTCCTTATTGATGTGCGGTATGCGTGGAGAGCAAAAGGGAGTTTCTCATGCCAATCCTTGTACGTTTCTATTATCTGGAAATGATCTTCTTGATATTCTTGTTGCGACCTTGACTGCCTCATTCATTTTGGACGATATGGCGCAGAATTGTGATGATGATCTTAAATTGTGCGCAAACCTCTTCTATCAAGGCATTGTTCAAGTTCTTGGCATTTTTTGAGATGATTCTTTCTGGTAAATTGTACGATAAATGACCTCCTTTTTAGAAATTTACAGAATACAGATCGAGTTACATTGGCATATGAAGCAGCTTCAACCCATTGGTGAAATAGTCAATCACTATAAAGATGAAGCGATGCCCATTTGATGCTTTCGGTGTGATGGGGCCAATGACATCCATGCCCCACATTAGAGCGACCAAGGAGGTCCCAAGACATGAAGAGATAGTAGAGGAGCGTTAATACTGTCTGCATAAATCTGGCATTTATGACACTTCCGAGCATAATTTAAACAATCTCGTTCCAACGTCAACCAGAAATATCCAGCCCTCATGATTTACCTTTCCATCATATGTCCATTACTATGTGCCCCACATACTCCATCATGGACTTCCTTCATTATCTGATTCACCTCTTTTGTGTCGACACATCTCAACAGTGTTTGGTCGTGTCCTCTTTTGTACAAAAAATCACCGTTCAAGAAGAAACCCATAGCCAACCTCCTAATTATTTGTTTATCACTTTCTGAGGCGTAATCTAGGTATTGCTGGTATTGCAAATACTGTCTGATGTCAAAATACCATGGTTTCCCATTCGTTCTCGATTCTACTCCCGCACAGTGGGCCGACGAGTCCTTGACCCTTAGTTGTATAGGTTGCACTTCTATTTCGGATCCTACTTTGAACATGGCAGCTAAAGTAGCTAATGCATCTGCTAACTGGTTTTCTTCTCTTGGCAATTGACAAAATTGGGCATCATCAAACTCTTTGATCAATCCATGCACATATGTTTGATAGCGAATCGGTTTGGAATCCCTTGTTTCATATTCTCCTCTTAATTGGTAAACAACTAATGCAACTCACCATAAACTTTTAAAACCCTGATCTTTTTCTCAATGGCGACCTGAAGTGCCAAAATGCATGCCTCGTATTCAGCTACATTGTTAGTACAAGTGAACATCAATTTAGCTGTAGCGAGAAAAATACTGACCACTTGGGGAGATTAGTACTGCCCCAATCCCCTGCCCAATCATGTTGGATGCTCCGTCGAAATACGCCCTCCAAATTTCTTTTTCGCGCTTCGAAATTGACATGATCTCTTCGTTTAGGAAATCAAAACTCATGGGCTCGTATTCCTCTTTCGCGCGGTCCGCTAAAAATTCCACGACTATGTTCCTTTTATAGCCTTTTGAGACACGTAGACGATGTCATACTCGGACAATACCACTTGCCAATGAGCAACCCTTCCTGACAATGATGGCTTCTCGAATATGTACTTCAAAGGGTTTAACTTTGCGATAAGAAAGGTGGTGTGGTACAACATGTATTGCTTCAGTCGATGCGCAGTCCATGCTAAAGCATAACACATCTTTTCCAAATGGGAATACTTGTTTCATATTATGTGAACTTCTTGCTCAGATAATAGATTGCGTGCTCTTTCTTATTTGACCCATCTCGTTTCCCCAAAATACAACCTATAGAATTATCTAACACTACCATATACAAAATCAAAGGTCTTCTTGGCACTAGGGGAATCAAATGGATGGCTTAACCAAATACTCTTTTACTTTCTCGAACGCTTTTTGACAAACTTCAGTCCATTCACCATCACTATCCTTACGTAAGAACTTGAAGATGGGATCACATTTATCCATCAATTGTGAGATGAAATGAGACACATAATTTAACCGTCCCAAGAAATCTCTTACCTCTTTTGAGTCTTAGAGGGTGTCAAATCTTGAATTGCTCTAACCTTGTTCGGATCTATTTCAATTCCTCGTTCACTCACTACGTAACTCAACAACTTTCGCGACTTTACCCCGAAAGTATATTTTGCTGGATTCAATCTCAATTTATATTTCCTCAATCTTTCAAATAATTTGTGGAGGTTTTCCACATGACTTTCCTCCCTAATAGACTTTGCTATCATATCGTCAACATAAACTTCAATCTCTTATTATGTATCATGTCATGAAACAGTGTCACCATTACTAGTTGATACGTGACCCCAGCATTTTTCAGACCAAACGACATGACATTGTAACAAAAAGTTCCTCAAGTCGTCATGAACGTGGTCTTTTCCATGTCTTCCATTGCCATTTTGATTTGGTTATTCTCCGAGAATCCATCCATGAAAGAGAAAACACAATGTTTAGCGGTGTTATCCACTAGTGTGTCTATATGAGGTAACAAAAAATTATCCTTTGGGTTGGCTTCGTTCAAATCTCTATAATCGATGCACATTCTGACTTTCTCATCCTTTTAGGCACTGGTACAATATTCGCCACCCACTTTGGGTATTTTGCTACTTCCAGAAATCCCGCATCGAATTATTTCTTAACCTCTTCTTTAACCTTCAACACATCTTAGGTTCATCCTCCTCAACTTCTGTTGTACGGGCTTACAATTTGATTTCAAAGGTAGTTTGTGTTCCACGATAGTGGTGTCCAAACCCGACATATCTTGGTATGACTATGCAAACACATTTGAAAACTTAATAAGTAGATCCTTCAACAATTGACTTTGCTCTGGCATGAGAGTGGTTCCAATCCTAATTTCCTTTCTTACCTCATCATCACCCAATTGATTAAATCTATTCCCTCCAAGTGGGTTCTATAAGATTCTTTTCTTGTTCAAGTAACCTCAAAAACATAGTCGGTACAACTTCCTCCTCTTCCGTCTCATGATCGTTATTGTGAACATAATTATGAGAATTTGATTCAAAGGTGTCATTTGGATCATTTATCAATTCATGATGTATATCCTTGAAATAATTATGAGTATGTATATTGGTATATGAATGAAAACGATTAAATGAATAATAAGTGCTAGGGACATGATCCAAATATGATTTCATTAAAGAAAAAAAAGTTTTACATGGATTTTTGAAAGAAATTAAATTAACTGAACGATATTAAATTTTGAAATAAAAACTCTTAAAAATGATTATATCTCAGAGGACTCAAAGATAAGAGGTAACGGTATGAGCTGCCAATGTCCAAGGCGAAAGGGTTGTATCGAACCCAGTTTCTTGACATCGATACCCGATCGCCAATCATGTTTAGATCCACTACATCTCCATTAATCATTAACTTGATCGGGTCCTTTCTTGGTGCTCGAATCCCACTGAGCAAAAGGTCTTAGATAGTGGAGGACAAATCAAAAGAGGTTCCACCATATTCTTTCTAACCATACGGGCCAACCTCTTTGCTCTCCGCTATTTACAGATCCTCTCGACATCCTTCCTCGTGGGCTTATATCCCAACCCTCTTGTCTCCTTCTGAGTGGGAACAAAAATGGGTTCTAAGATACCTTGTAGGTCTTTTCCCAAACCTAAGTGGATTTGCCAACCCTTCCCTACTGTTTGGGAAAATAACATGTTTGTTGTTCGCGGTACATTAGGCTTAGGGGCTCACATTCCCTCTGCCACGTAAGATGCAGTGGCTACCTCAAAGGTTTGGAAAGAACTCTCTATTGCATCATCATCCACCTCTATGAAAGGAGAATTTGGCAAGCTAGCTACCAACAAGTCCTCTTCACCTCGCACGATGCACAAATTTCGATCAACTACAAATTTCAATCTTTGGTGCAATGACGATGGTACCACCCAGCCAAATGAATCTTGGGGTGACCAAATAGCATATTGTAAGAAGGTGTTATATCCATCACCTGAAAGCGAATAAGGAAATTAACGGCTCCTACCAACAAGAGAATCTTTAATTTTCCAATCACGCTTCTTTTGGTGCCATCGAAAGCTCGCACCACTAAGGAGATGATACCATGTACGAGGTGTCCACTATATTCATTGTGCTTTATCAAACGCAAAAATTCGTTAACCTCATCGTTCTTGACTTCTCCCTTTGGTCCTTCTTCGTTTCCTTCCTTCTTGTTTCTCTTATCAGCTTTTTTATCGTCAAATTCTCGTTAATTTTTCGAAATCACTTCCTTGCCACGGGGTTCTTTCTCTATTGTGTTTAGCTTGTAATAATGCCTGCTTCAAGTTATGCCACTAAGTCTTGAGATGTTAGAGGCATCAGATCTAACCACCTCACAATCATATCTCCAAGGAACTCGTTGGTCATCTCCATACTTAAAAACGTCGAAAACCCTGATGACCAACACATTATCTTGTACGACCTTTGAGGTATACTCTTTTCAATAGAGGTTTTCTTTCCATATAAAATGGTGACAGGTTTCACATCTAACGTGTTTATCTCATTAGTATTAACATCCTCCCATATTTCTAGCTGAAAAAATCCAAGAGACACTGTATTTGTTCCCTAAATGTTGGGTAAACTGGATAGAGTGTCCTCGAGCTCCTTGGTGGAATTTGCAGATTTAATCCATATCAATTCCCATTATAAATCTAAGTGGCTCGATGTGAATTAGATTTGACTTTCTTGGGATGTCGAAGAGTCGTTTGAGTGGGGTTGTGATTTCTTTTACTTTTCTCCTTCTAAGGCTCTTCTCTTCAGTTATAGCATTAACTGTCCGATTGTGGTTTGGTAACGGGTTCATGTTAACATCCGGTGTATTCTTTCCTTGGAAATTTATCTTTTCCGCCCTTATAAGGTCTTGCACCTGATATTTTAACGCTAAATAGTTCATGATGGTATGACCTGAATTGCTAGAGTGATACTCACATCGAGCATTGGCATCATACCACTTGAGAAATGGCGGAGTAGCATTGGTTCCTTGTGTACAAGTACAAGAGATGCTTCTCTACTAGAATTGGAAAAAGTTCTGCGTAGGAGATGGAAATTAGATCAAACACTGGCCTTTCTCGTGGCGGTGTTACTGGAGCTTGGGTTTTTGGGATCGAGTTGGCATAGTTAACATGAGGGGATGTGTAATGGGTACAGGTAGACGATACATAAATGGTGAAGTATTAGTAGTATTTACAACTGGGTATTGGAGGCGTGGAGGTGTTGGCCTCGGTATGAAAATTAAGAGTATGGGTATCTGCCCGGTGCGATTGTTTGCGTGTCTGCTTCCTTTTTCTTCTCAACGACACTCTATTCAAAGGATCATCTATTTTACCCGACTTCAATGCATTTTCTATCATTTCCCCAGATAATACCATATTTACGAAAGTCTTAGAGGTATTTTCTATCATCCTGTCATAGTATATGCCTTTCAACGTACCAACAAACAAAATAGTGGTCTCCTTTTTCGTGAGCAGGGGCTGTACTTGTGATGAAAAATCCCTCCATCGTTATGCGTATTCCTTAAAACTCTCATTTGACTTTTTCCCATGTTTTGTAAAGTCAGACGGTCATGGGCCATGTCTACAATATGTTTGTATTGAGCAATAAATGCTCGTGCAAGCTCTCCCCAAGTTCGAATTCGATTCCTGTCCAACTTTACATACCAACGAGCTGCAAATCCAATCAAACTGTCTTGAAATATGTGCATTAACAGCTTCTCATATTTGGAGTGATCAACCATTTTCCTACAGTACATGACGATGTGAGTAATAGGGCAACTACTACCATTAAATTTTTCAAAGTCAGGAACTTTAAATTTTGGTGGGACGACCACATCGGGTATCAGATATAGGCCTTCTGCTTCTACATATCTGAAGGTGTCTAATCCTTCGATGGCTTTCAAACTTTCCTCAATTAGGTTGAATTTATGAGCTTCTTCATCCATAATCGACTTTCCTTTTTCCATTTCTCTTAGCTCCTCATTCGCTCTTGGGATTTGAATGGTCACACTTGGAGCCTGAAGTGAGAAATCTTCATGATATACCCCTGTATCACTACAAAGAGGATTGGATTGTCCAAAGTGTTGCTTCCTTCTCCTACCTTCGCTTTGCCTTGACTATTGTAGTGATCATTTCCATCATCTTTTCCATCTGTTCCTCTAATTTGGCCATGCGCGTTAATTCTTCTTCCGTCATCTTTTTGGCTTTTAAGCGGGTGTTATATCGGTGAGCTATCCTTGATCCTTTTTCGAATGACCTTTTTATTCCAAAGTTAGAAAATTATTTAGATTTGTCATAAAAAATGTTCTCTTTGTTTTTTCAAATAATGTTACTAAATAAATAAATGAGCGAAGGAGTGAATGAATGAATGAATGAGTGAGTGAATGAGTGAATGAATGAGTGAGTGAATGAATGAATGAAATTGGGACACATTGTCGTAAATATACTCAAATATAACCATTTCTTTCATAGATGGTTCAAAAATTGTTCGGCTTATAAAGCTTTTTTCATTTTTCATTCATAATTAAAGAAAATCCTAATTAATCCTATTGCCATAGGGAAAATCTCTACTCGTCATTCTTCTTCTTCCTTCTCATGAGCTTGATAAACTTTTGCTAATGTGCCTGAGCCACCTCCAGAAGTTTCATTGCAGACTCATTCCCAATCGCAAAAGGGGTAGATTCTTTTTTGAGTTCTTCAATCTATTCACATATGTCTTCGGCTTGCTGAGCGAAAACTTGACCTTCCATGTGCATTGTTGCAAACACTTCTTGTTGGCTTACTACCATTTGTTCCATCGCGAAGAAAAGCTCTGTAAGCTCCATATATTCTTCCATGACCTTTTTGTTTTGCTCGTATCTTGTCTTTAATTCTTTAGTTAGATGACAAATTTCCCTTTCCATCACCTTCATTTCATTAGTTTTCTCATTAGACACCCTTCTCCAGGTTCGCTCTTGTTCTCGCGCTTTTTGGAGTTCATTAGCCCGCAGACTTAGATCCGCCTCTAACCTCTGAATCTGAGCGAACAGGTCAGATATTTCTCGTTGACATCGTTCTAATTGTATTCTTAGTTCTCCCTCTTTCCCCTTCATGTCTAAGCAGTGTTACTATTGTTGTCTCATGATTTATTTCTCATTTTCCTTTACAAATGCCTGATAATGCTCTCGTTGTCGTCTGACCTCTTCATCTTTCCTCTCAAATGCATCTCTAAATCGCGTATCTTTTCTGTTAGCTCGGCTACATCATTGGGACCTTCATTTTTCCCTTGAATTGTGCTGACACGGAGATTTACTTATTTTAGGTGCCACTGGATATACGTTTCCGAGGGGGAATGGTTAAAAAAGGTTCGTGATTGTAAGCTCAAAGTTTGACCTCACTTGATTCGTATCTCTTCCAATTTCTTCCAAAATCTTGGGTCTTGAGCCGAAGCTTCCACTCTGTTTAAACAGCTGTAGCAGGTACACATTGATCATACCAGTATTGGCTCAGAACCATCAATCATGAGGAATAACTAACTGCTCCCCATATGCCAATTAAAGGAACCCACAAATTACCATCGCACCTGATGAGTACCGTGCTCTGAATCATCCATGGAGCTCTCCATTCTATTTCTTGGTATGTTAATGTACTAAGGTTCTGAACCTACTCCTTAATCGATTGATTTGAAGACCACTCACTTTCCAAAAATCCTCTATAGGCCTAGTCGAAGGAACAAACACCTGACGAAAACGCTTATACAGGCACTTAAAATGACTTTTCATCCATACGAACAACAACTGCACGCATCCTAAAAACCGCTCGTCTCCTTTCCTTCTGATGAAATTGAGTGAAATAATAGTTTCAGCTAAGACTACTAAAGCAGGATTCACCCTTTTTTTCAATCTGAAACAGAAAATCAGCTAGCTCCACACTTACATATCCCAGAGCTTTTGGGAACACAATTAACCCGTATACGGCAAATGCGAATAGTGCCAAATGTTTATCGTCGTTGGCCTTTCCCACAGCATCCCTAATGTCAGACCAAGAAATACAGGGACCATTGTTATCTTTTAACCTTGCTTTCACCGTATCTACAGGTAACCCTATCAGATTGGCTAAAGGTCCCCGAAAATCGATGTTCTGCTTTCAATATATCCTGAATGGATCTCTAAAGTCATAGTGAAGAGGGATAGAATATTCCACGATAGTCGGTACCATATCCACTTCATTGATTGTAAAACACCTATAACTGGGATCCCAGGAACGTACCATGGCCTTCAACAAGGCATCATCCGGTTTAACAAACAGAAGTTGTGCTACATCACCCCGGAAGCGCGTTTTCGTAGCCTCGTCCCATGATTGCCACATCCCCTTTAACTCATCTTCGCAATTTCTCCTACAGTCCATGCGGACTATTTGAGGCAGGCTAGAGTCAAAACTAGCTATCTGGCAATCGCCTTCTCTACTTTGAGTATCCTCTGACATTCTCGCTATTATCCATATATTTTCTACTCCATGCCGAACAACTGAATCTTCTCGAAGTGTGTTCATGTCGAATATAGATGCGACACTGTGCCCCAGGTATTTAAATGATGTATTATTAATATGCCATAGAGAGACAAAGACACAAGAAAAACAAAATTAGTAAAAGGATAAAGTCAAATGAAGCATAAAAAATGCGAAATTAAATCATAAATCATTGCGAACAAATTCAAATACGAATAAATGCTCATGAGGTCTTATAAGGTATTATTACGAGGGTAAGGTACGGCTCTTATGTCTAGGCTTCACATTTAAAATGGTCATTACATGTTGGCTTATGGCTGACTCTAATGCACGGGGAACCCAAGGCTTATATACGACATCCATAGGAATGCGTTCCCCTTTAAAAAGGGTTGGCCCTTGGGTGGGTGAAACTTCTATAACGTACACGGTAACATTTGCTACACGAACATCTATGTCCATCTTAACCATGGAGTAGTTCTTAAACTTATGTGGTGACATATTGCCACACGAAAGCCTAAGGCTACTCCCTCTAAAAGGAATGGGCCCGGGCGTAGGTCCAAAAGCAAGATGCAACATGAATGACAATTATAGCCGCCCCATGACGGTAGAATCGACAAACGCATTAATCAATTTCATCGATAAAAGAATAAACAAACACATTGGCATATATATCAAAATAGGATAAGCAAATGAAATGAAGAAATGAATCAATATTTAACACATATTCAACAATTTAAAAAGACATTGGAAATTAAATGAATTAATGCACGAATAAATAAATCTAATATGCACAAATATTAAAAAACCTAGCTCTCAAACCTAAGTAAGTCAACTCACTAATGTCCCTAATAAAGTCGCCAAGCTGTCATAACGTTGCCTACATAAGAGTACGAGGGCCTAGCTAGCAAAGGTAGACACGAACGACCTAAATTAATGTAGAGTCGTCACTAACCAATTTGGGCTAGGTTGGTTAGCTACCTATCGTCTAAAAGTCTAGAATTAACACTACGAAAAATCCTAAAAGTCTAGACTCGATCTTATCACCAAATTTCGGTCGAGAGTACGGTTACGTGTGGGGAAAGTTATAGCACCCCCACAACGCCTATCCGGGGATAGTCTTACGAGGTTTTGGGAGCTAATTTTTTTTATTTAAGCATATTAATATCTTAATTTAGGCTAAAATCTTATATAAATCTTAAATAAAAACTCTAAAAAATGCCTCCAATTTACTTGAAACTTGGCTAAGACGTGTTCATCAAACTTTTCTAATTTAAAACCTAAATTAGAGATTTTTACTCCTAATAAGAACTCTAAATGATACCTAAATAATTCTAGTAAAATACCTTCAATTCTTAAAATTAATTATATTTTAGAATCCTAAAAAAATTACTAATGAGTTAAGAGAAATATTAAAATTCATCTATAACTTATTCGATCTTTTATCATTACTCCGATTTACTTGTAACTTGACTAAGACGTGTTCACTAAACTTATCTAATTTAAAACTTAAATTAGAGATTTTTGCTCCTAATAAGAATCCTAAAGGATACCTAAATAATTCTTGTAAAATACCTTAAATTCTTAAAATTAATTCTATTTTAGAATCCTAAAAAAAATCTAAAAGTTACTAATATTAAAATTCATCTATAACTTATTCGATCTTTTATAATTATTATTACTTCAAAAGATTTAATTAATAACGTTGAACCTATCAAGATCTTACGAAAGTATCCTATGCTGGGTCTATGATTTATCTTACTTTAAAATTCTTGATCTAAATTTTAAATTCGTCAAAGTTCTAAAATAATATATCTTAGATGACATTTATTAGCTATATTAAAGAGTATCTAAAATAAAATACTTAAAAAGGTCTACTCATGATTTAAAATTCACTTACAAAAATCCTTAGTTTTAATCTTAAACAAATTCCCAAAGAATATTTACATATTAATTATCCTATATGATATTTAAAATTAGTTCAAAATCCTAATAAAAAATCCTACATATTATTTATAATTTTTCTAGGGTAAATGGTAGATAAGCTCTAAAAATTAACCTAAATTCAAATGTAAAAAAAACATAAATATAAATAGAGATGAAAGTAAACAAATATGAAATAAGAATAAATAAAAATTATGCAAGTGTGAATAAATTAAAATATTAAACTAAAATGCATAATTGACATCAAATATATATAAAGCATAAATGCGAATGAAAAGAAAATATAAGTATAAATAACTTATTAAAATGAAAATAAAATGACATAGCTTGATTTTGGGATTAAAAAAATAAAAATGTGGAGGACAAAGGACTAATGTAGCAATTAATTTACTTTTAATTTTAAAAATTTAGATTAAATCGAAGGTTTATTAAACAGAAAGGGTACGGGTGTAAATATGCCAGTGGGTGATGGTATCACTGCAAAAAAGAGATATTTTTCATAAATTTAAAAAATTTGGGGTGGGAATAAAATACTCATTTTTGCACTTATAAATAGGGAATATATATATATATATTTTTTTTCATAAATTAAAAAATTTTGGGGTGGGAATAAAATACTCATTTTGACACTTATAAATAGGGAATATATATATATATATATATTCTCTCATTTCAACCTCATTTAAAAAAAAACACTTCCTTTTTATCTTCCTCCTTCAATGTTGGTCATGGCTCCACCACTGGAGAGCCCAATGGTGGTCGAATTTTTTTTCTTTTCTTTTAAAAAATCAAAAGTTTTCTTTGATTAAAACAAAATCACTATTTTACTTCAAAAATCAAAATTTTTATTTCGAAATAATTAAAAAAAATCAAAACTTTGTTTAAAAATTTAAATTTTTTTCTTTAAAATCACTAAAAAATAGATTTTATTTTTTAAAAATCTAAACTTTCTTTCTTTTTTAATGAAAATATTATTTTACTTAAAAATCTAAACTTTTATTTCGAAATACTTAAAAAAATCATAACTTATTTCAAAATTCAAACTTTTTCTTTATAATAACTAAAAAGCAGATTTTTGTTTTTAAAAATATAAACTTTCTTCTTTTTTAATGAAAATCACTACTTTCTTAAAAATCTAAACTTTTATTTCGAAATAGTTAAAAAAATTAAAAATTTATTTAAAAATTTAAAATTTTTCTTTAAAATAACTAAAAAACATATTTTTATTTTTAAAAATATAAACTTTCTATTTTTAAAGAAAATCACTACTTTACTTAAAAATCCAAACTATTATTTCTAAATTGTTAAAAAAATCAAAACTTTGTTTAAAAATAAACTTTTCTAAAAAAACAGATTTTTTTTTAAAAATCTAATTTTCCCGTTTTTTAAAGAAAATCACTATTTTACTTAAAAATCAAAGCTTTTATTTTGAAATTGTTTAAAAAAACCAAAATTTTTCCAAAAATCAAGCTTTTTTTCCTTTAAAAAAAACTTTTATTTTAGCAAACGGAAATGAAAGGAAAATGGAATTTTTGGGGCTCCTAGGGCGAAGGACCGATGGTCTGATATCGTCTCTTTCATCGGAGCCCAAACCCAATGCTTAATGATATGTCCATGGCAAAAAAAAAAAAAAGAGAAGAAGAAAATACATGGCTGTTGTTGTTTTTTCTTCTTACTTTTTTGTAAAAAATCATAATATGAAAAAGCCTTCCCTTTTTCCATTCATTTCATGCATATATATTGTTCATTAATCTTGTTTATTTATAATTTTTTTGTCATGTTTCATTTGATCTTTTGATTAATAACTTAGTACTATTTTGGATGTTTGTGGTATGTGGCAAAGAAAATTATAGTTCATGAAACCCTAAAAAACAACAACAACAATAAGAATAAGAATAACAATAAGAATAATGATGATGATATAATCATAATTTGGGCCCTTGACAAGCCCAAAAAGAAAGAAAAATAAAAAACCTCTATTTAACCCAAAATCGAGTGGGCTTCCAACGGGCCTAAGAGAGAACAACAGGGCCTCCAACTAGGCTAGGACAAAATCGGGTGTCTACATAAGATTAAGGCAAAAAATATTGAGCTTAGGCATGGATGGCAAATGGAATCTTTAGATTTGACCAATAGAACAGCTCCAGTCTTTAAGTCATTTATTGAAGCTCCTACTCTGGATTTCAAGCAATTGCTTACCCATCTGAAGTATGTTTTTCTTGGTGACAATGATACACTGCCAGTGATTATCTCTGCAACCCTCAACGCAATTCAGGAAAAAAAAATGGTCTATATACTGAAGAAGCATAAGCGTGCGATTACTTGGAGTATTGCTGATATTAGAGGCATTAGTCTCTCTTTCTGCATGCACAAAATTTGGTTGGAAGATGAAGGAAAGCAATCAATTGAACAACAAAGGAGATTAAATAAGAAAATAAAAGAGGTGGTTAAGAAGGAAATTATTAAGTGGCTGGATGAGGAAATTATCTACCCAATTTCTGATAGCACTTGGGTGAGCCCAGTCCAATGCATCCCTAAGAAAAGTAGTATCACGGTGCTAAGTAATGACAAGGATGAGCTAATCTCTACTCGCATTCTTACGGGTTGGCGAGTGTGCATGGATTATCGCCGATTGAATGCAGCTACAAAGAAGGATCACTTTCCACTCCCTTTCATTGATCAAATGCTGGACAAGCTTGTTGGAAAAGCCTACTATTGCTTTCGCGATGGCTATTCTGGCTACAATCCGATAGCTATTACGTCGAAGGATCAAGCAAAAACGACTTTTACTTATCCTTTTGGCACTTTTGCCTTCCGCCGAATGTTGTTTGGTATCTGTAATGCACCGACCACATTTCAAGGGTGCATGATGGCAATATTAAAAACATGATCGAGGACTCATTAGAGGTATTTATGGATGATTTTTCTATTTATGAAAATACTTTTGATAAATGCGTTGACAACTTGGCCAGAGTTTTAAAGCGATGTGAGAACACAAATCTAGTGCTGAATTGGGAGAAATGCCACTTTATGGCAACGGAAGGCATTGTCCTAGGCCATCGCATTTCTTGTCAGGGCATTGAAGTGGATAAAGCGAAGGTTGAAATTATTAAGAAGTTGCCCCCGCCAACTAATGTAAAGGGTATTCGGAGTTTTCTCGGACACGCAAGTTTTTATCGAAGATTTATTCGAGACTTCTCCGAAATTACGAAACCCCTCTACTCCTTGTTGGAGCAAAATTAAAAATTCCTATTTGATGATATATGTGAGGATGCCTTCACGCTATACATTATGCCAGCAAGACTCTCACAAAAGCTCAAATTAATTACAAAACCGTAGAAAAAAAGTTACTGCTTATAGTCTTTACTTTCGAAAAATTTGTTCATATCTTGTCGGTGCAAAGGTTACTGTATTCACTGATCATTTCACATTAAGATACCACTATAGCAAAATAGGTTATTAGCAGCACTTTACAAAAGGTAAAGCAATAGGAGCGCTTTTTCATAAACGCCGCAAAAGGTAAAGCAATAATGAGGTTTATGAGAAAGCGCCGTTAAAGGTCAAAGCATTAGCGACGCTTACTGAAAGGCGTCGCTAAAGATCAGAGCATTAGCGACGCTTATTGGGAAGCACCGCTAAAGGTCAGAGCATTAGCGGCGCTTATGAAAAAGTACCACTAATGCCTCTAAAAGTTAAGCAATTATTTTAAAAAAAATAAACTTATATAAGTTAATAATATTAATTAACTAATAATATAACAATTATTTTAAAACTTATATAAACTTAAAAAATTCAAAAATTTTAAAAAAATAAAAATTTTAATACTTATATAAACTAAAAAAATTAAATTATTTTGATTTTATGTTTTTCACCCCAAATCCTTTCTTTCCCCCCAAATAAAAAACCCATTCCTATTAAGTCTTCCCAATCAACAGAGCAGAGAAGGAAAACCCAAAGCTTGAAAACCATAAAAAATGGTTCAAAAGTGGGTATCGAAAAGAAGGAATGAGAGAGGGAGAAATTAAAATGTTTTAAACTGTAATCATTTTCTATTCTTTTTTCTTTTCTTTTTTGTACTATTGATTTAAAAAATCTTCTTCTGTGCTAATTTCTTTGTCTAGGGTTTTGGTCTATTCATTTGTTATTTCTTCTTCTTTTAAGACTCAATTTCTTTGAAATAGATTTACATGTTTCTGGTAGATTACTGGCAGAATAATACATTGATCTTCTCATGAACTAATAATTCAGTGCATTACTTCCTATGCAGTCTGAGATGAAACTTGTTGGAGGAACTGACACTGAAGCACTAAAGCAGCACTTTCAGAAGAAAATCACGGAACTTGAGGAGGAAAAAAGAGTTGTGCAGGTAATAAAAAATATCCTACTATTTTTTGAAACATGTCTCCTCTTATTTGCAGGTTCAATTACAGCACAAGATAAAACAAGAGGTAGAACAATTTCGACAATAGAAGGCCTATCCTGAAAAAGAGTTGTTGCAGGCGATTCACTTTTCATGAACAAAATATTCTAGTTCCAGCTTTCTCCTTTCTTTTCATGTATTTTAAATGCAGAAGGGTTCATACCTCAAAAACAAAGTGTTTCATTATGAAATATGGTGAATCAAAAACTTGAGTTAAAAAGCAACTGAGCATGCATTAACTTGACTATTATTATCTAGATTTTATTGAAGTTTATGGTGAATAGGGTACGGTAGTATCAATTGTGCTTCTTTCCAATTCCAATATAATGTTGCACAACTGTAACAAAGTTAACATCCTCCACTTCAAATCATTATGTTTCTCAATGAAGTACTTTATTATTAGGACCTTCAGTAGGGACATCTTATAAGAATCTTTCTTGTCCACAAATGTTTCCTGCTTATCTAATCTTGCATTATAATAAGCACTAAGAACGCTTGGAGTAGAAAGAGGATTCCTTTATGCTTGTTGTTTTTCTTGCAGACATATAAATTACCAATTAATGGACTGTAGTCTTGAAAGGGCATGTTTATTATTCCAATTGAAACTCATGTTTGACAAGGAAATAAATATTGATATCTCTTGGTAGATTTATTTTTCATGCACTAGGCTTCGTGCGAGTTCAAAAGAGATCTTCATATTCTGTCTTTTGAATAAAGTTTTAAGAAGCATTGTCCTACTCAAAAAGCTTTGGATTGCCTCTATGATGTTTTTCATATCAATGCTTATGCATGGGATTGTGTTTACATTTGTTAGGGTACTGGACAACCTAAAAGATCATGCTGTACGGGCTCTTGTTAATGCTGTTGATCACCTTGGCACTGTGGCTTACAAGATCGAAAGAAATCAGCAGCCTGCAGAGGCATGAATTGTTACCTCCTGATTCAAACAATATCTCTGTTTCCAAATACATTTATCCCTTTAGTTTGAGTCCAGATTCGGCTGAGAAGAAAGAGCGGTAACGCCTAGTAGTGATAGGCCTACAAGGGAGAGGAAAAGTCGTAGAAAGGTATTCAGCTCCTCTGTTGCAAGGTCTTCCTCGTCTAAAACTCTATCAATGAAAAGGTATGTTTTCTTTTTTGGGGTTAAGGATCTGATTTCATTCAAGTCATTTTCTTTGTGTTATGATTGTTTTTTGAACTTTGATTTGCTTTTCAGGGTCGTGGTACTCAGCTTAAAGATATTCCCAATGGTATGCGTCGTTCTCTTGCTTATTTGTTTTTTCCCCTAAGGGTCTACTGCATGTTTCTTTGAATTTCATGGGATTGGGTTGGTTTGTGATTCTATTTGTGTCATTTTCTTTGAATTTCTACTGCAGAATTTTCTTTGAAAGACCAACTAATGAATTTTGTTCTCTGATTTATTCTAAACCTAACCAATTTGTGTAATTTTTCCTAATTTAATATGATAAGGTTCATAGAGCAGCAACTAAAATTCTCAAAAGATCTTAATTTGAGCTTTCCATCAGCTTCAATGTTACACAAAACCATTAAAAAATTGTAATAGTTGTATAATTGGAAAATGTAATGTAATGTGTATTAAAAAATTACGAGAGTTATAATAATTTATATAATTGAGAATGTGTGTGTAACTATACAAAACAATAGAAATGTATGTAACTGGGAGCTTTTCATAGCATGAAATCGTCAATGTCATACTGCTTGTATGATTTAGATTTAGCAATTGAAAGAATATACATCTATGAGCCAGGGAAACCATTCAAAACTGGTTCAACTTCATTATGAGTGAAAACTCCCAAGTATCAAGGTTTCTGTTTTTAGCACAAATTATCAGACCTGAGATATTCTTACAACTCTTTTATATTGATGGGGGAATTTCTTGAAGTATAGATGGATCCTTGATTATTACTTCCTGAGGCAACAATGAGAAGTTAGTACATGGAATGATTAGCAAGTTTGTGGATAAGCAAGATCAAAGTGCTCTTAATTTTAAAAGTTTCTCTAATGGAAAATATGTAGGTCTAGTCAATAACTAAATCATTAACACATTGAAGAAATCTACAAGGAATGTATACAATGATGATTAATGAGCAGCTCAACAAGTAATGGGCATATAGTAACTGCACTGAATTTTAGGTTTTAAAATTTTCAATCAAGTAATTAAACAAAATTTCTTTGTCTAATTGTTTTTTTGTAGGGAAAACAAAAATTACTTTACAGCTTGCTAGATGCAATGCAATCCGTGAATTCACAAGCTGTTGTCATTGGTGTGAGCTGTCGATGGGTGTTTAAAGTTCTTTATTTTTTGAATTTTATTGTTTCCAACATTGATGGTCTGTCTTTCATGTTGTTTATTTTGCTGAGTTTTGTATAAAATTCTTTTACTTGCTGAAAGATAAAAATAACTAGAGAATTGATGCTTAGCTTTGTCCATGGATTAGTTTATAAAGATGCAGTTTGCTTAATAATAATTTATTTACTTCCTTAAGCCCTAAAATGTTAGTCCATACCATATAGGATGTTGATCAGCTTCTTGAAAAAAGAGTGAGATCGTTTCTTTCAGGCTATGTTTGGGTTGAGAATGAGGTATTTTCTTTGATCTTCTAGAAGTTTTTTTTCTTTTTTCCCTTGTTGCCTGCCTGCATGGTTCTCTTGTTTATTTCCATGAAGTAGGCTTTATTGATGATACATTGCCATGCTTTACTGTGTGTATAAGTTGTTTTCATCAAGTGGAGATTCTTAATGACCGTTGTATTATTTTTTCAGCAGGAAAAAACAAAAAGCAAAAGTTAGAGAAAAAATGACAAATGTGTTAAAAAAAATTGGTTGATTTTTGTGATTTACTCAACATTCCAATAATGAAGATTGGTGTAAGAAAGGTAAGTAAGAAATGTATAAAATGTGTCATTTTTTATCAAATTTGAAATAATTATATTGTTTATGTTGTTGTAGGAACTTGTGGGATAATTTTCAACTCTTGCTATAAGAGGGACCTTACAATTTAGCATTAGGAATAATTGATGATGTTTTTTATTTTTCTTTTTGTTTCAATTTGTTAAGAATATTTGTTCTTTTTGGTAATTCGAGTGTAATTGAATTATTAGATTTTTGGATATTAATTGCTTGTGAAATGCAATTTTAGCCTGTCACATGTTTCAAGTTATCTATATGTATTTATATATTCTAGCTTTGCAAGACTTCATCACTAACACTTTAAAAAGGCTCTATCTTTCAAGAAAATTTATGAAGGTTTGAGTAAAAATTTAATTGAAAATGAATATGAATTTATAGAAAAATATTAAAAATTCGGGTTATATGAATTAAAATGAGTTGGTAAATTTGTTAATATTAGCGGTGTTTGTGGGAAAAATGCAGCTAAAGACCATGTTCTTTAGCGGTGTTTGTGGGAAAAGCGCCGTTAAAGATCATGGTCTTTAGTGGCGTTTGGGGAAAGCGCTGTTAAAGACCATGTTCTTTAGTAGCGTTTGTGGAAAAAAGCGCTGCTAAAGACCATGGTCTATAGCATCGTTTGTGGAAAAGCACCGCTAAAGATCATGGTCATTAGCGGCGTTTATGGCAAAAAGCGCCGCTAAAGACCATGGTCATTAGCGGCGTTTTTGGAAAGCGCCGCTAAAGACCACGTTTTATAGAGGCGTTTTTGGGAAAGCGCCGCTAAAGACCATGTTCTATAACAAGGTTTTTCCTCATAAAAGTCGCGATTTTTAGCGGCATTTTTGCGGCTTTTATAAGCGCCGCTATAGGCCCAAAAAAATGCCGTTAAAAACCGTTTTCCTGTAGTGTGCCTTTTTGCAATTGCAAAGGATGCTAAACCAAGGTTGATACGATGGATCCTACTACAAGAAGAGTTTGATATAGAGATAAAGGATCAAAAGGGGTCGAAAAACCAAGTTGACAGATCACTTGTCTCGTCTGGAAGTGGGTAGTGAAGACGGAAATACATTTCAAATTGTCGACGCATTTCCTGACGAGAAGCTATTTGCTGTCGACGTAACCTCATGGTATGCGGATGTGGTCAATTATCTGGTATGTGGTAGGTTACCTTTGGGTGCAATAGGCCATAAGAAAGAAAGATTTCATTGCGACATAGAGAAATATTACTGAAATGAGCCATACCTATTCAAGGTATACAACGACAATATAGTTAGGCATTGTGTTCCAAAGGAATAAATGCTTTTAATCCTGAAGCACTGTCACGACACCTTATGGAGGTCATTTTGGTAGTATAAGAACTGCTATTAAGGTTCTTCAGTCAGGATTTTTTTTGGCCCTCATTATTTAAAGACGCCCATAACTTTGTGTACCAATGTGATAAATGTTAACGAACCGGATCAATATCTCAACGTAATGAGATGTTACGGCAGCCAATCATGGAAGTTAAACTCTTTGACGTTTGGGGTATGGGCTTCATAGGACCATTTCCAAGTTCGTTTGGGAATGTTTATATCCTAGTTGCTGTTGACTATGTATCAAAGTGGGTAAAGGCCATTGCAATCTCAAAAGATAATGCAAGGATAGTATTGAAATTTTTCCACAAGCATATACTTACTTGCTTTGGCACGCTTAAGGCATTGATCAGCGACCAAGGCATTCACTTCCACTATAATCAGGTAGCAGCCGCAGTGAAGTGGTATGGAGTTAACAGTAGAATGGCGACCACATATCATCCACAAACTAACGAGCAAGCTGAAGTCTTTAATCAACAGCTCAAAAATATTCTTGAGAAGGTGGTGAATCCATCAAGGAAAGATTGGTCTTCTAGGCTTGATGATACATTGTGGGCATTACGGACAGCATACAAAACCCTGCTTGGGATGTCCCCGTATCAGCTTGTCTTTGGTAAAGCATGTCACTTACCTGTGGAATTGGAACATAAAGCAATGTGGGCAATCAAGCAAGTGAATGTGGATTACGATGCTGCTGGGAAGAAATAGCTGTTGGACATCACTGAACTTGAGAAAATTAGGCGTAATGCTTATGAAAATGTCGTAATCTATAAGGAAAAGACCAAGCGATGGCACGACAAAATTATATTGCAGTAACAATTTACTGCAGGACAATAGGTGCTATTATTTAATTCTCGACTAAAATTGCATCCAGGTAAATTACGCTCACGTTGGTCTGGACCATTTGAAGTTGTCAAAGCATTTCCTCATGGTGCGGTCATAATTAAAGATACACATGATGGGCACCAATTCAAAGTGAATGGACAACGGTTGAAGCATTATCTTGGGCATGATGATTACAAACAGAAGTAGACCATTAATTTGGTCACATTTTTCTAACATCTTTTTACATTTTTACCATGTAATTTTAGTTTATTTGGTTTTTGTTTCAGTTTATCTTCCTTAGTATTTTTGCAGGAATAAAGCTCTTTCTTTTGTCGACGCATGCAAAGCTCCTTGTCGACGCAACTCATTTCCTGACTCACCAGAAAATCGAAGCATATCAGGAAATAAATCATGACATTTCATCCCTTATTCCTCAACCGTTAGATCGGTTTGAAATGGGGCAGTCCGAGTGGACGCATTTATTGATTGCAAACCTATTGTCCTCTCTCTGCAGCATAAACAAACACGCCTCTCCATCTACTCTTTTCATTCCCTATAAAGCAATCCTTTTTGTGCCGACTATACTATTCAAAAACCTCCATTGTTATTCAAAACTTTCATCAAGTTCTCACCTTTTCTACTCTATTACTACATTTGCTACCAACAAATATGGCTAGAACTCGAGGCACTAAGACACCATCGAAATCTGTTGCGGAATCTTCATTTGTCGCTGTGGTTCGTGAAATAGAGCATCACCTATCCAAAAAACCTATGATGTTCTTTACAAAGGCAGTCAAGGATCGTTTCCAAGATAATATACAGAAACAAAATTGCCATCCTAAGCAAGGGTTTCAGCTGTTGAAGCAACAAGACCTTGGGAAGCAAGTGCATAAAACTATCGCAAAGATGGGTTGGGAAATTTTCTACTGCCATTTAGGAGTTACTTACTGTCTCTGGTGTGAGAGTTTTGCGCGAACCTCACTAACAATGAGTCAGAGTTCATGTTTTTTCGTGAAGGGTTAGTACCTTAGGGTGTCGCCCACATCAATGATCTCTACAACATTACAGTGAACGAGGATGAATATATGGCATTCCTTGAGGAACTCACAGAGGAAGGGGCTGATATTTTGATGCAAGGTCTCTAAGTTGAAGGATCTGTGTGGACGGGCTCCAATCCAAATAATTACACAATGCACCGACGATTTCTAACATTGCAGAGTAAGGTTTGGTTTCATTTTATTAACTGTTGCCTGATGCCTTCCACCCACAGTACAACTGTAACTTTGGATCGGATGTGTCTGATACATTCGATCATTAAGGGATGAAAAATAGATGTCGGTGCAATTTTGCACCAAGAAATTATGGATTGTGTTGCTAGGCAGACTGGTATTTTGGTGTTTCCCTCCTTGATTATGCAGTTGTGCCAACATCGAGGAGTGGTACCTCGTGAAGGAGAGGAGATTTTGGACAACAAGGGACCCATTAATGAAGCCTCAATCAAGCACATAACTCATGGGAGAGACTCTCCTATTGTAAAGGAGGCTAAGGCCAGAAAAGGAAAAGGCTAGGTAAAGTGGAAGAAAAGAGAACTAATGTCGCCACAGATCCATCTTTATGGTGTAAAGTCAAGGAAGTAGAGAAGATCGCTGACTCCATAACATTAGGCAGATTAAACTTGTCGCCACAGTTAAGGATATGGAGAGATCTCAAAACTTATTCTATGCCTACACTATGGCATGGAATAGTGCCATTGTGACCACACTGAGACGTATGAGCAAGGCACCTCTATCAAAATTCTTTATTTTTCCTCCGATTATTAGAGAAGTTGAACCTTCAATAGAGAAGGATGACTCTAGAGGAAAGGACCAATCTGTGGCTTCCCCACAAATGGTGCATATTTCTTATGATGAAAGGGAGGTTGATTCGAGGGAAGTAGAGGATTGTCTAAGGAATACTACAAGCTTATTTGAGGATGACTTTTTTGCCAGTCCAGAGGCCACTGTTGTTGAGGAAAAGGCCCATGCTGATGAAGAAAACACGTCAGTAAAACATGTGGAGATAGAGGAAGGAAAAGATGAAGTAAGGAAGGAAGGAAAAGATGTCGAGGCAACTTCAGCTGAGGAATTTATCCCCCACACCTACAATTGTAGGTGCATCAACTAAAGATTTGGCGCCACCTGAAGCGAGTCAAACGGAGGTTGTGATTGTAACAAGTGAGGATTACAATCCTCTAGCTATAGTGGTATATACTGTACCACTCGCAGAGATCCACCCATCTGATGTCACAGTAGATGATGCCAGAGTGCAGCCCGATGTTGAGGAGCAATCTGATGATCAGGCCAAGTCGAAAGAACGAAAGAGGAAACGCGCCAAAGATAAGAAGCGTAAGAAGAAGAAACATCATGCATCTACATCTATGGCTGCTGTAAATTGAGTTAGTTTCTATTTCAGTTCCTAGTTTTAGTTTTCATGCATAACATGTAGCTGTAATTTAATTGTCACCACATTCCCTTTGTCATTGCATTTTAATTGTCACTGCATCTTCATTGTCATTGCATTTCCATGTGTCATTGTAAATTAATGTCAGTGCATTGGGGATAATGCAGACTTTAAGTTTGGAAGGAATGTATATGAAGGCGGAAATGCAATTGCACCCATATTTTAATATATATTGTCCTTTTGAGTTTAATGAAACATGCAAAGGTTATTGAAAATGTGCTCGAATTTTTTTTCATTTGAACCTTAATTCTTGAATCATGTGAACTGTAATGAATGAATTAGATGAATTTGATTGGATATTGTATCTTCAATTCTTGGATGAATGATTTAGATTGCATTAGTAATGAATGAATAATATCATTAATTGAATCTTAAATGAATTTGTCATTTATAGCTACTTGTATATAAGTATAGTTATAAATAAGGGACACTCCAATGTGGGTGTATTGTGAACTGTTAAGGGGGAACACTCCAATGCAAGTGTTAGAAAAAGTAATCTAGCCAAAGGCTGTCACTGCAAGAGTATATGTCGGCGCAATTACATACTCCCTTGGGGTTTGTTGCACCCCATCGTTACTTCCTAGGAACAAGAGTATAGTAATGCAATGACATCCCTCAGTCACATAATATATATATATTACTATACAATAAAAGTTGTTTTGGTAGAAAGAATTTAGGATTTAAAGCATGATGCTAGCCTTGATGAAGTTGCAATTTTAATTATTCATACTTATGAATTGTCGACGCAATATTTTGTCATTTGAATGTGATTCATTCATTAGGATTTTAGATGATTCAAGTTGCTAGAATAATCATTGCCTTGATAAATTTTTTGCTATAACCTAGTTAGTTTCTTTTTACTAGAGGACAAGTAAAAACTCAAGTTTGGGGGTGTGATAGCATTAGAAAGAACCATTGATTTCTCCCTACTTATTGTATAATTTGTTCCCATTTGGTCATCTTTAGCATACATTTTTAGTATTTTTAATTTAGTTATTGCATTTTCTAATTTAATGAAGCTCAGCCTAATTTCCTTTGAATTTATGATATTTTTACTATTGATGTCGTTGCATTAGTCTGTTTAGCATTACGTCTAGAGATGTCACTACAGGAACCTGTCCAGAAGTATCGATGCATGAATATGTCCAGAGTTGTCACTGCAAAAGAGGATCCAAAATTGCGCCCAGAACTGTCACAGCACCTGACAGCTGTCTGGTTAACACACAAAAAATGTGTGAGTTGTACAGCTAGTATAACCAACTAGTACGGCCAGAGAATGCTATATATGGAAGGAAGGACACCTGTACTGTGAAGTTGCTATTAAATACTGAAAAGAATAATAGAGAAAGGATCTTTTTCCTTGACTAGATTTGATTTTCTTCTTCAATCCATATTTTCTTAAAGCTTGCATCCATGGCAGCTTAGCTTCGAAAGGGTGACCTGACGCAAAAGAGAAGGTTGAACTGCTCCTAACGAGGAGCATCCTAACTGCGCTACTAGAGGAGAGTAAGAGAGTAATTTGAGTAGACTAGGAATAGAATGCCCTAATTCTTCTGTTATTTCTCTTTCTTAAACGCTGGTAATTCTGGTTATTTCAAGTTGTATGGAAGTACATTCGAAATTTAGAACTGAATGATATATATTTCAATATTGCCTTTACTACTAGTCTTTGGATTTAATTATTTGACCACAGAAGTGTGATTACAGTAACTGTCACTAGAAGGTGAAGCGACAAATTAAGTTAACAAGCAAGACAACGGAAGTTGCTTGGGGATTGAAGGAATTTAATACACTTATTCTTGAATATGTTGCATTGCCAACACTGGAAGGTGTGGTTATTGTGCATGTTTGAGTCTTAGATCTAATAGGAGAGTCAAGTTTGGTAAGATTTTCATTGTGCTTATTTGCAGCGACAAATTACCTGATATTTTAAACCTTGTTACACTTAGTGTTCTGTTGACTTTTCACGTCAGGAACCCCATCTCATTATCATTGCATTTTATCTTTAATTTTACATTATTGCTTCAACATATCAATCTCACAATTTTATTGCATTTATTTGTCCATTGCTTTGACAACTATTATCACAATTTATCTTGTTTTACCTGTTAATTGCATTGACAATTATAAACACAAACATCCATCCTCGTGGGATCGATATCCGACAGGTTACACATCTGTCTACTATACTTGTATCGATAGTGTACGCTTGCACATATTTGCTATGACGTTCATAGCGCGATCAGACTCCTTTCTTTATTTTGTTAATAATTTAGAAAGAGAGATGAATCATGGGGATGGGTTAGCCTTTACTTGTTTATGTATCATTCTTCTTTGACTGCTCACTTAACAATGTATAAAACTTTATTTTAAAAATAAGTTATGCTCAAAATCAGGATCACATTACACTCGATATCTAAATGTTTAAGAAAATTATGGACACTTATTGTTTAAAGTAAGCTAGTTATGAAATGAGAATGGTAATCATGTCTACTAATCTAAATTTTAAGCCAAGTGTTGGCAATATTTGAACAGCTCAAAAGCTACTTTTTTTTTCATGGACAAAACCACCATTACCAGTTGACTTAGGCCTAACAAGTTTTACAATTTGCTTTGCTGACTACTTTTTGATTATTTTTTTCCTTGTGTTGACTATTTTTTAAAATTTTTCTAGGAATACTTTTACCTTTTGGTATTTTATGTAAATGCAAGAATAATTTATGATTTTTCTCTCTAACTTCATTAATTCAGAAAAGTGGTAAAATTTGAGTTGTAAGGTAACCTTGTTTGACTAAAACTCACTCTAAAAACAGTGCAAATTGACTTGTGGAAGTGAGGGGCATGAAGCATAAACAGGGTTTGTGTACATCCTAAACACCCACTTCCACTTCCCTTACCTTCATTATAAAAAACAAAACCAAATATTTGCTTCACTTGCCTAATCATTCTCACATCATTCTCATACTTTCTTACTTGGACTGCTTTCTTTATTTTGTTAATAATTTAGAAAGAGAGATGAATCATTGGGATGGGTTAGCCTTTACTTGTTTATGTATCATTCTTCTTTGACTGCTCACTTAACAATGTATAAAACCTTATTTTAAAAATTAAGTTATTCTTAAAATTAGGATCACATTACACTGAATATCTAAATGTTTAAGCAAAGTATGGACACTTATTGTTTAAGTAAACTAGTTATGAAATGAGAATGATAATCATGTCTACCAATTTATAATAATGTTTGATCAAAATCAAAAGTTTAAGCCAAGTGTTGGCAATATTTGAATAGCTCAAAAGCTGCTTTTTTCCATGGACAAAATCACCATTAATAGTTGAATTAGGCCTATTTTTCCATTAATTAAGAATAGCAAACTTATGTAACTCAATCGTCATATAAACTCAAAGAACAGGGAAACAAATAATTCTCATAGTTGCATTTAAAGGAACAAGGTTGAAACTAAAGAAACACGGATTTAGGATAACCTAACCAGTTAGAACAAGCAACTTTAGTACTAACATAAATGAATAAGAAAACAATATATACCTTGGGTAATTCTTGGAGCAGGATAAGAACTCTGTCAGCTTGAGAAACATCCTGAAAAAAATTGTAAAATTAGAACATGTATTTACAAATACAAATAAATCGTCTTTAGCTAACTCTGATTATTAAATTAAACAAAAATACCTGCTTGAAACACACAATTACAATGAGAAACCGATTAGGAAGGGATTGCATCAATACTGATTCTGGTATGGCTTGGATCTGTTTGTTTGGGATAAGGTTATTGCATATTGCAATAATACTGATTTTGGTAACGGCTTGGGTCTTCTAACGCCTATATATTGTATGATTCGATCAAGTGAAGAGATTTTGGAAGAAATGGAAGAAAAAAATGGAAATAAAAGAAGATTTTGGAAGAAAATGGAACAAGGGCAATATTTGGAAGAAAAAAAACAAAGAAGATAAAGACAATGAAGAAAATGGAAAAAAGTGGAAGAAGGGAAGGAAATAAAAGAAAACCAGAGAGATTTTGGAAGAAAAAAGGAAGAAAAAATTGTCTCGCAAAGAATTGAGGCTAAGAAGGTAATTAGCCAGTCAAAATCTAGTTTGCATTGAAAAAAGCTAAAATTCTCAGCTTTTTAATGGAGAAAAAGCCCGTTTTAAAATTAAAAAGAAACACTGAGATTGTGTTTGTTCAGTAATGCTTCTAAGCCAAAAGGGCTTTTTGAGTGAAAAACACTTCTAAAAAGTGTTGCTAAACGGGGTCTTAATGGAGGTAGAGGTAGAATGTAATTGGAGTTAGGGGCTTGACCCCTAAAATATTGGTAAATTCTTATTAAAATCTTTAAATTTTTTGAAAATTTTAATTAAACCTTCAATTTTATGAAAGTTCTAATTAGAAATCTCAAATTTCAAAAAATTAATGTAATACCCTAAACTCGGCCTAGACAAAACAAAAAAGTCCAGAATGTTACAATGTTACCACAAGGAAAACATAACAGCTTATATAAAGAATTTGTAGTTTAAGTTATAATCACAAGTTCGTTAAACACATAACATAAATTCAATATCAAGTTAAAGACTAAGCACATGTCTCAGAATTTTCAACCCTAAATTCCAACGGTAGCATACTACTAACTTAGCAATAAACATCTATAAGTCCTAGCATGATTGAGCTCCTCGTCCGTCGACCGTCAAGTCTAGGAAGACCCTGAAACATCATTAAATAAGTCAATGTGAAACAGAATGATATTTTGTATATCTCGTTAACATAATCTATAGAAACATTTATCCAGCTCTATAATCAGATTCACAAATCTCAACCAGTTAGACAATTGGATCATATTTCATTGGTAGTATAGTTGTGTTTACAGTGTCACGGCTAGTTCAATAATAATATTGCAGTGTTTCAGTGCCACTGCCAGTTCAGTAGTAGCATCGTAGTATTTACAGTGTCACTACCAGTTCAGTGGTAATATTGCAGTGTTTACAGTGTCACTACCAGTTCAGTGGTAATATTACAATATTTACAGTGTCACTGCCAGTTCAATGGTAATATTATAGTGTTTACAGTGTCACTACTAGTTCAGTTGTAATATCGCAGTGTTTACAGTGTCACTGCCAGTTCACACAATCCAGTATTGATTCAGTGTCTCTTATATGTATAAGATATCAATTACCAATAGCATAGTAATAGCCACTCTCTTGCCCGAAAGCGAGTTGCATACATGTATTACAACTTTTCCTAAACGATTTTGGTCATGCAAGGTCTACAGTTAACTTACAATCGCTTTGAATAGAATTTACACATGAATATACACTGCACATGGTCTGGCACATGGTCATGTGCTAGCCCGTGTGTGACACACAGCCAAGCACACGGCCCATGTGTCTAGCTCGTGTGACCATTATACCTGAAACTGCAAAACAGTATATTCACACGGTCTGATACACGCCCGTGTGCCTAAGTCGTGACACAAAACAATATGTTGACACGGTTTGACACACGCCCGTGTGCTCAGCCTGTGTGTCCCTTGTATGCTATTTCTAAAAACAGTATGCATACATGGTCTAACACATGTCCGTATGCCCAGCCCGTGTGTTACAAAATAGTATACATACACGGTCTGCCACATGGTCGTGGGGTAGCCCATGTGTCTCTTGTAGCTTGATTATATGGCACACGGCCTGGACACAAGCCCTTGTGCTAGCTTGTCTGCCTTCGAACAGTAGCGAAATTGGGTAAAATGCAGAAAAAAACATAGAAATGTTAAGGGAATTCGATACCCTACCTGAAGTATAACGATAAAAGGTTCCAAAACACTGTTCCAAAGCCTAAACCAAGTTCCAACTAGCCATTTCAATAATTAACACACAAAAACACAATTGATCAACACTCAATTATATTACTACTTCAAACAGCTCAAATTTTAATCCTCACCTTTACACGATACCACAACCCCAAACTATGACGTCACAGGAGGAGTGTCGTTATGATCTATGCTTAAAGGGAAAAACAAAGATGCACTTAAATAATGAATTCCTCAATTTCAATTAACCATCACTACTAACGTTTAGATAACAATATGAAAGTTCCTCCAAAACTTATGGTTTATCACTTCAAATTACAACAAAGAAGAAAACAGTCACTTCAATTATGGTTCGGAATGGAAGAAAAATGGAAGGATTGAAAAGTTAAAAGAACAATTCGATGAATTTTTCAACACCAAAGGTAAGAAGAGCAAAAAAAAGAACGATAATAGTAAAGGGAAAGCTAACCAAAAAGAAACATTTGATTGGTTTTAAATTCCATTTTGACGAAAAAGTGTAAAAAAATAAATACATAATCGTGTACGACCAAGGATTCGAACTCGTGACCAAAAATCAGACAGACAGATGCATGATATTGGAACCATTAGGCTTATCGTTGAAACTAAAATGCACAGAAATCAATTTAAGGCATAAGCTCTAAGCTTAAGGTTCAGAAAAAGGAATCATGTAACTTTCGAAAGACACGACTCGAACACCAGATCTCAAGCGAATAATTAGAGTATTTAACCACAGTCACACAAGCAGTTTCTTTGACGCAACTCACATAGAAAGGTTCAATTTTTTGAGGCGTTACAACTCTCTCCCTCTAAAAGAAATTTTGTCCTATAAATTTACCTGAATCGAATAGATGCAGATACTGTTGATGAATCGAATCCTCAAGTTCCCAAGTGGTTTTCTCCTTACCATGATTTTGCCACAAAACCTTAACTAGTGGTGCGATTTTTCTTCGCATGACCATAACATCTCGCTCAAGAATCTAAACAGGTTCTTCTTTGAAGGTTAGATTGGGCCTCACCTCAATTTCCTCAACCGAACCAATATGAGAAGGATCTGACCGATACCTTCGTAACATCGACACATGGACCACATCGTGAATATGGTCGAGTTCAGGAGGTAATTCAAGCTAATATGCCATTGGTCCAATCCGTTTTAGAATTCGATATGGTCCAATGAATTTCTGGCTCAATTTACCTTTACTACCAAACTGAAAAACTTTCTTCCACAGTGACACTTTTAGAAATATTTGATCCCCTACAGAGAATTCAATGTCTCTCCTCTTTAAATCCGCATACGACTTTTTTTCGGTCAGAAGCAACTTTTAAACGATCTCAAATCAATTTAACCGTGTTCTCAGTCTCAGCCGCTAACTCAAGACCTAGTACTCATCTCTTATCCAATTCGGTCCAACACAAGGGAGTTCGGTACTTACGACCGTATAAAACTTCGTAAGGTGTCATCTATATGCTAGACTGAAAACTATTATTGTATGCAAACTCAGCTAGCGATAAATGATCCTCTCAACTGCCCCTAAAGTCGATCACACAACTCCGGAGAATATCTTCTAAGATCTGTATAACTCACTCAAATTGATCATCCGTCTGAGGATGGTTTGCAGTATTGAAGTCTAGTCACGTACCCAACTCTTCATGTAGTTTCTTCTAGAATCACGAGGTAATACGTGGATCTTGTTCTAAGATAATCGAAACAAGGACTCCATGCAACCTCATAATCTTCGATACATAAAGCTTAGCTAGCTTCTGAAGTGAGTAGTTAGTTCGGATCGATAGAAAGTGAGCCGACTTAGTTAGTCGATCAATAATAACCCAAATGGAGTCTTTCTTAATAGGCGTTAGGGGTAACTCACTGACGAAATCTATCGTCACCCATTCTCATTTCCATTGAGGGATTTTGACCGATTGTAGCAATCCCGAAGGTAACTGATGTTCGACTTTAACCTTCTAGCAAGTCAAGCAGTACAAAACGAAGGTAGTCACCTCCCGTTTCAATGTAGACCACTAACAAACCCCTTACAAGTCTCGATACATCTTGTTTTCACCAGGGTGCATAGCATATGGACTGCTATGTGCTTCCCGCAGCATCGACAATCTCAACTCTGAATCCTTAGGCACACAAACATGACCCTTGAAACATAAAACCCCATCGTAGTTCAAACCAAATTTAGTCTTGCTACCCGATTCAATCATACGCAAACGTTGAACCAAAGATTCATCTTGCAACTATTTCGCTCGGATCTGATCTAACCAATTCGATTTCAACTGAAGTTCGGTTATCAAACTGCCATTGTCATACAGACTCAATTGAGCAAACATCACTCGTAAGTCTGTCATCGCTCGTTGGCTAAGAGTGTCAGCTACCACATTAGCTTTACCAGGGTGCTACTCTATTTTATAATTGTAGTCCTTGAGTAGTTCAACACATCTACGCTGCCTCATTTTCAACTCCTTCTGAGTTAACAAATATTTGAGACTTTTGTGATCAGTATAGATAACACATTTCTCATGATACAGGTAATGTCTTCAGATTTTCAACACGAATACAATTGCAGCTAGCTCAAGATCGTGAGTAGGGTAATTGCCCTCATGTGTCTTAAGCTGTTGAGACACTTACGCTACTACCTTACCATCTTGCATTAGAACACAGCCCAAGCCAACGTGTGATGTGTCGCTATAGACTATAAATTCTTTACCCGATTCAGGCTGAACCAACACAGGAGCTTGCGTTAAAACAAACTTGAGCTTCTTGAAGCTCGACTGGTGCTCCTCAGACCACCTGAACCGGACATTCTTGCGTAGAAGTTTACTCAGAGGGGATGCTATCAGGGAGAACCCTCGACAAACTTTCGATAGTACCCCACTAAACCAAAGAAACTCCAAAGTTCAAACACATTCTTCGATTGTTTCCACTCAACAATTGCTTCAATTTTCTTAGGGTCAACTAGGATCCCCTCAACAGTCACTTTGTGTCCTAGAAAAGCAGCTTCAGATAACCAAAACTCACACTTACTAAAATTTGCGTAAATTTATTTCTCACGAAGCGTCTAGAGTATAATACGCAAATACTCGTCATGATCAGTCTCAGTTTTAGAGTAGATCAGGATATCACCTATAAAGACCACGACAAATCGATCTAGATACAGCTGGAAGACCCAATTCATTAAATCCATGAACACCATCGGGGCATTTGTTAAGTCGAATGGCATAACCAGGAATTCATAATGTCCGCAACGTGTTCTAAAGGCTATTTTGAACACATCTTCATCCTTAACTTTAAGGTGATGATAACCTAATCAGAGATCAATTTTTGAGAACACTAAAGCTCCACGGAATTGATCAAATAAATTATCAATTCTAGGCAAAGGATACTCGTTCTTTATCTTTAGTTTGTTCAGCTGATGGTAATCGATACACATTCTTATTGTACCATCTTTCTTTTTCACAAAAAGCACAGGTGCTCATGAAGACATGCTCGATTGTATGAACCCTCAGTCGAGAAGTTCCTGCAATTGTGCTTTCAATTTCATGAGTTCTTTCGGTACCATGCGATAAGGAGCAATGGCCACCGAAACAGTACCCGATAACAAGTCAATTTCGAACTCTACCTCTTTAGTTAGTGCAACACCAGGTAACTTATCGAGAAAAACATCTGAGAAATCCCTGACTGTCCAAATATCGCTAATAATTAGCTTAACCGGTGCGGAATCAGAGATAAAGGCGAGATACACCTCACACCCTTTCTTTACTAGCTTCTCAACCACAAGAGCGGAGATTACATTGGATAAGTAATCTCGTCGCTTACCAATCATCACTACCTCGCTACTTATTTCTGTTCTCAAGATGACCCTCTTAGACGTAAATCCAAGCTAACTCGGTGCTCAACTAACCAGTCCATACCCAGAATCAAATCAAACTCCCCAAATGAAAGCTCCATCAAATTAGCCAGAAACACAACTCCTTCGATCTCTAACGACACTTGTTTAAACACTTTTTCAATCTGAACAGATTGACCCAACGGACTAATCACAAAAATTACACTAGTAGTATACTTAGCCAATACATTTAGTTTTACAAATGCAGTAGTAGCTATGTAAAAATAAGTAGAACCAATGTCAATTAAAGCATAATATGGTACATAATAGATATGAAACGTACCCGTAATAACATCGGCATCATCCTTATCCTCATGACGTCAAGCCGCATAGACAAAAGCAGGCTGTCGAGCCTTAGTTTGAGTCGTACCTCTATTTGGTGCTCGTCTACCTCGACCAACACTACTGCCAGCTCTACCACAACCCCTAGTCGGCTATGGTATCACTCTCAGAAACTGCACAATGCTCGTAACTGTAACCAATGCCAGAGCTGGCATCTGATCAAATCGTTGTGGACACTCTCGTACCTTGTGCTATAGTGACCCATATTAAAGACATGCTTTTGTCTTCCTCTAGCACTCGTCTGCGTGGCGTCTCTTACAATAATCACAGCGTCCCACCGCATTGGATCCTACCAATGCCTCAACCCTCAGAGGCCCATCAAGTCTTGCCCATTTCTTAGGGCGTAAAAAAGTACCAGTGAGTTCGATCTCTCTCTTAGCTCTACTATGAGCCCTCTCTTGCTCTTTCCTCTCGCTCGCAGTGTGCTTAACCTCCTCAATAGCCTTTACCTTATTGACTAACACAACAAAGACTCGCTCCCTTTGGGAAGCTATTAGAACTCTCAACTCATACCGTAAACCCTCCTCAAATCTCACGCACTTGTCGTGCTCAATAGTGACTAGTGCTCGAGCATACCTTCTCAATCTTAGAAACTCAACTTCGTATTCAACTACAGACCTTTCTCCATGCTCCAAACTCATAAACTCCCGACGACGAGCCTCAATGTATCTGGCTTCCACATACTTATCTTGGAAAGTACTCTTGAAATAATCCTAGGTCACTAACCTAGGCTGAGCGCCTTGCCCGAGGGTCAGCCACGACTGGTACGTCTCATCCCAAAGTTATGGTAAGCCCACTGGTATGCCTCATTTCGACTATATCGATGTGCAGTCTATGTCATCAATTATACGTTCGATTGCCTCGAAACAGTATCCATTATACGGGTACTAGCGACCCTTTTCAGCACGCGTAACATAGCTCGGGACATAGGATCATCCTCAATCGACTCAGTTTGAGATCTCGTCTCAATAGTAGGAGTACCAACGGTCTCGCCGGTCTTCGAGATGGGAATGCTTCCCATGAAAGATGACTTAACTCGAGCTCTTCCCCGATGCCCACGCATTTCGCATCCACGACTTCCTCGTGAACTCATCTGACAATGTCTACAATACCAAAAGTGCACAAATCAGTTCAAGGTTTAATCAGAATTTCCCAACAAGCTACGTCAGATAACAATTCAATCATAGATCAGCTAACATAGTACAGTATGCATTCGAACATTTTAAAAGATACTTAAAGGCACGACTTGAGAGACTCAATCTTTCTAAATTAGTTATTCAATTCCTACTCTAACATAATCACATTCTAGCTTCATAAGTAAACCCACTACACAGTCCGAGTGTTATTACACTTGGCTCTAATACCACTAAATGTAACACCCTAAGCCTGACTTAAACGAAACGAAAAAGTCCAGAACGTTACAATGTTACCACAAGGAAAATATACCAGCTTATATAAAGAAATCCATAGTTTAAGTCATAATCACAAGTTCGTTAAACACAAAGCATAAATCCAACAGCAAGTTAACAAGTAAACACATGTCTCAAAATTTTCAACCCTAAATTCCAACGGTAGCATACTACTAACTTAGCTATAAACATCTATAAGTCTTAGCATGACCGAGTTCCTCCTGTACAGGCCGTTAAGTCTAAGAAGACCCTAAAACACCATTACATAAGTCAGTGTGAAACACAATGATATTTTATGTATCTCGTTAACATAATCTATAGAAACATTTATCCAGCTCTATAATCAGATTCACAGATCTCAACCAATTAAATAATTGGATCACAGTTCATTGGTACTCTAGCTGTGTTTGTAGTGTCACGGCTAGTTCAGTAATAATATTGCAGTGTTTCAGTGCCACTACTAGTTCAGTAGTAGTATCGTAGTGTTTACAGTGTCACTACCAGTTTAGTGGTAATACTGCACACGATCTGTCACACGGCCATGTGCTAGCCCGTGTGTGACATACGACCAGGCACACACCCGTGTGACCACTACACTTGAAACTGCAAAATAGTATATTCACACAGTCTGATACATGCTCGTGTGCCCAGGCCGTGTGGCACAAAATAATATGCTCACACAGTTTGATACACGCCTGTGTGCTCAGCCCGTGTGTCTCCTGTACTCTATTTTCAAAAAGTAATATCCACACGCGGCCTGGCACACGACCGTGGATATAGTCTATGTGTCTCCTGTAGCTTGTTTATATGGCACAAGGCTTAGACACACGCCCGTGTGCCCTCGAACAGTAGCGAAACTAGGTAAAATACAAAAAAAACGTAGAAATGTTGAGAGAATTTGATGCCTTACCTGAAGTATAACGAGATAAGGTTCCAAACGCTATTCCAAAGCCTAAACCAAGTTCCAAGTAACCATTTCAATAATTAACACACACACACCCAATTGGTCAACATTCAATTATATCGCTACTTCAAACAATTCACACGTTAATTCTCACCTTTGCACGATACCATAACCCCAAATTATGACATCGCAGAAGGAGTGCCGTTATGATCTACACCTAAAGGGAAAAATAAAGATGCACTTAAATAACGAATTCCTCAATTTCAATTAACCATCACTACCAACGTTTAGATAACAATACGAAGGTTCCTCCAAAACTTACGGTTTATCGCTTCAAATTACAAGGAGACAAACAATCACGTCAATTACAGTTTGGAATGAAAGAAAAATGGAAGGATTGAAAAGCTAAAAGAATAATTCGATGAATTTCTCAACATCAAAGGTAACAAGAGCAAAAGACTAAAGAACGGTAATAGCAAAGGGAAAATTAAACAAGAAGAAATATTTGATTGGTTTTAAATTCCATTTGACGGATGATAGCATTAGAAAAGACCATTAAATTCTCCATATTTAGAGTATAATTTGTTCCCTTTATATTATGTTTAGCATGCATTTTTAGCATTTTATATTTAGTAATTACATTTTCTAAGTCAGTGATGTTGGTTTAAATTTCTTCTATTTTATCTCACTTATGCTACTAATGTCGTTACATTTAGTGTCAGTTTTGCGTCTTGAGATGTCAGTGCAAGGATCTATCTTAGAAGATCAAAGCAAGAAAGAGCTCAAAGTTGTCGCTAGAAGTTTGATCTAGAATTGCGCCCAAACATGTCACCGCATAAGTACTTCCAGATTACATCAGAGATTTTTCTGTGTGAACATATTCAGAAGTACCAGTGCATGAAGATGTCAAAGTTGTCACAGCAAATTAAAGAATACATTTGCGTCTAGAAATGTCACGACAACCTGCAACTGCTTTCTACATACACTAGATTTGCATGAGTGTACAGCTAGATTAACTAACTTGTATAGCTGCAAGGAAGTTAGATCTGAGAAAAGAAGGACACCTGTACTAGGCAGTGAAGATAAATACTGAGGAGAGAGAGAAGAGAAGAGGGATCTGGAAGCTCGTGACAAATTAATTCCATTCAGATTTTTCTTAAGCTTACTTTCACGGCAGCTTAAAATTCCTAGATAGTAAACTAATCCGACGAGAAGGCAACATCTACTCTCGACAAGGAGTGTTCTAAGTACGACGCAAGAGGAGCATTTACGGAAGAGTTCTAGTAGGCTAGGAATAGAATGCTTTAACTTGTTCTTTAATTCCTTTTACACGCTGATAAATTCTAATGAACTTAATTATGAATGGAAATACCTGTTAATTTTAGATCTATTTTGATTTTTGCTCAATTCTTCTTATTTGTTTATCTTTGGATTTAATTGCTTGATCACGGAAGTGTTATTGCGGTTGCTGACACTGGAACGTGCAGTGACATGTTAAATTAACAAGCAAGACAACGAAAGTTGCTTGAGGCACGAAGGAATTCTGGCCACTTGTTCTCGAATGCAAAGCATTGCTAGCACTGGAAGGTATGGTTAATGTGAGTGTTTGGGTCTTTGATAAGCAGAGAGTTTGAAAGGAGTGAGATCTCATTAATTATAATTGCGTCGACAATTTATCAATCATTTACCTTGTATACACATTTAGTGGTTGTCAACTTATCAAGTCTGGGATCCCCTCATTCCTTTATTATTGTTTTACATTTTTAATTTCTTAAATTGCCTTGACAAAATACCTTCACCCCTTCATTACATTTTCTTATTCAATTGCTCTGACATATTATATCACAGTATTACAATATTTGCTCTGACAGTTTTAATTATTATATTTACAGTTTTTGATTTAATTGCACTGACATTATTCCTGACAGTTCTTCTTATTCTGACCTCTTTTGCATCAACAAATTTAAGCATAGACAGCCATCTCTGTGGGATTGATATCTGATAGCTTATACCTATCAACTATACTTGCATCGACAAGTGTTCACTTGCACAATTTCTGTGACGTTCATAGCGCGATCAAGTTTTGACACCGTTGTCGAGGATGGCGTTTGTTTAATGTTTATTTTTGTAGTTGTAATTTTTTTTATTGACCTTTATCTGTTACTAATCTACTTTTATTTTTGGTTAATTCTATTCAATTCTCTTTTAGGTATTGCATGACCACTAAGAGAAATCCTGACAATATTGCTGGCTTAGATCTGAAAATTGAAAGAACCATTCGAAAGAGAAGACAAGAACAAAGAAATATGGCATTACCTAGAAATAGTGCCATACCACAGTTGTCACCACAAAATCTAGTTCCTCCAATACAACCACAAAATGTAAATAATCCATCGCTGCCATAAGAAGAACAAATACATAACAGAACAATCAGAGACTTTGTTGTTCTTATGTTAGATGACTTACAACTAGGGGTTGTTAGACCAGCTATCCAAGCTGGGAATTTTGAGTTAAAATCGGTTATGTTTCAGATGTTAAATTTGAATGGGCAATATGCTGATTTACCTCATGAGGATGCGAGAGAATTTTAAGTCTTTTCTGCTAATCTGTGCTTCTTTTAGTCAGCATGGTGTTCCTGATGACGCCTTGAAGATGTAAGTGTTTCCTTATTCATTACAAGGAAGGGCTCGTACCTGGTTTCTTGGATTACCTGCTGGATCTATTATATCGTGAAATGCACTTACAACTCAATTTGTTTTGCAGTTTAATCCACCCATAATGAATGTTCGATTGCGGAATGATATTACTCCTTACCATTAGCTAGATGATGAGAACCTGCATACTACATGGGAGCACTACAAAACTTTGCTTCGACGTTGTCCCGTGCATGGAATCTAATAAGAAACACAGATCGAAATTTTTTACAATGAATTAAATGCGTAAACAAAAATCTTTTCGATACATCTGCAAAAGGTCTCTTGTTGGATTGTACTTATGATGAAGCTATGTGAATTTTGGAAAGAATCACACAAAATGATTATCAATACCCAATTTCTCGAGCTGCTCAAGTAAAAACGAATCCTAGAGTTATTGAGTTAGACGCCATATCAACTTTAAATGCATAGGTATCTTCGTTGGCTAACATGATCAAAAACATGAAAGGGACGAGTGACGTTGCCCTATTCAAGTAACCCAGCAGATGGATATCCCGACATTTAGTTGTGAAATTTACGACGATAATCATAGCTATAAAGATTGTCCATAGCATGTCGAAAATGCATTTTATGTCAATAACATCAAAGGAAACTCGTATGGTAACTCTTAAAACAGTTCAACTAGGACTCAACAACCTTGGAGGAATCAAAATGCGTCCACATTCCAATATGGATATTCCTCAAGTCAAGGACATTTTCGACAAGAGAGTTACAATCAACAGCAGTAGAATTATAACCATAATCCTCAAGTGCATACGCATCACGATCAAATGGAGCCACATACTCAGATGTAGTCACATGCTCGTATGCAGCCACAGCAGACTGCAATGCCAAATATAAACATGCAAGGACAGCATCAACAACAGTAACAACAGTATTCTCAACCAAGATTGAATCCATTAGCTACCCTTGAGGCTTTGATGCATGACCATATTACAAGAACTGAAGCTATTGTGCAGGGAAATTCTTCTTCCATCCGAATGTTGAAAGCACAATTAGGACAACTAGCTTCTAATATGAGCACGATACCACCAGGTGCCTTACCCAGTGATGTTAAAAATCCAAATCAAAAGGGGAAGAAGCATTGCAAGGCTATTACTCTTCGGAGTGGAAAGAAAATTGTTGAACAAAGCAGTAACTCTAATACAGCACCTGTCAACGCAAATGAAACTAAGTAGAAAGAAAATGTTGTATCTGAAGAAGAAATAGTAGAGATAAATGAGCAGAAGCAACCAGCAATTACACCCATGCCAATCATTCGACCTTCAAATTTGTCAACGTAACTACCAATATCGATGCAGTTGGTGTTGTGTCACAATAGCCTAATGTCTCCATACCTTTGTCGTTTCTCTAACGATTCAAAAGAAAGAACATGATAGAGAATACCAAAAGTTTTTTGCCACCTTGAAACAATTATATGTTAATATACCTCTCGTTGATACTCTTGTACAGATTCTTAGTTATGGGAAATTTATTAAGGAACTTTTGTCAAAGAAAAAAAAGTTGACCTACATCGAGACAATTACGCTAACATAAGGTTGTAGCGTTGTACTGACAAATAAATTGTCACCTAAGATGAAAGATCCTGGTAGTTTTACAATTCCGTGCTCCATTGGAAATTATTATTTAGGCAAAGCTCTTTGCGATCTAGGAGCAAGCATCAACATTATGCCCTTGTCAACATTTAGAAAATTGGGAATTGGTTACATGAAGCCCACTACAGTGACATTACAACTAGCTGATAGATCTTTAGCATAACCTGAAGGACAGATTAAAGATGTTCTCATCCAAATAAATAAGTTTATGTTCCTAGCAGATTTCATCATACCAGATTATGAAGTTGATAAGAGAGTACCCATAATTTTAGAACGCCCATGTCTTGTTACAGGTCGCACTCTTATAGACGTGTTCAAAGGTGAGTTAATCAAGCAACATAATGATGAACACGTTACATTTAATGTCTTCGAAGCAACTCCCTGCAGGAGTAAAGAGCAATGTCACCACATTGATGTCCTGGAAGAATTAATTGCAGAAGAATTTAATGAGCGTAGTTCAATAGCGCAAGAAGAATTTGCAATGACATCCGAAGAAAATTTTCTATCTGATTACGACCACAAGGTTGAGGCAAATATTTGTGAGTTTAGACATGGTTGGCAGATGGAATCCTTGGATCTGACCAATAGGACGATCCTGTTTTCAAGCCACCAGTTAAAGAAGCTCCAACTTTGGAGTTGAAACCATTGCCAACGCATTTAAAATGTGTTTTTCTTGGTGACAATGATACCTTGTTAGTAACCATCTCCGCAAATCTCAACGCAAACCAAGAGGATAAATTAATCGGAATATTAGAGCAACACAAGCGTGCCATCGCCTGGAGCATTACAGATATCAGAGGCATTAGTCCCTCTTTTTGCATGCACAAGATCAAGCTAGAAGATGAGGGAAAGCAGTCTATTGAACAGCAACGTAGATTAAATGAGAAAATGAAAGAAGTTGTGAAAAAAGATATCATAAAATGGTTGAATGCAGGCATTATTTACCCAATTTCTGACAGTACGTGGGTAAGCCCGGCTCAATGCATTCCAAAGAAGATTGGTATTACGGTGGTAAGCAATGACAAAAATAAATTGATTCCTACTCGTATTGCTACCGACTGACGATTGTGCATGGACTATTATCGTTTGAATGTTGCCACAAAAAAAGATCATTTCCCACTTCCATTCATTGATCAAATACTGGACAGGCTAGCTGGTAAGGCCTATTACTGTTTTCTTGATGGGTATTCTAGCTACAACCAAATTGCAATTGCGCTGAAGGACCAAGCAAAAACAACTTTTACTTGTCCATTTGGTACCTTCTCTTTTCGCCGAATGCCATTTGGGTTATGCAACGTACCGGCCACATTTCAAAGGTGCATGATAGAAATCTTTTCCAATATGATTGAGGATTAGTTGGAGGTATTTATAGATGACTTCTCTGTTTATGGTCACACTTTTGATAAATGCGCTGACAATTTAACTAAAGTTTTGAAGCGATGCGAGGACACTAATCTGGTGCTAAATTGGGAAAAATGCCACTTCATGGCAACTGAAGACATTATCCTTGGGCATCGTATCTCTCGTTAGGGCATAGAAGTAGATAAGGCCAAGGTAAAGATTATTAAGAAGCTGCCCCCACTTACCAATCTCAAGGGAATAAGGATTTTTCTCGACCACGCAGGATTCTATCGACGATTCCCGTGATTTCTCAAAAATTGCAGAACCTCTCTACTCCCTGTTGGAGCAAAATAAAAAGTTTTTGTTCGATGCTGCCTGTCTGGAAGCATTTGTAAAAGTTAAGCAACAATTAGTGCAGGCACCTATTGTCGTTGCACCGGATTAGTCACAACCGTTCGAAGTTATATGTGATGCAAGCAACTATGCTGTAGGTGCAGTGCTTGGGCAACGCAAAGACAAGATATTTCATATAATTTATTATGCTAGCAAAACTCTTACTGAAGGGCAATTTAATTATACAACCACAAAAAAAGAATTGTTTGCAGTAGTTTTTGCATTCAACAAGTTTCGTTCGTATCTTGTCGACGTAAAAGTTATAGTTTATACTGATCATTCTGCATTGAGATACCTCTTTGCCAAAAAAGATGCTAAACCAAGGCTGATTAGATGGATCCTGTTATTACAAGAATTTGATGTTGAAATTAAGGATCGAAAAATCAAGTAGCAGACCATTTATCTCAATTGAAATTTGGGAGTGAAGATGGAAACATCACAAATTGTCAACGCATTCCCAAACGAGAAGCTATTTTCTATAAATGCATCCCCATGGTATGCAGATATTGTCAATTATTTGGTCTGTGGAAAACTACCATTAAGTGCAAATGGTCACCGAAAGGTCAGATTTTTCGCGATGCTACAAAATACTATTAGAATGAACCATACCTGTTCAAGGTATGCATCGACAATATTATTCGTCGCTGTGTTCTTGAAGAAGAAATGCTCCCTATCCTGAAGCATTACCATGATGCTCCTTATGGAGGTCATTTTGGTGGTGTTAGGACTGCTGCAAAAGTCCTTCAGTTAGGATTTTATTGGCCAACATTGTTTCGAGACCCATAATTTTGTTCAACAATGCGATAAATGTCAGCGCACTGGTTCGATATCTCGATACAACGAGATGCTACAACAGTCTATCAAGGAAGTTGAGCTTTTCGATGTCTGAGGTATGGATTTCATGGGACCATTCCCCCAATTCTTTTAGAAATGTTTATATTCTGGTCGCTATCGATTATGTTTCAAAGTGGGTTGAAGCAATAATTTTTCTTAAAGATGATACTCGGACAGTGTTGAAATTCTTTCACACGTATATCCTCACTCGATTTGGCACACCTAGAGCATTAATTAGTGATCAAGGCACTCATTTTCATTGTAATCAAGTTGCGATAGCATTAAAATGTTATGATGTTAAACATCAAATGGAAACCACATATCATCCGCAAACCAATGGCCAAACTGAAGTATCCAATCGGCAAATCAAAAATATTCTAAAAAAGGTGGTTAATCCATCTAGACGCGATTGGTCTTCACGGCTCAATGATGCATTGTGGGCGTTTCGCACAGCATACAAAACACCATTAGGAATGTCATCGTATCACTGGTTTTTGGTAAATCATGTCACTTGCTTGTGGAACTTGAACATAAAGCCATGTGGGCAATTAAACAAGTGAATATGGATTACGATGCTGCTGGACAAAAGAGATTGTTAGACATTTCAGAACTAGAGGAAATTCAATGCAATGCCTACGAGAATGCTGTAATATACAAAGAAAAAATGAAGCGATGACATGACAACATTATCTTGTGGAGACAATTTTCTACAGGCCAGTTAGTTCTTTTATTTAATTCACGTTTAAAACTGCATCCAGGTAAATTACGTTCCAGATGGTCAGGGCCATTCGAAGTTGTCGAAGCATTTTCTCATGGTGCAGTGACAATTAAATATTTAAATGATAGGCACCAATTCAAGGTAAATGGCCAACGATTGAAGCACTATCTCAATCTAGACAACCATGAGCAGAACGAGACCATTAACCTGGTCACATTTCTTTAACATGTCATTACATTTATTCTATTTACTTTTTGTATTTTATTTTATTTCAACTCTCTTATTTAGTTCTTTGCCGAAATAAAAGTTATCCTTTTTGTCGACGCACATAAACATAACTTATCGATGCATTTTAATTGCTGACTCACCACTGTGAAGCGTTTCAAGAAAGAATCACGTCGATTGATCCTCACTACTCCCAACCGTTGGATCGATTCGGAAAAAGGACAATCCGTGTCATTGCATTTGTTGGATGTAGACACAGTGTCCTATCACTGCAATGGAAATCATCACGCCTCTTCATCTTCATCCTCTATAAAACACCCCATTGTGCCGACGGTGTTCTGCACAACCACATCCACCATTGTTGCTGCAAACCTTTCTTTTCTTCAATCTTCAAATTTCATGCTATTTTTAATCTCTTTCTCTTATACAGCCATGGTTAGAACTAGAGGAGTAAAGACCCCTTCTAAATCAGTCTTTGAATCATCTGCGGCGGTGGTTCGTAACGCCGAGCAATCGCCACCCAAAGACCCAGTACTGTTTCTTACCAAAGCTGCCAAAGACCGTTTCCATGACACTATGTTGAAGTGTAACTTCCACCCAGAGTAAGGATTCCAACTGTCTTCAATACTCACACTGGGAAAACAAGTCAACAGAATCATCTCGCGCCTAGGTTGGGAAAAATTTTGCGATCATCTTGAAAGATATTCCCCGTCTTCGTCCGTGAATTCTACACCAATTTAGTTAATAAGGAACAGGAATTCGTCTTTGTTAGAAAGGAGCTAGTGCCATGGGGCGCTGCCCATATAAATGCCCTGTATAACATCATTGAGGGGGAGGATGAGCATGTCGCTTTCTTGGAATAATTGACAAAGGAATGTACTAATTCGTTAATGGATGATCTATGCATTGACGGTGCTGTTTAGACAGGCAACAACCCCAACAACTATACAATGCATCATCGTTTCCTTATGGTTCAAAGCAAAGTCTGGTTCATTTTCGTCAACTACCGCCTATTGCCCTCCACTCACAGCATCGTGGTGACTTTAAATAGAATGTGTCTCATACATTCAATCATCAAAGGCCACCGGATTGATGTCGGTGCAATCCTCTATCAAGATATTGTAGAGTCTACAGCGAAGCAAACAAGTATATTGCCATTCCATTCTCTTATCATGCAGTTGTGTCAACAGACGGATGTTGTGCCTCGCGAAGAGGAAGAGTTCTTGCAAAATAAAAGACCTATTAATGATGTCTCAGTTGAGCGCATGACGAGGGGGCAAGAAACCCCAATGGCAAAAGAAGCTGCTCAAAAAAAGAGAAGAAAGGAAAAGAAAAAAGACAAGCAACCTCATGCTCCCACAGATCCTCAACTTTGGAGGAAACTTAAAGAAATTAAGCAGTTGGGTGACCGAATGAGTATCCAACAAATCAAACTTGTCGTCGTAGTTGAGGACATGGAGCACTCACAGAACTTATTCTATGCATACACCAAGGCATGGAATACTGCAATCGTCAGCACACTACGCAGCATAAGCAAGCAGCCCTTACCAAATTCCCAGTGTTTCCCCCTATCATCAGGGAGGCAATACCATCAATCGAGAAAGCCGCTTCAGAGGGGAAGGATCACTTTGTTGAGTCACCACATATGGTCGACATTTTTGATAATGAGGACCAGGATGTGAATTCAATGAATGTTGAGGAATGTTTTCGCAATATTTCTAGCCTCTTTGAAGATGAATTTTCTAACAGTTTAGGGGCAAATATGGCAGAGAAGAAATTTGCTGCTGCAGAGAGGCACACGACCATGAAATCTGTGGGTATTGAGGAGGAGAAGGAAGAAGAAAAAGAAGACTAAAGAGAAGAAGAGAAAGAGGAAGTTCCTGTCGCGACAAATTTACTTGAAGAATTTGTCACCGCACCTGACAATGTGGGTGCAACTATTGAAGCCCTGGTGCCATCTGTTGCGAGTCAGGCCGAGGCTGTGACATTCAATAATAACGATTTTAATCCTTTGACTATAGTGCCTTATGTGGCACCCTTTGCTGAAATTCATCCTTCTGATGTCACAGTCGATAAAGCCTGCACACAACTGAACCTGGAGGAACAATTCACCGCCCCGATTAATCCAACAGAAAGGAAACGTAAGCGCAAAGATAAAAAGAAGCGCAAGGAGAAGCGTCCCAAGAAGAAGAAAAAGACCAAGGCAGCCACATCTTCGACTACAACACACTGAGTTAGTTTTTACTTTTCAGTAGTTAGTCTAGTTTCATGCATATCACGTAGTTGTCATCACATTTTTATTGTCACAGCATTTTATTTGTCAATGCATTTGTATTGTAGTTGCATTTCCATATATATTTGTATATTATTGTCAGTGCATTAGGGACAATGCAGACTCTAAGTTTGGGAGGAAACGTGTATGGAATGGAAATGCAATTGCATCCACATTTTTAAGCTATTATTTGTCCTTCAGTTTAATGAAAATATGCAAAGTTGTGAAAAATGTGAGTACGAATTTATTTTTTTCATTTGATGCTTAATTCTTGAAGTATTTGAGATGCTAATGCGTGAATTGGATGAAACTGATTGAATGTTGTATCCTTCTATTTTTTGATGAATGGTTGAATTTGCATTAGTAACAAATGAGTAAGATCATTATTTGAATCTTGGAATAACTTGCCATCCGCAGCTTTGTATATAATTATAATTACTAATAAAAGGCACTCTAATGTGGGTGCATTGTGACTTATCAAAGGGGAACACTCCAATGCAAGTGTTAAAAAAATCTGGCCAAAGGCTGTCACTGCAAGAGTGTGTGTCAGCGCAATTACATATTTCCTAGGGGTTTGTTGCACCCCATCGTTACTGCTCAGGAACAAGGGTATAGTAATGCAATGACATCTCTCAGTTGCATAAAATAAAAGAGAAAAAAAAAAATCTGATAATATATATATAATAAATGTTGTATTGGTTAAGAGGATTCAAGATTTAAAGCATGATGCTAGCATTAGTGAAGTTACAGTTTTAATTATTCATACCTATAAATTATCGGTGCAATTTTCTATCATATGAATGTAATTTATATACTAGGATCTCAAAAATTCAAGTTGCTAGAATGATTATTGCTTTGACAAGAATTTTGCTATGACTTTGCTAGCTTTTGTTTACTTGAGGACAAGTAAAAACTCAAGTTTTGGGGTGTAATAGTATTAGAAAAGACCATTAAATTCTCTCTATTTAGAGTATAATTTGTTCCCTTTGTATTATATTTAGCATGCGTTTTTAGCATTTTATATTTAGTAATTGCATTTTCTAAGTCAGTGATGTTTGGTTTAAATTTCTTCTATTTTATCTCACTTATGCTACTAATGTCGTTACATTTAGTGTCAGTTTTGCGTCTTGAGATGTCAGTGCAGGGATCTATCTTAGAAGATCAAAGAAGGAAAGTGTTCAAAGCTGTCGCTACAAGTTTGATCCAGAATTGCGCCCAAACAAGTCACCGCATAAGTACTTCCAGATTACATCAAGGATTTTTCTATGTGAACATATTCAGAAGTACCAGTGCATGAAGAAGTCAAAGTTGTCACAGCAAATTAAAGTATAAATTTGCGTTCAGAAATGTTGCGACAACTTGCAATTGCTTTCTGCATATACCAAATCTGGATGAGTGTACAGCTGGATTAACTAACTTGTACAGCTGCAAGGAAGTTAGATCTGAGAAAAGGACACCTATACTGGGCAGTAAAGATAAATACTGAGGAGAGAGAGAAGAGAATGGGGGTCTGGAAGCTCGTGACAAATTAATTCCATTCGGATTTTTCTTAAGCTTGCTTCCATGGCAGCTTAAAATTCCTGGAGAGTGAACTGATGCGACAAGAAGGCAGCATCTACTCTTGACAAGGAGTGTTCTAAGTAAGACGCAAGAGGAGCATTTACGGAAGAGTTCTAGTAAGCTAGGAATAAATGCTTCAACTTGTTCTTTAATTCCTCTTAAATGCTGATAAATTCTGATGAACTTAATTGTGTATGGAAATACTTGTTAATTTTAGATCTATTTTAATTTTTGCTCAATTCTTCTTATCTATTTATATTTTGATTTAATTGCTTGATCATGGAAGTGTTATTGCGGTTGTTGACATTGGAAAGTGCAGTGACAAGTTAAATTAACAAGCAAGACAACGGAAGTTGCTTGAGGCACGAAGGAATTCTGGCCACTTGTTCTCTAATGCAAAGCATTGCCAGCATTGGAAGGTGTGGTTAATGTGAGTTTTTGGGTCTTTGATAAGTAGAGAGTTTGAAAGGAGTGAGATCTCATTAATTTAATTGCGTCAATAATTTATCAATCATTTACCTTGTAGTCACATTTAGTGGTTGCCAACTTATCAAGTCAGGGATCCCCTCATTCCTTTATCATTGTTTTACATTTTTAATTTTCTTAAATTGCATTGACAAAATACCTTCACCCCTTCATTACATTTTCTTATTCAATTGCTCTAACATATTATATCACAGTATTACAATATTTACTCTAACAGTTTTAATTCTTCTATTTGCAGTCTTTGATTTAATTGCACTGACATTATTCCTGACAGTTTTTCTTATTTTAACCTCTTTTGTATCGACAAATTTAAGCATAGTCATCCATCTCTGTGGGATCGATATCTGATAGCTTTACACCTATCAACTATACTTGCATTGACAAGTGTTTGCTTGCACAATTACTATGACGTTCATAGCGCGATCAACGGAAAAGTACAAAAAAATAAATACACATTCGCGTACGAGCAAGGATTCAAACTCGTGACCAGAAATCAAACAAACAGATGCATAACCTTGGATTCACTAGGCTCATCATTGAAACTAAAATGCACAGAAATCAATTTAAGGCATAAGCTCCAAGCTCAATGTTCAAAAAAAGGAATCGTGTAACTTTCAAAAGACACGACTCGAACACTAGATCTCAAGCGAACAATAAGAGTATTTAACCAATCACACAAGCAATTTCTTTGACACAACTCACATAGAAAGGTTCAAATTTTTGGGGAGTTACAATTAAACTCTTAGAATTTAATGCAAGATCCACTACTAAATGGAAAGGAGTGAAATCCAAACAAGGCCCTACCCTGGCCTGCTATGATATATTGTTGTTGTAATATTTTATAATGCCCCAATTTTTCAAGTACAATAAATGGAACTGTTCTGAGACCGACTGGCAAATGAGACCAATAAAGAGAATTTTTTTAAAGAAATTATAATGATTTATGGTTGGAAATCAATGAAATAAATTTTAGATGTGAAAATATGGATAAAGGATTAGATTGAAAATTTGGAAAAGTATGAGGATTAAGAAGAAAAGTCGAATTATGGATTGATAATGATTTTTTATATTAAATTGACATGAAAAATCTATTTTTATCAAGAAAAGTGAGTTTTTGGGCTAAATGGAACAAAAATAAAAGTATAGAGACCGAATTGAAAATTTTCCATTTTTGACCTAAAAAGGATTAAAATGTAATTTTTGCATGGTTGGATAGTACTATGGATCTTTATGATGTTATGTGAAGATTTAATGTGTTAAGTGCCATAATTGGTATTATTAAGTGAAGTGATAAGAGAGTGATTAAAAGTGACATTTCTCCATTAGAAATATTTTGAGAATTTTCAAGAATATTATATTAAGAATTTATGAATTTATTTTATATGTGTAGAGATAGAAAATTAATGGCAATAGATTTGGAATATTAAATCATTGAAAATTGTGGGTCATTCATTTAAATTTTGGGTTTGACTTTAATTAATTTGATGTGAATAAAAGAGAAAGCGTTGATGTAGTTTATCTTTTATTTTCTTCATTCCAAATCATCTATGTGGCTGTTCAAGATAAGTAAAAACCATCCTATCCCAAAATTAGAATGGTGTGAGTGTCAAAGTTAAACCAAGAGCTTCAATTCACCATTATTGGAGAGGTATTAATAGAAATCTTTCATCCCTTTCACTCAAGTCTAGGAGATAATATTGAGGTTTGAAAATTTAGGATGTAAGATAAAAATTCTTTTGAAATAAAAACATTGTTAAACAATATATTTTTTTGTAGAGAATTTGGGCTTTTCAAATGCATTTTTTTTACTAAACGCAGAAGCATAATTTTTTTAGCTTTTTTGCAAACAAAAGCTTTTTTGAATGTTGAATTACTTATTCACCCACAAACACTCCAACAGTAAGACATTATTATTACACACTTGATTCTTTCAACTTTTGTAGCAGTTTCTACTTTCCCTTCTTTCATTTTCTTAAATAGAATTTGATTTCTAAAGTAGTAATGGGACTTGTCTTTCTTCTTCAAAGATACATCTTTTGATCTTTGTTCCTTCAATGTATGATTTTTTTTTTTTTTTTTTCCTTTTTTTACTTTCTCCTTGAGAGATAAATGGATTTGGTCTCCATCAAAAAATGAGCTGAAACAAAGTTCTATAATTTGCTTGTTTGATTCTCTGGCTAAAAAGAATATGTTCATATATATAATGTTTAACTTGTAAACTATTTTTTAAAAAAATTTTGTGAAATTCATGAACAAGCGTAAATAGTATTGTTGTATGCAGGGGATGATTTATGTATACAAACTATATTTAAAGATTATTTATTTATATTTTAAGAACTTTTTTGTAATATTTATTTTTAATTTTCTATATGTGATCATATATATATATATATAATAGATGAAAAGATATTCATTTCACAAAAGAGGGATGACTGAAAATAATGACCGACTCCGAGAATGAAACAAGTAAGGCTTATTCACAAAGACAATTTAAAAATAGGTGAGGTTCCTCGAAAAAGGAATGGAAGGCTTGAAAAAAGTTTGAAGGCAAAAATATTGATCTAGGGTGGAATCCTATAAAAATAATCGTTGATGCATCGAATGATTGGTGGGAGAGGAAGCTAAAGATCCATTAATAATTTTTATCATTTTTGTTTTTTCTTATTTATGAGGTTTTTGATAATTTTTTATTAAACTATCAAATTATACGTAGGTTGTGTCTAAAGCTAAAAAAATTAGAACTTTGGGCATTGATCTTGAATTCGAAGGGAAGTTGGAACAGATGCTCATGGGGATAGTTGCCACCGGTGATAAAGCATGGGCACCTTCCTCGTGTACTGTCCCTAGTGAATTTTTTGAGGATGTTGACAACGACATACTTGAAGAGAATGAGGAAGAAAATGTGATAAATGATGTTCACATTTCAAATTATGTTTACATTGATGGAAACAATAAAAAAAAACACCTAAGGCAAGAACTTTACATTTTAAACTTGGGAGAAAGAAATCCTCAAAACAAATTAGAGGGGTTGCAAGATCGTCCAGTCAAATTGAAAAATTATGCAATGCAGTTGACAATATGAGTCAAGCCTCAGTTTGATCTTATTATGGATCCATATGATATTCCACAAGCAATTAAAGTGATTAATAGCTTGTCAGAGAAAGTTCTAGAAGCTAGTCCGCTATACTTATTCTCACTGAAATTATTACTCAATAAGGACAAACGAACTATGTTTTTATTAATTAATCTCAAGATTAAAGTTTGGTGACATGTTTTTATTAATTAATCCCAAGACTAAAGTTTGGTGGCTTAAGACGAAAATGGAGGAGAGTTTAATATTTTCTAGTCTTCTAGGGTATTGAGATATTTACTATGTGACTAAAACCATTGTTGCTTCTTTGAATCGATTGTTTGTTGTTTTAAATCGATTATTTGCTTCTTTGAATCGAATCTTCATTGTTTGAATCGATTCATTATTGTTTAAATCGATTCTTTGTTGTTTTACTCGATTCAAACTCCAATAGTAATCTTTGTTTGACTATTTATTTTATGTTCTACTTATTTATGTTAATCCATTTTTTAATCATAGTTGTTTATATTTTGGTTTTTGGATATAAAATTTGTTCACAGGTAATAAGTATGAGTTTATATATTCAAATTACATTTTACAAAACAAAAATACAAGTTATTCATATTCAAATAGATCTTTTCTTCTTTAATATTATCATGTCTAAAATAGATATTTTATCTTTTTAAGAGTACTTTCTCACAACAATATTAAACAATTAAATCTTAAACCAAACTTTTCAAAATCATTTTTAATAAGCACTTTTTCACAATACATTTTAAAATCATTTATCAACAACAATGCTAACCTAACCCTTAATAAACAGTAAAACTTTATCGATAGCAACGAATGAAGAAGAAAATTAAGATTAATTTTTTAAATATTTATTCGTTAAATTTATTAAAATATTTGTACTCATGATGATGTGATATCTCAATTATATTTATTTATATATCACAAAACAAGAACAACTCATTGATTAGAATCAAAGTTGTAAATAGGATTAAAACAACCGGTCAAAGCTGTTAAATAATTAGTACGAGGAAATCCAAGTTTCAAACCTACCATTCTCATTCAATCCTAAACAACGTTCCTGTTTTTGCCTTTTATAAGATCGTACCGTTTCTTTTTCTATCTAAAACTATCTTTTGCCTTTGTAATTTTCAGTCAGTCGTACAGTTAGATCTACACTGGACAATGGCAAGACCTGGTACCAAGATCATACAAGCCAAGCTGGTGGGTATGTCTTACCCGTTTTCTTTATTGTTTGAAAATGGGGATCCACTTGGTTTTGATGCCCCAATCAACCTAAACTCTAGTGTTTTCCCTTCTGATTTCTGTGCTTTTAATAGTCCAAACTTATTGTGTTTTGACTTTACTTGTTCAACATATATCCTAACATGATTTGAGATAATGGAAATTCCATTGAGTGCAACAACAAGGATTAAAAAGGAAATACCATAAATTTTAGAATAATTGCAGGTGCTTGTAGGAGAAATGGGAACAGGCAAAACCAGCTTGGTACTAAGATTTGTGAAAGGCCAGTTTTTCCATCACCAGGTCCCTCCTTGTTTTATTCTATATATATATATATATATATTATATATATGTATTTATATTTGGTGTTGTCATTGAGGAGTTGATGAAATTTGAGTAGTATTGTACATTATAGGAAGCAACGATAGGAGCAGCCTTTTTCACTCAGATATTATCAGTAAGTGAAGCCACTGTAAAGTTTGACATTTGGGATACAGCGGGACAAGAAAGATACCATAGCTTAGCTCCCATGTATTATCGAGGTGCTGCTGCTGCCATTGTTGTTTATGATATCTCAACCATGGTAATCCATCTCACTTTCATCCATTTAAACGCATTGCTTATGTTAACCTATTAACAACACAGACATAGAGTGTGCCCCCAGGTTATTTCAATGCCATATCTCTTATCTTCTTTTGACAGGACACCTTTGTACGAGCAAAGAAATGGGTTCAAGAACTGCAAAAACAAGGTGAGGAATATGATGTTATGTCACTTTCAGTTCATACAAGTTATGTTTTCTAGACACTGTGCCTGACTGGCTCGTGTATATCATGTCTGATATTGGGAGATGTGCTGGCCTACCCAACTCTATGCTTTAACTTTTGCCTGCAAATTGTTCTTGGTAAAGAATGATTGGTTAGCTATAAATCAACAGCTGAGTATTATTTTATATTGCCATGTGTAAGGAAATCCAAAGTTAGTGATGGCTCTGGTGGGAAACAAGTCAGACTTGGACTCAAAAAGAGAGGTTCAAGTTGAGGTATATCCAAAACGCTTCCCTGTGTAGCATAATTATACCATCTCAAGTTACTAAGGGCACACACAAATCTGATTCATTGGCAGGAAGGAGAAGAATTTGCTCAAGAAATGGTATGCTTTTCATGGAAACATCAGCAAAAACTGCAGAGAATGTGAATGAGCTCTTTTATGAAATAGGTAACACATTGTTGATGCTCATTCCATACACCTTTGACACATTTTCATCATTTGCTCCTTGTCTGTGTGCAGCTAAGAAGTTGGCAACAGCTTCCCCTCCCAACCCATCAGGGGTAAATATAAACCATGACGAAACACAGGGAAGAAGAGGAAAGCTATTTTGTTGCATAGGTTGAAACTGATATCCCTTTTAACACTTGTGCACTCTCTCTCTTATTTGTCATTTGCGGATGGCTGATTGTGTAAATTACTTCAAGAATTATGAAAAATATGCTTACAAGCTATCAAAATCGTTGTATATGACTAAATACCGGAACCAAGGAAATACTGTTTCATAGTTGGTATCCATGCTTTTCTTATGAAGTTTTATTACTATGTGCGTTGTTCACTAGTTTTATGAATGGTCAACAAGGACTATACTAACACACACCTTTGAATTGCTTTACTTCAGAGCGGGCAAAAGGACCTATCTTCTAACGCTTTTAATCTTTTTCCAATACATTTCCAGACACAGTTACGATTATAACCCTCAATATCTCCAACATATATGAAAAATCTTTGTAAAAAATTTTAAACATATCCGTGCTTGATAGACTTGATCATAAATCGAGTCATCTGTCCAAGCCCGAAGACTCACCCAAAAAATGAGAGAGTTTGAACTAATATAAATTTGACAAATGAACTAAAAAAAAAACTCATTTTCTAAACAAACCGGACCTTAAATAAGATTTTTAACCCGACACAACCCACACATACCCGCATTTGATGCTCACACTAGAGTTTGAATAACATAATGAAAAAAAACTTTTTCTTTCTTCCTTTCCAATCACTGGTAATTAATTATTGGATGTGAATTGGATTTGGGTGATACTTATGAGTATCCTAATCTAGTATTTACATCGGAATATGTAAACAAAGGTATAAAATACAAATACATTAAAGAAGATGAAAAAACCTAGTTAATCTTATTAGTCTTAGGGAAAGTAAAGAGGTGATTAATCTGTACATTTTGACAAATTCACAGGGGGAGTAAAACAAGAACATAATTATATAAAGGTAGGGGACAACCATGATTAGGGCAACACCCTGGTTTAAACAGCACCACACAAATATCGTTTCCACCTAGAAAGGATTGGGACCTACATCCTCAAAAACATCAAACAAAGGAGCTTTGGTACATGGAGTAAAACTTCATATCTATATATATATATATATACACACATATATATATATGGAGTATCATATATTCACACTCATTTCTGAGTATATATAGAGCACTCTATAAAAAAATGAAGAATCCCGGTAACATAGCATTTTAGAGTTTATCCTATACCCATATAAAGCACATAAAACACATATACATAGAAAATTGCATAAACATACTAGTAAGTTTTATGAGCTATTATTTGGATTCCTTGAACGTGATATGGCCCTTAACTCCCCATACATTTTTGAACAAGCAAAGGCAATAGTTGACATTCCTCTGAAGAGCTCTGGCAACCGAGTTTTAAGGCTCACTAAAGACTTCTCCCTCACCTGAATACATAACCTCCTGTACGCCTCTTCCTCTTCTTCCAACCTGTTTTTCACTGCTTCCACCATATGCTGCCTTTCAGCAACAGCATTTGTTAGGGTTCTCGTCTGTCCTCGTTGGGTCCAACTCCTCCGGTGTTCTTCGCTGCATATATTTATTGTACCAATCCTCAAACTGCCGTTGCTTCTTTGTGAGCTCCTTCCGAGATTCCTCACATTTTTCCTTCAGCTTCATTTCATCTAGTTGATGCTGCCTGATAGCGTCAATCACATGAGCAAAGTTATTAATAGCACTTCTCGCAATCTCATCTGGAAGTTTGTCAAGTTTGTCCTGCCAAGCAAGGATAAGCCTCTGAATAGGTGGACTTTCGACCCTTGGAGGTGAAGAAACTTTCTCCTTCAGACTGCTTTCGATGGGAATGAGATTTAGCCTTAACCAATTGTTCAGGGCTTTTATGTACTGTTTCTGGTGGTCTATAAGCTTACAAAACTGCATGTGCCAATCCTGCACAATCGCAAACAGCTGGAACGTACGCTCATGGTGATGCTCGCTTGTTTCCTTTGGCGATTGAGAGAGGTCCAGATTATCCCTCAGTATAGCCACTATCCTACATTGGCTGTCATGTTGTTCTCGCATGGTTTCCCACATTATCACCATCCTGCAAATTGACACATTGCAACCCACATCATCCAAACTTGAAGCAAGAAAAAAAATTCAATGATTTCATCAAATGTTAAAGCATCTTAGATACACCCTATGCAAATAATGATTGTTAATACTCTGTTTTTACAGAAAAGGGGAACTGCCCTGCCATTCAAATCCTCTCTTGGATCAAATCATAGGCCTTTTTCTGAGAAAGTCTAGTATGGAGTTAAAAAGATGAACTGCAACTTACTTCTCGACGAGCTCAACGAGTTTTGGATAGAGCTGCTCATCTCGTAATCGATTTATCTCTGAAACTGTAGAATCCATGGATTGCATGTCGACAATATATCTGGTGTGTAGATGACTTACAGCTGCTTTTGCCTTTTCGAGTGCCTGAGTGTACCTCGTTTCTTTAGTTTGTTTAGAGTGGCAACCTTCCTTTGGTACTCAAACTTCATCAGCTCACCAGCCTATCCATAAAAAATCAAACCCAAAGAAGATCAAGGAAATGCTTAATTCAAACAAAAGCACGTAAATACTGTCATTTAGAAAAGTGCAGATGTACTGCTGTGAATAACAAAAAAGATATGAATGTTCGTGGAAGCAAAACAGACATTAGCATCAAAGAAAATTGAAAATTAAATGGATAGTAGCAGTATCTTGAACATAAGTAAGCACCAGAATGACACTTTCCTTTTCCTCCAACAAGGCTGCTGCAGGTTATTTCTAGGAAAACAAAATATAATTTGATAGGCCTCATCCTTCATATGTGCTCCTCCTTATAGCCACTTTTAATGTGGGGCTTCTCTAGTTAGGACTTAAGTGACCACTGAAGATGCGATTTCCTTTAGGGAAATGATATACTAGCCAAACTGAACCTTGAATTAGTAACTAAGTTACAGATCTAAGAATGTGCATTTTGTTTTTGGTGTGCTAAGAAAGGGAGCAACAGACTTACATCCCACTAGTTATATACTACAAGAGGATTGGCATTTGGAACAATTACTTGAACATAACATGATGAATGATCTAACAAAAAAGGAGCAAATTACTTCTATGTGAATTACACCATACCTAAAATGACTTGAAAATTTGTTGCTTCACTAGATATAGCTTACTGATGGTCTCTGTCTATCCAAGCATGATTGTGTTCACTTATGATCCAAAGAAAAAGGTTCATGGCAAAGCAGTAACAATCTGAACTATGTTGTAAAAATCAAAATTATTGGCCTAAAGGCAAGTACCAATGGTGCATTTACCCACAATTATAACATCCCTAGCCATTTGGTCAATAACTATTCAAGACAAGGTAACTATATGTACAGGCCGGCCCATTGACTGAGTTTCAATCATGCAATAAGGAATAGTAGCATTATAAAATAATTGAATGTCCTATACTGGTCAATCGGCCAAAGAAAACCATATTATGCTGGTTTAATTTATCAAGAAGGTATCATATCATCGAGCATTTCAACCAAGACATTTTATACTATCAAAGTTATGCAACAGTATAGTGGTCATTCAGTAGATAATGAATAAGAGGACAAATGACATAATGATAATAATAATAATATACCTTCACTTCATCATAAAGCTTTTTTTCCCATGCAAGCATTTTATCCAACACAGTGGCATGAGTCTCATTATCCTCTGAATCAAAGTCATCGTTCGCTTTATCAGCAGCATCTAAATTAAGTCCTTTAAATGAACGGTTCCAAGTAATGACACGCATTACTCTCTGTGAGTGATCAATGTGTCCTGCAAAGTATTAACCAAGATAATATACAACCTGTTTAAGCTACATTATGTGAACAAAATAATCACATATTCAATTCCACAAGAAAGGTGAAAAAGAACAAATTTATTGGCCAAATTGTTAGACTTCACCTTATGATTTTGCATTGCTGATCTCTAGTTAATAGTAATTTATGTGTTTATTTATATTTGTACAAACTAGACGGCTAGACTCTAAAACAGAACCGGATAAAATACTAGTCATTCATGAAAATAACAGCTCTCTACAAACTGAAAGCAAAAACTTCTAAGCCAAAGTAGACCGAATCCTATTTAACAAAGTTTAAACTACTGATATGCAGTACTCTCTAGTTCTATGCTTCGTGCAAGTTTCCTAAACAGTCAAAATCCAAATCCTCAAAAGTCCTCATTCTAATAACTCAATGTGACAAAGGATGAAAGGAATGAAAACCCATATTTACTTATAGAGACAGTCAACTAATCTTCTTAGCTTATGTTGCTCCAACTGTTTATTTTTCTTGAAGACTGGTGTTCGATGCAGTTTTTTATATGGATACGGGGGTATGGCCCTCAAAACACCTTTCAAATGCATGAAAAACTTTCAAAATGATTGAACATACCTATACCTGACACATAACCATCAGTCTGAGTAACAAAGTTCTTGGCAAATTCATGCAAGAGGCATTAACATTTGAAACCCAATCCTAGAATTCTCAAGTTGAAATGCCGATACCAACATTATGCAACCGAACAATAACAAAACTTGTCTAAAATTCTATTTATCAATGTAAAGGAGATAACAAAAATCCAAATCAAAATCTTAAGAATTGCAGTGATGCTCAGTTTCATGATACAAAAGTGAAAAACCCCCCGTTACCTCGATTATCAGCAAAATTAGAGTGATAATGCAACCTAGTAGCTTCCAACAACTTGGAAACCTCCTGCGCACTCTCTGAGGCCTTCAAGAAATGATCATCAAGCTCAGTAAACACCTGCAACAAATTAAAACTCACCTTACCCAACCTCTTCTCTACTGTACTACCAACCCCCATTTTCCCACCCTTCTTGCTCCCTTTCCCTACCCCAGACATCGGTGGCACCGGCTTCTCCACCTCCACTGGTGTCTTCAGTCCCTTGTCCACAACCACCTCCTCCTCCCTCGGCTTCTCCTCCTCCACCACCTCTTCCTCCTCAATTCTTGCCGGCATTTCCTCAAACACCTTCCTTTCAACCTCCCCGTTATCCACCCTCATTTCTTCCACCACCCCTAAACTTGGTCCAGGTACACTACCTTCCGAGGGAAAGAAGTAATAGTAAGTCGAATCCTGGGGCGGCTGTGATTGCATTGCACGCGCCTGAACGGTGGTCGATGTCACTATTTCCTCCTCTTCGTCCTCCTCCTCCACCACCTCTCTCCTACTCTCCTACCGCCACTACCACTTCCCCTATAATTCCGGGATTTTCGCTTATCCAACAAACCACCGGCATCCAGGTCATCGTCCTCCTCGTCATCTTCCATGATGGTGGTGCTCGACGTCTCCCTTTGCTTTCCTTTCAACGGCATCTGTATGGGCATACTAGCGGCGCGTTGAATCGGAACGACCGAAACGCCGGAAAGACTGACGGGGGGAGGAGGCGGAGGTAAGACAGGAGGAGGTTGCGGCGGCAGGGGAGGAGGAGGACCGACGAAGGAGGGGCCAGGGGGAGAAGGGAGATTCGGGTTCTGGACCTCACCGTGGGCGTAATCGCTTAAGGCGGCGCCAGTGTTCTTTAAAGACATGGCATAAGCAAAGTGGGCGGCGGCAAAGGCGTTGCGGGCGGCAACCGCTTCTTTCATGAATTGCTTCCGATCTTTGCATCGGGCAACGGCTTCCTCGTTCTCGATCTTCGACTGCGAACAACCCATAATTCCCCCTAGAAAGAAAAGTACCAAAATTGAATCCAATAATTGAATAATCAATCTTCCCCAGTTGTCGAAAGTTGAAACAGAGAGATTCTTACAAGGCAGCTCAAAGTGTTTCGAGAGTGTGAAAAGCGACGTAGTGTTTTGGATACGGAAGAGAAGACAAAGTCAGTCCAGTCCAGTCCAGGGCGGACGGCAGGGTTTCTATTTATTTATTGGATCAATAAATGGAATATAAATTATTAAATTTTATTGGCAGTAAAATAATAAAAATAATAATAATAAGGGGCCCCACCGTAAGAATGGAGTGAGGACTGTAGTGGATCATAGAAGCGAGAGAGAGAGAGAGAGAGAGAGAGAGAGAGAGAGAGAGAGAGAGAGATGCATGTCAATGTCATGTCAGCTGCGCAAACTCAGTCTGACACACAATCCTCTCTTTACTTAACGACTCTGTCAGTAATTTACATCTTGTTTTGATTGTTTGATCATTCTTGCTTATTCACTCAATTGCTTAAAATTACTTCTTCAATATTGGAAATAAATCTATTTTTTTCTTAAAAAAACAATTTTTTTTCATCCTTAAAAACTTAAGTTCGTATATACACTGTCAAAAAATTTAAAAAAATCAATAAATATTATTATATAATCATATCAATATATTAAAAAAATTAATTTTTAATATCATATGTGTTTCATGGATTGACTTTTTAAATATTACAATCATTTCATATTGTTTTACTTTTTTCTTTTTTAAATTAATATTACAGCTTACTTTTTTATACAATTTCAATTTTTGTATATTATTTAAAAATAATATAAAATTATATAAATAATAATAATTAAAAAATGCTTTATTTAAAGACTAATTAAAAATTGAATCCAACGAGTGGTTCAGTGGAAAAGATGATGACGTTCATCCTAGAAGACTCGGATTCAAGCACTTGTATGTGTAAGGTGTGTGTACATTGTCAGAGAGTTAAAAAAATATGAACAGATACTACCATATAATCACACCAGTATACATTAAAAACTAATTATTAATTAAATTCTTCACGATTCAATTTTTTCTCAATAAAAACTAATTATTAATTTCTAAATAAGAAAAAAACGAAATATTTTATTTACAAAATTATAAAAATTTTAAAAATATTTACTTTATTAAATAGTAAATAATTTTTTTAACCAGTAAATACTAATTATTTATAATTTAATCTTATTTAATTTTTTTAATAGTATAAAATTAAATTAATATATTTAATAATAAGAAAACTAATTTAATCAAATCCTTGAAATAGAACAACCTTGCTTAAGACTTATTCAATTAACATGGTTTTGGTTAATAAATTAAAAATAATAAAAATTTGAATCAAATATTTTTATTTTTAATTAATTTTATTTTATGTTATAGAATTATTTATCTTTAAATAAATGAAAATTTTTAAAATTATTATATAAAAATAAAATTTCTTAAATTAAAAAAAAAACCTTATAAACTCAAGGAATTCAAACAGACAAAAAAATTTAAATAAATTTTCTAATATTCCGTTAGGTTTTAAACACCATAATACTGCGTATTATCATAACATAAAATTAAGGCATTAGACATATTTGGATAACTATTGTAATTGGTAGGTTCCATAAAATTGATGTAATTGGAACACTTCAATTGCAGTTTTTAATTTTTAGGGGAGGATGAGAATTGGAGTAATTACACACAAATTCAATTTAAAAATTATTTTTATATAAATTATAAAACTATATTATAAGTATGAACACCTATGAGTGTTTGGTCTGGTTATGGCAAAAAAAATATTATACTATAAGTCCTAAAACATTATATTATAAAAATAATTATATATTTTATAAAGTTAAAACAAAAAATTATATTATTTAAATTCTAAAAAAATTTTAAAGTTATGGTCAAAACTTTTATTGTAAAAAATATTTTACATGTTATAAAGGTGTTATAATATATTTATTTATAAAAAATTATGACCAAGAAGTATGGACATAATTTATTTATGTGTCCATGCTATATACTATAAAAATAATTTTCTAAAGTTATGACAAAAAGATTATATTATTTTATAAGAAATATTATGAAATTTTTTATAATTTATAAAAAATTTTATAAAAGTTATACATTATAAATTTTATATTGTTTTTTTTACTTAATTTATGTAATATAAAAAGAGATAAAATCTAGCATAAGTCTTTTTCGAAATTAAGTTTTCATAAGTTTTTATAATTAAAGTTAGAGACTATTTGGATTGCGAAGTCAAATATTATAAGATTGAAGCTAATTATGCAAATAAAAAATGTTTTCTTTTATCATATCATGGGGTATGATACTATTTGAGAGAATGATACTAGACACAAGAACAATAGATAGCTCGCGAACTTTTTAATTTGAGACATTCAAGGTTTCAAATTGTGGTTGAGAATAAATTATTGTTCTAAAAAAATATTTCTCGTATTAACAACATCATCTTGGTATATCATAAAAAACAAAATCAGATTGTAGTAGCATGTTGCATATTTTATAACTTCAACCATAGGTTGAATTTCGATGATTCATATTTCGATGAATACATGGAAGAAGGAGATATTAATCATTTTAATGATGTAAATTCAAATTCACATGATGATAAACTTGGTCAAGAACTAATTAATGATGATAAAGAGCATATGTTAAATATTAAGAGGAAATAACCCAACAAATATGCACTAAAACAATTAGATAAAATTTCATATGATGTTTATTTTTTTTGTTATTTTTATGAGTAATCGTATTATCAACTACTTTTTAGACTAACATAATTCGTATGGTGATTTGGTTTTAGTTTTTGTTACTTGTTTAGAAATTATTTTTATCATGCTAATATTTTTATAGTAATTAATTTTTTTTAATATAAATTATGTAACTGTGTAATTACAATTTATACTATCAAACATGACATAAAAAATTACGATGTAATTACACTCTCTTAATCAAACATGTCAAAGAAATTAAAATTATTTTTAATTATAATAATTACATTTTCCAAATAAAACCTAAGCAAACTTTAAAAAAAAAAAGCAAAACTTTATCATTTAAAATATATTTGAGATGTTAATGAGTTTTGGTATAAATTAATTTGTGTTTTTGTAAGGTTTAATTGTTGAAATTTGTTAATCGATTTTATTGTAATTGTAGTATTTTTTAAAACTTTAAAATGAATGCTCAATATATATAATTATATAGAGAGATTTATTTCCATATATTTAATTTTTTAAAAACAGAATAAAAAGAAAAAAAGAAAGATGCTGAGAAGGGACGGGACTCTTCTTTCTTTTCATTATATTATTCCACTTTTTCAGCTGGCTCTGCAAGTGGGGTCGGACCCACGCATACTTTACTTCCATATTTTAGAAAGAAGATTTAACAAAAGTATTATCTTGAAAATATAAATTTAAGGGATAATTTAGCTAAATATCTGAATTTTTAATTAGCCTTTTTGATTTTTTTTCAAAAATTAAAAAATATATCGATTTTAAAGTGAGAAACGGAAAGCGCGTTCACTTTCACCCAACGGCTTTTTGAACATTGGTCGGACAATGGTAAAAAATTTAAGGGCCTAACGGTCAATTTTTTTTCTACAAATACCATCTAAACTTTCTTTTTCACTCAAATTCAACTCTTTCAATTCTTTCTAATCTCTCAAATTTTGTTATAAGTTTTCCAATACTCGTTTTAAAATATTAGTTTTTTATAATTATTTTGTATTTTATTCGTTCGGATTAAATTTTCACGAATGGCAATCTCTTTTATTAGTTTCGACGACAAGCACATTTTCGTCGCTCAAGAAATAATGGTAAGAAAAAATTTTAAATTTTGTTATTTTCAATTAAGTTAAATTTAAAGTTTTTGTTTTTAAAATATTTTAAAATAATTTTTTTGTCGTTATAAATAGGCGAATGATCGTGTTTTGAAGGGGTACATACATAATAATTTGGCAACGCCTTTGATCGCCGAAAATTCGTGATTACTTGAAAGAGACAAGATTCTTGCAAACCTCTCATATGCTCGGGGGCTGCAAACTCAATCCTACAATTATCAGTGCATTGGTGGAAAGATGGAGGCCCAAGACACACTCTTCCCATCTTCCATGCGACGAGTGTACAATCGCACTTGAGGACGTAGTGTTACAACTCGGTCTGCCGATGGATTAGCCAGTCATCACGGGGTCAGCGATTGTTCTTGGTAAAGAGGACTTTTGCGTAGCATTATTAGGGAAGGTCCCAAACAAGTTTCAAGGTGGCCGAATAGCGATGAAGTGGTTGGAGACCAATTTCAAACAACTTCCTCAACACGCGACCATGGTCGTCAAAGAATAATACACCTGAGCATTCATCCTGAGGTTAATCAGGGGCATTTTAATGCCTGATAAATCTCGAACTACACCTAGTGAACTTCAAAGAATGTGGACGATTAAGTTGAGGATTAGTCGTGTTGGCCACGTTCTCAATCGATGGTTGTTACTCCTGTTGCAGTCATGAGCTTGGTGGTGACTATCGTTGTAACACTCAAAACCCGAAAACCATCGTTGATTAGGGTTCCGATGTTTTACTATTTATTTATCACTATTCATCTTTACATAATATTATTCAGATATTATTTCTATTAAAAGATTTTATTCCACGCGTTATAAATCATTATTGATTATAAGCACAAATCAATAAGGGCAAAAAATATCATTTCTGACATTTCTGGAGACTTCTATCGATACCTGTTGGACAAGTATCGATAGTTATCAAGTCAGTAAATAGTTCAAGAATAGTGCAGATTTGTACCGATACAAGTGACTCCTCTATCGATACAAGTCTTACCTCTACCGATACTAAAAACTCCAAAGAGCTAAAAATCTTACCCTGCTATTTCTACCGATACAAGTATGCAAACTACCGATACTTCTAAACACATGACTACCAATACTTCTTATTCATCTACCGATACAACCCAAGTCAATGAGCTCTCTCCTCTCTCTACCCTGTACATCTACCGACACATGCATGGGTTCTACTGAAACAAGTATGCAGAATCACACACAATCATGCCACAACACAAGTTTATTAACTCAAACATTCATGAGATCAATATGCATTAAGTTAACACGAAATACATAGATTCCAAACCATATCATAGTGTTTTTAAGTCTATATTCCAACTTACACAACATGCATTTGCTTCATTCATCAACATAACAAGATTTTCTCAATCCAAAGTACATAAACAAAGAAAACATCATCCTAGTACATGACATAAGACTGAGTGATGCAAAAACTACCAACAAACTCTTCGATAATGTGACTTCGAAGAGATGATGATGATCCGAGCTTCAATTAGCAAAATGATCTACAAAACAACAACACCATCTTTAGTAAGCTTCATAGCTTAGTAAGTTTGATAGTTTAAAGAGTTACCAACATTTGTAATAAGCAACTACAGCTCAACCGAGCCAAGATAATCTCATTGTTTCTTGAGTTAAATATAACTTTCATTTCCCTATCTATAGCTTTCTGTTACCAGTACCCGATGCTGCTCACACGAGCTGTCGAGGACTCTCGCAACATATGCGGTTCCCCAGCCATCGGTATGGTGTTTGTTTGTAAATTGTCCCCTTAACGATGCTGCTCACACGAGTTATCGAGAGTACGCATAAAACATAAGTCCCAACATCGAAGGGCCTATAATCCATTTAGGATTCCTATCTCTTTTTCGAATCACGATGCTGCTCACACGAGCTGTCGAGGACTTGCAACATATGCGGTACCCCAGCCATCACGTCGATACTTTTCAACGACATAAAGCCTACTATCTTTTTCATTTCATTTCCTCGATCTCTTCAATGCCAAATGCTTCCGATTTGCTAAACATTGACAATATACATACAAGAAATATTAAGTAAAATTTACATTACGAACTTATCGAACTGGATTGCAGTTTAGGAAAGACTTTAGGGACTAATCCGCCAATTTTCCTTTTCCAAAAATCATTCAATTTCTTTCATTAAAACACTCAATCAAACCATATAACATAATTCGATCCTTTTTGGTAAAATTATGATTTTACCCCTAACCTTTTACTTTTATTCATTTTAGTCCTTAAACACGATACATGCAAAATAACCTTTCCTCTTACACAACCAACACCAGCCGAACAATCATAGGTTTCCACAAGTCCCTACACTTCAATTATTTCACACCAAACACACACAAATTTCTATATTTATCATTTTAGTCCTTAAACCCTAATTTCATCCAAAATCACTTTATAAAAAGATTTAACCTAAGTATCAATCATTCAAATCTATCACAAGCTTTCAAGAACAAGCATATTCAATAATGGAAAATTTCATAACATTTGACAGATTTACAAATTGGTCCTTGGATTAGCTAGATTAAGTTGATACGGACTAAAAAACATAAAAATTACTAAAAACAACTATCATTTGCTTACCCAAATCAAATCTCAAACTTGAAAATAGAAAACCCTAATTTCTTCTCCTCTAGGCCGAATGTATGAAGAAGATGAAGTGAAATTCTCATTTTCTCTTTTTAATTTAGTTTATATACCTAATGGTATTTTTGTAAATAATTGAACTTTCTTAATTAACTTAAGTAATCATTTGTTTAACTTTAATTAATCCCACATATATTTAATATTTTACATTGTAATGCACCCACTAAAATACTTTAGGTCTATTCATTCATTTGATCCCTCTAGTTTATTAACTCTGCTTTTGTACCTTTTACGATTTAGTCCTTTTTGCTTAATTAACTATCTAAACAATAAAATATCTTAACCAAAATTTAATATGATACTCATGACATCACAAATATTTAAATAGCTAATATTTATGACTCGACTCGTCAAAATTGTGGTCTTGAAACCATTATTTTTGACACCACTGAAAATCGAGTTGTTACAACTCTTCCCCCCTTAGAGAAATTTTGTCCCAAAATTTATTACCATTAAATAGGTTAGGGTACTGTGATCTCATCAAAGCCTCTATCTCCCAAGTGGCTTCCTCTAACCGTAACAATTCCATAATACTTTCACCAGCAGTACTCTTTTATTCCTCAGCTCTTTTACTTCACGAGCCAGTATTCTAACCAGTTCTTCTGAATATGACAAATTCGGCAGAATCTCAACCTCCATGGGTGTAATCACATGAGAAGGATCTAATCTGTACTGTCTCAGCATCAAACGTGAAATACATTATGGATCTTTTCTAGTTTCAGTGGTAAAACCAACTTATATGCTACAGGACCAACCCGTTCAATGACCTCGAACTACTCGATATACCGTGGACTCAACTTTCTTTTTCTACCAAACTGCAGCACCTTCTTCCAAGGTGAAACTCTCAGGAAAACTCAGTCTTTCATTACAAATTCTATATCTTTTCTTTTAAGATCTGCGTACGACTTCTGTCAGTCAGGCGCTGCTTTCAAACAATCATGAATTACTCGTACTTTGTCCTCAGTCTCATGAACCAAGTCGGTTCCAATCAACTTAGGCTCGCTCAACTTTGACCAATACAAAGGTGTTCTGCATTTTCTACCTTATAATGCTTCAAATGGTGCCATTTTAATACTAGACTGATAGCTCATGTTATATGCAAATTCTACCAACGGTAAATATTCTTCCCAACTACCCTCAAACTCAAGTATACAGCACCATAGAAATCTTCAAAAATCTGTATCACCCGCTCTGATTGACCATCTATTTGCGGATGATATGTGGTACTGAATTTAGCTTGGTTCCTAAAGCTTCATGCAACTTACCGTAGAACCTCGAGGTAAAACATGGATCACTGTCAGAGATAATAGACGCTGGTACTTCGTGTAGCCATACGATCTCGAATACATATAACTCAACCAATCTCTCAAGTGGATAATCTACTCGGATAAGGTTGAAGTGAGCTGACTTTGTCAATCTATTTACAATCACCCAGATCGAATCTTTCTTTCTTGGTTTTACCGGAAGTCTTATGACAAAATCCGTCGTAACTCGCTCCCACTTCCATTCTGAGATGGAAATCGACTGTAGTAACCTAGATGGTACCTGGTGTTCTGCTTTCACTTACTGACATATAAGGCATCTAGTCACAAACTCCGAAATTTCTCGTATCATGTCCGGCCACCAATACATTTTCTTCAACTCGTTGTGCATTTTTACACTTCCCAAGTGAATAGAATAAGTGCTGCTGTGAGCTTCCGTCAGAATGTCTCGTCTCAAATCTAGATCATTCGAAACACACACCCTGTCTCTTTAATACAACATACCCACTATATTTACTGTAAACTCTGTAGTGGCATCACTTTGTGTCATTAGATACCTCAAACTCTTATGGTCAGTAAACAAATGGCATCTCTTCCCATAAAGATAGTGACGCCAAATCTTTAATGCAAGGACTATAGCAGCTAACTCCAAATCAAGAGTTGCATAATTCTTTTCATACTGCTTTAACTAACGGGATGCATAAGCTATCACTTTCTCATCTTGCATCAAAACACACCCCAATCCATTCAAAGACGCGTCCCTGTAAACAATAAACTCTTTTCCCGACTCTGGTTTCGTCAGGACATGAGCTTCAGTTAACAACTTTTTCAACTGATCAAAACTTTGCTGGCACTTATTAGACCAAATGAATTGGATATTTTTCTGTAGTAACTACGTCATCAACAAAGCTATGATAGAGAAAATTTTCATCAATCGACAATAATAACCTGCCAATCCCAAGAAACTATGTACTTCGGAGACATTCTTTGATACCTTCCAATTAAGAATAGCTGAGATTTTGCTCGGATCAACCCGTATTCCTTCCGAAGATACTACATGTCTCAAAAACCCAACCTCTCGAAGCCAGAATTCACATTTACTGAATTTTACGTACAACTTTTTCTCTTACAAAATCCGTAATACTTCCCTCAAATGCTGAGTATGCTTTGATTCTGTCTTAGAGTAGATCAATATGTCATCAATAAACACAACTAAAAACCTATCCAACTGAGGTTGAAATTACTCTTTTCATCAAATTCATAAATGTTGCGGGGACATTAGTCAACCCAAACGGCATAACCAAAAACTCATAATGACCATACCGAGTCCTGAATGTCGTTTCCATTATATCGCAATCTTTCACCCGTACCTTGTAGTAACTTGATCGGAGGTCTATCTTGGAGAATACGATTACACCTTTTAGCTGATCAAATAACTCATCGATCCGAGGCAACGGGTACTTATTCTTGATTGTCACCTTATTCAGCTGCCTGTAATCTATACACATCAGCATCGATCCATCTTTCTTTTTCACGAATAACACGGACGCATCCTAAGGTGATAAGCTAGGTCGTATGAACCCTCTGTCTAACAATTCTTGCAACTAAGCTCTCAATTATTTTAACTCGGTCGGTGCCATTCTGTATGATGGAATTGAGATCAGAGTGGTACTAGGTAACAAATCAATACTAAACTCTACCTCTCTGATTGGTGACAAACCCGATAATTCTTTTGGAAACACATCTGTATACTCATTAACAACTGGTACTTGTTTCACCTTTGTTCCCGAATCCCGTGTATCAAGTATGTATGCCAGGAATGCTTTACAGGCTCTACGAGCCATCTTCTGAGCTGAAATAACTGAAATCACCCTGGTTTCATTGTTCAATCTGTCGGGCTCAACTGTAATCACTTCACCTGTCGGGCATTTCAAACTAATCTATCTTTGCTTGCAATTTACTACTACATCATGCTCAGATAACTAATCCATACCCAAGATCACGTCAAACTCGGTAAATGGTAATAACATTAGATCAGCAGAAAATTCACAGCCCTAGACTTTCAGTGGACATTTACGACATACCAGATTAACAATGACACTATGACCCAATGGGTTTGAGACTTGTACATTAAATTTAGTCGACTCGATAAATAATTTCTTGTCAGTAGCTAAGGCAGTGCAAATGTATGAATGAGTCGATCCCGGGTCAATCAAAGCACATACAATATCATTAAAAAGATAGAATATAATAGTCACAACATCGGGAGCGGTAGCCTCTTCTCTAGCTCGGATGGCATAAGTCCGTGCAAGTGCTCGAGCTTCCAACCTGCTTACATTATCTCTGTTTTCATTTCAATTTTCACCTGCATTGCTATTCTGCCTTGGGCATTTGCCTTTCTGTGGTGTAATTGGAGGGTTAACACTCCGATCTTCCTTTGCTTCAGAATTCATCAGGCAATTTCGCGTGAAGTGATCGGTACCTTCACATCGAAAACAAGCTCCCTTAATCAATGGGCATTCACCTGAATGAATTCTTTTACAATGTTTGTACACTGGTTTTGGTACATTACGAACACTAGCCACATTGTCAGCTAGTCGATTCTAAAATCGAGATTCTGGTGGTCTTGATCAGCTCCTACTCAAAAAGTCGGAAGAGACTATTCCTCAGACTTCACTATCTTTGAATTTCTTCGGTGGTAGCATTGAGAAGGTTCTAGTAGATTCTTCTTCCCGAAATATTGAAATCTTTTCTCTCTGTTTCTTCTGGTTGTATACTTCCTCTATTTTTTGTGCTCTATCTACCAAACCGACAAATGGCCGTATTTTTGAACCACCTACCATCATTTTTATTTCATCATTCAAATCGTCCTCAAATTGGACACACATAGCCTCGTCTGTAGGTATAATCTCCCGTGCATATTTGTGTAGTAATACAAACTCCAGTTCGTATTCTACTATAGTATTGTTTCCCTGTCTCAACTCTAGAAATTCTTTCTTCTTTTTATCCAAATACCTCTTGCTGACATATTTCTTTTTAAACTCCGTCTAGAAAAATTTCCAAGTAACCTTATTTTTCGACATCACTGCTACAATCATTGCCCATAATTATAATCTTCGTCTTTTAGCAACAAAATAACACACCACACATAATCTTTAAGTGGACAAGCCATTTCATTCAGTACCCTTTAGGTGTTTTCCAACCAATACTCAGCTCTAGATAAATCACCCTCTGCGTTTCCACGGGATTCTTTCGTCCCATACTTTCTTACCCTATCCGTTGGAATACGATGCTTCTGTTCTATTATAGGAGGAGGTGGAGGCATTACAGGAGGTACCGCAGATCGGGCAGAAGGCTGTGCAGCTGAGGATGGAGGAGGTGGCGCCATACGATTATTCTGCATAAATTCTTAGAACCACTGTCCCATTAAGTCTAAGAACATGTTTTTGGCTTTGCTTTCTATCATCGACAAGATAGGTGCCTCATGACTAGCCCCGAAATCACTCGTCGGATCATTATTATTTACTTCTTCGTTGGTTTCATCTCTTTCAGAATCAAGTATCTTTACTTTTATCTGCAAAAACTATGGTTAAATCAAATTCATTTGTATCACACTATCATAAGTTCATATGGCATGTACTACTAAATCATTTAATACAAGGGTAAACTACAAAAATAGTCACTTTTGTTTGCCTCAGGTTACATTTTAGTCACTTATGTTTGAAATGTTACGTTTTAGTCACTTATGTTAGTATTTTATTACGAAGTTATCATTGTGCCGTTAAGTTTTATAATCTCCCTAACAGTAATCCTACGTGGCAGTCCAACTAGATTTTAAGTGCCAACTTGGATTTTCGAATGGAATGAGAATAAATTTTTAATTAAATAAAATTAATTAATTAAACATTTTAAACCCTAAACCTTAACTAAAAAAATCCTAAACCCATTTCCACACACCTCTCTTCTTCATCTTCATCTTCTTCTCTTTTGATTCCAATATCGTTAGTTACAAATCTGTCTCAAAGTTTGAATCTTTGAAACCTATTAACCCAAAGAAACTTAAGGGAAGAAGATATTGGAATCAAAGATATTGAATCTTTGGGTTAATGAGTTTTAAAGATTCAAGCTTTGAGAAAGATTTGTAACTAAAGATATTAGAATCAAAAGGAAGAAGATGAAGATGAAGAAGAGAGGTGTGTGGAAATGGATTTAGGGTTTTTTCAATTAAGGTTTAGGGTTTAAAAATTTTAATTAATTAAATTTATTTAATTCAAGATGTATTCTCATTCCACTTGAAAATCCAAGTTGGCACTTAAAATCTAGGTAGACTACCACGTAGGATTACCGTTAAGGAGATAACAGAACTTAACGGCACAGTGATCACTTCTTAACAAAATACTAACATAAGTGACTAAAACGTAACATATCAAACACAAGTGACTAAAATGTAACCTGAGGCAAACAAAAGTGACTGTTTTTGTAGTTTACCCTTAATACAATCATAACTATCCAAAAAACATCTAAACAGTAAGCTTTGATACTACTAAATGTAACATCGAAAACCCGAAAACCATTACCGGCTAGGGTTCCGATGTCTTACTATTCATTTATCACTATTCATCTTTACATAATATTATTCAGACCTTATTTTTATTAAAGGATTTTATTCCACACGTTATAAATCATTATTTGATTATAAGCACAAATCAATAAGGGCAAAAAGGTTATTTCTGACATTTCTAGAGACTTCTATCGATACTTGTTGGACAAGTATCGATAGTTGTCAAGTCAATAAATAGTTTAAGAATAGTGCAGATTTGTACCGATACAAGTGACTCCTCTACCGATACAACTCTTACCTCTACTGACTGATACTAAAAACTCTAAAGAGCTAAAAATCTTACCTTGCTATTTCTACCGATACAAGTATGCAAACTACTGATACTTCTAAACACATGACTACCGATACTTGTTATTCATCTACCGATAAAACCCAAGTCAGTGAGCAACCTCTTTCCTACCCTGTATATCTACCGACACATGCATGAGTTCTACCGAAACAAGTATGCAGACTCACACAAATCATGCCACAACACATGTTTATCAACTCAAACATTCATGACATTAATATGCATTAAGTTAACACGAAATACATAGATTCCAAACCATATCATAGTGTTTTTAATTTTATATTCCAACGTACACAACATGCATTTGCTTCATTCATCAAACATAACATGATTTTCTCAATCCAAAGTACATAAGCAAAAGAAAACATCATCCTAGTACATGACATAAGACCGAGTAATGCAAAAAACTACCAACAAACTCTGCGATAGTGTGACTTCTTCGAAGAGATGACGATGATCCGATCTTCAATCAACAAAACGACTAACAAAACATCTTTGGTAAGCTTCATAGCTTAGTAAGTTTGATAGTTTAAGGAGTTACCAACATTTGTAATAAGCAACTATAGCTCAACCGAGCCAAGATAATCTCATTATTTCTTGAGTTAAATAGAACTTTCATTTCCCTATTTATAACTTTCTGTTACCAGTACCCGGTGCTTCTCACTCGAGCTGTCGAGGACTAGCAACATGTGCGGTACCCTAACCATCGATACGGTGTCTGTTTGTAAACTGTCTCCTTAACGATGCTACTCACACGAGCTGTCGGGAGTATGCATAAAACATAAGTCCCAGCCATCGAAGGGTCTATAATTCATTTAGGATTCCTATCTCTTTTTAGAATCACGATGCTACTCACACGAGCTGTCGAGGACTCGCAACATATGCGGTACCTCAACCATTGCGTCGGTACTTTTCAACGGCATAAAGCCTACTATCTTTTTCATTTCATTTCCTCGATCTCTTCAATGCCAAATGCTTCTGATTTGCTGAACATTGACAATATACATACAAGAAATATTAAGAAAAATTTACATTACGACCTTACCAGACTAGATAGCAGTTTAGGAAAGACTTCAGGGACTAATCTGCCAATTTCTCTTTTTCACGATCTGTAGCACGATCGTCGTCTACATCCACAAATCATTCAATTTATTGCATTAAAACACTCAATCAGGTCATATAACATAATTCGATCCTTTTGGTAAAATTATAATTTTACCCCTAACCTTTTACTTTTATTCATTTTAGTCCTTAAACACGATACATGCAAAATAACCTTTCCTCTTACACAACCAACACCATCCGAACAATCATAGGTTTCCACAAGTCCCTACACTTTAATTATTTCACACCAAATGCACACAAATTTCTCTATTTATCATTTAAGTCCTTAAACCTTAATTCCATCCAAAATCACTTTATAAAAAGATTTAATCTAAGCATCAATCATTCAAATCTATCACAAGCTTTCAAGAACAAGCATATTCAATAATGGAAAATTTCATAACATTTGACAAATTTACAAATTGATCCTTGGATTAGCTATATTAAGCTGAGACGGACTCAAAAACATAAAAATTACTAAATACGACTATCATTTGCTTCCCAAATCAAAGCTTAAACTTGGAAATTGAAAACCCTAATTTCTTCTCCTCTTGGCCGAATGTATGAATAAGATGAAGTGAAAATTCTCATTTTCTCTTTTTAATTTAGTTCATATACCTAATGACATTTTTGTAAATAATTGGACTTTCTTAATTAACTTAATTAATCATTTGTTTAACTTTAATTAATCCCACTTATCTCTAATATTTTACATTGAAATGCACCCACTAAAATACTTTAGGTCTATTAATTTATTTGATCCCTTTAGTTTATTAACTCTGCTTTTGTACATTTTACGATTTAGTCCTTTTTGCTTAATTAACTATCTAAACAATAAAATCTCTAAACCAAAATTTAATACGATACTCATGAAATCACAAATATTTAAATAACTAATATTTATGACTCAACTCGTAAGAATTATGGTCCCGAAACCATTGTTTCTGACACCACTGAAAATCGGATTGCTACAACCATTTTTACGTCCCTGAGTGAACGACCCATACATGTTCCCATTGGTGACAAGGTAAAAATAATTTATTAATAAATGTGTAGTTTGTATAGTAAATGCTTTTATTTATTTTAAGTTTGAACTAACATATCGCTTATATATGTAGAACCATGGGTTCAATTATGTGGGATTACCCGAGCAGCTCGAAGATATCATGCTGATTTTAGATGAACGCTTGAAAGACGATGTTAGTTACTTATTCTTTCGAACCTATAATAATTACATAATGATTTGTAAAATAAAATTTCATACATAATGAAATTTACAATTGTGCACTTCAGTTTGAATGGATGCCATCACCGACAGTGATATCATATCTTGCATCCCGCAAGAATTGTTGGCCAATTAGGAGATATGGAACGTGAAGGTACTGTTGAATGTGTACACAACAGTGGAAATGCACGAATCGGATTGGGTGCTGTGGTAGTTCAGGTGGAGGCAACAAATTTTACCACCATCACAAGATATGGAAGAGCTGCACAAGGTGGATTTGTGAGGGAAGAGCGACGAGGATTGACAAGAGGTTCACAATGAGCACGTTGACATTTTGGATCGTAGGATGGAATTCGTACCCATCCACCAACCATTTTTCTCATTAGACACGACGGCCTATTTGGAGTACATATTGTGATTCAGAGTCACTGACAAGTCGTATCTGTTATCAGTGGAGGCGAAGAGTAGGCAACTTCTTCAAAAGAGGCAACGAGACTTCTCTAGCAGTGTAGGGCCAGACGTGATCGCACGATGGGTTCATCATTAACTCTGACTGAACAAGCGCCGCCTATGTCTACGCAATATCCCAATCAGTTCACTCAACTTATTCCTGTTAATTACGAATTTATAATTTTTAGTACGTGCGTAATATTTAATTTCAAGTGCTAAAAAACATATTATATAAATTTAAAATTTATAAACTAACCTCTTTTTCATTTTCTTAATCTAGAGCTAGTCAGATATCCTCGAGCTCGGTCAGTATACCGTTGTGTCTCGCGGGGTTGTTCCACCTATTCAAATAATATTGTGGAAAGAATTTTTCCATATGACAAGTGAGAATTCATAAGGTAGTTTCACTCAGGGGGTAAAAATGATAGTCGATATTATGCCCACGATTAAAGAAGAAGCATGCAACCACCGATTTTGGCTTTATCCGATATCGTGGCTTGTCACATTTCGTAGTACAATATTACAAGTACTGCTGATCCCCAACTAAGTCATCTTGATTACTTCAAGTCAGCTAGTAGTAGTAGCCACCTCAAATGCACCAGATTACGAGATTTATCAGGCATTAAAAGACCTCCAATCAACCTCAAAATGAATGCACGCGCGAATTGTTCCTTTTCGACGTTGCTCGCTAAAGCCTCGATAGTTTGAAAGTTGTCCTCCAACCATCTCATCTTTATTCGATTACCCCTAAATTTATTCAACACCTTTTCTAGCAGTTTTTCGCAAGTTGCACTTCAATCGACACTGCCAACTAGCCTCGTAACGACATCACCATTAATCGATAGACCAAGTTGTAAATTAACGTCCTCGAGTACACTCGTCGCAAGGGAGATGGAACATGTGTGTATCTGACCTCTAATAGCAAGCTAATTTTGTGTGATTAATGTACTTAATCTTGGTCAAATTTTTAATAGAATGCTACTAAGCTTGTGATTTCTTGTCTAAAATTTGTCAAGACGCAATTGGAATACCGAAGTTCGAATAAACAAGTAAATTGGGCTAAAATGGAATGAAAAGAAAATAAATGAGCCAAATTGAAGAAGTGTAGAATTAGTGGTTGATTAATAATCAGATTTAAAATTTATCAAACTCTAAAAATAGGAAAAAAAATTTGATTTTAGTTGGCATAATCTTAAAGGAATCATGCTAAATTTAGTATATGAAAAGTATATATACCTTATATTGGTGGCTTGGAAAAACACGCTTGAATGGAATAAAAAGTAATTTTTATTTTATATTTTCCACACGTCTGTAGCTTTTGGAAAGCTTATTGCCACTTTTTTCATTTTCTTTATTTTGGTTCAATTTCTTTTTAAGCCCTTTCTCCTTTTCACTTATCATCATTAAATTCAAATCCACTTTTAAATCCCAATCGAGTATGATTAATTTCATGCTAAACTAAACCTCATTTAGCTTTAGGTCGATTATCATTCCTATTAAAAATCGTGAGATATGAACCCACACTAAAACTTTTCAACATAACATTTGTTATCTCTCCGGTATATAGGATAATCACATTTGTTCCTTAAAGTTGATCCAATTTCAACTCAAAGTGCATGTTGGGTGGGAGTTATTTTGGCGTATAGTTGATAAGTGAATCGGTCGTCTACCATATTCAAGTTCCCGAGAATAAATTGGCATGTTCAATTGGAAAAAGCTAGTTGAATTTCGTCAAGGAAGATAGTGATCAAATTTAAACGACCCATGCGGTTGAGGCCGTTAATTTGAGTTGGGCTTTTCTAGATCGCAAGGCTGTCGAGATCTTAAATTGTGGATGCTTGTTACGTGGTTAAATAGTCAATAAGGGTTGGTTTGCATGTTGTACAGGGACCAATTACACAAGGAAAAGTTGGTTGTTGTGTAACACCCCAATTTTGATTAAAAAGATTAAACTGAAATTTTGGTGAAAATCAAGGTTTAAAATTTGATTTTAATGTATTTTGAGGTTTAATTTGAAAGTTTGATAAAGTTTAGGGATGAAATTAGCATTAATTAAAGTTTTGTGGTCGAATTGTGATTTTTAGGACTTATCTGTAAAATAGGATAAGTTTAGGGTTATTCTGAAAACCTTAATATTTTTTGAGCCCCTCCGTGTTAATGACTCATTTTTAGGGTATTTAAACCCCATTTTCTAATTTTCAAAACCTGTTAGCCTCCCACTTTTATTTTCTTCTTTTTCTCTCTAAATAAAAACTTTCTCATCTCTCCCCTCTCCCTTTTTCAGTTCAAGCTCCGACGACCCACCTACGACCGTCCGTGCACCACACCGTCGTCGTTGGTATACTCCTCGTCACCTTACGAACCTAACCTTCCCTCTCCTTCTCCTTTGTTGTTACTATTCGTGAGAATCGGTGTTAGAACCGATTTGTTTCACTTCTTTTCCACCACACTCTTCGCTGCGAGCTTTCCTCCTTGTCGTCGATTTTGACGTGGGTATGTGAAACAGATCATTTTCTTCTCTTTTTGTGTCTTTCTGGCGAGCTTGTGTGCTGCCGTCCGTCAAGCCTCCGATCGACGCCGTCAAGGGGTTATGAAACTCTAATTTATTATGTTACTAAAAGTTTAAGAATTGGGCCAACCTTAGCAACCCAATTTCCAATGGTTTTTAACCCAATCCTTATTATCCAACAAACCCAAACCAAACCTAAACTAAACCCCAAGCCAATTACCCAAGTGTGTGTGCAAACCCAAAACTATGAAGACCCAATTCGAGTTGACTGTTGACTTTTTGGGTTGACTGTTAACCATTGGCCGTTAACTTTTTTCGAGAAACCTTACCCTACCATTTTTCGACGTCCTTAGTCTGTTTTCGTTGTCCGTTTTGTCAAATTCAAACTCGAAAACCTCGTTTTGACTGTTTTATCTTTAATTTTGTACTTAAAGTGTTTCAGAAATTTAATTTGGGAAATTTTAATGTGAGATATTTGTGTTTAGGTGATCACGACTCTGAGGCTAACGATTTACCTCCTCTTCCATTGGTGCAACCTACTCCCGCACCAGTTTCGAGAGTTACAAGTGAGTTATTTTAGTTAGTTTTATGTTTAATTGGTGGCTCAGGAATAGTATTAATATTTAGTTTGTGTTGTAGGATCTAATCCCGTTAGATCAGGTACTCGACCAGTGCGTGGTGGACGACCTCCTCGTCGTTAGAGTTTCTGCTTCCTAGAGGTGTGTTTTTAACTGTAACATACCCTATTGTATGAGATATTGTGTCATATGTGATTACATGTTGTTGTTGAGGTATATTGTTATTGTGATGACTATATTGTAATGTGAAGATGGTAGATTGAGGTTGAGCCATGTAAATCATGTTGATTTGGTCATGCATATATACAGGACATGTGGCTGATTAAAATTATTGTGATTATACTATTGTGCACTGTGATTTATGAGAAATACCATGAGATTGAGACTGAGTCTTAAAATTGAGATATTTATGTGATCATATCACTATGTGCTCATGGGTTAGGATTGTATGGTGGAAAACGTGATAATCACCCCTTTAAACGGTTGATACTAAAACCAAACTGGGATTGGTGACGACTGGTTGGAAAAGGGTTCTGGGGAACCTTTTCACTGTGTTGGTGTGTTGGAGTATGGGTATATTGCATTGTGCATGTGATTGAAACATGATTTGTAGTTACTTTTTGCGTTATGAATTGTTGTGATATTATATACTAGGTTGTATAAAATTGAGATATTTATGTGATCATATCACTATGTGCTCATGGGTTAGGATTGTATGGTGGAAGACGTGATAATCACCCCTTTAAACGGTTGATACTAAAACCAAACTGGGATTGGTGACGACTGGTTGGAAAAGGGTTTTGGGGAACTTTTTCACTGTGTTGGTGTGTTAGAGTATGGGTATATTGCATTGTGCATGTGATTGAAACATGATTTGTAGTTACTTTTTGCGTTATGAATTGTTTTGATATTATATACTAGGTTGTATGTACTTTAGAGACACACTGGGCTTTTTAGCTCATTTTCTTACAGTTTCGTTTACAGATACCCGAGACATAGGTGACTTGATACCCGGAGGCATATTTATAGATTTATTTTAATTTATTATTTTATTATGGGTTTTTCATCGTACTTTGTTGATTATTATTTTATTGGGGTTGTAAGTTGATTTTAATTTTGGGGATTTTGATATTTATTTTGGAAGTTTAATTATTCTATTTAAATTATAGACTATATATATGTGAATGAAAATGATTGTGGATTATCGGATTGCATGAGGGTATAATTACATAAATAACTTTCTAGATCTTTTGAGTCAGGTAAAGGGGTTATAGGTTGAGGCATCCTTAATCGTTATAACCAGCTTATCGTTTGGAAAGGAAAATCTACTTTCAAGGATCGATTTGATTTCGGAGTGTATAGAGGCTGAAGCTAAGCATTAACATATTTGATTCATCGATTTAATTTAATTTACTTAATTTTATTTTGTAGTCATTATTATGTTATTATTTTATTTTATTTTATATATATTTTTATCTTATCAACTAAAATTTCCCTTATATTTTTCAACTTTAAACGCACAGGTTGGGCATGACAATTGCCTAGACTTAGGAATCTTGTTATGTAAATAGGAAAATTAGGAGACCCAATCCCTATAGGATTAATCCTACTTCTCTATACTACTATTTAATTCAGTTAGAACGTAGGAATTTATATTTGGTGATTCGACGCCATCAGTCTCCATCTCTCGATCAAAGCATTTATGAGTGGGAGATCCAATTTAGTCCCTTCAAACATGCGAGCCACGTATAAAAAGTCTGCATCTCGTAAGTGTCCATGAACGACCTTCGATGCACCTTCGCTTAAGTTGTTTATGTACGTCTCCAAAATCCGATCTTCAAGCTGAGTATATAAACATAAAAAAATAATAATCTAAACAACATAATAATTAACTATTAAATTTAAATAATTTAATAAATTTACTTACCATTTGTAATTGAATGTTGGAAATATGATTGTCACCCAAACGAATAAGTTGATTTGCCATTTAAAATTTTATAAGAAAAGAATAAAATCGAAGAGAATAAAATTCAAAAAAGAAATTAAAAAAATATTTGAGGATTGAGGACTGAAAATTCGAAATTGAAAATTGAAAAATTAAATTTGAAGATTGAAAATATAAAATTGGAAATTGGGGATTGAAGATTGAAGATTGAGAATTTAGGAAGAAAGAATGAGTATGGTGTATTTAGGTGAAAAGAATGAATTTGAGGAGTTTATATAAAAAATTTATGGCTCTTGGACCCTACTAACCGTTGAAAATATTACCGTTGGAATAGTACCGTTAAAAGAAAACGCGTCCTACAAGAGATGTTTTCACTAATATGACAGTGAAAATGTATTTTAAAGGACGCGTTTTCCATTCTCTCTCCAAAATCAATGTAGATGAATAAATTTTAAGAAAATCAGCTTAGGTATTTTAATAATTTTTTCAGCATTTTCATATATATTAACCCTTGTGTTAGGGTGTGCAGATGGCAAGCATGGGTTTGTGGCATCCAACTAGTAGGGTTACTTTAGTTTTTTTAATAAAAAATAAAAGTATATATATTCATATATAAAGATGGAAAATAATATATATTATATATATAAGAGAAAAGAAAATTATATAACTCATATAACCCGTATCAACAGTAACTATATTAACTTTTACTTAATATAAAACTGCCAATAAAAAATTATTGAATATAATAAAGAAGTAGATAACTACTTATCACTCAATCTTGAAAATATTAAGTTGATTTTATATTTCAAAATCTTATTTTAAAAATAAATTATTTCCTCATTCTATTAAAAATTAAAATATTTAAATTACCATATTTAAATTTTGTCCAAAACTATTCAAAACAAAATAAATAATAGATAAAATTATGAAATAATGAATTTTAAAAAATTAAGGTTAACTATTATCAAACAAAATAAATATATTCCGTGCTTAATTTTAGTAATATATCCAATGATTTTATAATATAAATTTAGTATTTAATTTTTTAATTTATCAAACACGTCCTAAATTAAAATGATATATTTTATTTAAAAATATAATTAAGAGAAACTTAGAAATAATTTACAGGAGTTCAAGTTTGGTTGGTATGATGTGTAGGATTCTAAGTTTGTGTGATTATATCTCCCCTTTTAATTTTTTTTGAAAGGTTATAAATTAAGTACAATTATAGTAGTATAAATGTAAATACATATTCAAATAATCACAAAATAGAATACCTATTATAGTATAAATAGATTAATATTTGAACTAATTTAGATTAACGCGGATTTAATTAGACTAAAATTTTCATAAGATGAAGTTCGAAAATCCAGGAATAGAATTGAATATGATGAGTCTCAAACTTATGTATTTAAGACCCAATTTACCAAGGCCTTAATGGCTCCCCTCTCTAACTCTTTTTTTTTTTTATATAATATCTACTTTTATTTATAAAAATCCTTCCAAACTTTTAAATCGAAAAAAAATACATTTTTAAACATACTTGAATTATCCTTACAATTGCAACGTTGCCAATTGAACTAAAGTTCAATCAAATGCTCCTCTTTACAACTTAAAATGTAAGATATAATAAAACTATATATAATATTAATAATCTATTAAAACCTACAAAACAAAACAAAAAACTTTCAAATCAAAGATCATTGACTGAAAAACATCAAAAATTTTTATGCATTAGACAGGTAAACACGGTAATCTATACATATATCCAAACCTATTTTACAAGCCTTCTCTTTTTTCTTTGATTTTCTTGAATGACAATCCAATGCTTGTTTCCATGATCAAATATGGAGCTATATGACGAATATGAATGAACCAATAAACTAATTTCCTATAGGGGCCATTCACATGATGAAATAATTAGAATGAATGTAGAAGGTAAATATCACTACTCTCCTAATGCTAATTTCTTTTACCCCTATGTACAGCTCCAAGCCGAGTCTCCAAACCATCGTATTCCGGTAGCTTTCGATTTGTATGCTCAGGAAACATGTCTCGCTCGAATGAGGTGGCCTGTGTGTGCCTTCCTTCTGCTTCAGTTGGACTTGAAACTTCTTCTGAAAAAGGTGCAGCATTCCCTGGAGAAGAACTTTGGATCGGGTTTAGCACTTTGTAAGCCAACCTCCAGACCTGGTGGTGGTTTCAAACGTCTCGTCCTAACTGACATTGGTTTTGGCTTACTTTTAAGAGCTGAATCATCCGGTTTACTGATTTTCTCAGCATCTATATTACGACTTGGTGCTTTAAGCTCCTCTGTGCTGTTTTTTCCTTGCCGAAATTGACCGATGGCTCAACAGAGGGGGAGATATAAATTTATAGTAAAAAGGCTTCCTGTTTTCTGTACCATCATCTGAAACCCTAGCTTCCGAAGTAGAACTAGTCTTCAGGATATCTTGATCAGTCAATCCACCTTCACTACTATTATGCAGCTTCTTATCATCAGCGACCTCCTTTCTTGTATGAGAAGTAAGGTCTTTTTCATTTCTTTTGAGCCTCCCATACTCTTTTTTGTTACTCATTCTGTTATCATCATCATGATTGTTGCTTTTATCGAAGGCACCCTCACTGCTACTGCTTCTATGCTGCTTCAATTTAGCATCTGCGACCTCCTTTCTCGGACGAGAAGTGCGGTCCATTTCATTTCTTATTGGCTTCCTGTACTCTTGCGTGTTACTCAATCCATTCTCATCAATATGATTGCTGCTTTTCTTTATGGTATCATTCTTGCTTCCGTTCAACTTGTATCCATGATCACCGCCTTCATTTAATGACTTGTGCTGGGCTTCCTTCTGCAAGAAAAGCCAATACGGAATATGTTACAACATGCATCAGCCTTAGAGCATCATCACCTTTCCATTAAACCGCAATTGTATTTTGTAACATTAAAACCATTCAAGGCTGTTCTCTCGACTCTTCTTCCGATAAGATGCAGCAAATGACAAGGTTCTAGGCAGAGAGGCTTACTTGTTCTGAAGAAGGTGGCTTAAACAGTTTCTGTTCCAAAGCCTTCGAGTCCCATTCAATTGAAAACTCTTTTGCTATGACATGCATCAATTGAAGCTTCATCTCTTTTGTAGGAGGCTCTCCCTGTAGCTTCTGCACAAACTGTACATAAGCAAATACTCGGTTAGTACTTAAAAGAGAAAAATGTTAACAAGTTAGAAGAACGCAACATTTAGGACTTCAAGCCATATAATTTATCTATTACCTCTTGATTTAAATAGGGTTCTAAGGAATTTCCATATTTCTCGGTAAATAACGTTCTGAGGGTGCATAGTTCAAGCAAATCAGCAAATCGGGCTGCAGCATATATTAAAGATGATACAGCTTCTTTGCATTCCTCAGGGCACTCACTGTACAAGGGAGATGTTTTACCAAAACAAATGACCAACATAAGAATGTATAATCGAATTGATGCCTCACATTTCTATCCAATAGAAAAGTGGGGAAAATGTTGGATGCAACAACTTTATAAGATATCTATTATAGAAATAGAAAAAAAGTACTGGAAATTGGAGTCTTGACATACCTCTGCTTTTGCATTGCAGAGACATGCTTCAAGATGAGCTCGGAAAACTGCTCGATGAATTTGTAGCAGGCGGTTCTGTTTTGCTCAACCAGAAGACCTTCAGTCTGCATTAACACACAGTAATTAAAAGCTTTAACTGATGTAAGGTAACTTTGAGGCTCTATCAGCGAATCTGACTACACCAATACATATGCCATGCATGATTCCAACTTGTTGGCATAGTTTTGTTAGCCAATTTGGGTCCTACCGACTTGTTTGTTCAAGGCCTAAGTCGGGAAGGAGGAGGCTAGTTTAGCCTAAAGATGGTTACAACAAGTAAAGCGAGATCATTGAAGACAATGTAGCACATTAAAGACAAAAGGGCATTATTAAATTCTGACACATGAATGAATCAACAATAGCTATCTATGTTGCTAGGACTCGAGGGGAATTTGGTATTGGAGGTCAAAAGAAAATTATACCAAGGGCCAAGTCCCCGGCCTACCCTTGGCGATGCCCTGCTAAGACTCTTTCATTTTGCTTCAAGTACTCACATTTGACACTGAATGGACTCACATTTCACTTGGTAAAAACATAGGTGGCAATGTAAAAGTAATTCCTAATGCCTAAAGGTGAGGGTTTATAAAAAGAAATCAAAACTTGTCTGGATGCCATGAATCTCAGGAGAAGCAAACATTTTGAAGGATTCCATCAAATAGATGCCTTCTAAACAAACAACATTTTAGAAAAAGCCAAATATTAATTGCATATGCTCCACCACATGCCAACACTAACTCTGGGGCCTCTGCCTCATGAACAACATGCCATTACTGAAAATTCAAGCTATCACATCATCATCAAAAAAGAAAAACAAAGAAGCTAATGAAGAAATCACTGAGCAACGAGAAGAAACAGAAAAAGGGGAGAAAAAATTAATATAAAAGTAAAACAGTACCCTTCCATAAGCATTATAATAAAGACGGTCCCTGAGAAGGTCGGCGATATCTTTCTTCAAATACTTCTCCACGCATTTCTCTTCTTCTTTATATTCTCCAACCGCACCTGATTAACCCTTAATGCCGATTTACTAAACCCAATAAACAAACAAACCAATCAATCAACAAATACAAGATTGAAAAGCAAAAAGGAAACTCTGGGTATTGCAGGTCTAACCATTTTGAATAGAACTTTGGCTTCAAAAACAAATCAAACATGTTGAGAATGAAAATCAAACGCTGGTTTTTTTTATTTGGAAAATGGAGATGTTAGAAGATATATAAACAAAGATAAGAAGGGATAACAGAAAGTTTTCTCCTTCACGTTACACCTGTAATCTGCATGCCAAAGACTCAAAGCAAAAGCAAGGACTTCAGGTAAAAGCGTTTCAGTTAAAGGAGAAAATTACAAAAGGAAGAGGAAGAAGAAAGCTAAAATATGTTGTGTGTGTGTATCAATAGCAGAGAAAATAGAAGCTAAAACGAAAGGAATGTCAGAGATTTTTTTTCTGTTTTTATGGAAGAGAAAGCTAAATTGGTTTTAGTTTTTAAGAATCTTTAAAAAGAATGAACAATTAAATTTAAATATATTTGAAAAAAAATTAAAATAAACAACGAGAAGAACACGGAAACTCAGCTGGCCACGTTGGACTCACTCTCTTGCTTTGCCGCTATATGAAACTCGCGCGCCATATTTATTATTTTTAAATTACATTTCTAATTCTGCTCTCAGTCCCTGTACTTATTGGACTTTTGAAATTTAGTCCCTCTATTTTTAATTTTAATTTAAAAATTAAAGTCTAATTGAAAATACTGTTAACTAACTTTTTTAAAAAAAATTAATGCATTATCCATTAGACTTTAATTTTAAAATCAAAATTTTGAAAAATTTAACAAAAAAAAAATCATAACAATATTATCGTTTAGAGTTTAATTTTTAAATCAAACAAGTATAAAGAAACTAAATTTTGAAAATTTAAGAATAAGATCTTATTTTCTTAGTTTAATTAGTTGTTATTGGTTAGTTAAATAAGGTTTTAATTATTGAAAAATAAACAAAGTTTAATTTTGTTTGTCATCAAATTATAAAAAATTACAAAATAATCACTTAACGATTTAATTTTATCTTCTTTTGATCACCCAATTATATTAGATTTTTGGATGTTTTTATTTTTACGTTAATCAACTAGTTAGGTGACTAAAAAAAATTTACTAATATTTGAGATTATTTTATAACTTTTATAATTAAATTACTCAAAATAAATTTACTAATAGTTGAGTGGTTATTAGCGTAAATTAAACCCAAAATTTATAAGTTGAAGGGTTTTGGACATCGTCAAGATTGCGAGCAGCTCATTTCCGCTGGAAGAATCAGAATGCGTTTGCGTGCGCTTACTTGGCTGCCGGATTTCAAGTATGTATAAAGCCACTCTTTTATGCCAATTCGTCATTCTTCTTAAAAATTTTGTTTATTTATACTATTAAAAGCGAACATAATTAACGGAATAATCAAATAATGATATGTAATTTATCACGTTTATCTCATTTTGATGTATAAAAATTAATTTTTAATAATAAAAAAATAAAATTTTAAAAAATTAATTTATTCTATAATTTAACATTATTTTTTAAATAAAAAAAAATTAATCCAACTTTAAATATAAAAATTTCATAATATTTTTATCGATTTTAGGATTATGTATCTCACAATCATCCTAAATTCCAAAAGTGTAAAAGGTAATGTAAATTAACATCCACTTGTGGACATTCCATTGCGCTAAAAAGGAGGAAACGATTCCAATCATGAGTCGTGATTGGTGGAAATTGGAACACAGCTGTGATTTGGAAATCCTCATATGTTTTAATTTACACTTTTATTTTTATATTTGGTATATTTATATGTTTTATCACTTAAAATTATAAAATTTGATATATTATTTATTCTTATTATTAAATCAAAGAATAAAAATAATATTTTTTTATAAATTTAAATAAAAATGTAATATTTTAATTATATTTTATTGGTGGTTTATGAGGTAGTTCAACTCCAAGGGGTACCACTTGTTGGCCAAGTTTCAACAAACCCCACTTTAAGCTTTTGAAAAGTTGTTTCAATTACCCCCCAAAAAACTAGTTTCACTTTTATTATTTTTTGGTTTTAAATTTTTTTTTGTCTATATGATGGTTAGATATGTCGGCAAATTTTGTTAATTGATTAAATAGATCGGTTTTTTAAAAATTTAGGAAAAATATATTGTTTTGGAAAGAGTGCGTGAAAACACATTTAATTTGACGTGTTTTTTGCATAATTGGTAAAAAATTTGTCCATCTAAACGAACTTTTTGCACAGTTGATAGCTGGACAAACTTTCACACACTCTTTCCAAAAACAATTTATTTCTCTTAATTTTAGAAAAAAACGATCTGTTTAATCAATTAAAATATTTTTTTAACATATATGATTAATTTAACTTTATTCGATTATATAATATATCGATATGATTTTTTCTTTCTAGAAAAATTGGTGTTTGTAATATTAATTTCCTGATAAAAACTTTAATAAATAATGATAAACACGTTTGTTTTTATGGATGGAAGTACATAACTGACTAGAAAATTATTTTAGTTACCAAATAATTTAATTAAAAATTAAGAAATTACTCAAAATTTAAATTTAAATTTTCCTATAATCACGTGATTTTGTTGATCGAAAATTATATTGTTAGAATTAAAAATGATTAACATTAAAGACTTATGAAAATGATGGTTGCTTGTTAGCAAAGGGAAGAAAAAACAAAAGCAACAGACACTTCTCACGTTCCTTCACTCAAGAGTGTTTATTTAGGCACGGCAGCTTCGCAATGCCATTATATTATTCATCTCTTAATGCGTCTCTATTTATATTTTATAAATAAAAAAAAATTGGACCATCTCATTATATATCTATACAAAATATTTTTTTCAATATTTGTTTTACGTGTTTAAAGTTTGTGGTTATTTTTATTATCTTCAAAATTTATCTCGTGTGTTTTTTATATACATATAATATATTATTTTTTAAACAATCTAATTATAGGTTCTAATTATATCTGTTCTTTTTAACACAGTACTTAAAACTACTCATAATCTAAGGGCAAAACTAGAGAGGTTGAAAGGGCCTGTCCCTCCTTAAAATGATTTTTTTTTCATTTAGGCCATTTAAAATTATTAAATTTATAAAAGTAAAATTACACTTTAACTCTCTTAAAAATATAAAAATTTGATTTAATCATTTAAAAGTTATAAAGATATAAACTATTAAAATTATGAAATTATATTTTTACTACTGTAAAAATTATAATTTAATTTCACCCCATAATTTTTTTATTTTGCACTTGCCATAGCTTCTCCACATCTCATAAATAAGAGGATAATATGTTTTAGCGTACTCGAACTCACGTCCTTTTATATTGACAACAATACTCATACCAATTGAATTAAAATTCAATCGAAATACGTAAATTATTATTTTTTATCTCTCATTAATAATGTGTTTTTAATAAAACAAAATCAAGAATCCAGCTTTCACAATATCTTATTCTCTCCTTAAACAACTACAGGGAAAATTAGAATAAATAAATAAAAAGTAGAAAGCAAGCGAAGCACATTCGAACATGGGATTTCAGTTAAGTGTCAGGCTGTTTGTCTGTTAAAAGTCGTTGCTATTGGTCTCGACTCCTCACTCTTTAGTTGGGTCACAGTTAGGGGGGTATTTGAGGTTTTAGGATTTTCTATGTTCAAATTTTATGCAAATATTATCGTGAATTTTTTTTAAATTATTTTAAAATTAAGTTTTTTATATGTGAGCATTTATCTGTATATGTTTTATTTTATTCATTTCATTTTGTATTGAATTGATTTTAATTTTAATTAATCAAATATGTATTTGTTTGTTCACTTTTAATTTTAATAAATCAAAATTAGTAAAATTCGATTAATGGTTAAAAATTGTAAAAATCAATTAATTCGATTAATAAAATGTTACTATTGAAATAATCGGTTGAGCACCTTTACTTACATTTGGGCCACTAACATTATTCATTCAACTCCAATTTTTATTATTCTAGTTTAGGTTGAAATTTCCTCATTAAGTTAGAGAGAGTCCACGTTATATTCATAAGAATAATTTGATTAATTTAATTACGAGAATATGTAAATACTAATATAAGAATAAGAGTTCAACACTTTTTAAATAGTGATGAGTTTAGTACAAACTTCACTTAATTTAATCTTAACATAAATAAAAGATTTAATATAATATCTAGTATATGAATTTAATATATATATATATATATATATATATATATATTTCTTTAATTTGGTATTGTTGATACAAGATATCAATGGAAGTAAAAGAGGAGAGTGCGGGGCAAGGAAGGTTGGGTCACTCATTCTAAGATTGAGAGTCGAACAAGTAAAAGAGCTTAAGATGAGTGATTAACGTTTTAGGGTTTTTAAAAGAGGAGAGGAGTCTCCTTAATAAGTGTTAACTTGGAGTATTTATAAGAGGGGTGAGGGCTCCACTAGGTCCATGCTAGGTGAGGACCCAGCTGGCTCTAAATTGGTAAGGATATAACAATAGTCCCCTCGTCAAGAGGTATGTTATAAAGTGATTGTGCCTCGAGACCATGCGCAAGTTACCCCACGAGTGGTAGTTGTTGCAAGTATAAGGTGGAAGGTACAATTTATTGGCCGAATGTCTTGGGAATATACTATGCCTTGCGAGTCTATTGAAATTAATTTTTACCCTTAAAAATAATCTATTTGCGGATGATATTTCTACTTGTATAAATTTCACTTTGTGATTGAGCGAGCGATATGTCCATTGGTTTAGCAATCGAAAAATGTATAACGTATACTCAAATGGTTAGAGGATCCGAATTTATACAATGGAGATGTGTTGTATGTATATAATGGATGTGATAACTGAACATGTAAAATAGAAGAAGTTCAAGCAATCCATTAGCAATACAAGATGTAAAGGTGCGATTGATTCTTTGGTAATATAAAATGTAAGAAATGCATACTATCTGTTGGCGTAAAAAATATGCATTATCTGTTGGCGACATAAAACTTAAGCGGTGCAAAACTGCTCATTGATGATATAAAATGCAAGAAGTGTAGACCAGATGTTAACCACATAAAATGAAAGAAGTGTAAACCATTCATTGATGATATAAAATGTAAGCAATGCATATTGTCCATTAAAATATGCACATAAGAAATGTGAGTCATCCAGGCATACTCATTGGTAATATAAAATGTAAGAAACCCAGAAACTTAAGATAATATGGTAAATTATAGTATGGCTCCTCTCTTAAGATCCAGAAAGTTGGAGAATTAGTGAGAGAAGCTTCTAAGGAGCCTTGAATGCCTCCACAACCATATCAACCTCAGAATCAACAGCAGCACGTGTAGGGGTGTAAATGATAGAACGTTCGATGAATTATTCATGAACCGTTCGTATAACGTCCGTTTATGTTCGTTTATTAAGTTAAATAAACGAGTATAACAAATTTTTATATTTGTTTAATAAACGAACGAACACGAACAAAAGTGTGTTCGGTTCGTTTATGTTCACGAACAAGTTCGTTTATTAGCTCATTTATAAGCTTGTTTATTGACTCGTTTAAACTAATTTATTTATTAATGATATTTTTTAAAAATATTAAAATAATATATGTATATGTATTTATTTATTTATTGTTTGTTTGTTTATTATTCATTAACATTTTTTGTGAACGTGTTCAATTATATGTTCATGAACATGTTCGTTTAATGTTCGTGAACACGTTCGATTAAGTTAAATGAACATGTTTGTGAACATTAAACAAACGAATATGAACACGCATAGTTTTAAATAAATGAACATGAACAAAAAATTTAAAATTCTTAACGAACACGAACCGAACATGAACAATTTCAAAATAAACGAACGAACACAAATGGAAGTTTGTTTGTTCAAACTCGATTCATTTACAGTCTTAAAAACGTGCCAAATCCGTATATGAAATTGGGTGGTAGTTGAATCGATAATGAGGAAATTAAGACGGCTGATTCCTCATTTTGCAGACAAGGAGATAGAATTTTTGATTTTTCGCCTTTTTGTTTAGTTAAGGGCTAGTTTAGCAATGTTTTTTAAAAGTATTTTTGAGCCAAAAGCATTTTTGAGAAAAAGTTAAAATTTTTTCCATCTTCTTTCGGCCAAAAAGTGTTTTTTCCAAAACATTTTTGGTACCAAAAGCACTTTTGAAAAACTCAAAAGCATTTTGTTTAGTAATATTTTTATCTCAAAAGTGTTTTTTATCTCAAAAGTATTTTTGAGAAGCAATGCTAAACAAAGCTTAACTATCATTTCACGATTTTGAGTCCATCTAGCTCAAATATCATGTTATATATTAAAATTTATTAGATTTTTTAAAATCTAATTCAATTGTGAAAGTATTGAAAATTTTTAAGTTGATACAATATTTAGAACTACTCATAATTTATCTCATCTTTAAATAGGAGGATAAATGCGCTTAAGCACGCTCGAATCCAAATTTTCCTACAGTGACAACAATGCCAATGCGAACCGAGCTAAGATTCAATCGGCATGAAATAGCGAACTTAGCCCGTGCATTAATATATATATATATAAGGTTTAATTTATTATTTAGCCCTTGAAGTATATTTATTTTTTCCACTTTGGTACTTCAATTTTTTTGTCCTAATTTGGTACCTAAAGTATCAAAATTTTTTATTTTTGGTACAGTTTTTAACGGACATTTGAAAACATTGTTAGGCAACTTTGACCAACAAAAAAACGCCACGTGATATGTTTTGGCTTTGACTCTCGTGGTGCTATTAGACCACGTCAACTGCAAATTTTTTTAGTATTAGATATTTTATATTGATTAAAAATATAAAAAATCATATATAACATATAAAAATAATTAAAAAAGTTTAAAAATAATGTTTTATAAAATTATAAAATATATAATTTTAACTTTTTAAAATTCAAAATAATATATAAAAATTGAAAAATATTATAAAAATAAAAAAATATTTCATGTAATTGCAAAAAAAAAAACTTGAAATTACCTTTTTAGAATTTATAATTATACATTCTAGAATTCAATAAAAAAAAGTTTAATATATTAGGAAAAAGTTTCAAGTTTGGGTACCAAATTGAATCTAAAAAAGATTAGGTAACAAATTAGGGTAAAAATGACAAGTTTAGGTATCAAATTAGGAAAAAGTACCAAATTTAAATACCAAATTAGGCCAAAAGGATTTAGGTGTCAAATTAGGAAAAGAAATTCAGTACTAAATGCTATATTAAGTCTAAAATTTTTTAAAATATTTTCTTAATCTTTGTTACAATTTTTTTTATAATTTTTACATTTTTGTAATAATATTATTAATTTCACCTAATTTCTTTTCAATTTTTTGTATCTTTATTTTAATTTGTTTTATAATTTATGTTTTTTTCTGGATTTTATATATATTTTATGAGTTTTTTATATATTTATTTCCTTTTTTATTTTTTAATGTGTATATACATTTAGTAAAAGAAAATTTTATTTTACATAAAAACGTCACGTGGTGCTTTGTGATTAGCTATAAAAACTTTTTTAAACGTCTATCATAAAATGGACTAAAAAGTATAAAAGAGATATACTTTAAGTACGAATTTAGAAATTTGAATATACTTTAGATACCAAACTTGAAAAAGAAAAGTTTAAATATCAATTTTGTAAACTTCGATCAACTTGTCACATCATCAATCAATGTGTCGTGCCATTGATGATGTGGTATGTTTTCATTGATTAACTTGCATTTTTAACACCGTCAACTTTTAGGTACTAAAAGAGTAATGAAACAAAGTTAGAAGTACTAAATAGGTAACTACCAAAACGGGAAAAAAAATAGAGTTACAATTACTTTGTGGTGTAGATGAAACCCTGTGTGACCGTGAGATGATTTGGGCTTAATTCATCTAAACTTGCTGCATTGACATTAAAGTATAGATATCAACACACAAACAAGCGAGTGAGGTGAATTAAGTGGGTCAACTCAACTCATTCTTCCCCATAAATGTGAAAACTCACACAAAGATGTGCTAATATTTCAATACTCATACACTCTGCAAATCATCCATATATAATTATCAGCAGATAACACCATAAAGAATGATGAATTATATCATTCTAACCTCATTAATTCACACACAGTACATTAGTAGATTTTATACACAGCTCAGTCACCTTAACTGATCATAACTGCTTCTTTAACTAACAGCTAACTGCTAACAACTGCTAACAGCTAGTTAACTACCTAATAATAATGACTGATGACAGCAATTTCAAGTCATACACTAACGTACCAACAGTGAGCTACGCCCATCCAACAATGGAGAAAATCCCACAAAATGATCCAAGCTCACTCTGAAAAACAACAGTGGAGGGTAAAATATTGTTATCATTACCCACCTCAATGGTCCCTGCATATATGTATGGGCAATTACCAGAAACATCTCAAGAGGTTGATGAGGAAATGGAACATGTAGTTTTCAGGATGGAGCAATTGGGGTCGAACCAATCGCTCCAAGTTGAGATTTCGGGGAAGGAGATGGCTGTAATAAAGCATCGTCGTGAAAGAGGCTGCTGGCTGAGTTACAAGCGCTGTTACTAGCCTTGCTACTGTTCGGGCCATCAATGGCATCAGAGTCTGCAAATATATTTACATATCATCATCACTGCAATAATAATAATGATGCAGAGAAACAAAGAGCAAATACCATGGTTGAAGAGGCAAAGAGCGAGGTTGTTGGATGATTGTTTGTGCGTGACTGGCAATGTTCAGCTGATATTTACAGCTACCTTTGTTTCCCCACATAGTCAACTAGTGCATGATAAGCTGTTGAAGTTGCTGAGACAACGACTGACTGAGAAACCCATAGGTGGTGGATTAAGTAAGAGTTCAAAATTTTGGGTTAGTCGTCGACTTCACTAAATTTTCAGCAAATCCCAACAAATAACAGCCTCCTCGATGTTTATGTATATGTCTCTTCCCACTTAACCTTATCGATTTCCTATGCATAACAAATTTAAAACAAATTGGCATTCTTGTTCGAATTTCTTTTTAAGTTCTGATCCTACTTTTTTTTATTAGTGTTAAGTATTACTCATATTTCAGTCAAATTTGAGAAATAATCTTTCAGTTTAACTCTATTTATTTGTTTCAATAAAATTCTTATTAGTATAGATTATTTTATTATTATTTCCTTTTGTCTACATTATTTATTATTATTTAAACTCTATTTATTTGTTTCAATCAAACTCTGATTTGTCTAGATTATTTTATTATTATTTGACCTATGAATTTAGCTTATAAATAGATTTTTTTACAACCTTAAAAAATACACCCATTAGAGATTAGAACTCATAACACTTTTGGAGAATTTTGTGTTTATGTTTTGAGGATTATTTATTTTCGAGGTTTAGTTTTTATCTCCATCTTTTATACTCTTCGTTCTTTTGTCATTATGGTAAAATTATTTTTACCTATAGTTTTTTATCCTCTTGGAGGATTTTTCACATTAAATTTGTATGTTCAATTTTTCAATTTCTTCCACTATTTTACTTGATCGTTGCTTAATCGGGTCAATCCTCAATAAGTGATATCAAAGCTAATTTGATTCCGTAGATCAGTCCGTTTAGAGAAGGCAATAACAAAGTTCGACATTGATGTGTCACAAATTTCAATCTGTTGCAAGTTCGGATGATGACAATTCTAATTCATATTGACCCGAAAAATGTTTTTACCGGGAAAAAGCCCGAGAATGTAGATCAATCAAAATGGGAAGATATTGATAAAAAGGCATTATCTGCAATCCAATTGTGCCTCGCGAATAAAGTATTGCAGGAGGTATTGATGGAGAAGACCTCATCTGCTTTGTGAAAAATATTAGAAACTCTTTATGCGACTAAGTCTCTGGTTAACCGTTTAGTGTTGAAATAACGTCTATTTAGTTTCCCATGAACGAAGATGAATTTCTTAAAGATCACATCAGTCAATTAATTACTCTTTTAAATGATTTAAATAACGTTGAGGTTCAGATTGACGATAAGGATTAGACTATGCTATTGTTGTGCTCTTTACCCCCTTCATATAAGTCTTTCAGGGAAACCATGATTTATGGGAGAGAAAATCTCTTATTCGAGGATGTGAAAGATCATTTGTTAAGTAAATACAAACTAGACAATAAATTTGGTTCGGATAACAAGGCAGATAGGCAAACTTCTGTTTTGGTAGCATCAAAGAAGCGAGACAAAAGGTGTCGCTATTGTTAGTGTCAACAAGCGAAAGCTTCGAGCTTACGTTCGAGTGGATCCTAGATTCAAGATGTTCTTTCTACATTTGTCCTGTAGAAGCCCAATTTTGACCGACCAGTACAAAATAAACCAAAACCAAAATAAAAAAAAAACAAAATAAATAATAAAATATAAAAGTCCATTATTAATCCAAAAAAAAAACAAAAGAAAAAAACAATTACCCAAACTCAAACCTAACCCACAACCAAATACAAACCCAAACTAACCTTAAGCCCAACACCCACAAGCCCACTATCTTAACAAAAATGAAAAAACCCTAGTTTCCCATTCTATCGCCGCTCCTCATGCCACGTCATCAGCGGGCACACACACTACGGCACCCACAACCCGAGACACTCAGACTCCTTTGCCACCAAACTTGTACCAAAATGGAAAGTGGCACGGCTCCCCAACACCGTTGACCGAAGGACCTTGCCATAGTTGTGAAAAACCTGCAAAAATAAGAAAAAACAATAGCAGAGAGAAAGAAATGAAAAAGAAATGTATTAATGGGGTTATAAAAACCCTAAACCAAATCTGTAATTGTGGACACAAACAATCAATAGAAGAAAAAACAAAAAAAACTTCAAAGAGAACATTTTATTTGATTTCATTTTTTTGTTTTGAAACACAGAGAAATTCAATAGCAATTGAAAAAAGAAATTTTCAAGGTAAAAAATATTTGTATCTATTTTAATTTCGAAAATACAAAAATAAATAAAAACTAGGGTTTCAAAAAAAATTACCTTTTCTTCTTGGTTCTCTTTCGTCATTAAAGGGGGACTTATTTTTCCAAAACGAAGGCCCTCCGAACAACCCATGTTCGAAGAGGGGCTCCAACATGGAAAAAAATAAAATGAGGACAAAATCTATCAAAATCCTAAAAAACCAAAAGGTTTATCTCAATTTTAAGGGGTTTAATGAGGTTTTTCAGAGAAATCAACCCCGGATCTATGTTGGATTGGATTGAAGAGCTTCAAAAAAAGAGTTTCTTTGGAATTTCGGACCGCCGTGCACGGTGGTCTCTGGCGCCGGTAACCAATGTCTCACAGTGGCCTACGAAGGACCCCATGGTCGGAGTGAGGGGGAGTTGAGAGAAAGTAAAATGGGCTAGGTTTGTTTTTGAAGAAAATAAGGAGAAAATAAAAGGGGCTCACGATGGCCGACGAAGGACCCCATGCGGTCCCTAATTTTTTTAAATACTTGATTTTGACCTCGTTTTTTTTGTTTTTTTATTTTTTACTTAAAACTTTATTTTTTGTTTTAATTTAACCTTGAATATTTTTTTTTAAATTTGACCCCTTTATTTAGTTTTTTTAAAATTAAACCCCTTTATTTTTCATTTTTCAAATTAAATCTTTTATTTTTATTCTTTTCAAATTTTCCCTTTTTATTTTTTTTTTTTTTAATTTAATATTTTATTTACTTTTATTATTATTTTATTTTATATTTATACTTATATATTGTCTATTTAATTATTTTCTTTTGTAATTTGAATTTGATTGTATTCATTAAATTTATGCCATGCATGTGTATCTTTGTTATCTTGTCATTTTTTACTTGCAAATTAAAAATGTACTCATTCAAGCTTTCTAAAAATATTTTGAGAAAATAAATTATGTATTGTTTTATAAAGTAAATGAATTCAAAAAAATGAGACAATATCCTTTTGTGTAAAGGATTCGGAAAGTTATGCTCTAACGTCTTGGGTATGATTTTTCGTTGAATTTATATAATTGAATATCTTATTTTAAAATTTTAAATTTCCTTTAATTTCAAAACTTTGAGAATGTTGTGCCCTAACGTCTTGGACACAACTTCAACTTCTCGATTAATTCAAAACAAAAGGACATTTTCCACCAAAATCAATTTTTAAAATTACATTAAATAATCGATTAGGTACCAATTTTGGGCGTGTGGGGATGTTAATCCTTCCTCACACGTAACCGACTCCCGAACCTATTTTCTAGATTTCGAAGACCAAAATGTTCGTTCAATCAAATTTAAATATTTTTATGGTGATCCAATTACACCAAATAAAAATATTAGTGGCGACTCCATTTTTGGTTTTAAAATAAAATTTGAGACCTTTTTATAGAAATGGTTTCGACATGTCCCAATAAAAAATTGTTCTCCACATACATTTCGGTTGAAGGTGGAGTTGTGCGCATGAGAAACGATTCATCTAGTAAGGTAATCAGTATTAGTACTGTTAAAATCAAAATGCACGATGGGACGATTAGGATACTATCAGATGTCAGGTATGTACCTGATTTACGAAAGAATCTCATCTCCTTTAGTATTTTAGACTCAAAAGGTTGTAGAATCAACATCGAGTCGAGCAACATTAAGGTGTCTCGTGGGGCTCTTGTTATGTTAAAAGGTAAAATGACCGGCAGTCTTTATATTCTGGAAGGTTCTATAGTTACTGGTGAAATTAGACATCCCTCATCCATTACGGAGTCAAAGTCAACTCAGTTGGAGCGGAGGCAACTTGGTCATAGGAGAGAAAAAAGTATGATCGTTTTTTGAAGAGAGGTTCTCTTTTAGATTCAGGTTTTGAAAAGTTAGGGCACTGTGTTCGTGAAAATTAGACCCGGGTATGTCCGATCCATATTTTAAACAAGCCTATTTTTCAGCCCAAATCCATTTTTCGAGTTTGATATTTTTCTTAAATTCTCCTTAATTTCAAACGAGCTTTCGAACTTGAACAGATAAACTGACTGATGAACAGGTCTACTACTAAGTGCAAAATGAAATCAAAGCCAATCATAGATATCATCAAACCATATACTTATACTAGCAACACATACACAGAATACTTGCACAATGAATTAGAATTTTACAAGATTCTATATGAGAATAAAAAAAATTATGACACCCTTATGATGTGAGTAAAAAATAATTATGTAACAAATATGTAAAAAAATTATATACATATTAAATGTGGTTTTGGATGAAACGATAAAATTGAACTAGTAAAAACTATTGTGTTTTTAGTTCAAATCCAATGATTTCCACCATATGTACGTATTTTTTGAATTTATCAAACTAAAAAAAAGACATAAATACTATCAAATTAATATTTGCTACATTATAAAAAAAAAAAACTTTTAATAATTTTACAATTGAATTTGACCTAATTAATGAGCGATACCAATTGAATCAAATACATTATAGTAGTAAGTATAGGACTAAATCACCTAAAATATCGAAAAAATTTACCAAAATAGACCATTTTTTCGAAAAATTATCAGACTAGGCCGAAATAATGAAAACACTTTCAGCTAGAAGTATTTTCAGCTGATTTGTAAAAACACGCTTTCATTGGGAAGCGTTTCCCCATTTTTTAGGGTTAGGGTTTTATTTTTTAAAAGTAGGGTTTTTTTTGGATTTTAGGGCTTAGAGTTTATTTTTTTTGTTTATTTATTTAAGTTTATTATATATTCTTTTTTTTTTATAATTTTTTGAGATGTAAAATAATAATTATTTAATTCAATATTTAAAAGCATCGTATTTACACCAATCATGTATTCGAATTGCAAAATTCAATTTGAATCATAATCGAAACTCAGACAACTCGATTTGGATGAAATCTTAGTTTTTAATTTTTTTTCGCTTTTTTAATCTTAGGTTGATCCGATTTTTAGTACATTATTTATTCCAATGCATTATTTTTGAACATTTAGATAGGTTCAGAAAATATATCCCAAGAATATCGGGATATCTGATGTGTTTCTGGGAGGAAGTCTGGAGTTGAAATTGCTAGAGAGAAAAGCTCCAAGTAGGACTCATTTTCAGTGCACCGAAAAAACACTGAAAGTGCGTCAAAGTGGACATGTTCTCATGCCATGTTAGCTAAAAATGCTTCCAGCTGGACACACTTTCAGTGCTTTTTTCTGACAGTGCATTGAAAATGTGTTCTACATGGAGTGTTTTCTCTTTAGCAATTTCAACTCCTCACTAGCCCGGGAAAATTTTCTGAATCAATTGCCACTCACCCGGGTCTATAAAAGCAATTTATTTTAACACTGAGTGGCATAGCCATTTACGAGCAAAGAAAATTGTAAGAAGATCAAAAGAAGAGAAGTTCACACATAAGGCATAAGTTGGAGCAACCACACAATTTGCATAAAGTAAGGATTGATTTTTGTTGTTCATATTTAATTACGACATTATTTTTCTGCATAAAGTTGTTGTTTCGAACATTTGGAACATGTTATTTTTTCTTTGAAAATGAGTGGACGAATTAATGCTATTTTTTATGACGGTGAAGTGCGTGACACCAAGAATGGGGTCGTTTTTTTATTAGAGAACATAACGTGGTTGACTTTTAACCTGAACATATAATTGCTGAAACTACATGGAATAATTAGGCAAAAAATTGTCGGATTCAACCAGATGAGAGCATCATCACTTAAATATCAATTTTGTGCTTCGATCAACATCGTCAGATATGACGCATTCAATATCAAAGGTGTGAAAGGTTGGAGACGATGGTGCAAACACATATTGACAGTGGATCACCATTTCTAGAGTTATATGTGAAGTTTGCAAGGACAAATGAAGGCCCTCGGAGGTTGACATATGTTCCAGTTCGAGAGGCCAAAATGGAAGAACAAGCCGAGAGTCCAACGACATAGTTGTGTGGTAGGTTCACTGTTTTGTTAGAAAAGTTTTCATCATGATATCCCGAAATCATCAATGGGAAGACACTCATCTGTTTCGGCCCTAGATTTCAACTACGGTAGGCAAAAAATCGAATAGTCGGGGTTTAGTGGTAACACGGAATACAGGACCCCTGCACCAGTTAGTGATTTTGATTTGAACTTCGATCAGCCTATGACACCCCAAATCCAGTCAGGACGGTCCAACCCAAATTTCGAACGTTACAGTAGCCACCAAGGTGACTCTCCATTTAAAACTTAATGAACAGACCAACCAACCATACACACCACACATTTGCAGAACATTTCATATATGAATTAGTCCTAAGTGCGTGCTTTTCTAAATTAATTTTTTCATTCACACAATCAGAAGGTATAGGGCGTACCTTAATACTCGACAGTCTCTCTTAGCTGTAAAAAGAATTGTTAGTTCATTTAATTAGCATCACATTAAACTAGTAATAAAACCATCCAAACAAGCAATCAATCAAACAATTACAACGTTCCAAAATCCGCCCCACAAAAGAAAATTAAACAGTCTAAAATTGCAGTTTTAACATAATCCTTTTTAAAAATTAATTTTTACATTTAAAAAATAACTTGAACAAAAAAATAATGGATTTTTTATTAAAAGTATAAAATAGATTTAAACATATATTGAAAAAACATACTTTTTTTTTGCTCTAAAAAAAACATACACAACTTAATTATATTAAAATTGTAAAATAAGTATTAATTATAATAGTAAAGAATGTAATTAATTAACAAAAAAATAAATTTATTAAAAATAAATTTTAAACTGATTTTTTAATATATTTTTAACTGATTTTATTGTCTTTAAAAACATTTTTAAAAAAATAAACATTATTTAAAAATATTTAAAAAAACTTAATAATTTTAAATATATATATATTTATTTATTAAACATGCTTTTTAATAGTGAATTGACAGTTTTATGTTGTATCCAATCGGTTTCTATTATTGTCAATGTGAAATGTTATACATAAATTTTAATTTTGTTTAATTTTATATATTAAATTTTTATTTAATTTAAATTTTCACAATCATTAATATCATTATCGATAGATAATTGTTCTATGCTTACATATTGTATATACAAATATTTATATTTATCTAATGTAAAAATAAATTGATATATGTTTTTTTTAAATGCATATAATTGAATCAAAATCAAAATTTTTTGTATATATTTGAACTACAATTAAAGTTCTATGTGTGTTATTGTGCCAAATCAAAATTCATGTATTAAATTACACATATTAAGCAAACTTCATATGTAATTTTGAGATTTAACCCTTTTAAAAACAATAATATAGAACCCAACAAATGGTTCCAATGAAAAAAAGATGTTATTCATCCTAAGAGTCCCGGGTTCGAGCACTTGTGTATGCAAAATATGTGTACCTTGTCAAAAGATTAAAAAAATATGAATAGATAATACTATGTAATCACACTAATATATTTAAAAAAATAATAATATAAACTGATTTTAATGTTTTATTTGAATGCCATTAAAATTGAAACATTAAATAGAGACTCTGCATGACTGCCACGTGTCCTGCTCACCCAAACCCATCAGTCGGTGGAGCATTTCCTAATTAATGAAAAAGCTTTACCCGACTCAATTCCTAAGGGACTTGAATCGTCTGGTCCTTTAAAAAAAACAGAACAGGCAGCCGAAAAGATTCAAACCATAAAATTGACTAAATCCTAAATTTTTTGAAAAAGCTAGCAGTTTCTCATCTGGCAATCCACTCTTTCATCTACCACCATCCTCCTTGGGATGATCTATACTGTTAACTTCTATGATGGAAACTCTGTACAAAAAAGAAACCATCGGTCACAGTGGTTAGCAATGACAATAACTAGCTCATACCAACTCGTACTGTCACGGGATGGAGAGTTTGCATGGATTATTGTAAGCTTAACAAAGCAACTCGAAAGGACCATTTTCTCTTGCCGTTCATTGATCAAATGTTAGATAAGTTTGCTGGGAAAGCTTTCTACTATTTTTGGATGGTTACTCAAGTTAGACCAGATTGCCAAAGTACCCAATGACCAAGAGAAGACTACTTTCACTTGTCCATATAGGACTTTTGCTTTTAAACGAATGCCATTCGGGTTATGTAATGCCCCAACAATATTTTAATGTTACATGATGGCAATATTCTCAGACAAGGTAGAAACTTTTCTGGAAGTCTTCATGGACTATTTCTCTATGTTTGGCAGTAATTTCGAGAGCTATTGAAGAACTTGGAATTGGTTCTTTGCCGTTGTGAAGAAACAAATATTGTCTTGAATTGGGAAAAATGTAACTTCATCATCCGTGAAGGAATTGTTTTAGGACATAAGGTGTCACAGCAGGGATCTCATTTGATAAAGCCAAGATAGAGGTGATTGAGAAGCTGCCACCTCTATCAAGCGTAAAAGGGATAAGAAGTTTCTTGGGACATGCAAGATTTTATAGAAGATTCATCAAGGACTTCTCTAAGATTTCAAAACCTTTGTGTACTTTGTTGGAACGAAATAAACCTTTTATTTTTTATGAGGCGTGTGATAACTCTTGAAAAGAGTTATATGAAAAATCTTAATTCTAGTTATTAGATTGTACTTAAGTAAGTTTAATTGAATTTTTAGTTTTTTTAAATATGTTTTTCATATTGGAGCTACTTTGAGTTGAAAGTATGTTTTTAGTTGTTTTTACCCTTTTGTTGTGGCAATATTACGCTTGTGGTATGCTGTGGTATTTTGCAGGAAGGAGGTGACATGGAACCCAAATCCTTTTTTGGAGCAAAAAGGTTGAAGGATTTTATCGTCGAACGCTCTAGCAATACTAGCTTCGCAGATTCGCCAAGGCAAAGCCAGATCTGAATAGGTTGTTGTACTAAAAGGGTTTAAGGGAGGCACTGTAAGGATCCCTTGAAATCCGGATCTGACATGCAGAAGGTGTGAAGAAGCCCTATAAATAGAGAGCCAATTAATGAAGAAATCAAGGTTGAGAAAGAGTGAAAAAGCGTGAGCTATGAAAAGAGAGAATCTGGAGAAATTCACCCCACAGATTCAAAATGCAGAAGGCGGCATTTGAAGCAGAAGCTGGGAACGGAGCCTCGATGACGCCATAGTAACCATCGTGCAATGATATTTTTCTATGGCATTGTAAAGGCCGAATCGGGAAGTGAACCTGATATTCTTCCTAAGTTTCATTCTAATGTTCTTGAATTGTTGTTGCGAAATGTTTGAATATTGATACGATATTTTGATGCCCTTGAGCTAATCACTCATAGAGTTGGATGATTTGGATTTTATTCTATGATTTCTATGAATGTGTGTGTGATCTTATTTTGCTAAATGTTTTCAGTTGAGTTTTATTTTTATTCATGAATTCTACAAGCATGCAAAATCCTAGACATAGGCACTTGTATGTCATGTGCATAATCTAATAATGAAAATGTTAGGTTTGCTAGAGCAAAATCGGGTGTTATGAGCAGACAATTCGAAAAATACCTATAGACGACTCTAGAGATAGAGCATGTTCATAAGGAATTGATTGAGTTGTGTTGGAAGATTCAGGCTACAAACATATAAAGAGATTGCCCTTAAAATTTGCCTCAACACAGGTAAGCCATAGCTTAATCATTCTGAGCAGTTTGCGAAGTTAGATTTTCCATAGCATTTATAGATTTATAATCTAGAGTCTAAGGATTCCCAGTCACAGCAATCAACAACTAAGTCTTGTATTTTGATCTTGCAAATTATTTCTATTAAGTTTGATAAGTACTTAATAGATTTATTTTTTGCTTCACAATATTCTTTATTTGTTTATCATAACAATTCTTTGCCAATAGCATAATAGAAATTTCACTAAAATTGATCCCTGTGGATATGATACTCTACTTATCACTATTATTACTTAAACGTTGTGTACACTTGCACATTTGCTACAACATTACACTTTTACAAACAATAGCGTGCAGGTCTGCTTTCGAGGAGTTGAAGAAATAATTGGTGACTGCTTCAGTTGTTGTAGCATTAGAACTGAGAAGGAATTGCTAGCTGTTGTGTTCACATTTGACAAATTTAGATCATACTTACTAGGCACTAGAGTTGTGGTTTAAATTGATCACTCCGCGATCAAATATTTGGTGATAAAAAAAGATACAAAACCAAGATTGATTAGGTGGATTTTTTTGTTACAAGAATTTGACTTGGAAATCAGAGATAAGAAGTGTATAGAGAATCTAGTCGCAGACCATCTATCCAGGTTAGAAGCTAGGAATGAGGATGGCAACGTTGAGCTCATTAAAGATGATTTTCTTGATTAGTAGTTGCTGGTTGCCATGACATTGCCCTGGTACGCTGATGTTGTGAACTTCCTGGGGAGTGGTTTGTTACCATCTGATCTCAACAATCATGGTAAAAGAAAATTTCTTCGTGATGCACGTTACTATTATTGGGATGAGCTTTTTCTGTTTAAATAGTGTGCTAATAAGATAATCAGGAAATGTGTACCAGATGAGGAGATACTGAGCATCTTGCTACACTATCATTCGTCATCTTATGAAGGCCACTTTGGTAGGATGCGAATTGTTGCGAAGGTACTTCAATCAGGGTTCTATTGGCCTAGCTTATTTATAGATGCTCACCAGTTTTGCAAAACATGCAATAAATGTCAAAGAATGGGCAACATCTCTAGGAGACAGGAAATGCCAATACAAAGCATTCTGGAGGTTGAGCTATTCAATGTATGTGGAATTGACTTTATGGGTCCTTTTCCACCATCATTCAACAACTTGTACATCCTATTAGTTGTTGACTATGTAAATGGGTAGAAGTAATAGCACTCCCCAAAAATGATGCGAAGTATGTGATAAATTTTTTGCATAAGAATATTTTCAATCGATTTGGTACAGCGTGAGCAATCATCAGCGATGAGGGATCGTACTTTAATTGTAAGTTGGTTGCTAATGCTTTGAGCAGATATAGGGTGAATCGTAATATTTCCATGGCATATCACCCACAAACGAATGGCCAGGCTGAGATCTCTAATATAGAGCATAAGTAGATTATGGAAAAAGTGGTAAACCCAACTTGGAAGGATTGGTCTTTGCGATTGGATGAAGCTCTGTGGGTTTATCACACTGCATTTAAAACACCATTAGGGATGTCACCTTTCAAGCTTGTTTATAGGAAACCATGTCACCTACCTGTTAAACTGGAGCACAAAATATTTTGGGCGATCAGGAAGATGAATATGGATTGGATCGCTGTTGGTCATAGAAGGTTGTTAGAGCTGAACGAAATGGAAGAATTTCAGTCACAAGCATATGAGAATGCTAAAATGTACAAGGAGAAGACCAAACGATGGCATGACAAGAGGATTATGCCACGACAATTTGAACTAGGACAATAGGTGTTGTTGTTCAACTCTAGGCTCAAATTATTCCCTGGCAAGTTAAAATCTTAATGGTTGGTCCTTTGAAGTGAGCTAAGTTTATCCTCATGGAGTAATTGACATCTGTGATAGCATAAGTGGGGTAACTTTCAAGGTGAATGGCCAACGTCTGAAGCACTACTAGGGTGCTCGTGTTGAGCGTGACAAGCAAACTATCAACCTGAGAGATTTTAAATTTCGCATCTCTTTTGTTTTCTTTTTATTTATGTTATTTTCTCTTATGTTCGTTTATTTTAATTTTTTTTTACATTATTAGTCTTTATTGTTTAATAATTTTCTATTATAGTTGTTAATAATGTAGTGTCCAACAGGTGAAGCGAACTCAAAGGAGAAACAAAGAAAGGCAATGGAGTTGTTCAAAGAGAGCTAGTAGAATTCATGTCTGCTCAAGATCAAGAAATCGACCGTCTCATTACTAAGATCACTGAGACAAACAACGAGGAAGTTGAAGAACTACTATTGAAATTACTCAAATGGAAGCAGAGTTACAAGCAAGGTGTAAGGAAGTCATCTAACAGATAGTAAAATTCCACCAGCCAAGCATGAAAACAGGGAGTTTCTTTTGCCTCTGTTTCTTAATTAAGCTATTTCATTTTATCATTTTTATTTTTATGCATTGAGGATAATGCATCCCTTAGGTTGGTGTGTGTTAAGCATTTAGGAGCACTATCTATTTAGTTGAGCATGTTTATTTTAGTTTTTTTGGGTTCATTTTGTCATTCATTTTACCATGACAGACATAATTGCCAATGATTGTTAGGCTGTGATGAGTATATTTTTGTCTATGATGTTCGATGAGGTGAGTAAGTTTTAATAAACCTAGAAAATTGTGATAGTGGATTCGACAACTTTAGCTTAGGATAGTTTGCTTAAAAATTGACGCCTAAAAATAAAATACCTTAACTCCTATTGTAATTAGTCTATAGTAAGTTTCTTTTAATAAACTTAGAGATTCTTGAAGCCAAGTTCAATAAATGGCAATACTCAATAATGAATAAAGTGGCAATGCTTAAGAAGAAAAAACCAAAGAAATGTCATAAAACACTCCAATGCTTAGATCTGCTGAATAGGTCAGCAACATTTTGTTTGCTCCATTGTGTTGTTGATTAGAAAAGTAAGCTCAAGTAAGAGTGTGTAAAAAGTAGTTTAGGGGCACTCCATTGTGGTAATAGGTTGAGTAGCTAAGGAGGTAGTTGTTTACTCCATACATCTTCTAAGTTAAAAGCCTTAGCTTCATAAGTGAGTTCCATTCAAATTGTGACATGATTGAATATCCGACAATTCAGTGTATGCTCCGCTGTGATTGTCAAGTCAAAGAACCATGTGACGAGTTGAATCCCCTAATAAAAAAAATTCTATAATAAATAGATATGTATGTATTTGAGTATATATATGAGGCTAGGTTTAAAAAGAAAGTTGAGTTTAGTTAAAAGATGAACTAAGTAAGTTAGGATACACTTGCTATAGTCAAAATTACATGAAGACTTAGAATTTTTATTTTTAGGGCAATATTTTTTGCAATACCCTTGCTAAATAAGCTTATGAAGCTTGAAAAAAAAATTAGACGTAGAAGATTGTTAAGAATTGAAGTATAAAATGCTCTTTAAATGGTCTAGTAATACGAATGAGGTTATGTTGCCATGGCGATTTTCACATTCACGTATTCATGCATAAATTGCTTGAGGGCAAGCAATCACTTAGGTTTAGGGTGTGATAACTCTTGAAAAGAGTTATAATTCATGCCTTTAGACTGGGTCAATTGGTTATACTTAAGTGAACTTAGTTGCATTTTAGGATATTATTTTAGCATTTTTTAGAACAGTGCATAAGGAGCTTTGACAATGCTTAAATATTATTATTTGTTACTTTTAATTGCATGTGAAAGGGTTGTGTTTGGTGGTTTGGCAAGTATAGGATGTGAAGAAAGAAATAAAAGACTGAAGGTTTGTCGGGGCAAAAGGTTGGACAGTTTGCCAACTTGTATGCCGTGGCAATTCCAAGAAGATGATCGAGTCAACACTTAACGCATACTGATCTCAACCTGACTCTACTTGTACCAGAAAAATCAGCCTAAATAAAAAGAAAAAATGTCATGAGATCATGGGTTGATAACCAGTTTCCCCAAATCAGGGAACCACCTACCTATGTGGAGAAAAACAAGGAAGACACACCAGAAAATGGGGAAGTGTGGAAAACAGCAGGAGAAAGGAAGTGTCTAAAAGAAAAGATCGGGGAAAAAGAATAAAGAGTACTGGGAATTAACTGACGAACTACGAAACGCAGACTACACACTGATAGCAAGAATGAAACAAGAGAAGACAGAGGTCGCAACAGAGCAAAACGCAAGGAAGAAGAAGATAACAATCTGGTCACAAAACATTGCACTGCTGGAGTGTTGTCGGCGAAAACTCAAAAAATTCATTCTTTATTTTCCTTACTTGTTTTCTGCGAACTCACAATGTTTACTACTTTATTGAATTCTGTTTTGGTTAACCAACCCATGAGCTACATACTCATTGGGTCGGGATTGCTGGATGATTTCCTAATGTTTAAGTTTTGTTCTGATTAATCTATTGTCTCAATTAATTTATGCTTTGTTGAAACACATGCATGGAATCTCTAGACATAGTTGGTTGTATGTTTTGCTCACAAACTTTCTTCCAAAGTGAGGAGTAGTTGGATTGAAATTTATTGATATAAGCAAGTAATCGATAGATACTTGTAGAAGGCTCTAGACATAGAGCATCGTTTGTACAGAAGGATAACAGTTTTGAGTTCCAAACTGAAAGTGTATAGACATATATTGCTATAAGTGAGAAACTCAAGGACTTGCGTTCGAAAGAGGCAAATAGATCTTTCTGGGTAGTAGGTTAATCACAAGTTTGCTAAGGCATTATTGGCTGACAAAGGGTTGATTCTTAGTAATCCTGACCTTACCATTCATTAGCGTAGACTCTCTTTATTTTGTTATTTTATCTTTTCGTAGTAGTATAGTTAGTTAATTACTAGTGTTATTTATTGCACTTTTATTGCCATCACATTTTTATCATTGTTTTGCCACAGCGTTATTTACACTTTATAGTGGTAACTTAATCAAATTAATCCTTTCCGATTCTTGTGGAGACGATACTTACTTATCACTTTATTACTTGAGTCGACGTGTATACTTGTACAATTCACATACTATATTCACACGCGACAATTACCCCGAATATACTTAAAATTTCACCTTGATGATGGACCTTATTTCTTGTCTGCCAAATCGCCCAAAAGGATATTGCTAGACATTTTCTTTGTTCTTTATTCATGTTGGTGAATATATCTGCTAACCAGATCTTCCAATATTGTCCTTGGGTGTTGGGAGAGGTATCAATCTTCACCCCATGCAGGATATCCTTTGAAGTCATGCATTCCCAGAAGACATGAACCACTGATTCCTCCATTAGTCGGCTTAGTGGGCAGATATTTGTTACTGTCAGATTTCTTGCCTTTAAATTGTTGAACGTAGGCACGTAATTGTTTATTATTTTCCAAAATGTAATTTTAATCTTGCTTGCCAGTTGTAAATTCCAGAGTCTGTTGTAGAAGGCCTGTAGGTCCATTAGTGGAGGTGTTATGCCCCTTTGTAATGTCGCTGTATCTTCTTTGTTTAGCCATTTGTACCCATGAGCACGCCTGTGTTATCGCCTCTCCATACTCTGGCATCCTTGATATCGATTCCAGCGACAAGGATGGTCATGATTCTGCTTACTTGATCTTCGTCAAAAAGGTTTCTTAAGATTTTCGTTTTCTAGGTGGACTGCTCAATGTTAATTAAATAAGATAATGTTGTATAGTTTATATCAACGGTCTGACTTGTGATTCTTCCTGGCCCAAGTCCTGGAATCCAAGCCTCATTCCACACATTGATAGATTTGTCATTACCAACCCTTCAGCCCATACCTTCCTCTAGAAGTCCTCTAACGCTCCATATGCTCCTCTAGGTATATGATGGGTGAGAACCTGAACTTTCTTTTAAAAATTCACTGTTTAGATAGTATTTAGCTTTCATTACTCTAGCAAATAAGCAAACCGGTTGCATAGTTAACTTTACTACTTTTTGAAATATTGTTTAAAAATATACTTAATTATGGTTTAAAATGGAATTTGAGAAAAATTAAAAATTTATTTAAACATAATTACGAACAAATTTAAAACTATTTCAATAATTATAAAATTGATATATTATCGTAGGTCAATTGGGTTAGCAAAACCTTAAAATTATCATTTAATTAGAATTTTATTTTAATATCTTTATATATTTTAATTTTATTATACATATTTTATTACCTCCATCAATATCATACATATCTGTTATACATATATTAAAATCTAAAATTTTATTTAATATTAAAATAAAATAAAATGATCTATAAAAAAAACTCATTAGCTCAAATTTGAATGAAGCTTTAAAAGTTTTAAAATTTCAATCCATTAAATTTACTAAATCCATTTTAATTATTATTTAATAAAACGTCAGTATATTGTCTTTTATTTTTCTAAAAAATGATAATCTTTTTTTACAAATCTATAAACCTTTTATTGTTATAAAATAAAAGATAAAGAGTAAAGAACAAAAAAAAAAAAGGAGAGTAAAAGAGATAGTGTATTTTATTGATAAATAGAGTAATTTACAATGCTTCTCCAAAATCTATATTTATAGATATAGAAAGTATAAATGAAATAGAAATCTAATTATAATGATTTTTAGAATTTAAAATTTATCAAAACTTAAATTGATATTGATGGACATCCACTTAATAAAATATTCATAACACTCCCCCTTGGATGTCCATTGGTAGATAGCGTGTCTCGTTAAAACTTTTACTAAGATAAAAACTCTATGGGAAAAAATTTCTAACGAAGAAAAAAGAGTACACATATCTATAATATGCATAACATGCTATCTCATTAAAAACTCTACTAAGAAAACCCAATGGGACAAAACTTCGATTAAGGAAAAAAAAGTACAGCGTGTATTTACACTCTCTCATGAAAACATCACATAATATCTCATATTCTACATATTCAATTTTGAATACTAGCTTTTCAAATAACTATTTGAATGTATTGCTAAACATTTATATCACCATTCAATTGAAAGTCATGAGTGAGGAAAAATTTTGGAGAAATATATTTTGATCTCTTAAGGAGTTTCAATAATTATCATAGCAAAATTTAATCATGATTCTTCTATAAAAAAACAAATAGGTATTTTGGATCATTTTATAATCCTTTTTAAATTAATATTTACTAAGTCAAATTTACCACATATATTCAATTATTTCAATTCATATAAATGAACAATTTCTTGATAATTTCAATATTCTTTTGACATTCTAAATCCTTCATAGATTTTATTATAAATTTTACTATATAGTGATTCATAAAAGGTTGTAACAACAACCATTAGACATAACTTAAATTTTATAAACTGTCAATTTAATAATATATCTAAATGTTATTGCATCCACCACAAAAGAATATTATATCTTTTCATAATCAATAACAGGAGTTAGCAAAAAGATTCATATTTTTATTCTGTTTTTGCAAAACTACTTCATTTGTACCCTCACTGGCTTTATACTTTTAGATATTTGATCTGCTGGTCCAAAAACTCCACAAATTTGAGCTGCATCTTTCTATTTTGACTAATCTATTCCATATTTATATTTCTCAATAAATTTGTTCCAAATTCTCCTTTCATTTCAACAATAATATTACATGCAAAAACCATTGTTAACCACTTTTATTATTCGATTTAACATTTTCTCAAATTGACATAACTTATCGAGATTTATTTATTTTCACTACTTTTATCTTCAGTTTCAAGTACCTGAAACTCTTCTGAAATTTTACTTATTAGTTATGTCTTGGGTCTTTTTTGGAGCACTCGTCTTCACTATATGACTATCTAGATTTATTATTTTCTTTTTTTAGAATTTTCATATTTGGAATTTGTAATGAGTTATCCTTGTTGAACTTTAGGTTCAAATTACTCTCCTCCTAACTCATTACAAGTTATTTTTTCTCTCCCACTAATGTCGAGAAAAACTATCGAATCAATAATAACCACAAATCATGTCATAATTGAATCTCCAATGCATTTAAAAGATATAATAATAAAAGGAGACTCGTAATTAATATATATTCTCAACTTTCTTTGAGTATTCACTTATCTTTGTTGTGGTGAAGCAATTGAAACATATACACACACAAAAAAAAGTCAAAGATGAGAAATATTTAGCTCTTGACCAAAAACTAATTGTAATAGGAAGTATTTATAAATTATTGGCTTGATGCATACAACACGTAAATCAACATAATCTCATGTTAAAATAAGAAGTTTAGTTCTCATAAGTAATGGTTTAGATATTAATCAGATGCGTTCAATCAATAATTTTTCTAAATCATTATGCACATAAATAACAAACTTTTTGACCACCTCCGAATGTACTCCTGTTCGATGTGTATTTTAGGGCTTCAGCAAGTATACGGGTCAAGTTGTAAAATAGTTTTATTTACAATGAAACACTTGGTAAGTATTCCGAGGATAGTACATAAAGGAGGCTAAGTGATAGAGATTAGAATCCCCGCAAAAACAAAGAATTATTAGTACTATCTTTAGAGCTTATAGTACGAAAATGACAAAAGAGTTGATGATTAAAGATCAAAATTAAATGAAATAAGTAAAGGAAAGAGATAGGGAAATTCGATAAATAGATTTGGGGACTTTGCTTCAATCAACTAGTCACTACCTAGCAAGATCTTCTGATCTTTCTACCAACATAACGATTCAATAGAGACTACTTATCACTAGATGTCATAGTCTAAACTGGTTTGGGGTAAAGGTGTTTATGAATGGGCAATATAAATTTGGGTTAATTCTCACCTAGATAACTTTCTAAGGTTGTCAAGCCTAGTGTTTGTTTCACATTCTTCCTTTTCCAAACAGTTGATCCGATTGAAAATCTCTGTATAAAATAATTAAATAACCATACTTCCACTCTTAATCCCCCACAATGGGATTAGTTCATCATGGTTTCTTTAAACATCATAAAATAAATAATATAAATCAACATGAAATTTAAGATTGAATAAATGAAGTGAAAGAAATTGATAGTTCTATAGCAATCTGTTAGGAATAAAATCCACAAACGTTTATGCGAAGTTACAAATCTCGTTTCCAAAACGAAAAATGAAATAGAAAAGGAATTGAAAATAAAATTAAGGATGTGTAAACCTAAGTGCTAAAGGCCCTATTTATATCATTGAACAATTGTTTTCCTCCACCCTAGGTCAGCTACTGTTCCTCGTGTTTAAGTGGCATTGTGAAAACCGAAACACCCTTCACTTAGTGTCAAATCCGCGTCCAAGAGTCAATGTCGCGACACACAAAAGTCGTGTCATGACAATGAAGTCAGTCCACTCCTTTGGTTATTCTTACAGATGTTGTCGCGACATACCTCACCTATGTCGTGACATAGAAGTCATCCTTGTTATTATTCAGGTCTGGTCCATTTGTTGTGACATAGATCAGACTGTTTCATGACATAGTGATCAGCTTCATACTCATTTGACTTATAAAGGTCTCTTGCACACTCATGAAGTTTGTTAGCTAACCCTTAGGGCTCAATCAGCCTTAAAGACAACAAAAAAGCACCTTTTGCACTTTTTACAGAATTTATTCCATAAAAGAAAACTAAACTAAATCCTAATGAAACACAAGGAAAATGCTTAATTTCAAGGTCCTAAAGTGTGAAAATAGTTCAATTTGTTAGGTATAAGTCCAGCAGATCACTTTTACAAAAGTTTTTCAAACTCAATCAATAAAAGTATGAGATATAAACTCATCAGTATTAGCAAGATGAATTGTGAAATGCCTCAAAAATTTGAACTTTTCTATGCGAGTTGAATCAATGAACCTGTCTCTGCTTCTGTGGTTATATGCTCTGTCTGTTTACTTGAGATTTCAGGTTTGAATTGCATCTTTTAAAAAATCTATATTTTATTTTTTTGAACCTTGACTTTTGGAAGTGTGACATAAACTAAGTTCTGTGTGGTATTATTTCAACGATGATCCTAGTGGTTCGATGGTTAAGTAATATTTATTCGTTTTCCTCTGGTCTCGTGGTCGAGTCTCTGAGTATGCAAAAAGGGATTTATATTTTTTTGCACTTTTCCATTAAAATGATTTAAATTTTAAATAGCTTTTCTTCTCTCTAGTTTTGGTGGGACGTTTCTTTCTCTGTTCTTTTCCTTTTATTTTGTTGGTTTACTCTTGAACTTTGATTCCTTCAATTTTCTGTTCGTTTTGCATAGTTGGTATGATACGTTGCGTTCTTTGTTGTTCTGGTACGTTAAGGTAAATTAGGTTGCTTTGATTTCGTTATTATGCATTGTTGTTTGAGATGGGAGAAACACTCTCCAAATCCTGAAGTGTTGATTTTTCTGTTTTCGTTTGTGTTATGAAACACTAGGGGGCACTCAAGAGACGCCCAATGTTTCGTGCCATACTTAGAATTCGATTGTGTGACACGAATCTACTGTAAGTAGATTTCATCTGTTTCGTTTTGTGAGTAGAAAGTTTCAACGAACATTAAAGTTTAGTTACGTGTGTTGCAATTGTTTGTTGAAATTGGATATCGGTCTGTGTTTTAGGCTTGGAAATCGCATTTGGGACTTCCTTTAACGTCAGGTAACAGGTGGGTACCGAAACCCTTTCAATTTCTTGCAATATTCCTACGTTTTTCCGCAGAAACAAGCTTGTTCGAAGGCATACGGCTGGCACACGGCATGTGTCCAGGCCGTGTGCCATTTAAATAAGCTACAAGGGACACACGGGCTGGGCAGACAGGCGTAGAGTTCTATTGATCAATAAAATACGCTCTCTCTTTTGCTCTCTTATTTCTTTGTTCTTCACTCTTTGTCCTTTTATTTTATAACACGTTATCAGCACGACTCTCTTTTAATTATTTTTCTCCATAAGTCACAAAAATATCCCCAAATTTGCTATTGTCAATTGCCTTCTAGAGCTACTGCTATTTTAGTCGTCAATTGAGGCCTGCGCACTATGGATAATCATTAGAGCATTTAACCACTCAATGCTCATGATAATAGCCATGGTGATAACGATGATGTTAAACATCTTCAGGTATATTTTACTATGATTTATTTATTATATTGTGTTTATTATAATTTAAGACTAATCATGAAAACATGAATAGATAGATTTTGATTTGAAATCTACACATGTTTGCGATGGTGATTATGAAATAAATAATTTTTGAGACATTTATAAGTTCGTCTTACTAAATTTGTTGCATTCCCAAAAGTGAATGCAAATATAAAGAAAATAAAAGATATATCATGGACCACTAAAAGTGGAAACATAGTGATGAATAAGAGAGCAATGAGAGTTCTCAAGATAATTCTTTAAAAGATAAAGATAACTTATGTTATTAATATGATATAAAATATTATTGGTCACACATGTGGTGAATGCCCAAATATTTTCTTTGTGTTAATATTCTTTGAGGAATGATATGAGAATATAGTAATGAAATTTATCATTACAGATAGAAAATATTTATCTTATTTAGTACTGAAACAAACCAATATTATTCTAATATTTAGTAGTACAAAATTAGTCGAAAGCTCTAGAAGAGCTAATATATTAATATCTTGTGATGGTTAATCCATTGATTTTAAAAGATATTTATAATGAATTTCATATTAAGATTGTGAATGAGGAAAAAAAATATATTTCATATGAATCAAAAAAGGATTGGGTTATTGATTTATATTTATTACTCTTATTATAAATTGAATTGATTGTGATTATCTTTGTGATCTTGTTTTGTCATCACCCCCATTAAGGGGTTAAAGCAAAATATTTGACTGTGAACGATATACTTAAATTGTGGAAGAAAAATATGAGCAATAGAATATGATAATTTGATCTAAAGCCTATTATGGTTGGATGCACATGAAGTTGCAAGTTTTTAGAATTGTGATATAACTTTACAGTATTCAAAATAACTTTTCAATTAAAATTACATAAAAAAAATTATTGATGAGAACCTTACAAGAGAGGCTTATTTAACTTTACATGATTCAAATGTGCTCCAATAGTAGCAATATCATGAAAAAAAATTACTTATGGTTGAACAAAAGTTTTTAACCACGAAACTTAACCATTCCCTGAAGAGAATGTAATAATATGTGATAAATTCGAAAGACATAACCTTTGACATGGATGTAGTAAATTGGACTATAATAATAGTCATGGGGGATGATCGTAATAAATTTCTCACCACCAGAAGTGGGAAAAATGAGAAAGTAAGAAAAAAACCAAGAATTTCTAAGAGCTCTTTAAGAAGAGAGATAACTTATGTATAAAAAGTCATTGATTTTGTACTTGTTGTACACTTGAAAAATAAGATCCATGCTCAAAGTTTGCTATTAATAAATTTTTATTAGATTGAAAATCTACTACTGGAGTTTAATTTGCTCACTTCTTATCTTCAAGACTCAACATAGAACAAAAAAAGTACGTTTTTAAATATTAAATCGAATTGATATATAGTTTAAATATTTGAGATAATCTTTTGAAGTTTTGATTTCTTGGATTACATATTATTTTAAGCATTTTATTGTTCATGAAAATAAATATGAATTGATTTATTTATATTATTATGGTAAGTTTATAATTAAATAATATATTTGATTAAAAACATATCTAGTATGTAAATTTATATTAACAAACCAATGAATTTTATGGTTATTTAGATTTGATTTAGTTCAAAGAATTGTTAAAGGTATTAATTCATTCATTTTATATTATTCCATTTGTTAATTATTTAGAGAAATGACATGAGCAATTGTAAATGAAAAGTTCTATTAGCTTGAATTGTTGGATTTTAAATTAAATTTCATGCATGTTTATGATTATGGTTATGAAAGAAAAAATTGCTAATTTTTCATTATGTCATATTTTTATGTTTGAGATGTGACTTTTATTAATATATTTAATATAGACTTGTTTCTATACATGACCTAGACAGTTATTCTTGATAGTTAAACTAATTATGTAAAACTCTTATTAAAAGGGTTTTAAAAGTATTTTGAATTGATCTCATATCTCTTTATGGGTAAACAAAATAACGAGTTATTTGTTCCACTAGTTCTGCTTTATTCCCTGAAATGAATGTAGTAATACATAGCAATTATGGAAATTTAACTTATTGTCACTATTGACAATTTTTTTTATATTTGAAGATTTTGGCATATTCCCTAAAGCGAATATTGCATATAATTATTTAGAAATTATATTATATGATTTAGTGTCATTATAAACTTCACATTGATTTAGACATTTTCAATAGTAAATGTCACAATGGTACTTATATGTGGATACAAAGTAAAAGGAATAATAGTAAAATTATCAATTTGTTACAATTTAGTACAATTGAAATGCATGTTAAAGTAAACCAGAAGTTTACTTGTACAAATACATTTACTACTTGACATGACCGGTTAGATCATCTTGGATCATATATGATGCGAAAATTAATTGAGAATTCATATGGACATTCATTAAACAACTAGAAGATTCTTTAATTTAAAGAATTCTCATTTGTTGCTTGTTCTCAATGAAAATTGGTTGTTAAAAACTCACAAGCTAAAGTTGAGATTTAATTTCTTGCATTTCTAAACTGAATATGGGTTCATTCATCCACCATGTGGATGGTTTTGATATTATATGATTTTGGTAGATGCATTTACAAAATAATGACATATGTGTTATCAACTTGCAACCTATCTTTTGCAAGATTGTTTGAATAATTTTTATAAAAGGAAAAAATCTAGATGGTCATATAGTGAAGGTGGGTGCTCCAAAAGAGACCCAAGACATAATTAATAAGTAAGACTTCAGAAGAGATTTAGGCACCTAAAACTGAAGATTAAAATAGTGAAAATAAGATATCTCAATAAGTTATGTCAATTCGAAAAAATGTCGAACTAATAATAAAAGTGGTCGACATAGTTTTGCATGCAATATTATTGCTGAAATAATGAAATAAAAGGAGGATCTTAAATAAATTTCTTGGGAAATATATATATATGGAATAAATTGGTTAAAATAGAAAGACGCAACTTAAATACAATTAAATTTGTGGAGTTTTTGGACCATCAGTCCAAATATCTAAAGGTATAAAGCCAATGAGGGTATAAATGAAGTAGTTTTGCAAAAGCGAAATAAAAATATGAAGTTTTTTACTAAGTTTTGATATTGATTTATAAAAAGATATAATACTTTTGTAGTATATGCAATAACCTTTAGATATATTATTAAACTGGCAGTTCATACTTGCGTCTCATGGTTGTTGTTACAACCTTTTGTGAATCACTATATAATAAAGTTTATATTAAAATCCTTGAAGGATTTAGAATGCCAGAAGCATATTGAAATTATGGGAAATTATTCATTTATATGAACTGAAATAATTGAACATATTTGGTAAATTTGACTTAGTCAATAGTAGTTGAAGGGGATTTAAAATGATCCAAAATATCTATTTGTGTTTTTATAGAAGAATCATTATTAAAGTTTGCAATTATTATTGTTGAAACTCCTGGAGAGATCAAAATATATTTCCTCAAAATTTTTCCTCACTCATGACTTCCAAAAGAATGGTGATATAAATGCTTACCAAATACATTCAAATAGTCATTTGAAAGAATAGTATTCAACATTGAATACATAAAATATGAGATATTATGTGATGTTTTCATGAGGGGGAGTAAATACGCGTTGCACTCTTTTTTCGTTAACCGAGGTTTTGTCCAATTGGATTTTCCTGGTAAGGTTTTTAATAAAGCAACATATTATGCGTATTATAGATATGTGTACTCTTTTTCCTTACTAGGAAATTTTTTTCCCTATAGGGTTTTTATCTTAGTAAAGGTTATAACGAAGTACATTATCTATCAATGAACATTCAATGGGGAGTGTTATGAATATTTTATTAAGTGGATGTCCATCAAGATCAAGATAAGTTTGGATGAACTTTAAATTCTAATGAACATTAAAAGTAGAGTTTTATTTCATTTATACTTTCAATGTCTATGAATATAGATTTTAGAGAAGCATTGTAACTTACTTCTTTTGATCAATAAAATATGCTCTCTCTTTTGCTCTCCTATTTTCTTTATTCTTCACTCTTTGTCCTTTTATTTTATAACATTTACAAATTTATATGTATTTTTCATTATTTTACAAAACAATATTTTAATTATAGTTGATTTTATGAGGATTTTATTAAGAATTTTTTAGAATTTTTATTATGAGATAACACCAAAGAACCTTAAGGGGAAAGATTTATTGCTGGAGTACAGGCAAATTCTGAACTTGATAAAATTCAGGTCCCTATTAGTTAGTGCATCATGTTCTTAACAGCTAATTCTGCATATTATTGGTATATTAGGCCTTTCAATGATGTATATAATTGGTCCTTCATCACCATCTTTGCCAAAATTCAGTTCTAAGTTTCTAGGTACTCAAAACTTACTATTCTGTTAAGACCTTCAAATATTGAACGCCATGGGAGTATGAAAAGTGATTCAGATTGAAGATACATCAATGATAGCAGTAGGACCCTTTTTCTTTTCTGATATTTTTGGGGAAATATTTTTGTAGTTGATGTTAATGGGTTGGGAAAAAAATATAGATAAGTTAAAATAAGGGTCTGCTTGCTGGGGTTTGTTTGGTGTATAGATGTTTGATATTTTCATTTATATAAAAATGATAATAATTATTATTTTGGATCAATATTTGTAATTTTGGCAATTATGATCTTATGAGATTATGTTTTGTCCTTCATATTAGGCATGCAATGAGATGAGGTAATAGATTTGGTAAAAGAATTTGTGTCAAATTTGATGGCCGAAATCACCCGTATGAGAAAAGGTAAGTGTGTGTGGGATAAGAGGATAACATCTGTGAGGGATTAGTCTGCATAGATTCTCTTTACAAAATCTCAAAAGTATATCCTTCCGAATGGATGAACCAAATTATATTAGGAATGTTATTAAATTCTATTTAATAATAATTATATTAAAATATGATTAAATTATTTAGTTTTATTTTTATTAAATTATATTTAATAATAAATTTATTAAAAGTTAATAACAATAATCATCTATCTAAAAAATTCTATTAAGGATATTTTGGTCATTTAACATTTTTTCTTATGTTATTACATCTCTATTTCTCTTCCATTCAACCAAACACAAGAATAATATTACAGCTCTATTCCTTTCCATTCAATCAAACAATTGAAGTATTGATTATAGCTTTATTACACAATTCTATTATCTTGCAATTTATTCCATTACAGTACTAATTTCATTTCCCAACCAAACACGGTGTTAGTATTATTAGATAAAACATAGAAAATTAAATGTAAAAAATTGACAGAGCGCCACTTAGTATATATATATATATATTATGATTTGCTTAAATTCTTATTCTATTTTTTAACAATAAATTTAATTTATTTTTCAAAAGTTCTCTAAGAGAATTTTAAATTAACTTTTACATTTTTTATAACTTTGGTGTATTCTATTTTACACTGCAAATTTTAAATATAATTTATTTATTATTATTTTTAATATTATTTATTTTATTTTTACTCATAGTTATATAATATTTTAAAATTTTAAAAAAATCATAAAATTCAACCAATTGCAGATTTACGGCTATATATTTCTTTTACAATTGCATTTATTTAATTTTACAATGCTAGCTTTTATTGAAAAAACAATTAAGGACTTTTTAAGTTCTTAATTTCGAACATTGTAAGAGATAAATTACCTTTGAAAAAAGAACTAAATTACTCCTTACTGTATATTTTATTATCATCAATTACTTTTATTTACTCCCTTTCTAATAGCACACATTAATTTTCCCTATTTATTTAAAACTAAATTGCTTTTAATGGTATAGTACTAACGAGAAATTGATAAAGTGATGATCTACATTGATAGTTTGGAGATTATCAGGTTGTTCAAGATAGGTGATTGACAGTTTCAAATTCAATCTTGATAATGAGACTTTTTCAAGTTTTAGAACTTATTGGACAATGAAGATTAAAGTATGTTCTAAGGAATAAAACAAAGCTGCAGACTTCTTCTAACAGGAAGGAAGGTGTTCAGGTTAGGTTTTTGACGAAGTTCCTTAGGAGCTAATAGCTAGTTTAAAGTTTGTTTCAACAAATGATGCTTTCATTTTATAGTAGTACGTTTGTTTATTATCATTATTTTTTTAAAAGGCGCAAACCATAAAGGATCTGGCCAATATGTTTTCCAGACCACAATCCAGATTCCATGTTCGGATATGAATGTTAGAATAAAGTAAAAACAATTTTCAAATGACTGAATCCCACAAATTTTGATTGGTTCACATTCAACCAATTTTTAAATTTAAAACATTTTAAAGCTTTTTATTAATTTAAAAATAAAAATATATTTTATTTTGATAATTAGAAGTGTTTGGATTCTTAATAGAAGTAAACATCATATAAATATATAAAATTAAATATATTAGACTATTATCTAAATCAAAATCAAATAGAATTTGAAATTTTTCTGTATTGATTTAAAGTTCAATAACAATACATATTCTAATTTCTATTACAAAAATCAATTATTAGAAAGCTCAATTGATTGGTAATCAGATAAGTACAATCTTAAAAATAATTTCAATAGAATTTATACATAATAAAACTTAAATAAATTAAAAATTGAATTGAGAATACATATCCTTTGGTAAATTCTTTTTTGATTTTTTAATTTTGAATTGAATAATTTGGTCAATTTAAAAAAAAATAAAGCAACTTAATCATTGTCAATTTTGAAAGTAAGCAACTAAGGATAATAAATCACGGTGTTAATATCTTTCGTCAATTGTATATAAAATTTAGCTCTTAATGTTTACATGTTTTGTCAATTTGATTTTGGTTCTAGAAAAATTCTACAAATTTAGCTTCAACATTTACACAAATGTTGCAAGCTAAATTTGTTAAATCGGCACCACATTGACAAAATGTCTAAACTTCAACCGTTAAATTTGTTACTCTACCGATCAAAACTATGTACAATTGATAAAAAACGATCGATTTGCCAAAAAAGGCCCATTTTAAAAAAAAATTATGGAAATGGGCCACTTTTGTTAAATTTGAAGGAAATTGATCAATTTTACTAAAACGCATTCAGTTAGTGTTGTTTTCAGGGGAAACTCAAAAAAGCACATTCAATTGGAAATGCTTTTCCCCTCTGACCAGTAAAATTCTTCCAACTGGATGCATTTTTAGGGGAAACCCAAAAAAAACACTTCTAGCTGAAAGCATTTTTGCCACATCAGCACTAAAAATAGCAACACTAATTTTTCTTTTTATTTTTTGGTGGCCTACCTATAATGTGAAAATAAAACTTACAAAACAGGCTTTTATATAGATCCAAAGTCTCATTTCCCTTGTTCTCTTAAGTAATCTGGGATATGATATATGTGTGTATATATATGATGCAGTTGAAACTAACTAAAAATATGACTAAGGCAAGCGCAACTATCAATTAATAGTATAGTTACGGTGAGCACAAATATCGTTCCCACGAGAACTAAAAGTACTAGTAATAGTTGTCTTTCTATTATTTAACCGATCGAATAGAGTGATTGTTTTAAACTAAATTTAACTAAATTAATAAACTAAAAATGCGACAAAGAATAAAACAAGAAATAACAAGTGTTTTAATAAAAAAAAGCAAATAATACTTAGGAAAGACTCCACCTAGATTTCATCTGCCATTATCATTCTGAATTAAATGATTTATTCACTTAGTATTTGAACCGTAGAAATCCCTAAATTATGCTAATACCTTTATTCAAGCATAAAAACAACTAACTCTAGGTTGATTAATTGAAATTTCTTCTAATTTAAAACCCCTATTGTCGCATTAATTCAATCTATGGATTCCCCTATTAGATTTGACTCTAATCCGGTAGATTTCTGTAGTCCTATTTCTAGGATTGCATGCAACTCCACTCAATTATGCTAGATCTACTCTTAAACAAGGTTTATTCCTCCTCTAATTTAAGCACATTAAACAAGAATTAATATCTCAGGAATACTAAATCAAGAATTAAGCACATATAATTGAGAACAAAATCTAAGTATTTTTTGCGTAAAATCAAAAATCAAATAACAGAATTCATCATAGGGTTAATCTCCCCTAGATATTTAAGAATTTAGTTCATTCTAACAAAAGAAAACATCTCAAAGACAGTATAACTGTAATATGAAGAAAGACTCATAATAAAATCAAAAGAAATTAGAAAGAGGTCTTTAATCTTCGTGAAAATCTACTTCAAAGATGGCTTCTATGGTGTTTCTTCAGTTGTTTTCTTGAATAATCTCTGACGGCTTAGATTTGGGGAATGGAGGATTTTACAGAAAATTGGAAGTGCCTAATTCATATCACTTCATCCCCTATTTATAATACAGGAAATCTCTAGTTGGATCCAAATTAAATTCTAAAAAGATAATTAGAATTAAATCTAAACAATAATTCTCTAATTGGATTCGAATTAAACTCTCAATTATAAAGCCTAAAAGATAAATTAAAATTAAATATAAACAATATAACAATAACAATCCTAAATATTAATCCTAAGAAATAGAGTCTAAATTTAAATAAAATCTTATGTCCAATAAATCTCTTCCTAACTCTTCCACATCCACACTTTTGCCCCAAATTTTCCTTTTTGTCTTCGATTTAGTTCATGACCATGTGTCCAGCCCGTGTGGCTCTTAAAATCTGCTCTTTTTGTACGGTGTTCGCTTGTTTTTCGCTCTTTTTATTTTCAAATGCTTTCTTAAGTATAAAAACATGAATTTAAAGGATTATGAACGTAAAATTCATTATTTTAAATCGACTAATCATCCAAAAACGCATTAAAAATGAGGTTAAAACATGTTACTTTTGGCACTTATCAAATATCCACACACTTAAACATTTGCTTGTCCTCAAGCAAAATTCAAAACCCACATTCAAGTTAACTTTCTTAATTCTTCATTTTCATCAATAATGTTTCAGGATGAATTGCAAACAATCATGCATTGAAAATTCAACTAAAAGAACACTAAAGATTCAAGCAATCTAAGCTACAAAATTTCTAGCACAAAAATATAGGTGTCTTCCCTCATCTAAATAATTATCTTGAATCCAAAATCAACAAGAATTGACATCCTCACTAAAGATTCACTCAAAGCACTCAAAGTGTTTAAGGTTCATTAAATAAACGCTCAATTGCCAAACACAAAATGTTATTACCATAAGCTTGCTTGAAAATCAAATCTCCACCACTGTAAAATGACATGACACACCAATCAAGAGGTTTTTATAAGGTTGTAATTGGGCCAAGGTTAAGCGTATGGAAGAGGCTAGAAGAATTGATTAAAATCGAGATCAAGTTGATAAGTTACCAAACTAAAAAAAACAATTGGTTGCTGAATTAAAAGAAAGTGCATCAACACAAATAATAAATAATAAAAACGAGCTTTTCAACAGTATATGGCACTAACGATTCTAGCTCAAATACATTTTTATCTTTTTCTTCTTTTTTCAATTTTTTTCAAATTTTCTTTTTTTTCTTTTTCTAAATAATAAAATTCAGCAATTCAGATAGTGAAACATAGTTAGGCAACTTAACCAAATTAAATCTCGACAAAAAGGGAATCAATAAAGGGGTAAATATACCACATATATGGATCATGGGTAATATTATGGGTTTAATGAATAAAACGATGTTAGGCTCAATGAGGTTCACTAGAGGTTAATTTATTAGGTAAGTTTTTTAAAGGTAAAGGGGTTAAATCCTAAGTGTCTCTATCATCTCAGCATATCAAATTAATAATGTGGTCTCAACATGTATAATCGAAGTAAGTTCTAGAATAACAAATCAAGTTGACATACACACAACCAAAAATAAAATGAGCATGAAATAAAATATATGTTCTATAGGCTTAAAAACTCACAAAAACTATGGTTTTAATGTCAAACCTGTAATTTCAAAATTTGAAGATAATAATTTAATTCAGAGAGACAACCTAAAATATTTAATTCTAAAGATAACTCATCATGCTTGACTCTCTCATATCTTAAAGATTAAATCATCCAATACATAAAAGATTCACAAATCAATCTCAAACAAAATCAATAAAAATTCCAAATAGCAAAAATTCACTCTAATGGGGTATGAGAAAATTACTTAGACATAATAAATAATTCAGCAATTTTATCACAATTATACTCAATCGACCTCCCCACACTTAACATGTACATTGTCCTCAATGTATAAACAGATATAAGCTGAATAAGCACAATATCATAAAGAGGAAAGGAACTAAAACTTCCCTGAATTAGGATGATTTCATCGGAATTGGAAAAAAATAAGAATGCAGCGAGTCTAAAGAAAGTGCAATTTTTCGAGCAAACTAATAAGAAAATAGACAAAGATAAATAAGAGAGGGAGATAACAACTAAAAAAAACAACCATAGGAATAAAAATATTGCATAATTAAAATAAAATAAAATAAATATACTAATTTTTTGAAATTTTTAATTTTTTAAAATTTTTTTATTTTTTGATTTTTTTTTTTTTTTAAAAACATGAAATTAAAATAAATAAATAAAAATAAAAACACTCGGGTTGCCTCCCGAGAAGCGCTTGTTAAAAGTCTAAGCTCGACTTCCCTGTTTAAGCTCACGATTGAGGCGGATCTTGTAGCCGAAGCTCCTCTATCATATTATTAGAATCACTACCAAGATAAAGTTTAAGTCGATGACCGTTTACTTTGAATGTGTCGTAATCAAGATGTGTTACCTCAATTGTACCATAAGGGAAAACGGTTTGTACCACGAAAGGATCAGACCCTCTTGACTTGAATTCTGAAGGAAAAATTCGTGGATCCAATTTGTCTAATAACACTTTGTGTCCCACTTTAAATATGTTCATCCTCTTCACATGCACTTCATGCTTTTGCGTTGGTTCTTCCTTGGGTTTCCTTGGTTTTTCGTCGAACTTCGTCCGCCATTCATCTAGTTCCTCAAGTTGCAACATTCGATCTTTATTTACTACTCGAGTTATATCACTTTGAATCAAAATTGAGTCTATCATGTTTTCATTAGTGATTTCTTGCAAAAAGTGTTGAGTCACATGGTTACTAACATTAACAGAACAATTATCATCATTATACTCATTCAATACTCTAACGAAATCATGTGCTTTAAGAGTAATCTTTTCATCACGAAACACAAGTTCACCAGTATCCACATCAATGATAGCTCTAGCAGTGGCTAAAAGGGTTGACCTAAGATCATAGGTACCTCAATATCCTTATCCATGTCTAATACAACAAAATCAACAGGGAGTATAAATTTATCCACTTTTACAAGCATATCTTCAATAATACCCCTAGGATATCTAATTGATCTATCAGCTAGCTGAATATTTATCCTAGTGGGTTTAGGTTCCCCAAGACCAAGTTGTTTAAACAGTTTATAAGGCATAACATTTATACTAGCACCCAAATCAACCAAAGCTTTATCAACATGTAAATTACCATTGAGACAAGAAATAATAAAACTCCTTGGATCTTTAAGTTCGTTGGGTAGTTTGTTTTGGAGAATGGCTGAACAAACTGCATTAAGCTCCACAGTTGATAAGTCATCTAAGTTCCTCTTATTTGTTAACAACTCCTTTAAGAATTTTACATGCTTTGGCATCTACGAAAGAGCTTCAACAAAAGGTAAGTTAATATCTAATTTTTTTAAGAGCTCAAGAAATTTACCATATTTTTCTTTCTCGTGGTCTCTCTTTAATGCTTCTGGATATGGAATTTGAGGTTTGCATTCTCTAAGCATCGACTTATGCTTTTCCTTGTTTTCCTCAACCTCATTATTTTTCAGAACAACTTCTAGCTTCGGCTTCTGTTCAGGCTCGACTAACCCTTCCACGCTTTGAACAATGATTGCATGGATTTGCTCTTTTGGTTAGTTTTAGTATTATTAGGTAAGCTGCCTTGTGGTCTTTCTGAAACTAATTTAGCAATCTGTTCAATTTTTTTAAAGCTGTCTCATTGCTTTGAAATCTCACTTTAGAAGTCGAAATAAATTTAGCAAGGATGTCTTCAAGGTTCAATTTTTTTTTCTTGTTGATGAGACTGCTGAAAACCCGGAGGAATTTGTGATCTTTGGTTTCCTTGACCACCCCATGAAAAATTTGAGTGATTTCTCCAACTTGCATTATAAGTATTACTATAGGGATTATTTGGAAGTCTAGAATTATTACCCAAAAAGTCTGCTTGCTCATGGAAATATTCTGAACTCATCATCTCCGCTCCATTTTCATTGCACTGCATCACTGGATATACTTGTTGAGAAAAATTCAAACCGTCAATTTTTTATTAAGAGTTTCAACCTGACGAGCTAACATAGAAACGACATCAACATCATAAATCCCTACTGCTTTCACAGGTTTTACTCTTGTAACTTGCCACTGATAATTATTAAGTGCCACCTCCTCAATGAATTCTTAGGGCTTCTTCCGATGTTTTGTTATTCAAAGTTTCCCTAGCTGCTGAATCAACCATCTGTCAAGTCGAGGGATTCAAACCATTGTAGAAAGCTTGAACTTGGAGCCACAAAGGTAATCCATGATGAGGATACTTTCTCATAAATCCTTGAACCTCTCCCATGCTTTATAAAGTGTCTCAATATCAAATTGAGCAAAGGAAGAGATGTCATTCCTCAACTTAACTGTCTTAATCGGCGAAAAATATTTTAACAAGAACTTCTCAATCATTTGAGCCCAAGTAGTGATAGAACTTCGTGGTAAAGCATTTACCACAGTTTTACCTTGCTCCTCAACGAAAACGGGAACAAACTGTAAGCGTATGGCGTCATCAGTAACACCATTAATTTTGAAAGTGTTACAAATCTCAAGAAAATTAGCCAAATGAGCATTCGGATCTTCACCTTGCAAACCATCAAACTGGACATATTATTATACCATTTGAATTATGCTCGGCTTGATTTCAAAATTGCATTAACATTTGGCCTGACAAATACTCGTTTCAGCCTCAATCAGAGTAGGCTTAGCATAATCATACAAAATTCGACGAGCAGGGCATCAGGAAAAGCAGCAGGGAGAGTAGGAGGAACCTGGTTATTTCGATTGTCACCCATCTCCATAGTAATATCCTTCTCCTTTTTACCATCTACTAAAGTTTTCTGACTTACTTAGCTTCTCTAACCTCTTTTATGATTTTTGCGAGTAGTCTTTTCAAGTTTAGAGTCGTGAAGAAGTGACCCTAACGGGTTTCCTCTAGTCATAAACCAAAAGAACCTGCCAGAAGCAAATAAAAAGGAAAAAAATTAAAATAAAATAAAAAAATAAATTAATAAAAGCAAATAATGATAAAAATGGCTAAAGTAATAGAAATAAAGTTTTCCTAATATTTCAGTCCCCGGTAACGACGCCAAAAACTTAATGCAGTCGAAACTAATTAAAAATATGACTAAGACAAGTGCATCTATCAATTAATAGTATAATTACGGTGAGCACAAATACCGTTCCCACGAGGACTAAAAGTACTAGTAATAGTTGTCTTCCTATTATCTAACTGATCGAATAGAGAGATTGTTTTAAACTAAATTTAACTAAATTAATAAACTAAAAATGCGACAAAGAATAAAACAAGAAATAACAAGTGTTTTAATACCAAGAAGCAAATAATACCCAAGAAAGACTCCACCTAGATTTCATCTGTCATTATCATTCTGAAATAAGCAATTTATTCACTTAGTATTTTGATTCGTAGAAATCCCTAAATTATGCTAATACCTCTATTCAAACATAAAAGCAACTGACTCTAGGTTGATTAATTGAAATTTCTTTCTAATTATGTAACACTCTAGTTTTTTTAAGGACTAATTAGGAATTTTTTAATGAAATTTTGAGTTTTTTCGGGAACCCTAAAAAACCCAATGACCTCCGTGTAAATTTTCCAATAGTTGGGATATTTAAACACCCTTAAATCCTTTTTGCCTTTTCTCTTCTTCCTTTCACTGTTGTTGCTACCGAATTTTCCCCCAAACCTTCTCCCTTTTCTTTGCTCTTCAAGTCTGTTCACTCTCCGTTCAAGGCGATTCATTTATCCGTTTGCTTCACCGCCCTCACCATTGCAATCGTCGATTCCTTGTGAACAAAACCACGCCCACAAACCTCCTCTAGCGGCTGCCGTTTGTGAGAAACTTCTTAAAGAGAGTTCGGCTTTTGTTCCTTTGAGCACCACCATTTTTTCGTCGTTTTTGGTTGTTGGTGAGTTTTGAAATCGTGTTGTGGCTTAAAATGTTGTTGTTGTTGTTGAGTGTTGGCCACGACGGTCAGTCGCTGTTTGGGGTGGAGAGGAGTCGACGGCGTCGCTTGAAGGGGAGGGACAAACCCTATTTCTTCTTTGTTTCTTTGTGGGTGTAGTTGGGTCATTAGACAACCCAAATTGGTGGCCCAAATTTGTGTACACATGCTTTAACCCCATAAACCCTTATAGCCCAAACCATAAACCTAAACTTTAAACAAAACCAAACCCAAAGCTTTTGACCCAATAACCCCAAACCCAATTGAACCAAGCCCAAACCCAAACCAAGTCAAGCCAAACTGACCGTTGACCATTGACTTTTACCGTTGACTTTTTTAAAGAAACCTTACCCTGTCATTTTTTGACATCCTGAGTTCGATTTTGCCGTCTTGTTTTACCAAATTCAAACCTGAAATCCTCGTTTTGACTGTTTTATCTTTAATTCTATACTTTGAGTTATTTAGAGATTTAGTTTGGGAAGTCTAATATGAGATTTTTGTGTTTAGGTGATCATGACTCCGAGGCAGACGATTTACCTCCTCCTTTACCTGTGCAACCTACTCCTGCACTGATTTTGAAAGCTACTCGTAAGTTATTTTAATTAAGTTTTGTGTTTTAGTGGTAGCTAGGATAGTATTAATGATAGTTGTGTTGTAGGATCTAATCATGTTAGATAGGGTACTCGATCAGTACGTGGCGGACGACCTCTTCGTCGTTAGAGTTCTGCTTGCTAGAGGTGTGTTTTCTAACTGTAACATAACCTAGTATATGATGTGTTGTTAAATATGTGTCTGCATGATGTATTGTGGTATGTTGATGTGGAGATGTTTATGTTGTGATGAAAAGATGATATGATTGATATTGAGTTTGTGTAATTATATGATGATAATGTCTTGCATATATTTACTAAGCATGTGACTGAGTAATTGTTATGATTAATCTATTGTGAATTGTGATATCTGAGAAATACAATGAGATTGAGATTGAGACTAAATTGAGATAAATTGTAATCATATCATATTATGTTCATGGGGTGGGATTGTATGGTGGAAGAAGTGGTTATCATTCCTTTAAGGGTTGATATTAAAACCACACTGCGATTGGTGACGATTGGATGAGAAAGGGTTCTGGGGAACCTTTTCACTGTGTTAGTGTGTTAGAGTATGAGTGCATTGCATTGTGCTTGTGATTGAAATATGATTTGTGGTTACTTGTTGAGCTATAAATGAATGTGATATATGTTAGGTTGCATGTACTTTAGAGACACATTGGGCTTTATAGCTCATATCCTTACAGTTATTTTACAGATATTCAGGATTTAGGTGACTTGGTACTGGAGGCGTAATTACAAACTTATTTAATTTATTTTATCTTATAATTATTTGATTTTGGGTTTTTATTATACATTGTTAATTGTTATTATAATTGGATTGTAAATACATTCTATTTGGGAATTTTGATATTTTATTTTGGAAGATTAATCATGTTATTTTATTTTAATTATAGACTTTATATTATATATTTATATTTACGTTTATGAATAGTTTGGACTATCGGGTTGTGTGTGTGGTGAAATTACTTAAATAACCTTCTGGATCCGGTCGAATACTCTAGACCGAATAAAGGGGGTTACAAATTAAAATCCCTATTGTTGTATTAATTCGATCTATGGATTCCCCTATTAGATTTGACTTTAATCCGATAGATTTCTGTCATCCTATTTCTAAGATTGCATGCAACTCCATTCAATTATACTAGATCTACTTTTAAATAGGATCTATTCCTTCTCTGATTTAAGCACATCAAACAAGAATTAATATCTTAGGAATACTAAATCAAGAATTAAGCACACATAATTGAGAATAAAATCTAAGTATTTATTGCGTAAAATTAGAAATCAAATAACAGAATTCATCATAGGGTTCATCTTCCCTAGGTATTTAGGAATTTAGTTCATTCTAATGAAGGAAAACATCTCAAAGACAGTATAACTGCAAGATGAAGAAAGACTCATATAAAATCAAAAAAAAGAAATTAGAAAGAGGTCTTCAATTTTCGTGAAAATCTGCTTCAAAGATGGCTTCTATAGTGTTTATTCAGTTATTTTCTTGAATAATCTCTAACAATTTGGGTTTGGAGAATGGAGGATTTTACAGAAAATTAGAAGTGCCTAATTCATATCACTCTATCCCCTATTTATAATACATGAAGATCTCTAGTTTGATCCAAATTAAATTCTAAAAAAATAATTAGAATTAAATCTAAATAATAATTCCCTAATTGGATCCAAATTAAACTCTAAATTATAAAGTCTAAAAGATAAATTAAAATTAAATATAAACAATATAACAGTAATAATCCTAAATATTAATCCTAAGAAATAGAGTCTAATTTAAATAAAGTCTTATGTCCAATAAATCTCTTCTTAACTCTTTCACATTCACGCTTTTTACCCCAAATTTTCATTTTTGTCTTCGATTTAGTTCATGACCATGTGTCCAGCCCATGTGGCTCTTAAAATCTACTCTTTTTGTACGGTTTTCGCTTGTTTTTCGCTCCTTTCATTCACAAATGATTTCCTAAGTATTAAAACATGAATTTAAAGGATTATGAACATAAAAGTCATTATTTTAAATTAACTAATCATCTAAAAACGCATTAAGAATGAGGCAAAAATATGTTATTTTTGGCACTTATTATATAAACTCATGAATAGGTTTGCATATTGTTCCTAGACAATATGAAACTGCTTTCTTAAATTGTGATATATAGACAACATGTACATATAGACTTATAAATAGGGGTCTTCCACCACTATGCCTAAATAATTATTTTATTTAGATAGAAACCTAAATTATTTAATTTAATTTTTTTTTATCAATTTTTGAGTATCACAATTCCAAATCCTAAAGAATTTGGAAGAGTATGCCCCTGCTATCTTTGTGCAGAGACAAATTAAATCTTGGTTTTTGTTTTCGTCTCCATATATATTATTATTTTTTTTGTTATATAGATTGAAGTCCCTGTATTTTTTATAAGTATAAAATTTAGATTTTTTATTTTTATTTCAAATAATTTAGTTGATCTATTTTTTGAATTCAAAAATACAAGTGTAATTGTTAAAATAATTTTGTTAAATTTTTTGCTGTGACTTAATAAAAAAATTCAAAAGTATTGTAACATCTAGATTGATGATTAAACTGATCAACCCATCCATTTTCGATTTAATTGTTCAACAATATTTAAATAAAAAATTCAAATCAGATCTAAATTTTGTGACAAGTGTTGAACTCTAATTTCCAACACGTAGCTCTAAATCATATCAAATAAAAGACAAAATTAAAAGTTGTGTAAGAAAAAAGAGAACATTATCATTAAATCATAACTTTTTTCAAATTAAATTATAACCTTCACATTAAAATGCAGCCCAACTATTTTAAATATACATTTAGAAAAAATTTAAATTATATTTTTGAGTATGTGAAATATAGATTTTAACTAGGCGGAAATTAATAATTTTAAATACTCATTTTAAAATAAATATATATTTTTAACTTTGTTTCTTTATTATATTAGATATAGACTTTAAATTTACACTTTTCATATAAATCAATCACTTTAAATACTATAGTTAAATATTAAAAAAAGACATCGAGTTTATTATTAATCATATAAATGCAATCACTTTATGATTTTTAAGGAATATATTTTAAGAAAAAATCAATTCACATATTGACAACTTAAATTTCATAACCTATATGTCTTCAAAAAAATCACAATTTATATTCAACAATTATCTTAAATTTATTTTTATAATTAAATATTTTCATGAGTCTATATATATAAATGTATATAGAAGCAATCCCATATTGTTTAGGAACAAGTTGTAAACTTATTCATGAGTATATATATACACATATCTCATATCCCACATTGCTTAAGAAAACAAGACAACTGAGATTTTGGGTCTATATAAATGCCTATTTTGTAAGTTTTATTTTCACATTAATAGGTGGCCTCAAAAAATAAAAAATTAGCATTGATGTGACAAAAACACTTGAAGTGTTTTACTGTCAGAGGAAAAAAAACGTTTTCAGCTGGATGTGTTTTTTTGAGTTTCCCTTGAAAATGACATCAGTTGAGCACGTTTTAATAAAATTGGCTCACTTTTGTCAATTTTAACAAAAGTGGCTCATTTTCGTATATTTTTTTAAAATTTGCCTTTTATGGTAAATTCATCATAAAAAAACATTAACTCGAGACTAATTGTCATTTGTTGTTAATTTTTGAAATTTATAGAAATTAAATTATTTTATTTTTAAAAGAACACAATTTATTTAAGGTTTTTTTTACAATAATAATATAAAAAATTTAAATACCAAAATAATACACTCCCTCTTTTATTTACCAAAATGATACATTTGGGATAGTGGTACCTCTTAGATAGGTGACACCACTTTAAAATTTTTATTTAATAAAATATTGAGACTTGAGATGCAATTTTCTATTTTTTATTAGCAGCTGAAAAAGTGTCAAAGGATGCCGCCTGACAGTGTGGCGACACCAAATTTTAAAATTTGGTTAATTGCTTTTTAAGCCCTTCTTATTACTATTTTTTTTCTCCTTCCACACAAAAAATAGAGATACCTATTACCAATTAGTCCAAAAAAATTTCTATCAAAAAATATTTTTGTAAAAACTTCAATTCCAACCGGAAATATGGTTAATCCAAAAAATTCAAAAAATATTAACATTTAAATTATTTAGGTATATATAATTACCTTGTATATAATATTAAAAAACTCTAAAATAATGTATCAAATAATTACTCGAAAATAATTCTTCTTTTTTATTTTTTTCGAATCCATGTTATTTTTGACAAAGATAAATCTCCAACCAAAATAGGCCACAACGTAAGGTTGTGTTTTTGTAGTTCGTGCATTTAAAATATTACATTTATAATTTTATTAGCTATTATAATTGTATTTGAAAATAAATTAAAAGGTTATTTAAATATGCATTTAATTTATAATTGTTAATTTGAAAATAAATTAAAAGGTTATTTATTTGAAAATAAATATGCATTTTCAGGTTTGAGTTTTTTTTTGAATTATTTCAGGTTTAATCTTGATTTAGTTCGGTTTAGATTTTTATATACAAGGTAATTATATATACCTAAATAATTTAAATGTTAATATTTTTAAATTTTTTGGATTAACCACATTTTCGGTGGTTGGATTGAAGTTTTTATAAAAATATTTTTTGATAGAAATTTTTTTGGACTAATTGGTAATAGGTCTTTATTTTTTGTGTTGAAGGAATAAAAAAAGTAAATAAGAAGGACTTAAAAGGTAATTAACTAAATTTAAAATTTGATATTGCCACACTGTCAAGCGGTATCCTTTGACACTTTTTCAGCTGCCACTAAAAAATAGAAAAATTCATTCAAGTTCTACAATGTTTTATTAAATAAAAAAATTGTCAGAATTTTAAAGTGATACTGCCTATCTAGAATGCACCACTCCCCTAAATATACAATTTTGGTAAATAATAGGAAGAATGTATTATTTTGGTATTTAAATTTTTTTATATTATTATTGTAAAAAACCCTTTATTTAATATCAAAACTGAGTTTGAATTTGTTGACCCAAAGCGAAATATCATAATTGGAACTTTTTTTTTTTAAGAAACTTTTTTTACTCAATTTGATGAAACACATGGTGTCGGAGAGTTGAATCGCTACAAGGTAAGAGCTTTGGATGAGACTGATTGATTTCTTTGGTGGGTCCCACAATGTTGGACGGTGGGTTGCTGATACCCCCTATTTTCGGCCATACAGATAACTCCAATTTCCTTCAAATTATTCAAAGATTTAATTACCTTCTTAATCCCTCTACTCTTTCAATTAATGAAATTTTGTACTCTCTACTCTATATTTTTAATTCCTCTACTTATTTAGTTTAAAAACTAATATCTAATTTCTAACCCACTAATGACATTTTTTTATTTAAGAATTAAATTCCAATGATAACACATATTCAATTAAACAATAGTAATTAATGAGGTTATCAATTGAATTTTCAATTTTTTGTTGGAACCAAAGGTATCTCTTCATATTCGTTTTACTATTTATGAAGATATTTTTTGAGGGTTTATGATTGTCTATCCTAAAAATATCATCTCCAAGATCCGAACTTAAATTCTCTTATTGAGAGTCAAATGTACCTTACCATTTCATCCAACACTTGTTGATAATTGGATTTTAATTTTTAAATCAAATAAGTAGAATGACTAAATTACTAAAATTATAAGTATAAGATTGATTTTAAAATTTTTAAAGAATATAGGGACTGAATACAGAATTAGACCTTTTTAAAGAAAAGCCATATGTATTGACCCCCAAGTCCTCGGCCCACTGGATACCCTCGCCACAATTTTCGGCTCAATTCGCCGTCGTATAGTCCCCCCTTCCACATCCCCCCAACGGCACGCGCCACACGTGTCTCTCCCAACGTCTTCAAATTCAAAAATCCACTCCCTTTCTCTTACTCATATTGACGCACAGTCCATTTTCTTTAAAACTCAATCCTTTTGCTTTGAATGATTGAAACCAAAGCTTAAAAAAGATCGAGGAAGATCCGTTTAAGAGTTAATCGGGTGCATTTGATTGTTCTCTCTTTATAATTTCTATTTTGAAGAGGTAAACCTTTAGATCGAAGGATCGAAGTTTTGTTTTTAATTTGATTAAATAATTGAAGGAAAGCGAGGGGGGAGAGTGTTGGGAGATGAACGGAATGGGGAGACAGAGGCAGAGATCTGATGCGGCAGGAGTTCAAGTGCACCATCAGAGACAACACTCAGATAACTTCTTGGAAACGACGTCGAATGGGAGATGGCTTCAGTCTGCTGGTCTTCAGCATCTTCACTCTTCCAACAACTCTGTTCCTCCTCTTCAGGTCTCAAACTTTTTATTTTTTTAATTATTTTTTTGTTGGAGAAATAAAATGGAAATGGCAATCTATTTTTTTAGTAAGAATAAACTGAAAATGTGTTGATTTTTTAGATTTAATTATATAATTTTAAGTCTTTAACTCTTGAGATTTCCTTTTGGTATTAAAAGAAAAAAATTGAATGAAGTTTTCCAGACTACTCTTTATTGGATAAAAAATTTGATAAATGCTTGATTTTTTTCCTTTTTTAGATTGGAAATTAATTGCGAGAAAAATAAATATATGGAATGTGCAGGGATCAATATTTCAATACAATGTAGTTATTATTTAAAATTCATGATTTTGCTACTTATGCTGCTTGGATCGAGAGCAGGATTATGTGTTTTATGGTGGAGGAGGAGGATCTCAAGGATCTAGAATGTATTGGATGTACAGAGGGGTTCTAATACGGGGAACGACTATTTCACGGAGCCTACAAGTCCTCCAGTTAGTTCTCGTCCGCCAAGCCAGAGGAGGAATGGTGAAGACTCGCCCGGCGACTTCAGTCCCGGTCTCTTAGATCTGCATTCTTTTGATACTGAGCTTCTGCCTGAGGTTGGTCACTTGTCATTTCATCTAAGAGTTATAGTTAGCGAATGTAATGTAGATTCGTGTGTATGCAAGTCATACTTTGGCCTTTAAATGCAAAGAATCAATGAAACTGGAAGCTATTTGTACTTTTTTTCCTCAAGAAATATGCAGGTCGAACTTTTGACATTATCTTCAACCTGGGGATGTGATGCTGAACGATGCAAACTGTGTTGTATATATTATTGATGAATTTATTTTTTTCCTCTTTTTCCAAGACAATTGAACATTAAAAATTCATATGTGGAGTAATTTAGTGTTTAATACTTGGTTATGGTTTTCTGTCAACTGGTGACAGATGCAGATTCCTAACCTGTATGATGCCCCTCTTTATAATCATGTTCGGGGTAGAAGCCTTGATGACTCTGAACCCTATATTTCAAACAACAAACAAACGGGCAAAGCTCGTGGTGTGCCAGAGAATAGCCTCCTTAAAAGCTTTGCTGCAGACAGAGAGAAGGTCAATTCAGTCGCAAAGATCAAAGTTTGTGGTTTTTTATTCTCTTCGTTTTCTAACCTAATGGACTTGAACATCACCAGAACCTGTGGCTTTTTACTGCTTCTGGGTTCATGCCAAACCACATTTATGCAAGACTTGCTTTGCACAAGAAAACTAACATCACGTTTATGTTACATGTGAATACTACTATCGCTGTGAGACTGAGGATGGGTTTTTGACTGCAGGTGCGGAAAAGACCTCTGAATAAAAAGGAGTTAGCAAAGAATGAGGAAGATATTATAGAGACACTTTCCAATTCCCTAGTAGTCCATGAGACTAAACTTAAGGTAACATTAACATTGTTTTGTTCTCTACAAACTCAATAATATACCACTCTACGAAGGTTATATAAGAACCTAGGGATCCAAACATAAACCCAGAGAATCGTCAACAGGTGTATCCCAATTTTCTACCCTGAGGTATATAAAAAAAAGGTGACTGGGACTAATGACCCGCAGTTTTCACACAAAATTATTTTAAGCTGCAGTTACTGCAATGTCAATCCGCAGCCTCTTGAGAGGTTCAATTATATTTTGGAGGTTTAGCATCAATGGTTGTTTTAGTCTTTCTTGACAGAAACATAATGTCATGCATGTAAAAAAAACTAATAGTTTATGTTCTCTTCATTTAACACTTGGCTTTTGACGCACTTCAATTACTCATCTGCTTAGTAACATTTAGAATTTGAGTAACGATTTGATGCCTTTAATTCTTTACATATCGTAGGTCGACCTTACAGAATATGTGGAGAAGCATGAATTTGTTTTGATGCAGTGCTGAATGAGGAGGTCTCAAATGATGAGGTAAGTAGATGATCTAAATTTATTAGTGGATGAAGAAAGAATATATTATAAGACATGGTTTTCCTTGAAAAGTTGTTTTTATCAACCTATCTTGCTCTCACTTATTTTTGTAGGTCTATCGTGAGACTGTGGAGCCAATAGTTCCTATAATTTTTCAGCGCACTAAAGCGACTTGTTTTGCATATGGTCAAACAGGTGAATAACTTTCTCCAAAATCTTGGATATTCACTATGATGAGTTGGTATTGCATGACTTCATTTTTGTGTAATGTTTGTACAATTTTAAATCATACTGAAATGTTACTTTCAGTGATGTATTTGGCATAATCCTTTGTCATTAGCCCTTTCTATTATTCTGCCGGATTTGGCAAAGTCAAAGGATGCCTTCATTATTTCTTACTGCAAATTTGTTTGTTGAACACCAAAATATACCTTCTTCATCAAGAGTCATGTTATATTTTTAAAGTATAGCTGTAAGCATCTTGAACTTATAGGTCTTTCTCTTCTTCAGGAAGCGGAAAAACCTTTACTATGAAGCCACTTCCTCTTAAAGCTTCTCGGGATATCTTGAGGTTGATGCACCATACTTACAGGAACCAAGGGTTTCAGTTGTTTGTGAGCTTCTTTGAGATATATGGCGGAAAATTATATGATCTCCTCAGTGATAGGAAGTAAGTTATTAAGCATGCCCCTTATCTAGTCAGTGCTATTAGTTTATGAATTGGCCGAGAGTTGATCCTTCTTTTGCAGAAAACTCTTTATGCGAGAGGATGGTAAGCAGCAAGTTTGCATTGTGGGTCTACAAGAGTACAGGGCATCAGATGTGGAGACTATTAAGGACCTTATTGAGAAAGGAAATGCCACAAGAAGCACTGGTACTACAGGTGCAAATGAGGAATCTTCCCGTTCTCATGCCATTCTTCAACTTGCTATCAAGCGATCTGTTGATGGCAATGAATCGAAGCCTCCCCGTGTTGTTGGCAAGCTCTCCTTTATAGATCTGGCTGGAAGTGAACGAGGTGCTGATACTACGGATAATGATAAACAGACAAGGTACACTGCATTCTTTCAATTGCAAAATGATATGACCATTGACCAAGGTTGATATTTTGATTCATTACCGGAGGCAATAGTTGAAATAAAGAAATGTTGCATCTGATATTAAAGTTAGATTTACAATGCATTGTAACCGGACGTATGCTAAATATAACTAACATACAAATTCTCGTAGATGAAAGGTTTTTCCAAATACTCTGGAGATTCTGGATTGTCTCAGCTTTTCCAAGTCATGTAGGTGTCATAGTTTCATAGTTCTCTTAATTAAATTTACTTAGTGATTTATTATCAAGTCAAACATTTAAAAGTACAAGGGTGTTTAAGGAGTCTAAATACACCTGGAGTTTGTACTTTTTGCAGATAAAATATGGTTCCAGTTCATGTTGTTCAGCTCTATCATCCTACACACACATACATTCATGCGGGACAAACCTTAGATGTGTACTTAATTAGTTTTGCTGGATCTGCTTGTTTAATTTAGCCGCGTCTATTTACGGTGCAGAATGGAAGGTGCAGAGATCAACAAGAGCTTACTTGCTTTGAAAGAGTGCATAAGAGCTCTTGACAATGATCAGGGCCATATTCCTTTCAGAGGCAGCAAACTGACGGAGGTTCTAAGGGACTCGTTTATGGGAAATTCCCGTACTGTTATGATATCTTGCATTTCACCGAGCTCAGGGTCATGTGAACACACTCTGAACACCTTAAGATATGCTGATAGGTGAATGGGACTTGCTTAATTGTTAAATGGTTTCAGCATCAGTTTATTCCTATTTTGGTTTTGTTTGCTTTCCTTTCATGTATTTGACTTGCATTCAATGTTAAACTACATCCAGGGTGAAGAGCCTTTCAAAAGGGGGGAATCCTAAGAAGGATGCATTATCTTCAAGTTTAAACCTGAAAGAGTCAACTGCTCGGCCATTATCTTCGATCTTACCAACTGCATTGTCGTCGGAGGATTATATTAATGATACATGGCCTGACCAAAATGAAAGAGATGATTTTGCTGCGTCAGAAGATTCCTATGAGGCAGAGAAACCGATGTGGAAGAAAAATGGAAAGCCGGATCAATACAATTTCTCAATTTCAGAGGACAAGTTACGGAAACCTAACGGTGAGACAAGATGGAAGGAACCACTAAGATCTGATTTCAAGCATTCAAAATCAGATGAAGATTTGAATGCTCTCCTTCAGGTAATTCTTGAAAGAGAATGACTATTGTTAGAGATATGGACAGTGATTTGTATGTGTTAAAAAGCTTGTGCATTGCTTTTACTCAGGAAGAGGAGGATCTTGTAATTGCTCATAGGCAACAAGTGGAGGAGACCATGAATATTGTCAAAGAGGTAAGCAATTAGACCATTTCATTGAAGTACCTGTGTTGCTTTGACTTCTTGTTTTTCTTCAAGTATTTTGTATCCAACATTCATGTCCAACTCATATCGAAATACAAGTATCGGGATATAAACCCTCCGAAGGCCTTCTATGAAATGAACATATCTGTGTCGTACACATCCATCCAAGTATCATAGTTTTGTTTCACCATAGGTTGCTATAACATCTTTTTGAAGTTTTTGTTAAATATGCATCCAACATTTACAGGAGATGAACCTGCTGGTTGAAGCAGACCAACCTGGGAACCATATTGACGATTATATATCGAGATTGAATGCCATTCTTTCTCTGAAAGCTGTTGCCATTGCACAGTTACAAACTCGTTTATCTTGTTTCCAGAAGCGCTTAAAGGAGCATAATGTTTTAGTATCTTCTCCGGGTATTGATTATTTGTAGCTGTGTGCAGGATGATATTCCGGTTATCATGTAATCTTCTTAGCTCGGAGATAGAAAGAAACGAAAGGTTATAGACACTGGGGATTCAAACTCTAAATCCATTGAATATTGTATTATTAAAAATGACTGCATGAATCACAAGTGAGTTAAATTCCAAGGCTCTCTTCTTTCTTTCGCAAATTCTTGTCCTTTCTTTTACTTTATTAATTGAGATTTCTTGTTTGCATATGCTATTGTAAAGCTTTGAAGCATTACTTGTAATTCATTTCATTATTTGGATATTTCTCAAACTATTATACAATCTTTTATTTTATTTTTTCTATATAATCTGTAACATTCGCTTTTTAACTTGAAGTTAGGGACAGTGATAGATCGGATCAAGAATTAATGTAAATTCTTGAAATATAATAAATATGAATTTTGAGTATTAAATTAGGAAGTATTTAGAACCGATAAAAAATTAGAAAATACTTCTTAGATAGAAAGATTTTAGATAGATGCATTGACTTAATATAAAGAATAGAAAATTTGTTGTGGCCAAAGTAAGAAAAATAATAAGTTAAGAGATACATAGTGGTAGTGGAATGGAAAGAAGGATTCAAAAGAAATTTAACTAAGTAGATATTTTAAAGTGTAATGATGATGGGAAAAAGTGAAAAGATGAATGGCTTAAGGATTTATTAGCAATTTGATCTTTCTTAATAAAAAGATGAGATATTTTTATGGAATTATGTAGAAAAATAAAGAAAAAGTTATTATCTTTTACCTTGCTAACCGTCACTCACCCCCAAGCTCCCATCACTATTTTCTTTTATTTACTTTTGTGTCTTTCCTCCATTGTTGAATACTCCAAGTTTAAAATCTTTATTTTTTTTGAAATTTTTTTAGTAAAAACTAAAAAAAAGGCTAGTGAGCATTTTAATCTCATGAGGAAACCCCCGTAGATGTGTTAAAGAGAGAAAAACATGAGTTAAGGTTTTAGATTTTCAAAGAGTTAAGAAATGAAGAAATTATCATGCCATACATATTTATTTTCATAATCTAGCATAGAAAATTATTTGATGATTTAGTTTTAACTTATAAATAATATATGCTTTACATGAAATTGAAGAGAAAGAAAAGAAGGGAAGAGAACAAGTTGAAGAAAAAGGGAAAGAGAAGGCTAAGGAGTGAGAAGAGAAGAAATTACATCATCTCGACCTTTTTGTTGTAAGTACTATAAGAATTTAAATTTCTTTTTTAAATGTTTATGATTTTAGTATAGAAATTATTTGGAATAGAAATGTAAAATAAATATATATAAATATTAAACAAATGATTAATTTGTGAAATTATGAAAATATGTGGAGAAATGTATAGGTGAAGAACATGAAGTTGTATAATGGTTTGAATACTAAGTAATGATGTTGTGAAGAACTATATGTGTGAAAAAAGTTACTATACATGTTATTTATTTATTAATGACTAAATTGTGAAATAGGGAAAATGTGGAATATTATTTCAAGACATATATTTATTATGAGAAATTGTACTAAATTCAATTTTAATACCCAAGTAAACATTAGACCTATTGAGATATTAATAGCATGCCATTAAGGGATCCTAGCACACTCTTTGTTTATTAGCACATTAGTGCTCTCTGTTTAGCGCATTCATGCTCTTCGTATAACACCTTAGTGTTCTCTGTCCATTAGTACATAATAATGCACCTCTGTATTTGTTTCGTATATCCAGTATGTTCTATAAAAGTTTACTATGGGCTAAGGATATGAAATGAGAACAATAGTGAATCATCAAAGTATTGAGGTAAGTTTAATAACTATCAAAGGTAAGTTAAATTTGTTAAGGTAAGGTGTAGTTGTAGAAATTTGCATGTGTGTGAATATGTATTAATTGAATAAGTTTAAACATAATGTTATGAATCAATTATCTAATTATTCTTGTAGTGCTTACTAAGCCTTCATCGACTTTTATTTCAACGCGTAAGTACAGTTAGCCTTAAAGAGCTAGAGTCGAGCTAGGAGACCTCTCATCTCATCACATCTCAAGGGCAACAAATTTAGGTACTATATTTTGTGTTAAAATGCATGTACATAGGTAGATCAAATGTGTTACCAAGTGTTAGGGGCTAAAATGCCACTTTTGAAACTTCATCTATTTTGGTATTTTGAATTGAAGTATTTTGGTTCCATATGAAGTCAACTATTGATGGTTGATAGTGCTAGAAAGAACCATTGTTTTTGTCCTACTTATTGGTTAAGTTGTTTCCATTTAGTTGTCTTTAGCACATATTTTAGCATTTTCTAGTTTAGTAAATTGCATTTTCTAACTCAATGGTCCTTAACCTATTTACTCTTAAATTTGTCCTATTTTGGTATTAATGTCGTTGCATAAGTAATTCCAGATTGCGTCTAGGATTGTCGTCGCATCTGACAGCTATCTGGATAAGAACAGAAATGTGTGAGTTGTCTAGTTCGGTATAACCAACTTGTACGACTAGAGACAGCTTGGTTCTGCAAAAAAGACAACTGTACAATTTGGAGGAATATAAATATTCACAAGGAAAGAGAGAAAGGTGTCTCCTTTAGTCTCCTTTGGGCATTATCTTCCTTAACCTAGCTTTTGAGCGTTTCAGCTATGGAGGCTTGAGACCTCTATGGGTGAACCGATGTGAAAAGGATGCAGATCAGCCCTTGACGAGGAGCCCTCAGTGTAACACAAGAGGGAAGTAAAGGAGCAAGTCGAGTTATCTAGAAAAAGTATTCTCTATTTGTCTCTTTTACATTTCTTTTCTAATGCTGGTGATTACTCCCTATTTTATGTTTGTATGGAAGTACACATAATTTCTAGGGTAAATGTTATTTTATTCAAACTTGCTTTTACTGTTTAATCTTTGGGTTTGAATGTTTTTAGCACGAAAGTGTTATTGCGATCACTGTCAGTAGAAGGTGCAGCGACAGTTTAAGCTAACAAGCATGACAACAGAAGTTGCTTGGGGATTAGAGGAATTTAATTCACTTGATCTTAATCGTGTACCATTGCCATCATCGGAAGGTGTGGTTAATGTGCATGTTTAAGTCTTAGGTTAAATATAGAAGTTAAGCTTGGTAAAATATGCATTGCACTTTATTGTGTCGACAATCACCTATCCTTTTATACCTTGTGAGCATTTAGATTTCTGTTGAACATTCACGTTGGGGATCCCATTTTATCATTATCATATTTCATCTTTAATTTCAAGTTATTGCTCCGACAACTATTGTCACAATTTATCTTGTTTTATCTGTTCATTGCATTGACATTAATAAACAAAAGATAACCATCCTCGTGGGATCGATATCCGACAGACTCACATCTGTCTACTATACTTGCATCGACAGTATACACTTGCACAATATTGCTGTGATGTTAAACAACCGATCAATGGTCATATGTATGCTTGCATATGGTTTGATAATGTGATAATTTGGTTGATTCAGAGTTGTTTTAGTTAGCTTTAACGCAATTTGAAATGGCTTGAAGTGTTGTAAAGAACCCTAAGCTTCGTAGGGGTTTTAGCAAAATTTACTACTGATTTTCATCAAACTTTACTCAAAATATCAATACCAATGATCTAGGTATCGATACCTATGCTTTGAGACTTAAAATTTTCGAAATAGAATGTGATTTTGGTATCTTTTTGAGATTGGTATTGATATTAAAGGCTTGGTATCGATACCTAAGCCTATGGTATCTATATTTTCATCAAAATTTGAGTTTTGGAAATTCCAAAATTCTATTTTGGTATTGATTTGTGCTGTGATATGATATAATTTTTAAAAGGTATCGATACCTTTTGTTTAGGTATCGATACTTAGCCCATGTTTTGAGTAAAAACATAATTTTAATCACTTTCAAATGCAATCGATCATCCATTAACGACCCCATATGTTTATATTAATAATTTTTGGTTTAAATAAGTTAATACATGATATATAAATGCTTAAATTATAAATTGTCTAGCCAAAACCGCTTTGGCACCAAATGTAATAGTCTTATACCGGGTCCATATGGTCGAACTGGGTATAGGGGTGTTACATAATCTATAAATTATATCTATAATATTAGAAATTCTATCACACATATAAGTGTCACAAGCCGCGAATCAAAGCCTGTGACCATTGTGTAGAGAACGTCCCATGGAGGTCAATTGATTAAATGGGGTTCATTTGACCCACTTGAGTTGTCCCAATTCATGGAACGCATGGAGAACTCCATCTACTTGAAGTTTTGTCAGTCCAGTGAAAGACACCAGTAAAATTAGAATTATCAGGGTAATTAATGTAAAATCTAAGGGATAGAGATGTATAGATTTTAAATTCTTTAGGACTTTCATCTTATAGATAGACATTAATTTCAGCTGTTGATGTAATTCAATCTGTACTGTTGGATTTGGGGGAGCTCAACTATAAATAGATGCCTTCCCTACATTTGTAATTATCTCATTGTACTTCACTCATTTTTTAATTAAAGAATATATTAAGAGCATTTACTCAAACACTTTATGTGCATTACTTTTTTTTTGACTTTTTGGTTTTTTCTTTGTCCTTTCGTTTCGAGTTACTCTCGTTATATTTTTCGGTGCTTAAGAAAATTTCTGGGAGAATTTTCATCTTTTGAGAGTTAACCTAACTTAGGCAGATTTGAAGCAAAGAAATCACCTAAGGCCTCATGGTTTGTCAGACTTGAATTCTAGCCTTGTGACAATTGATATCCAAGCTAATGTTCGAAAGTGCTGATTGAGATGCCGAAACGAGTAGATCAGTAGGTTGAGCGAATAGAAACTTGTGCGAGAGTTAATAAAGCTAGCTGATCGAGGGATATGCTATCAGCTTTATATGGTAATGTGGCCAAACTTGAGGGCTCCATGAGTAAAGAGACCTTCGAAGAAGTTGATAGGTGAACCACAGAGCTAGAATAGAGGCAAAGGGTCCTCAATACCGTTGTGGGTGACTTAACTGAGAAGAATGATGCTCTCGGGACTATAGTGTTGGCCTTGAAGCAATAAACTGAGGAGCTCAAGGGAGAGCTCAATATTTGTAAAGCTGCTTTGGATAATGAGGTGTCGACTACGACATCTAAGCTTAAGATAAATGCCCCGAAGCCGAAACAATTCAAAGGGATGAGGTCCGCAAAGGATGCGGACAACTTGTGGGGAATAAAGCAATACTTCCATGCTAAAGGCATCATGGATGATGCTACTAAGGTAAATACTACTATCATGAATTTTATTGATGCCGTTTTGTTATAATGGCGCCATAGGTCCATATATGAGAGACGAGGTGGTACCGCTATTAGGACTTGAGAGGAGTCCTAGAGTATGTTGAGGATGAAGCTCAGGTTAAGTTCCACTAGCTTACACAATAACACACAGTTAGGAAGTGTGTATGATAGTTTAGCGAACTCATGCTCCAAATTTTTTATTTGGGTAAGGAGTTATTATTTAGGTGAGTTAAATTTCGGATAAGTAATTTTGTCGAATTAGTGACTAATTAAGGTTCAATGACTAAATCGTAAAAATTGTAAAAGTTAATTGTTAATGATTTATATTAGTTAAAAGCATTAGTGACAATTAGACCATATTTAATTTGTGACACCTCATACTCGACTCGATCGCCAGATCCGAACTACAAGGTGCTACACTCCAATAACTAACTAATTAACCCGTACCTTATAGAAATATGCCGCCAATTGGAAATCATATAATATTAACGCTTATAATAGAAACTTAACTTAGAACATTTCTCATACCTAATAAAAACAATCTAATAGATTTTATAACATAGATGAATAAGTTGTTAAACTTAAGGAATTTACTACAAGGTTAAGACCCATAGAAAACATTTTCAACGTCCATTCCACTACAATGAATCAATTACTTGGCTTGAAATTTAAAATTCTGTTTAGAACTTGACTTGAACCTTGAGACTTTGCCTCTAGGTCACCCCACCGTATACACATCACTTTGACCACAAACTAAGTTGCCTAAGCTTGATGAATTTTGGCCTGGTCTCTCATTGATTCCCAAAATTAGGCACCAAACCTGCAATTCATAATGAACACTCTGGTAAGTTCAATTGAACCTAGTGAGTGGTCTATACCTAACATCAACATAACACTAATGAATTGAAATTTGGACATTTAGAAACCACATGACTTTGCTTGTGCAAAACACATCCATCAAATCTTGCTAGCATAGTCTTGACTGTGTAATGTTCCATTGATGAGATTAGGGGTGAGCATTCGATCGAATCGAATCAAATGGAAAATTTTCGAGTTAATCGAGTTTTCGAATCCTATTTTATCATCCTAACTCGATTTGAAATTTTTACGAATCGAGTCGAGTGAGATAGAATTCGAATCGAATCGAATCGAATATATTTGTTCAAGTTAAATTAAAAAAAGTAATTTGGTGTTGTTTAATTTTATTTAATTTTTTCAAAAATATTTTTATTTAAATTTTTTAAACATGATTATACAACGAAAAATTGAAATAAATAAGTGAAAAAAGTCCAAGTAAACAATGACAACACAATAAGATTATAATAAAAAAAACATAAGCAAAAGTCCAAGTAAACAACATTTGGGTAAGGTAAAAGATAAAAAATTAAAAATATTTGGGTAAGATAAAAGGTAAAAAATTAAAAATATTTTCGTTTAGTTTATGGATGAATTTTAACCTTTAAGGGAAAAATTTGGTTAAGGTCAAAGGTTTGGACTTTGGGGGAAAATGGGATAAAAGTAAAAATATTTGGGCCTAGGTAATATAAATTTAAAATTAAAAATAATATAGTTTTATTTGGTTTATTCGAATTATTCGAGTTATTCGAACTCGAAATTTGAAAAAAAATTCAACTAGATTCGTTTAACTCGAATAACACGATTTGAATAATTCGAAATTCAAAATTTTTTTTCAAATTTTTTAATTCGAATTGAGTTTTGCTCACCCCTAGATGAGACTATAACAATGTACAATAAGGGATACCCAGATTGGGATGTTGATATGTTGGCCGGTAATTTCTGCCAATCCTTTCTTCAATGGTTTTCCTTGCGGAACCTTTTCTAGTTACTTCTTTACAAGATACTTTTTGCAAATTCTCACTTACGTACCTAAGAAAGATACTCGTGTATCTCTCTTGTGACATAATTTACGATGAATGATAGATCATGATGAATAACTTCCACCACGAACCATTAATTGTGCTTACTTTAACGAATTCCATTAGGTGGATCCTTACTTTCGGCCACATAGACATAAAACAATATTTCGTATAGTATCTCAAACAAAGTACTTACTTAAATAAATAGTTCATCCTTTTTGAAAGACTAGGAAAATATCATTGTATTGTCCCCAAAAAGAACCTACGGATTGTCATATATAATATGACTTCCTTAGAAATTGCTCGTACATTGGGTTCGAATGTTGAATGTGCTATTAGCATGCGGACTCACTCTTGGCGAACTCATAAAATTAGATTCAAACCCTCAAACGAATTTGCTAATCTCACCAAAGTGAATTCTATAACTACTGTAGATGCAAAATTTGAAGAATAAGCCAATGAACCGTCGTAACTTGCATCTGCCTCACTTTATTTGTTAGCAAAGGAATAGTGGCCTTCTCATAATAATAGATCACCTTTTGTGGACTCATTGATAACTCTTGAAAAGAGTTATATTACAAGCCTTAATTTGAATTAATTGTTTGTACTTTTGTAAAATTAGTTGCATTTTTAGGATCTTTTGTGTTAAAGTTGCATATTGGAGCTAAAGTCAAACTTAAAGGATATTTTTAGATGTTTTATCCTTGTTGTGGAAAAAGTGTTTGTAGTGTTGTTGTAACAAAATGCAGGGAAGGAAAAGAGGAACCCAGGTAGTGAAGCATTGTCAAAGCAAAGCGGTTGACGATCATGCCATCCCGAATGCTCTGGCAATTTTAGGATCACTAATTCAACCAACATAGTCAGATTGAAAGGAAGTTGCACTAGAAGGATCCCATGAAAATAGGATATGCATGCATGATCTGTGAAGACCTCTATAAAAGGAGGGAGATCTAAGAAGAAAATAAACTAGAAATAAATCAAATACATGCCGAAGAGCACAAGCAAGAGACTTATCTCCAAGGCAAGATTCGAAGTGCAAAGGCGAATGTTGGCAGTTGTTGTTGGGAATAGAGCCAAGGTGATGTCGTCGCTTCCACCACGCAAGACATTGCTGGGGCAACTGTGAAGGCTGAATCGTTGAAGCGAACCTGAAATTCTTCTTGGTTTCTAGAAATGTTCTTCAAAATGAATGTGGTTGAAGGAAAACTTGATATTTTGAATTTGTCACCCATGAGCTAAACACTCATTGGGTTGGGTACTTTGGATGATATTTTTATTTTTATTTTTATGAATGTTATGATTTTAATCCTATTTTGCTAACTGTTTCACTTGAATTTTGTTTACAAATTCTACATGCATGCAAAATCCTAGATATAGGCATTTGTTTGTCATGTGCATAATTTGATCTGACGATATTAGGTTTGTTGGGGAAAAATTAAGTGTTATGAACAAGTAATTCAAAAGATACTTGTAGGAGACTCTAGACATAGAGTACGTTTATATAGGATTGATTTAGGTTTGTGCTGGAAAATTCTTCTTAAACATATAGACATATACTGGATTGCCCTTAAGTTTGCTTTTGAAAAAAGTGAACCACAATCGATCCATTCTAAGCAGTAAAATAGTTACGAATTGTCATAGCATTGTTAGATTTAAAGATAAAGTTTAAAGAATCCTAGCCATTCATTCAACTACTTAAGTTTTGCATCAAGATTTTTGCCAATATTTTCATTAAGCTTTTTTACGTTAATTGCAGTTTACATTCATAACTTTGCTATCACATTATTCTTTATTTGTTTGTCATAGAATTTAATTGTTATAATAACATAATTCAAATTTTTTTGAAAACCGATCTCTGTGGAGACGATCTTTCTTATCATTGTATTACTTGTCACGACGTGTATACTTGCACAAATTGCTATAACATTTCACACGCAACACTCATACAAACAAATATAGTGTGGAATCATATTTATAAGATAGTTCTAGAGAGCTTTCCTCGCAATGATAGTCTTGGTGGTCTTTCCACATATCAGATAATCCTTACGGACTTCCACATAACATAGTCTTGTTGAACTTTCCACATATTAGATAGTCCTAACGAACTTCTCACATATCAGATTGTCCTCACGGGCTTCCACATAAGATAGTCCTATCGAAATTTCCACATATCAGATAGTCCTCATGGACTTCCCACATATCAGATAGTCCTCACAAACTTCCACGTATTCGGTATTTCCATAGCCATGATCTTCCATAAATCCCATAAAGGGCTCTCATACATCCTACGAGGGGCTCTCAAATGTCCCATAAGGGGGTCGGATCTCATATACTAGTTTACACAGTCCTCCGTATCATTTAAATATCCTTTCTTGACTTAGTCCAATCGAACCTCCCTTAAAACCACATATTTATAATGCATATGCAATCTTGTGTATGACCATCCGAACCTCCTCAAAGCCACATAAATAGTATGCATAACATACACAACCCCTTAGCCAATAATTACTAGTGATCACACGCCATATAACACTCCAATCATTCTATTGATTCTTCATAATCATACTTACTACCAATAATTTATATCAATTCAATACGCAACAATGCACCACACCAAACTTTCCATTTACTTAACATAGTTAGCTTGCAACCATTTGCGTATTTACATACCACACCACATACAAACGTCAAACATCTAGGGGTGAGCACTCGATCGTATCGGATCGAATGGAAAATTTTTGAGTTAATCGAGTTTTTGAATCTTATTTCATCATCCTAACTTGATTTGAAATTTTTACGAATCGAGTTGAATGAGATGAAATTCAAATCGAATCAAATATATTTATTCGAATTGAATTTAAAAAATGACTTTGCTGTTGTTGTTTTTTACACCAGAAAGAAAACAAAATTAATTAGAGAAGACTGAAGTAAAACTAAAAAGAAAAAGAAAAAGAGAAACAATGAATCTATTATCTATGTATGAGATAGACAAAAGGTAAGCAACCCATTTCATGCAAACATAATTAAAGCAAATAAAAAATAAAAAGAAAAAAGTAAAAAAAGCTTATAGAGAAAATAATTAGCGGATGCAAAAGTAAACGTCACCTAATTTATCACCAACTATCTATTTTAGTATCTGATTTAAAGTTCTAGATTGAGTTTGATATCACCAATTATTAAATATAATAATTATATTATAAGAAAATAATGTCTAAAATTGGCTTTCGTTTTATCCTCTTTAGATGAAATGTCTAATGTTTTACTTGGGAACTGTCGTTTCATCCCCAGGAAGAAGCAATGTTTTTGCCACAAACTTCTTTGATGGTCTTCTTAATAACTTTTTCTTCATGGATTCGTCATTGTAGCTTATTGATGCAGAGACTACTGAAGTAATACCAGTTATAGAATCTAAATCAGGTGGAACCTATGTACACAACTAAGTCATCTTAAGTTCTTGAGTTGACAATTTGATTTTTAATTAAAAAATTATAAGCATATTCCATGAATTCAATTAAATATTTAACATCTAATATATATTTAACGCTAAAAATAAAGGAAATAAAAGGAAAACAAAATTCAATTAATGTATTTGTACCAAAATATTAAAAAAAAGTAAAGAAAGACAAGTCAAAATATAATGGTTATGTGAGTTGTGATGCTACTTACAGAGAACATCTAATATAATAAAAGCTCACACAAACCCACACATTGTATCTTGAAGGGTTATTGTTTTGAGTTGAAAAAGGGTCAATTGTTGTGAACTAATGTGTTTTTTTTTATGGGTTTGATATTTTTGTTATATTTTGGTAGATCCAAGACTGGTGAAGGATCCCCATGTACAACTTTAAATAGTTGAAAATTTTCACTCACCCTATCTGCACATTTCAATTTAATATATACACTCTACAACTTTCATTTAATTTCTATGCACACATTTTTAGCATATTAATGGCACCAATGATAGCTAAATACAAATATATCATTAACAAATATTATATATATTGTTAGTGTTTCAGGACAAACTTAGAGCTTGAAAGATGCAGAAATGTTAAGGTTAATATTAAAGAGAATGGAGCGGCATCGTTCAGAAGGAACACCAATTTTGGAGCGATCGGAGACTAGAGATGGTGAGGGATTTGCCTAACGTAAGAAAGCTCGATGAACTAATGAAGAGGAAGAATGGAGGTAGGGATTTTGTTTTGGCTGGAGTTTGAATGAACTTATAAAGAAGAAGAATAATATAGGGTTTAGTTTAGGGTTTTTTAGAAGAAAAGAAGAATTTATTTGAGATTTAACTTAGGATTTTTTTAAGAAGAATAAATTTCGCATTTGGGAATTGGGAGTTTCATGTTTGAATTGAAGAAGAAGAATGAACGATGGAAATTGGGAAAATGGCGAACGAGCTTTGGGGGGAAAATAGGGTAAAGTAAAAGGGTTTGAGTTTTGGAAAAATAGGAGAAAATGGGATAAAGTAAAAGGATTTGGGCTTGGAGAATATAAATTTAAAATTTAAAATAATATAGTTTGTATTCGGTTTATTCGAGTTAATCGAATTCAAAAATTCAAAAAAAAAAATTAAGTTGATTAGATTAATTTGATTTGCATAATTCAAAATTCAAATTTTTTGAGTCAAATCGAATTTTGCTCACCCCCACATAAATCAATAATTCGCCATAACATACTCATCTTTTGCAAGCTTATCACATACTGCATGCAACATGAGATCTCTACTTACAACCCTAGAATGATTCGTCATTTACATAACATTGAATCAACCATTTTTAGCACATGATACTAAAATAGGAAAATCCATTTAAGATCCAAGTTTTGGGACTCACCTGGAAGTTGACACCAAATCCATCTACTAAGACTTTTTCCTTTACATGAGCCTCCTTAGTCAATACAACATAACGACCATTTCAATATCCAACTAAGACCATTCATTATCAAAAACGATAATCTTTTTTCATGCAAAGGTCCTTTAAGTGATTACCCGTCACTTTACCCAGAACAAAACAGAATTAATAGTTAACCAAAATCTTTAACTACCTTCTTTTTCTAAATTTTGAAAATATAGAGAGGTTATAAAACTTACTAGCTTATAAGATTCCCAATTTCTAAGACTTAAACCTCAGGCTCTCCCATTCATGCACGAACACTCCTTAATTCTTATTTTTTCCATGGCAACCTGAGGAAAAGAAGAAAAAGAACATAAAATAAAATAAAATAAAAGAATCCTCCCGAAAGAGAATGGCTCATCAATATATAGTCCTCCCGATCTTCTTTTGCCAAAACCAATTCACAACCACCTGAAAATACCTTAATCATCAAGTCCCTCACTATGAAACTGTCTAGTTCAAAAACAACCGAACTATGGTTGGAATCCAACTTTTCCTCAACTATCCCGCCACTTGTTCTTAATTACAAAAAGAACTCGCCAAAATAGAAAACTTTTAAATTTAATTCATAAATCCCCCTTGCAACTTAAAACTTAGCAAATTCGGGTATGACATAATTAAGAGTGGACGGTTTGGTAGTGCTTATTAAGAAAAATGTTAAAATATTGAAACTTTAAATGATATAATGTGTATATTAATAAAATAAAAGAAACAAAAGATGTCATTGTTCATATTCTTCTTCTTGAGCCGAAACATAAAAAAAAATGAAAGGAGAAGCCATTTTTAAGCTCAAACAATCGATCCTTGCATGGTAAGCCAAACCAAGCCCGTTTTCGTTAATTTTATATTTTTAAGATCATTGTAACTCGATTTAGCTAAATCGTGTTTTATTTTACAAAACTGTTTAAGTTTCAAAATGTTAGCATTATGATTTTTGAAGCTTTTGATGTTAATAGGTTAGCTTTTAAGCTTAGAAATGAAAAATGGACTAACTTGTAAAGTGAAATGTTAGTATATGACTAAAATGAATAAATTATGAAACTATCATGAGAATTTGATAGAAACTTATAGTAGATGGTTATAGAATGATGTAATTGAAATGGTAATGAAAAATGATGCTCAAATATGAAACTTCTAGTTGTTTCGATTTTAGGGACTAAATTGAATAAAATGCAAAATTTTAAGAAACCTTTATAAAATGAGATTGAATTGTCATATGCATTAAGTATTTTTAAAATTGATAATATGTATAGATACATGATTTTGATTAAATGTGGAATTGATATGTAATTGTCTCGTATGTGTAGATGATGCTATAAGGTATAAATGTTTATAGAATGCTATTCGAAATATAAAAAAGGTGTGTGCAAGGTTACAGGGCTTGAAACGATAAAGAAATGGATATGATGTATTGAATGATATGTACATGATGATATTACACGGTTTAAATGTACGTGAATTGCTATTTGGAATATGATAAGTATGTACACGACTATGGAGATTGAATTGGCACCAATTTGATAATAGGCCTATGTAACCTCAGTAAATGATTTAATACCAATGGCATGCCATTAGAGTTCAAAAGCTATTGGGTGTTGGTTAGGGATTTCTTTATCGATAGTTGAGATCCGACATGTGTTGCGGATTCTTAACGGTTTGAGTAGGCAGCATCGAATAAATTTAGCATAATAATCCCGACCTACAACTTGTGAGAGTAGGCTCAAATGATACAAATAGGATACTGGTCAGGGATTTAGTTATTGATGGCTGAAATTCGACACTTGTTGCGGATTCACAATGGCTTGATTGAGCAGCATGGAATAACACTTATATGAACAATCCCGACCTACAGCTTGTGTGAGCAGACTCGAGTTATATAGTTTATATGTTACAACTTGTGTGAGCAATCCAATCCTGAGTATCTGAAATTAATTTACTATAGTTCTTCGGGCAAGGATGTTGACAAATTGATAAAGGAATGGTTGGAAAGACTAATAAGGAACATACTTGACATGTTTGTATCATTGTATATGTTGGGATGGTATAGTACTATTTGGTATATGTAAATGATCTGAACACTTTGATGTATGGTACTAATATGCTAACTTGATGATGGCTTTGTGAATTGTATAAATGAGCTTAAGGATGCAACTTTAAGTTTCTCTTGAATAATTGATAAAAAACTTAGGCAAGTTAAATTTCATATGGATTAGCTAAGTATTTGTTATACTTACTGTTGACTTCACTTGCTTGTAGATTGTTTATCGCAGAGCATGACGATCGGACCCTTTGGAGCTCACACTATTTGTTTTCCGTTTTGGTAGCCTTTAAATCGTTTCGAGTTCGGTTATATGTGGTATGTACTTAAGAGTGTCATAATATCTTATAATGTTTATTTTTTCTAGAACATCACTTGAATTGAGCTTATGTTATAAATGGTAATGATATATGTATGCATGTAACACCCTATACTCGACCCGGTTACCGAGCCCGAATACTAAGATGCCACACCACCGTCTCACATCATGCTTACCTCATTTTAACATTTTATTTCACATGCAAATTTTTCTTTTTAGGGAAAAACCGAAGAAGTGAATGTGAACCGTGCACCAGGTAAGGTCCCAAGAAAAGGAGGTGAGTCAAATTTAATCACTTAAAAACCAAGTTTTTCCTAGCCAGAGCCAATCTTAGACATGCACCTTCTCATTACCACACTTCTCACAATTATCAAAAATCAATTTAATGTTAAATAATTTCATCTTACATCAATTTATCAACTATCAAACATTTATCATATAAAACAAACCTCAAAATGTCTCAAATATCATGTTTTCAAGTCTATAATGGCATGCAAATAGCTAAAGGAACATAATAAAAACCAATATAAATCCACCATATTGCCTAACACATTGCATTAGGTTCCCAAAACATAAATAACTTATAAACCTACTAATAAAAGTAAAAAGGTCGACTTGGCTTGGATCACCCTCGAGACCACACCCCTCACACCGATACTAAGTATCTGCAATGGTTAAAAAGGAGTGAGTGAGCTTAACAAGCTCAGTGAGTGCCTAGAATAACCACTACATAAACAATCATCATGCATCAACCCAACAATCAAACGACATGTTCATAGCATCTCTTGTATTTATTTTCACATAGTTTTAAGCATACTTCATACAAGCATATTCAGTCATATACACATATAGTCATAATCAAACACAGTTTATGATAATTTGGTTGTTGAGACTATGAAACATATAGCGAGCTCTATCATCACACATTAGATACGCGGATCTCCAACACACCAACACTGGACTCATAGAGTCGAAACATATCCCATAAGTGAAGCATATAACTAACACTCTCCAACACACCAAACATATCTCGTTGAATGGAGCATAGCTCACATTCCCTTATCTCTCCAACATGTCCCTAGGCCTCAGCACCCCACATATATCACAATGCAAAGGTGAGTACTCACAATCTTATGGCATGCCAACTATATCCAACAGTCTCATAAGATCACAAAGCCAAAATTTTCACATTATTATTATTACATATTTTATCATATATTCACTGTATATTCACTTTATTATCACAATATAATCAGTCTCATGGCATGAAAAACATATCCACATATTTTCTATCACATGACATGATTAACATACCCACATATTCACTTTCACAATAGTCATCATAAGCTTATAGCATATGTCACAACATCTCATGGTTATTCACAATATCACATCTTAATTTTTCTTTTCACAATTACACAACCACATGTTTCACACATTAAGCATAGATTTAAGAACACTTACACTCAGAATTTAGAGCAGTAGTTTAGGCTATCTCTAAGTTCCCAAATACACAATGAATCATCTACGAGCAGCAATTCCAAAACACTCACCAAATATACGCTTTCTTTAAAAATCCGAAAGCTTAGACAAGCTTTCCTTTACCTTTATCTTTGCTTGTTGCAAGTTCTACTGATTACGACGTTCCAACGACACATATCACACATATATACAAGCAAAAATCAATCATTTACACATCTCATACAATCATAAACAATAGCCTAAGCTATGTTCTCTTAAATCGAAACCTTTAACCTAGTAAACTTTAAACTCTAATATCTCAGTCTATATTTAATCTTTTCACATGAAACGTATTCCATTCATCTACATATTTACCTACGACTGATTTCTAACCTTTAAACCACATAAAACTAGACATTTTAAAATACCGAATATTTTCGATACATAATAGCTATAATAACAAAAATTTATTAAAACTCAAGAGATACGTAACGAAACTTCAAAGTAATTTTAAAAACTTTAATCATGTTAAAACAAATTGAAAAACACTTTAATATTAATTTTTTATACACAAACTCAAATTTCACCATTAAAGACTATTTTCGGCTTTTATTCAAAAAATACGTTTTAATGGCTAAAAGCTTAGTTTAAAGGGCTAGATTTCATTTAAAACTCATAGGAAAATGATTGGTTATCTTTGCTTGAAGAAAAACAAGCTTTGACACGAATACGAAAAAATCCACGCTTGGAGAAGATGATGAAGGTGATGAAAGTTTTGGGGTGTTTTTGTAAGTTTTTATAGGTATCTAAAGTTTTAGGGTTATTAGAATTCAAAGAAAATTAGGAGTTGGTGTTTAAAAGAGATTGGAAGAGATTGAGAGAGCAAAGGATGACACAAATTATGGAAAGGAGTTTTGACGTGAAAAAATATGGAGAAAAGGGGGTTTTAGCTTAAAATTTAAAGTTTGGTCAAATTCTTCATAAAAACTCTCAATTTAAACTCTTTTACTAATCAATCATATTTTCAAAATTAAAGGTATTTAAAACCCATTTTCAGAAATTGATTTAATTTCCTAATAACCATTGTCGAAAATAGTATCGGTTATCAACCTTACAAAATTCCGAATACATCTAGGCTAAAATTCTTAAAATACTCTCAAAACTTCTACGCTCAATTTTAGGTTGTGACAATGCATGCTAAAGAACATGATGTGTTATGTTTATTTGGTTCTGTTGGATATATTGAGTATGGATTGACTTGAGAAAGTAAATGTTGAATAGCTTGAAATGTTATAAATAGTTTTGATGTAAATTGGTGCCAAATGTGTCATATTGGTTTAGATGATGGAATAGTGTTCAAATTATATGTGTGGTATTGGTATGATGAATTGTATGTTGTGCATGTGTTGAGTTGAATGCTTCCTTGATGATGGATAATGGTTTGAAATGAATAAAAAAATGCCTAATTTTCATAAAAAACAAAGCTCATGCCATGACATCGAGAAATGCTCGTCGTGATGAAAGATGAACTTCAAGTCACGTCGTGACAAGGAATTTCACTATCGCAACAAGGTCGAGTCAGTTTGTCATATCATGATGAGGGAACCCCTAGCGTCATGACGTCATTTTGAACTTTTGAAAATACTGTAGTTTGGTCGTTGTTCGTTCCCGAGTTAACTTTAGAGCTTATTTATGCTCGTATAAGACTCAGAAAAGGTTTTAAATTGTACTGAATGGTTGATCATTGAGTTTTTATTACTCGCGTTGTCTGTTAAATGTTTGTAATTGTTCCGTTTTGTACTGTAGCATTCTGTAGCTTAGTCCCAATGATCGAGACGGGCAAAGGGTGTTACAAATACCCCAACCAGTTCTCAGTTCGACTGGTTGGTCCAATCCTACTCAGTTTAGATAACATTAAATTTTTAATTTTAAAATCATCTGTATTTATTTTATTTTTTGAATTTTAAAGAGTTTTTATTTTTTATAAATTTTAAAATATATTTTTAATTTTTTATGCTTTTATTAAAATATGAAAAAATTACTTTTAAAATTTAAATTTTTATATACTTTTAAAAAGTTAAGAACCAAATTGACAAAAAATTATAAATATTAAGAGCTAAAAAAATTATTTTACCTTTGATATGGTTAACTTTAATAAAAAATTAAATAGAAAAACCAATACTTTTAATAAAAAAGTCTGTTTTGTAAAATAGAAAAAATAAAACCCTAATGTCACCTCCATACAGAAATGATCCATCCTCTCCTAAAAAAATCGAGCAGTCCAAAGGCTGCCACGTCTGAACCCTGAAAAAAAAGAAAAAAAAACAAGGGTTGTTAGTTGGTTGAATCTTGGTTTAGTCGCTCAAATATAATAACCCAATCTCTTCTCCGCCGCTACTTCAACTCCAAATCTTAGGGTTTCTCCTCCTCTCTACCTCCAATGGTATACAACACTCTCTTCCTTCTCTGCCCTTAATCTCTTCCATTGTATTCGTAATGTAGATGCATACTTTATGGTAATTGCAGGGAAAGGGAACTGGGAGTTTTGGTAAACGAAGGAACAAGACCCACACGCTATGCGTCAGATGTGGCCGCCGCAGCTTCCACCTCCAGAAGAGCCGTTGTGCTGCCTGTGCTTTCCCCGCTGCCCGTAAGAGGAAATGTAAGCTGCCCGCTGCCCTTCCTCCTCTTAAGCTTTATTTTTGTTCATTGAATCTCCTTCCTCATCGGGTTTTCTGTTGTTTACTGATTGATTCTCTTTGATGGCAGCGTGTATCTGAGTTTGTGTCTTCCTGGCTTGTTACCCCTTGAATTTGTTTATTCTGATTAAGAACTTCATTTACCTAAATATAATGAAAATGTGGGGTCTGCTTTGAATTTTGATTCATTTGTAGAAGATAGCAGTACTTGTAGTTACCTCTCATAGTTTCAGTCTTTGTTAGTTTGATCCTACAATAAATGTTGTTATATTGGTAAATGGCCATGAGGTATTATGTGGTTGTATGAGTTTGTTATGCTGCTCTGACTGTAAATTCTTCTTAAAGTAGCCATGTCCGATTCACACACATGGACATGGCTATGGAGATATAACCCAAGTCTAAGTAGAGCAGGCTATAAATTGGATACTGAATGTTTGTGCATAGATTGTGATTATGTGTTAATTGTTAAAACTTGTGGGATTCAGATAACTGGAGTGTGAAGGCTATTCGAAGAAAGACAACCGGAACTGGTAGGATGAGGTATCTTCGCCACGTTCCTCGCAGGTTCAAGACCGGTTTCAGGGAAGGTAGGAAAATGCTAATGTCCTAAGGCTCATTGCTTTCTGAATTTAGTTTCATTGCATTCTTATAATAATTTTTTTTATTGTTTTCTTTCAAAATGTTCTTATTTTCGATTGGGGTGATGTATAGGTACTGAAGCAGCACCAAGGAAGAAGGTTGTAGCAGCTTCTGCGTAAAAGGCAAATTGTAATGGTATGAGGTTTTGTTTTGGATGAAGCAATGTTTATGAGGAAAAGTTTTATGGGAAACATTTAGTGATGAAGAGTGACATTATGTTACATTGGATGCTTTAGTTGTTATTTAGTTTCTATTTGAATGCATCTGTCTTAAATTTTGAACAATTATTGATGGACCTAATGTTTGACCCTTAATTTTGGATTACTAGTGAAATTGACCCATGAAAGATTAAAAACATCGGTGATGGTGAGATAAATATTATAGTGATGAGTTAAAAATGTGTTTGGATTCAATTGCAGCATAATGGATAATGGTAGCGGTATGATGAAAGTATAAAATGACAATTAAAAATATTAGATTTAAATATAGAGGTAAATCAAATAATTATTTTCATATTAAAGATTAAAAATATATATTAAATTTTTATTTATCTTAAATAATTATTTTATTGATAAAGAACTAATGTTTCATTAATTATATTTTAATTTTTTTATAATGCTTATTTATGATAAATTCATATAAGTTTTATAATAATAAATTTATATATTTAGTAACTTATTGTTAAACTAAAAAATATATATTTTATATAATAAAAATAATAAATCATTTTAACATTTTGATATTTTTATTTAAAGTATATTTATATAAAACTATATTAAAATAAAATTATATTAAAATATTAATTAAAAATATATTTATGATAATTGTTATAAAATAATCAAATAAAAGAACACTTAAAGTAAGCAATAAATAAAATCAACAGAGAATTTTTTTTTTCTACTTTCATTTCAGTGAGCTTTATTTATAAACTTATTTGTATTCAATGAAGTACATGTAAATTAGGTCTCTTTAGTTTCTTAATTGAAACATCTAATTTACTCTCATGGTCATAAATTAATTAGAGAGTTTTATCTCATTGCTTTAATGAGGGTTTAAAGGGGTTAGATATCCATTTAATGTATTTATAACAATATCTCTTAGATGTCTTTTTTTAAATAAAATGTTTTATTAAAACTTTTATTAAGAAAAATCTTATGGGATATAAAACTTAATGAAGGAAAAAGGCTACACAATCTTATTACAAGTTGCCTCGTTAAAAACTTTTACCAGGAAATCTCAATGGGACAAAACCTTGATTAAAGGAAAAGAATACAACGTGTTTTAGACTCCCTTAATGGCAACATCATATTATGTCTTTGAGTCGACGCATTCCAATCTTGTCTCGTAGTTTTTCAAATGTTGAAGTTGGTAATGCTTTGGTAAAAAGATCTGTTAAATTATCACTAGAACGAATTTGTATAACTTCTATGTCACCTTTTTTCTCAAGATCATGAGTGAAGAATAATTTTGGTGAAATATATTTCGTTCTATCACCTTTGATGTAACCACCCTTCAATTGAGCTATACATGCTGTATTTTCTTCGTATAAGTTAGTTGACATCTTTTCCTGTAAAGGCAAATTACATATCTTCATGATATGTTGGGTTAATAACCTTAGCTAAACACACACTTGACTTGCCTCATGCATTTCAATTATTTCAGTATGATTTGAAGAGGCAACAGCTAAGGTCTGTTTTGTTGAACACCATGATATGACAGTATCTCCACATGTAAAGAAGTATCCCGTTTGAGATCGACCTTTATGTGGATCCAATAAATATTCAGCATCAGTATAGTTGACTAATAGAGATTTTGAATTATTTGAATAAAATAACCCTATATTAATGGTCCCTTTGAGATATCTAAATACTTGTTTAATTTTATTCCAATGTCTATGTGTTAGAGAATAACTAAATCTTGCTAACAAGTTTACAGCGAAAGCTATATCAGGTCTTGTGTTGTTTGCAAGATACATCAATGCCCCTATGACACTTAGATATGGTACTTCAGGACCAAGAAACTTTTCATCATTCTTGCAAGGACGAAATTGATCTTTATTCACATCTAACGATCTTACAACTATCGGGATACTCAATGGATGTGTTTATTCATGTAAAATTTCTTTAAGATATTTTCCGTATAAGTTGATTGATGGACATGAATTCCATATTTTAAATGCTTGATTTACATGCCAAGATAAAACTTTGTTTTTCCAAGATCTTTCATCTCAAATTCTTTCTTTAAACAATTTATTGCATTTTAAAGCTCTTCAGGAGTTCCAATAATATTTAGATCATCAACATAAATAGCAATTATCATAAAGTCTGATCCAAACCTTTTTATAAAAATACAAGTCAGATCCAAACCTTTTTATAAAAATACATGGACAGATTTGATCTTTTTTATAACATTCTTTTAACAAATATTCATTAAAAAGATTGTACCACAGACGTCCAAATTGTTTTAATCCATATAAACTTTTTTTTAATCTGATTGAGGAATTTTCTCGAGAAACTCTATATCCTTCAGGGATTTTGAATTCTTTCGGGATTTTAAACCCTCAGAGATTTTCATATAAATTTCACTATCAAGTGTACCATACAAATAGGCGGTAACAACATTCATTAGACGCATGTCAAGTTTTTCACGCATTGCCAGATTAATAAGGTATATAAACGTGATTCCATCCACCACAGAAGAATACCTCTCTTTATAATCAATGTCAGGCCTTTGAGAAAATCCTTGTGCTACAAGTCGTGCTTTATATCTTACGACCTCGTTTCTCTCATTTTGTTTTTGAATAAATATCCATTTATATCCTACTGGCTTTACATTTTTAGGTGTTTGGACTATTGGTCCAAAAACGTCATGTTTAGAAAGTGAATTTAATTTTGCTTGAATTGTGTCTTTCCATTTGACCAATCTTTTTTTATTTCTACATTCCTCAATAGATTTAGGCTCAGGATCCTCATTTTCTTATGCTATTTCAATAGCAACATTATAAGCAAAATTATTGTCAACAACTATATTTTTCTGGTTCCATTTTTTTCTCGTGTTGACATAACTTATTGAGATCTCTTTATTTCATAATTTTCATTCACTTTCAGGTACCTGAATCTCTTCTTGAGTTTTATAATTAGTTATGTCATGGGTCTCTTTAGGAGTCCTCGCCTCCACTATATGACCATCTTGAATGTTTTCTCCTTTTCTTTTACGAGGATTTTTATCTTTGGAATCGACTGGTTTTTCATGCTTCAAGTGTGAATTACTTTCTTTTGTACTAACAGTTTGTCCTATTGGGACATCAATTTGTATTGAAGCATTTTCAGCTGGTATGTGAGATTTTAATGAATCTGACAATTGATTTGTAAAATGAATTATCTGTTGAACTTCTGGTTCAAATTGCTTTGTACGAGGATCTTAGACATTGATAATTCATTCCAACTACTTTATTAATCCATCTTTTTATTCTCTTCCCCTAATATTGGGAAAACTGACAATTCATGTCATAACTAAATCTCGAATTAATAGCTCAGAATATTTAATAATATAAGGAGACTAATATCAATATACACTCCCAACCTCTTATGATGACCAATCTTTGTGCGTTGTGGTGGAACAATTGGAACATATACCGCACATCCAAAAATTATAAGATGAAAAATATTTGGCTTCTGACCAAAAATCAATTGTAATAGAGAGTATTTATAATTTATTGGCTTAATGCGTACAACATGTAAATCAATACAATATCATGCTGCAATATGAAGCTTTGTTCTCATAAGTAATGGTTTAACTATTAGTTGGAGGCATTTGATAAACGATTCAGCTAAATCGTTTTATGTGTCAACATGAGCTACAAGATGTTCAACTTTTATCCAAATTGACATACAATAATTATTGAAAGCTTGGGGCCTAAACTCGCCAACATTAGCAAGATGAATTGTTTTAATTGCATAATCTGAAATTAATCATTTAAACAAACAATCTCGCAAACGACAGGTTGCGAGTTATAACGCATATGTTATTATTATTTAGATGCATCTATCAAAATCATATAATATAAAAAATCATCCACATGGTGAATGAATGAGCCCATATTGATTTAAAAAATGCAAAACATTAAATCTCAACTTTAGTTAGTGAGTTTGTAATAACCAATTATCATTGAGAATAAGCAACACATGAGAATTTTTTAAATTAAAGAATCTTCTGGTTCTTTAATAAATGTTTAAATGAATTCTCAATTAATTTTGCATCATATATAATATAGTCTCACGGGCCAAAGTTCAAAGCCCGTGACCATCGCACACAATGAGTCCCATGGAGGTCTGTCATTGACATTGGGATCATTTAGCCCACATGAGCTGGCCCGATTCAGAGAGCTGTTGGTCAAGCCTATCAGATTGAAGCCTGGGTGGCCCAATGATGAAGCTTTGACAACTTAAGGCATCTTGGCAAATATGGGAACTAATCCTAGAAGATAAGCGAGAATCATATCTTTAGGATTAGATAGGATTTGATTGGATGTAATCTTGTAAATCCCATAATTTAAGGGATAGGTTAATCTCATCCGTCGATGAAATTCGATCTTGACCGTCGGTTGTGGGGGAGCTCAACTATAAATAGAGAGCCTCCCCTCATTTGTAACACACTCCATTCTTGTATATTGTTTCTTTGTGAATACAATACACTTGGTGTGTCTTGTTCTTGTGGCTTTCTGTTGTCTTTTTAGCTTTCTTTTGGCTAGTCGCTTCCGCTACACAAGTTTGGTGCCTTGGAGGAATTTTCTTGGTTAATCCTCAATCGTGGTAATCAAGCTGACTTAGGCGTGTTTGCAAGAAAGGATCGCCTAAGGCCACACGGATTGCGAGACTAAGGTCTAGCCCCATGGCACTAGGATGGTCTAACTGGCCACACCAAATAGTAAATGTATTTGTATCAGTAAACTTATGGTTTACTTTAACATGTTTTTCAATTGTACTAATAATGTCAATATAAATTTTAACAATTGATAATTTTATTTTCATTCTTTTATTTTGTATCCACATATAAGCAATATTGTGAAATTTACTTTTAGAAATGTCTACGACAATGTGAAGTCCATAATGTCATTAACTCAATAAAAAAATATACTTTGGAAATAATTATTTGCAATATTCACTTCAGGGAATATGCCAAAATCTTCAAATGTTCAAATTGACTTTAATGATAAAAAGTGATTATAAAATTTATTATATTTATTGCAGACATTCACTTCAAGAAATGTGCAAAAAAAGAAAATAATTCGAACAATGATGTAAGCATATCATATTCCTTACCAATAATATTATATAGATATCATCCGCTTCAAGGAATGATTAATTAGTATAAATCATTGGTTATTTTGTTCTAAGAATGAACTGTTAGCAACATTTCAAATCATCCATCTTCTTTTTATCCATTTGTCAATAATGACAATAAGTTCCATTTTATGATTGTTATGTATTACTACATTCACTTCGAGGAATGTAGCGGAATCTGAAATGAATAATTCATTATTTTGTTTGGCCTTAAAAAGGCATTAGATCAATCCAAAATACTTTAAAGCCTTTTTCACAAGAGTTTTTCATCATCAATTAACTAGAAAGAAATAACCAAGTCATGCATAGAGTTTACTACAAATAAAATGTACGGATAAAACTAGCATCTAAAATATCAAACCTGATATAATGCTAGTGCCAACAAAAAATTCATAAACCATTGCAGACATGTATGAAATTTACTTCAAAATCATGCATCTCATATTCACTAAAACTTTTTCATTTATAATTGTTTATATAATTTCTCTAAATAATTAACATATATAAAGTGTATGAACTATCTTTAACAACTTACAAAAGTAACAAGTTTCCCAGGGTTGTATAGTAAGAAAATATAAGACATTTACAAAATCAAACTACATGAGTTGTTTTAATGCTTCTTATCAAACAACAATTGGTTAATGCAAACGAGATTCATAGAAATGCCAATGGCCAAATTAATATAGTAATTCTCATTTTTAAGTTTATAAAAATGTTTCCAACCAAAATAATTCAAGAAAAACTGACAACAACTATACTTGAAATTCTATATTAGAATCAACCTAAAAATCAATTTAGACATTCCTCAAAATTTATCATTAAAATGACTTTAAATAAACATGTTTGATGTGAAATAATCTTGATTTTATTAATATATGTAATAACAAAAATATAGGTACATATAAGCATGTAATGTGATAAGTGAAATTTACCTTAATTTCTTTTCTTCTACGAAAGTTTTAATAGCAACTTTCTTGTTCAAGGTTGAGTCTTGATGATTTTATTAAAAAGTAAGCAAATTCAAAATTTGTTGATAGAAAACTTTTATTTCAAAATAACTTATATGATACTAAGACAATTCCAATGTCAAGAGCACCGAATCAAAATCCATATCGATATTAAATCTTTCACCATCCGTCTAAGATCATAAAAATAAAATAAGTTAATCAGAACAATTATAATTTATCATGAATTAACTAAAAAAATAATCAGATATGAAATATTAAATAAAAGAAACTTCCTGTAAAAACTTTGTATCTAGCCGTCTAAGATCGTATATAATTCAATGGGAGCTTTACGGGCAAGTTATATATAGTCACAATGACATGAATTTCACTATGAATGAGCTTTATTTATAAGCTCATTTGCATTCAATGAAGTACATGTAAATGAAGTTTTTTTAATTTCTTAATTGAAACATCTAGGTCATAAAAGAACCAGAGAATTTTATCTCATTACTTTAATGAGGGTTTAAAGGGGTTAGACATCCATTTAATGTATTTATAACAATAATAAATTCTTATATTTATTAGATTTCTTTTATAGAAATAAATTTTATATAATTATTATATAGTAATAAAATTTATAATGTTTATTTTTTATTTATTTATTATATATGTATTTTATAATAACACTATAAGGTTAAATTAAGAAAAATATTTCCCACTATAAAAGCTTTTCTTTTTTTAACTGGAGTCTAAAATTAAAGAAAACACTTTTATTAATTTAACTAGATGGGTGATTGGGTGCGATACATTTAGTTTACTTTTGTTTCACGTTACAGTAATGCATTTGCACCAAAACCCATAACAACCATACTTCACTAGAGACTACGGGGCTTCCAAAGGATATTTTTCTTTGGATCATTGGTGAAAGTGTTTCCGATGAGGATAAAAACAATGGTGGTGATGAGATTAGTTACTATAATGGAGAGATTAACTATTGTAGCAATTAGATTAAAATCAACGGTAAGAGATGAGATGTGTGTTTGGATTCAAACAGAGGTAGTGGAGTCAAAAGTGAAAAAGACTATTAAAGATATTAGAATTTATAATAAAATATTAGAGAATATACATTTATATTTATATTAAATTATAATTAAAAAATTATATTTATACTAAAAGTTAAGTGTATATAAAATACTTATATGTTTATATTAAATAATGATACGTATTAAAATTATGTTATTTAAATTTATAATATTGTTTAAAATATAGGTATTTACTTTAATTAACTTATATTAGTTATATAATAAATATAGTTCTGTCAGTTTATCTTATAAAAAAAATTTATTCATGCATTTTTAAAATTTTAATTTACTAAATAATTATTGATTGAAATAAAGTAATAAAAAGAATAGTTACAAGAGATATGAATAATTTTGTCTTACAAGAATTTCTTTAAAAATAAAAATGATAAAAAATGTTACGAACAGAAATCGAGAAGACAAAAATGGCAGAGAAAGAAGGGGAAGAGAGAAATTTCAGAGAGGTGAGGAAGAGTTTGAGAAGAAGGAAGAAGAATAGACAAAAAAGAGAGAGAGAAAGAATAATTCGTTAACAATTTTCATTAACCACTTAATGACCTCAGCCAAAAGTAAAACAACATATATAAGGGAAGATTACAACAAAATATAACAGCAAAAGGAAATAAAAAGTAAAAGGAAATTGTTGGATGAAACGCTCTATATCATCGAGTCTTTTGCATGCCGTATCACTAAAGCAAAGCACATCGTTTTGGTTGGTATTCATTTTGGCTTGTATCAAATTTCTCCACCTCAAATGATCCTTGTCCTCAATGATCCAAGTGAAGAAAAGTGCTTGAATTTTCAATAGGATAACCATAAATACCCAATCTTCGATCAAGAATAGGGCATCTATTAGCACAAAGTTCATGATAGGAACATCAAATTTGAATTCAATGGGACAAAGATCATCAAAAAGTTCTAGCCCAACACTATCCATTGTGTCATTAGGATCAATAACATTATTCACTTTGGTAATCATGGTAGTATATTTCACATCGTTATAAATTCAATTCCCACGTGCCTCGCCTACAACTGGATGATACAAAAGGAATTTTTTGGCCTTTGAGAGTTAACCCACATCTCATCCTTATCATCAATAAGAGAGACAATTTCATCATTGTTAAGCAAGCAAAAATCTGATACAACCATTTCTACAGTAACCCGCATGACTTCATTGAACCTAAAGCCAAACTCCACGTCTAATGAAAATACACACATTTTCTCCGAATCAAGACAACCATTATGAAACTCGTGAAATGCAAGTAATATGGGGAGAGGAAGAACATGACCCACAAGCAAATCATTAGGCTGCATTTTATACCACTTAGTGCTATGGCATGAAGGCTTCCCTACTAGGAATGGAGGTAACTAAGGAAGGTTTGGAACAACTAAAAATTCTAAAGTCATGTTCATGTCATCAAAGGGCACACCAAGTAGCTCAAGATATCTAGAGAAAGCTAGTAGTAAAAGTTTCAAAGGGAAGGTTGCCCACATTTGCCTCGTAGCAACTTCACATATACTTGTTGGTAAGCTAATGTTATTGAAGACAAAAAAAAAGTGTAAGAGAGGGCCTGGATCGACCAAATCCATAAACTATCCACTTCTCCCACAAAATTTCATGAAAGTCTAGGTTAAAGATTCCTTCTGTTGAAAATCCTTATAGGACTTTTGCATCTTGAAGCTTAGGCCTTCCGCAAGATTATCATTCAAATAACCACGAAGATAATCAAGGTTCAAATACTTAAACCTTTTAGGAAATTCATATTCATCATCACCCGAGAAGTATAATAAGCTATCCTCAAAATAGAACAATGGTTCTATATGAGATACATAAAAATTTTGCACCAAATCCCATAAGGCATAATATTATTGAGCTTCAATCTTCCCTAAAAACATTAGCCTAATCAAAATTAACCCACCAAATTTATCTGACTAGCACACCAACTTCGAGAGATCCTTGCTCAAAAAGGGTTTGCAAAACTTTGAAATTTCCATAGCAACAGGTCTTTCATTAGTTAAAGAAGGGTCATAACAAAACAACCTGAACTCATAATTCCAAAATGATCCTAATATTATGCAAAACCTTGATTCAGCTGCCCACTGATATGTATCATCTCTAAATTGTAACCTTAATTCTAATAACCTAATCACTTCAATGAAGCATCGATTATCTATATCATGAGCCCATTACAACAATGGCACCCTTGGCTTTTGCACATCGCGAAGAAGCAATAAACTTTTGGAAGCCAAAACAAACTGAAACCCATCAACTCTTACTCTAGAAAACGTTAGAAACTTATCCTCATCAACTACAACATATGGGCTCAACATCTCAACCTTAGCTAACAAATTAAATTACACTCATCATGCCTAAAATCAAGTAACAAAGCAACATCTGATCCGACAACAACTAAAATCGTAGAATGCCAATTGAACTCAATATCTAACCATTTATAATTTTCTGCACCACTCGAATCATACCATAAAACTCTAAGTTTACTCCCTTTAACATAGCCATTAAGTTTCTGACAATTAACACAAGAAGTTAAATCAAACAAGAACAGTGCCCTATTTTCTAACAAAATCACACTTTCTTTAGGCATGTGTGGGCTGCAATAAGCACAGACAATTGAGGAACACTTGAATAGGTCATTACCTAAGTAATTCAAAGTAGAGGTTTTTCTAAGGTTATCAAATATAACCAAATGCCAATGAACAAAATATAGAGTAGAAGCCATTAAATTCCCAAAAACAGAATCACCTAAAATCCCGCTGAAATCATTAACTGGATCATTTGCTACTGGCACTCCACTGAAGGAATATTCATTTTGAGGAACCTTACCCATCATTGTATACCTATCAGTTATCTCAGTTATGACTTGCCTCACTCGTCTCCCTGACATTTTTTTTGTAGTTAAAAGCCAAAATACCAGCATCAAGTTCACCTTGTTCTAGTATCTGAGGAAACTTGAACATCAAATCTGATTGAAGCGCTTGATCTTCGACTTGCGTAGACGAACCTTCTACCTTCACAGTCGACGCACGAGAGAGAGCAATAGTAGCTCAGGCTTGATGGAGCTTGTTCTTAAGGATCGCGCGGTACACATCCATGTCAATCGGTATCGTTGGTGTCGAATTGGATGGTGGAGAGTTACGATTATTAGGCCTTTTTACCTCCACAACACCACCATCCCCATCATAATTTTTAGATTTGTAAACCGATGTTTGAGGTACCACCAAAGACGTACCAATCACATTCTCGCCCACACATGACCCTTGGATCCTTGCACCAGCACCATAAAATTATATGTCAAGTTGACATAATCATCATAAATATTACGACCCCATAGAGAAATTCTAGCTAAGATAGCATTCAACCGTCCTTCTAACTAGATCAAGGCTTGAAAGCTAGTCGACTTTTGAAATCTGACGATCTTCTCCACAAATCCATGAGGTGAGAAAACCTGGTGAAGCACTTCCACAATAATAGGATAAAGTATATGATAGATTGTGACCAGAAGGGTTCGATTCGACTTATCACCAGCCATGGAGGATCGATTGAAGCTCTGATACCTTTGTTATGAACCAAAATCGAGAAGCCAAAAATGATAGAGAATGAAAGGAAGGAAGAGAGAAATTCCAGAGAGGAGAGGAAGAGTTTGAGAAGAAGGAAGAAGAATAGACAAAAAAGAGAGAGAGAAAGAGAATAATTCCTCAACAATTTTCATTAACCACTTAATGACCTCAACCAAAAACAGAACATCTAATATAAGGGAAGATAACATCAAAATATAACGTTAAAAAGAAAAAAAAGTAAAAGAAAACTGTTAGATGAAACGCTTCGTATCATCGAATCTTCTACGTGCCATATCACTAAAGCAAAACCCATCTTTTTGCTAGGTATTCATTTTGGCTCGTATCAAAAAACAAATGAATGTTGTAGTTGAGATAGAAATTTTCGACTGATGATGGTGAAAGGGGCAATGAAAAATAAAGGGATCAATGCATTTAGATCAACACAAAATTCAACTGAAGTATCAGTCCAGTTAACAGTTTCGAAATTATGTCACTGGTGCTCCAAATTAGCTCTTAGAAAATTGCGCAATTACTTCTACAATGCATCGTCTCTTTTATAAGTTAAAATAAAATTTTAAATATATATCACAATTTCTAATACATCCTTGCATTTTTTTGTATATGTAAGACCCTCAATGTTATGTTCAAATTTTTCTTTTTATGCCCGTGTGTGGAGCCAAAATAGCTTTTATTAAAATTCCTAATGCTACAACATTACTTCTAATTAGCTAAATACTTAAAATACACGGGCCAGATACACTTGTGTGAGAATTTTTTAATGGATTCTTTTCACCACATCATTCATGATCCCTCCTAACTAAAATAAGACACATTTTTTTCACACCATATGTACATTTGGATTAAACTTAAATCACCACATTCACTCAATCTATAATTTTTTTAAAAAAAAAATTAAGGTTAGGTTCGTTTTTATAGTAAACATAAATTCTAAAACTCAACAAGGTTGTACCTTCTCTTAATCTATAAAAAGTATAAAAATATTAGCGTTCGTTTCATTTTTTAACCGTAAAAACAAATTCAAAAACTCAAAAAGACTGCGATCATCCTCCAAGGCATCGTTTCGTCGGATGCAAATTCTTCAACTTCAAAGCACCTCTCCATTGTAAGTTTTTGCTTCCTTTATGTTTTAAACATAATTAAATTATATATTTTTTTTATTATCTTTTCTATTTTTATTGAATTTGGCATTATTTTGGAAGGTACAGTTTTAAAATTTGTTTTTACTATAAAAAAAACTGAAATTAACCCTATTTTTTTTAATTTTTGATAGACTAAGAGAAGGTGGTGATGTGAAAAAAAATGATGTCCTATTTTAATTGGGAGGGATCATAGATGAGAAAGATTCATAAAATAAATTCTCCACTTGTAGTGTTGAAAAACTACTGATGTGACATTTCTTAATGATGACATGTATTTATTTAAAGGGTAAACTACAAAAATAGTCACTTTTGTTTGTCTCAAGTTACATTTTAGTCACTTATGTTTAAAATATTACGTTTTAGTCACTTATGTTATTATTTTGTTACGAAGTGATCGTTCTGCCATTAAGTTCCGTTATCTCCCTAACGGTAATCCTATGTGGCAATCCAACTATATTTTAAGTGCCAACTTGGATTTTCAAATGGGATGAGAATAAATTTTTAATTAAATAAATTTAATTAATTAAAATTTTTAAACCTAAATCTTAGCTGAAAAAACCCTAAACCCATTTCCACACACTTGTCTTCTTCATCTTCATCTTCTTCCCTTTTGATTCTAACATCTTTAATTACAAATCTATCTCAAAACTTGAATCTTTGAAACTCATTAACCCAAAGAAACTTAACGGGAAGAAGATATTAGAATCAAAGATATTGAATCTTTGAATCTTTAGCTAGTGGGTTTTAAAGATTCAAGCTTTGAGACAAATTTGTAACTAAAGATATTGGAATCAAAAGGAAAGAAGATGAAGATGAAGAAGAGAGGTGTGTGGAAATGGATTTAGGGTTTTTTCAGTTAAGATTTAGGGTTTAAAAATTTTAATTAATTAAATTTATTTAATTAAAGATTTATTCTCATTCCATTTGGAAATCCAAGTTGGCACTTAAAATCTAGTTGGACTGCCACGTAGGATTACTATTAGGAAGATAACGGAACTTAATGGCAAAACGATCACTTCGTAACAAAATAATAACATAAGTGGTTAAAATGTAACATTTCAAACATAAGTGACTAAAATGTAACCTGAGGCAAACAAAATTGACTATTTTTGTAGTTTACCTTTATTTAAACTAAAAATTGTCACTTTTTCAATGATTTAATATAACATTTGGTACCTGAACTTGACATTTTTAAATTTAGTACCTAAATTTTTTTTGGTCCAATTTGTTACTTCATATTTTTTCTTTGGATACAATTTGGTTCCTGAACATCACAAATCTGTGAACCAAAATCTAAATAGTTTTTTTCTCCGATCTTTAACACTGACTGTCAGATTGACTTATATCTAAAGTATGTTCTTCTACTCATCGATGAATATTGATCCACCATACTGATCCTCGAATCATTGCTCCAGACTTTTTTTTTTAAAAAAAAAACTTAACAACCTAGTGACTTAAATAAAAACTTTCGAATAATTCAATGACTTCAATAAAAACTTTTGAATAGTTCAATGCCTTAAATGAAAACTTTCAAATTATTCAATGGCCATTTTGTAATCTTTTGAACTTTAGTAACCAAAACGTAAACCTACTAATAGTTTAGTCACATTGGACTAGTTTACCCTATAAATTAAATTAAAATATAACAAAAACAACCAAAATTAGAAAACCCTCAAGTTCACACTATTTTTTAGTTTTTCCCTTTCAATCAAGCCGATGAGAACTTTCCCTTCATTCTTCAACTACTTTTTTGGGGCCTTCAATAGCTTTGTTTTCTTTTTCCTTTCTTTTTCTTTTTCATTTTCATTTCAATAGCTTTTTCCCTTTTCATGTTATGATTGTGAACCCTAGTTTGTGTTTATTTTTAATGTAATATATTTAATTTAGTATTGCAGAGTATTGTTGTAACATCCGTGTTTTTGAACCGGAGTTGGAACAGTATTAGAGTAGAATTGAGTATTAGAATATGTAGTTAAAATAAGAAAGATTAGGAAAATTTAAGGATTAAATAGTAATTGTGAGAAATCATGAGGGACTAAATAGTAATTTATCCAAATTAAATTCTGAGTCATCATAGGAATGATTGATTACGGAGAGGCAAAAGAGTAATTTGGTAGAAGATATTTTTGGAGGCAATGTTTTGGGCCAAAGTGTAAAGTTGGAAGGCCCAAGGACTAAAAGTGCAATTTTACCATTTTTATAAGAGATATTTTTAATGAAGAAATCTAGAGAATTTGAGAGAAATAAAATTAAATAAAAGATGAAAATATCATCTTTTTCATTCATTTCCAACGTCACATGCATATCTCTCCTTTCCAACTTTTGCTTTTATTCCAAATAGGTCCTTTCACCATTGTTAAACCTTCCAAGCTTCAAAATCTTCCATTTTCTTTGAAATTTCTTTAAGAAAAGCATAGAAGGAAGTTAGTAGTCACCTTAATTTTCTTGTAGAGCTCACTTTGAAGGGTTAAAGTGTGTAGGGATTGAATTAGAATTTTGGGGTTTTATGAACAAAAGTAAGAAATAATTAAATTCTCATGATATACATGTGTATTTTCATAATTTAGCATGAAAATCATTGAATTTTAGCATTTAGCTTATATGTGTTTATATGAAATTGAAGAGAAAGGAAAGAAGGAGAGGGACCAAATTGAAGAGAAGGGCAAAGAGAACAGCAAGGAGTAAGCAGAGAAGAATACCAACCTTTTTGTTGTAAGTACTATAAGATTTTAAATTGAAAATTTATTCTCTTTAAAGTATATGATTTTAGTATATGATTAATTGTGATAAAAATGAGTAAAATGATATGTTTAGTTATAAGTATGGTGATAATGTGTGATTAAATGAAGTTTAGTGCAAAGGAATATGAGAAGGGAAATATTCTCATGAAAACAGTTTGGACAGAATCAAAGGACTAATTTCGAAAATTCACCAAAAATTGTATAAAAAGAGTTAATGGTCGAATTAAACATGTGATTAAAGCTTATTTAGTTTAGTTTCGTATGGAAGAAACGGTGAAAGAAAAAAATTTGTATATTTTGAGATATATTTTATTTTGTGTAACAAGGTCAGAGTAGATTCGAGTTCCCCTATTCTGACTTTGAAATATAATAAAAATGTAGAAAAATTATTAGAGACTGAAATTTATATGGATAAATCCTTAATGAGTTTATTTTCAAAAGAAACAAACGGGAAAATTATTAGATTCCTGTACTAAAAGATAATAATTTTTAGTGAAGAAAGGTCGAAACTGTCAGGCAACAGAGAAGGGATAAATTGAAAGAATTTTCTGTATGAATTGGCTAAATTAAATTCTGGAAATTTTATGGTAAAAAGATAATTGAATCTAGTTTCAGAAACATCAAGCGGATAATAATTTTGAATTCTGTAGCTCAAGATATAAATAATTTAGTGATCGTGACTCAAATGGATAGCTTTGAAAATTTATGTGAAAATAAGAGTAAAGAGGTGTATGATGATATATATGTGAAATATACATGATGATGTGGTTGTTTTTAGTGAAGGAGTGAAATATAACAACTATGAGAAATGTTGTTATATGAGATTTTATGCCCATGTAGACAAGTTAGAACCATTATGATATTTGTGGCATACCATTAAGGAACATTAGCGCCTTACTGTTCAGCACTGTGTGTGCTAACTGATTCGCACTATATGTGCTTACTGATTTGCACTGTGTGTGCCTACTGTTTCCCCAACACTTATGTGCTCACTGATAGTACTTTGGTACTCACTGTTAGTTCCGTATATCTGAGAGATTCTATGAAAGTCTACAATGGGCTAATATGAGAAAAAAAAGTGGATCAAAGTATGAATTAAACTAATATGGTAAGTTACATGGTTTATGTATGTAAGGCAAGAAGTTTATAAACATGAGAAATTTAATAGTTATTCATTACTTTTGTAGTGCTTACTAAGCCTTCACCGGCTTAACGCGTTTATTTTAACGCGTAGGTATAGTAGCTACGAGAGGATAAAGTCAAGACAAGGGACCTCTCATCACATCAGCTCACCTTAAGGAAGATTCAATTCTAGGTATTTACTTTTGGTAAAAATGGCATGTAAAATGGTACTTATATATGTCCCTAAAGAAAGGAAAAATGTTGTTTTGAAATACTTTGAGTTGATGAAATGAATTGATGATATTTAAAAACACATTGTTTGAAAGAAAATTTTATTATACTCGTATTTAATTTCTTCGGTATTGTATGTAATACTCCTATACCGTGTTCATACATGTGAACCGGGTATAGGGGTGTTACAATTGTATTTTTTTTCATGTTTTGAACTTCTTTGAATTAAAAGCAAAGAAAAAACAACTTCACCATTGTAATTTTTGTCACATTTAAATTTGTTTTTAAAAAAATTACAAATTATGATCAATTCAAAAACCAACTAAATAAATTGAAATTAAATCGATTTGGTTAAAAGTTAAAAAATTTAAATTTTGATTAATTAAATCAATAGTAATTTGGATGGATTATAACTGAATTAGTTGTTTAATTACCCTATTTATATGGTAGAAATAGTTCACATAATAATCGGGATAAATCTCAAAATTATATATGAACTTTGGTTTAATGTACAATTGTATACATGAACTTTAATTTGGTGTAATTATATACGTGAAACTTTCATTATGCATGAAACTTTAATTTTGATTCAATCATACATATTTAAAGAAATAAATACTTCAATTTAATTTTATATTGAATAAATACAATTATTTCTGTATGCAATATATATATATCACTAACTTTGTAAAGATGGAAACGATCGGTGCTAGTAGTAGGGTGTGGAAGAAAGTCAGATGTCGAGAGGAGGAGCCTCCGGACGACGGTGGCAATGGTGGAGTGAAGGATGCTGAGGGGCTTCAGCCCTTATCGTTTCAAGACACTATTCTCAATTCTAATATGGGTAGTCCCTGGTTGGAGGATGAATGAGAGTTGGATGATTTAAAAATTAGGATTGAGGATGTGATGAAAGGAGTGGACAACGGAGTTCCCACCATCAATTTCTCTAAAAGAGTATACGGGCTAATTGATGAGAGCATGTCCAAAATGCTGATTGTTAAACTTTTGGGGAGAAGGATAGGGTATAATGTCTTATGGAATAAGGTGTGTGCAATGTGAAAGCCTTCGATGAGGTTTCAACTGATGGATATTGATAACGGGTACTACTTGGAGAAATTCGAGTCAGAGTCGGGTTATAATGATGTTGTCTCAAAAGGCCCATGGGTTCTGTTTGGACATTATCTCACAATTCAACCATGGTCGACGAGTTTTTCGACTAACAATGAGTTCCCGCAAAGTGTTGTGGCTTGGATTCGTATCCCTGGTTTATCTAGAGCCTTTTACAAAAGAAGTTTGCTCCAGGAGAATGGTAGCCTTATTGGGAAAGTGCTGAAAATTGATATGCATACGGACAAAGGCATGGGAGGCCAATTTGCTCGGTTTGCGGTGCAAGTTAGTTTAGCAACACCTTTGGTATCCAAGATCCGAGTTGCGAATAAAATTCATCGTGTGGAATATGAGTCACTTCCGCAGATATGCTTTCGCTGTGGAAGATTTGGACATCTCCGTGAGGTTTGCCCGTAAACTCTAGAAGGAGAGGAAATAAAGGTTCTGGGATAAGATAAGATGAATAAGTTCGAGGTTGATGGGTACAAGGAAAAAGTAAAAGTCTAATAGAGGGTGGAGAAGGAAGATTTTGGAGATTGGATGGTTGTTAACCATCATCGTCGGAGGCAACAGCAGTAGGGATCTCCGATCAAAGAACATAATCAAATAAATAAACATGAAGGATCCCGTTTTAATGTACTTATCAAAATGGGACCAGATAAGGAGCATTTTTAGGGATCGGATTTGGATGTATTCCGTTTTCGAAAGAAGAATATTGAGGGCTCTAAGAGGGTTGACTTTTTTATGTATGATAAGGAAGCTGGAGGGGAACAGTGTAATGGAATCGAGGATAAGAGAGAATTAAATGGTAGAGTGCAAGGAGGTGTGACAAGTTCGAAGCCTAGGAAAAATAAGTAGTTGGGCAGTGGATCCAAAGGGGTGAACTTGGGCTTAAGGAGGGCTAGTTTTAGATCAGGTTTGGGTAGGAGAGCTAGGGACAAGATCGTGGGACTTGGTTCACTTGACCCAAAGTTTCATTTTGTTGTGGTTTAAAACGAGAATGAAAACCCTAATTTTCAAGTTGATATGACTCTGAATGCTGAGTCAAGTTTGGGTTTTAAGAACTTAGTCTCTCCAAGATCATTTCCTTTTATTCTTAATAGTAAACTTTCGAAAGATTAATTTAGGATTCGGGAATAGGTTGAGAGCTTGAGCAGAATAGGGAAAGAGTCGCTGGTTCATATTAGACAAGCTGTAGAAGGCATGGTGAGGCATTAGTGGTTGATACGGGGGAGTGTGATACCCATGAAAGGGTAGTGAAGGCCTCAATGGAGAATGTTCTGGAGAATGACAACCATCTCACCCAGTTGCAAGATGAAGCCACGGGTGGTGAAGGGGCAGCGGGCATGGAGGGCTATTCGGGATATTAACATTCTTGGGTGCTCGTACCAGGTTATCATTCCCAATTTTTATTTATTTATTATGAAATTTGATATTTTCGTATGAAATTGTCAAGGTGCAGCTAACCCCAAGTTTCATAAGTTATGAAATAGTGCTTACGGGATTTTGTTCCGAATTTAGTGATTTTGGTTGAAACTAAAGTGAGTGGTGTCCAAGCTAGCTCTGTATTAAACAGATCAGCATGCCTAACTCTCACAGAGTGGAAGCTAAAGGGTTCTTTGGTGGGATTTGGATTTTGTGAAAGGAATGTGTCGAAGTTATGGTAGAGGTTAATAATGCTCAATTTGTGCATCTTAAAGCTAAATTCCTAGATTTTGAGGATTTGATTCTTTTAACCGGTGTGTATGGTAGTCCTATAAAGGTAAAAAGGAAGGAATTATGGATGGCTCTTGGTACTTTGGCACAAAGGTTCAGGAGCCATGGATTCTAGTGGGGTTTTTTAATGCCATGTTAAATGAGGATGAGAAGAAGGGAGGGGCGAGACGCATCAGCTGTTCATGTTGCCTTTTTCAAAACTTTTGTTCTAGTAGGGGCTTAAAGGATATGGGATTTAAGGGTCCCAAGTTCACTTGAAATAGAGGATCGTTGTTTGAACGTATTGATAGAGTATTGTGTATCTATGATTAGGAAGTCTTAACCCCATCCACAACTGTGCATCATCTTCATAAAATCAAATTTGACCATCATCCTCTAGCAATAGGGTTTAGTCGAAAGAATTTCTTGAAATCGGTTCGTCCTTTCAGATTTATTAGTGGGTAGTTGTCCCATAAGGAGTTTGGCTCTTTTGTTAATGAGAATTGGCACAAAGCTAATCAATTAGGTGAGACTGTGAAGAGCTTTGTAATGACGGCTAAAAAATGGTACGTTAAGGTTTTTGGAAACATCATGAAACAAAAACGATCATTAGTTGCTCGTATTAATGGGATTCAGAGGTCTCTTGAGAATTACTATTCCCAAAAACTTGTTGATCTAAAAAAAGATTTACAGAGGGAGTTGGAAACGATTTTGGATAATGAGGAGTTGCTATAGAAGTAGAGGGCTCGAAGTGATTGGTTAGCCTATGGAGATCGAAATACTAAATATTTCCATAGTGAGGCTAATAGAAGAAGAATTCGCAACTAGATCAAGTCCCTTAGAATTTCAGATGGTACTTGGTGTTATGATAACAATAGGATAAAAATAAAGGTTTTAGAGTTCTTTATATTACTGTATACTGAGGAGTCGGGTTTAGTGAATGGCGCTCCTACCAGAGGGTGTTTCCTTCCTATCGATTCGACTTTCCTGGCCTACATTGATAGTCCGATTACTATGCAAGAAGTTTCTAAGGCACTTTTTAATATGGCGCCTTTAAAAGCCCCGGGTATTGATGGCTTTCACCCTCAATTTTATTAGTCCTAATGAGAGGTGTTGGGGACTCTTTGGTTGAGATAGTTCAAAGGGATTTTGAGATTGGGAAGGTAGAGGATTTCTTGAACAAAACTCTTATCGTCCTAATCCCTAAGGTGGTAGGGCTTGAGAATGTAATACACTTCTGCTCGATTAGTTTGTGTATGGTACCTTATAAGGTACTCACGAAAGTTCTGGTGAATCAATTGAAGTCTGTAATGCCCAAGCTAATTAAGGAGAACCAAACGAGCTTTGTTGGGGGACATCACATAATGAATAATGTGGGTATTGCCCAAGAAGCCGTTCACTCGATAAGGGTTAAAAAAGGAAGATTGGGTTGAATAGCGATTAAGATAAACATGGAGATGGCGTATGATCGTCTTCGTTGGGATTTTATTAAGGATACACTTGATAATGCTAAAATCCCATACAAAGTGGCACGCTTGATAATGAATTATGTTACTTTCTCTTCAATGCAAATTCTATAGAATGGAGGGTTTACATATGCATTTGTTCCATCTAGAGGGGTAAGGCAGGGGGACCCAATGTCTCCATATCTCTTTATGTTGACGATAGAGAGGTTTGGCCATGCTATTAGAGGGGCAGTTTCGAAGGGGAGTTGGATACCCATTGTGTTAGGAAGAGGAGGTCCACCGTTATCACATTTGTTCTTTATCGATGACTTGATTTTGTTCAGTGAAGCAAGCATGAAGAATGCAATGGTTATGAAGAGGCTTTTGGAGGATTTTTGTAACCATTCGAGCCACAAGGTTAATTCTTTGAAATCTAAGCTCTATTTCTCATCTAATACCAATACACATGTTCGGGAGCAAATTCGGAATGTATTGGGGTGCAAACAAACGGATGATTTCAGGAACTATCTTGGGGTTTCGTAGTTTCATTCAAGAGTAAAGAAGAGTACGTTCCAATTTCTTATGGATAAAGTACAGTAGATATTAAATAGGTTTGATGCTAAGCTTCTTTTGCTTGCGGGGAGGGTAACGCTAGCCAAATCGGTACTCTTGGCTATACTGGGGTATTCTATGCAAGCGGCCATTATTCCTATTGGAATTTGTGAAAAAATTGAGCAAGTTCTAAGGCGCTTTGTTTAGGGTTCGTCAGAAGGAGTTAACAAATTTGCTCTTGTAAGTTGGGACACATGTTGCAAAGCGAAAATGATGGGTGAACTTGGCATGAAAAAATTAGTTCCGTAAAATAAATAATTTTTGATGAAGTTAGCTTTCCAATTGGTGACGAAGTTGGATGCGTTTTGGGTGCGTATTTTATGCTTTAAGTATAAAATTTTGGAGACTTGTCCAGATTCTATTCACTGACCTGTATGCTCTTTTGTTGGCGCTCTCTCTCGAAAGTCTGGAATTTATTTCGTGATAGAGTAACATGGAGTATTGGGGATGGGAATTCAGTCAGTTTTGTTAAGGACAACTAGGTACCTAAGCTTGGGCCACTTTGGAATCACACCTTGCTAGGGAAGGATATTTCAATTTATGCTTTAGTCTGTAAGTTCGCTACTATTGCTAGTGTTAGAATGTGGGGTAGTTGTCACAGTTTTTCCCTAAGGAGGTAATGGATTGTATTTTGGCTTTTCACCCTCCTTATGAAGCCTTAAGGTGTGATAAATCATTTGGAAGATGAGCACTAATGGAACCTTTTCAGTTCAAATAGCTTATAGAAGCTTGGAATTGGTGGAGACTTCTACTGGTTCAGATAGGTGGGCTAAAATTTGGGAGAGCTCCTTGGCTCCGTGTATCCAGCATTTTCTTTAGCTTGTTCGAAGGCAGAGTTTGCTCAAGAACTCAAAGAGGGCCCATCGATGCATGATGGATGATGCTTGCTATGTGCAATGTGGAGGCACACAGGAAATGGCCATCCATGCTTTGCGTGATTGTATCTTTGCACGAAAGGTATGGCTTAAGTGTTTACGGGAAGTTGAGGTTAATAATTTCTTTTCCATGCATGTAGATGATTGGCTAATTGCAAGCCTCGAGGGCAAGTTTGACCTAGCTTTTGGGAATGGGAATGCTGCTATTCTGTTCACAGTTATTGCTTGGCTACTTTGGAAACATAAGAATCTGGTAGTGTTTCAGCAGTCACATGGAACATTAAAGGAGCTGTTACGTAAGGCGAGAATCATCGCAGACCATATAGTAGAGGCTAATGATAGAGGCGATAAGTTGCAACTGGACCAGCATCTTCAAAATCGGTACTGTTCGCTAGAAGATGGTTAGGTTAAAGTCAATACTAATGGTGCTTCAAACAAGGGCGACAATCAGGCTGCTGTTGGTGGTCTAATCCGAGACCATCATAGAGATTGGTTACAAAGTTCCAGAGATCAGTGGGTTGTTGCTTGACGCTTGATGCAAAGCTATGGGCTATTTTACATGGCCTTTAACTAGCTAAGCTCATAAGGTGGTGATTGAGAGTGATTGCATGGTTGCTATTAATTTGATCAATGCATAATTGGGGGGAGCAACAATGTCAACTTTGGTTCAATAGATACAACCAGGCACTTTGAAAGGGTCAATTTTGTTTTCACTAGAAAAGAAGTCAATATGGTGGCAAATTTGATGGCAAAATCTTGTGCTCGATCTGATATAGACATCCGTGTTATTGATGTCCCTAATTTTTCTATTAGAAGCTTGTTATTAAAAGACTATTGTAATGAGTAGTGGCTAATAATCCAAGAATAAGGCGATAATACACCTATTTATTTATAAAAAATATATTATATCAATAATTATATTAATAATTTGAGAGAATTTAATCAAATCAAAATTTTATATATAAAATTGCATAAAATCAAAATTTATATATATAATTATATATTAAACCAAAGCTCATGTATAATTTTGAAATCTATCCCTATAATAATCTCTATAATTTAAGGCAATAGAGGATATCCGCATATTTTAGCGTAGAATAGGTAAAAAAATAATGGACAGCAGAGTTAAATTTCAGAGGAAGAAAATTTTTGATCAACAATTCAAATTTTGTTGGTTTATTTTCATTTATCAAAATAAATAAATAAATATTAACAAAATTTTGACGTTTATTATACGAACCAAACATAAATATATTTAATTCATTTATGTTCATGAATAAATTAATTTATATTTAAAATTCATTTATTATTCGATCATTATATAATAATTAATATTATTGTTGGATTTATTAAATTTTTTATTTATAATATAAGTTCTAAGTTTTTTTATTATTTTGTCTACTACCAACCTAAAAGATAAACAAACAAATATAAATGCTTGATTGATTTCCATTCCCTTCATATAATTTCATTAATCTCAAGATTTACTTGCAATTTCCATGAAAATGAAACTGAAAAAAAAAAGAAAGACTTGTAATTTGATCTCTATATTTCAACCCAATAATGAAAATGCGACTTAGTTTGCTTTAAACTCACCAAACTTGTGCTTTTCTACATGGAACTGCTTGAATATATAATCCATCTCCGGAAATGCAGACAACAGCAAGAGTTCAAGAAGATCATATGCCAGCAGCTTCAAACAAACACTAGACTGCAATTATGTCAAAATCGTTAAGCTATGAACCATCACCAACTCAAATATCTATTTGAGCTGAACAAATAGACTGTTACTCAGACACGGTCCAAGTGTCGGATAAATTTGTGTTGAATACATGTTCATTTTTTTCCCAATTTTTTCATGTATTGCAAAGGTCATACTAGATAGGCATCCAATATGGGCAAATGGGAAACCAGGTGTCCCTCAAGTCTTCACAACTTAAACAGTTGCACCAATCTAGATTGGTGTTTTATATTTAACTTATGATGCTAACTTGTAACTTGCCTAGCCTTAAATGAAGTGCTATTTCTGAAAGTAAGACCGTGTTCCACGTTAAAAGAAAAAAAATGAAGTCTCTTATCTCCTAAATTACCTGAATGAAGAAATAGAGGTCCTTAGTGGATTGTTCGTACTCCTTGCGACCAACAAGACCCACAATAGCAGCTGGTGCATTGTCTGTATCAAGAAATTCGAGTTCATTTACTTTCTTTAGGTTGAAATTTTTCATTTTAATAACACAGGATCTTGTATAAATGCAGATTATTAATAAGAAACATTCATGACAAACAAAATTACCAATCATTAGCTCATATACAAATTTTGCACAACGTTCTGCTTCTAGTTGTTGCTGCTCATCACTCAATCTAGGTGAACATGTTTCAGGAGATAGCGGACTGCAAGGTGAAGCCTTGGAAGGGCTACTGGATGATGGCGGACGTTGTTGCCTTGGATGTTTGGTTATAAATATACCATCAGGCCAAAGTATCTGCATGACAATGACATATTAGTACCGTGCACAGGCATATAATTGGTGCTTTCATTTCAGAATTCTAAACATCTTATGACAAACTGCTTCAAGTCCCCAAAAACAAAGATTAAAGTAGTTATGTTAAGAACATCAAGGAAATACAGAGAAAAAATTGTGCAACTTGACTACAACAGATTAGATAGAGAACTAGGCTAAGATGTATGCACTAATTCCGCTAGAAATAACATAATTTGTTCTGGTACAAAGGAGGAGGCAGTCGGCTTATATCATGGGGAGCTGGTCTGCCTCTTCCATTAAATCCTCTAGCAAACTTGGTCAAAATGAGATTTGCTTTTATGTCTCTGATAGATCTAAAAGATATTACCCGATACATTTGCTAAACTTTTCAAAAGAAAGATCATTTCTGAGATCAAATGAATACCTTCTCAAGACGCTCGATTCCTGAAGCAACAACTGAGCCCTTGCGCAGCATCTGGATCTTTTCTATCAGCCAATCATCAAAAGCATCACCCATTCCAAGTTGTAGGATTTGTTTGGCCACCCAAAAAGCCTTCCTCCTAAATGCCCATACAAAAAAACGATAAAACATGTGCATCTGGTTAGAACTATATGCGACAGTGCTAAACTGAAGATCAAAATATAAAGCTGACACGTATGTTAATAGTTCATCTCAAGCCATTTGTGTACCTGATCCACCCGCCATCTTGGAGCTGGAAAATGACATCCACCAAATCTAAAATGGGGACACTTAAATTTGGGGGCACCCACTGCACAAAAGATGTCTCAGTTAAACCTCTGAAGAGCCAAGAAACCTCACAATTTCAAGTCGGTTAGCAAATACTAAATATTAGACAAGAAAGTTTTACATTCATTAAGCAAGGTTATAAGAACCATTTTAGTTCTACAAATGGACACAGAGGAAATAAAATATTTGACCTTAAACTGATTACCTCTGTAGGAAAGGTTGGGTGCGAAACAGCATCAAGAACCAACTCAGAAGCATCTTCCATTCTGTCATTCGCTCTTCCTTTAACATTCTTCCCCGTGTGTCTTACAAATGAAATCTTTGGCATTCCAGTATCAGAATTACTGCCTGAATCTTCAATGGAGTTACCCTGTTCTTTAGTGAGAACTTTTGGAGGATAAGACATATCTTTTGCATTTCTTAATCCATCCATTGCAAGATTTGGTTTCACCTGCCGTGCAGATTCCTTGCTTTCAGTGTCTAACTGTTCTCTTTTAGAAGATAAAGGACCCACCAGAGGCCCGAAAACACTTGAGGCCTTATTGCTCTTTTCAGATGGATTACTGTCAAGGTCAACTAGAAAGTTCCAAGCAACACAAAAAATGGAATCAGCCAAATACAGGTACCGAAAGGAAAACCAAACTATGAGCATGGCGTGCTAAATTAAATCTGAATTACCTGACAATGTCTCAATGATAGAAAAAGAATTTGAGAACACATATGTCTGCATTACAAAATGTATATTATAAGAGATTGTGCTTAAAAGGGAAGAAATCTGAGACTGACCCCTTCCCCAGGGAGAGAGAGACAGAGAGAGAGAGAGAGAGAGGGAGAGAGAGAGAGAAGCTCTATTTTTCCATTAGAAAAAGAAAATAGTTCACCTGGGAGTCAACACTTAGGAAGTCCCAAACTTCAATTGATCCTGAAATAGTAGGAAGCTGCAGGAGATTCTGAAGCAGCAAAAATATTGATAATTACTATAAAGGTAGTCAGATAAAGCAAAACTCGTATATAGCATACATTACAGTTATTTCTACTTTCAAAACAACAAACAAAAAATATAGTTATTTCTCATGTATAGCATGGATAGATCTCATTCTTGCACTTTGGATAGATGGAACTACTAGCAAGCAAACAGTCCAAAATATATTTTAGGAAGAAACCCCAATATGGATGTAAAATATCAGCTTGAATAACTTCAGTCAACATATATGCCTCCATTGACAAAGAAAAATGTTAAGTGTTTAACCTTTAAATATCCGTCAAGCAATTTACACCGTTCTCGTATTACATGAACGTCCAAACCTGTTGAGAGAAAATGCTTTGGTGGCAAGTGAAGTTTATACTCCAGAAATTGTTTAAGGCATTGATGCAGCTCCTCAAAATGTCGGAATCTGAAGGAAAACAACTAAAATGATTAGCAAATGATGGAGGAGAAAAGTAAGTATAACTGATTTGACATTGTTAAAAACTCCAACCAAAATGCCTATGCGATGAAGAATGAATGCCATTTAGAATGCATCATGGGTGTGCATGACTAGAAAGCACATTCTAAGCACCTTCTCTTTATTGACCAGCTATTATTGTTGTTTACATCTGTAACAGATACAGAATAAACAGCAAATGTTTTGGAGCCACTCTTCACAATATTTGCACCCAAAACCTGCGAAGAAAATAATCTAGCATTAATCATGTAAAAAGAGAAACATAAAATAATCTTGCCTAATCTGCATACAAAGTTCTAGCATACTGACATGAAGTCTGTTCTGATCATCAATAAGTACCTCACATCTCAATTTAAAGAAAGAATCTACCACCAACGAGTTTTGCAAGGAATTAATAGTCAAACTATGACTAGAGATAGAAGCAGCAGACAAAGAAGCAGTAGCTCCACTGTGAAGTCTACCAAAGAATTCAGTCTCAGAATCATTGCTGGAGTCATCAGCTTTCTCATGCCCATTCGGTGAATTAAGCATGTCCTGTCCATCCCCTGATATAAAGCTAGACCTATCCACCTCTTGCCAGACAGGCAACTTCTGACAGGTCAATCTATATCTTTTTCTGCTGGATGGAGTTCTGGTTAATCTTCGATACTGAACATGCCTTCCACCAGCCTTCTTTGCCATATGGCCTTCAGGATTTTCAAGAGGATGATGAATATGCGAAACTGCGAGATTTCTGTTACTCTTGCCATCCCAAACTTTGGTTCCTGGAGAACCAATACCCGTTACAATTCCTGTTTCTTCTTCTGAAGTAAAAGAATCACTGCTTTCTGATCCAACCTCCTCCAAATCAACAAGGCTGTGTTCATCATCTTCCTGACAAGATGCAACTGAAGAGTAGTACGATACATTGCTAGCTTCTTTTAGATATGATTTTTCTATTTTGTGCTGATCAGTTAATATAGATTGAGCTGCACACCTATCAGATGTGTTAAGCTTGGTAGGACACTTCTCTCTTGTCTTAGGTATTGCTTTTGAATGATCCACCGTAGCAGAGTTCCCAGCAGAGTAATGCTGAGGAACTTGCTCAATCAATCGTTTTTCCTTCTTTTTGTAGTTTCTCCCTTTTGTCCACATGTTCTCAAAATTTTCTGGAGCAAGTACCTCAGTCTTTCTACGGGAAATGATATCTAACATATCACCCCATTCTCCTCCTGTACGATGTTGCTCGATACCTTTTCCAGAACTAGTTTGAGAGTTCAAAGGCACAGAGCTCCAAGAATGGGAAGATCGAGTATCCATGGAAAGCGGTGGATCCTTCATAAGATGTACTCTGTTTAGGTTATCAGTTGCAGTGGTGCCTCCAGCAGCACAGGACTGATCAGTTTTTAACCGTACCAGTTCAACACCAGTTACAGAAGGATCTAGAAACTTAGAAAAATGATCAGAAGGGATCCTTGAGGAGCCATTTGATTTGTATTGAGATGCACCTTCTGCAGCATCGACTCCTTTAGCTTTGGTCATAGATATAATAGCAGATTCAATTCTCTCATTTATAAACCTATCACCGAAATTCAAGATGCTCAACAACAGTAGCATATTAATGAATGAAATCGAGAATAATAGAAAGACTGATCACCTTGGACTCACTAAGTTTAAGACTGGTCGCATTACTGCACAAGCCAGAAGTTCCCTGGCAACATACCGAAAGAAAGAACATTGCAGATCTTCGGGTTTGAATGTGAAAGATATAAAACCACCCATCAAATGTTGCAATACCTAAAACAAACAGGGCATAAGGTACTGTTAGACAGATAGACTATGTTGGTAGAACTAGGAGGTCAAAGGAAAAACTCAAAAACCTTGTGCTCAGCTTCAGTAGAGAATAAAGCTGGGTGCAGTTTGTTCTCTGCAGCCATAACACGTCTTATTTCAGCATCTTGATGTTCGATAGTCAGCGGTATAGATTGCTGCTTTTCAATTTTTGCTTTATTCACACGAAAAAGCTCCAAGTGAGTACAAATGAGATTAATAAGGTCCCTGCATCATACTAGAAGTAGATCAGTATCCTCTTAATCAGTCTTAATCATAACAAAAACAGTGGAGGAATGAACTCATACCTTGTTAGTAAATCGATGAGATTTATATTTTTCATGCGGTCTGAAAGCTCCCCAAGAACACCATTTATGATTAGCACCAGTTCTTCTGGGCCTTCACTATCAGGTGTTAAACGAGAATACCATAGATCTGTCACCCACTCAGATATAAGATGTCTTGTGAAGTGATCTATTGCGTCCTCAACAATAGGAGAATTCACTTTCCTTCTCCAATCAGAACGATCAACAACTTTAGGATGCTCTGGTGGTTGCTTTGGAGTCAATGCACTCATAGAAGCAGATTTTCTGTTGTATACAGCAGCTTTCCTCCGCATTTCATAATCTATCGAAATGTATCGTAGGAGAATGATTAAGGAGGCAGCAGCAGGCAGATTAACCAAAACTGAGGAACTTGTCACTGATATAAGAAATAGGAAAAAAGTAAGCATATTTTAAAATGACGAACAAAATATAGTGGCAACGATGTAACGAAAATTTCCTTTTAAAAATCTTTCCACGTAAAGAAAATTTTAAGGTAGGAACTTGATATGTTTCAATTTTTCATGGTTACAGAAATCTAATCCCATCTAATTGAGGTCAGTTACATGAATCATGCCATATAATGCTCATCTCTGGGGCTATATCCCCCAGTGCCTACATTGTTCAGTATTCAAATCTAAGTGTCCATAAGAAAAAAAAGAAACTGACTTAACAACCCATGACAGACCACACTAGTGTGTGCTTGGTCCAGACAGGGGTAAAAAGTATCATAAGAAAGTGAAACTCCAAACAACTGAAACAAAACAGAATTAAAAACATAATTCTTAATCATACAAGTACGGTGAAAGAATCCACTGGCCGCATTACACTAGTTGCAACCAAAGAGTTTTATTAACAATTGGTTCTTTAGTTTTTACCCCAATTGTAACAATCTGTACAATGATTACTATTTTTTCAATGAAGTAGCACCATTAATTGGTAGCATTACACTGAACTGGCAGGTAATGTGTATAAAGGAAAAGGAACTAGTGCTCTCTCTTTATGACCATAGTTCATGGCAATTTCACATTAAGGAACTGAAGTGAAACACCAGCAAATGCAGTTTTTTTAATGTTCTTTAACAAGTGTAAATCTTTTGATCACATAAATAATGTTAACTAAAGTTCTAGTTTTGAACTAAGTGACCTCAACAATAGTTAAATACTTGGTGGCTGCAACTTGAATTCATCACCTAGACAGTCGAATGCAAGACTGACTAAACTGGTAGGTTATAGAACATCAATTCCAGTAAATAGGAAAAAAAAAAAAAACTATTTGAAATCCTGGTGCCACTTTAATTTGAAACCGAAGTTTAATAAAAATTCAATGCTACAACCTGCATGCTACATAAACTATAACTGGTCCGATTTCATATTAGTAATTGAAGAGACTAAGCAAAATTAAAGTTACTAAAAATTTAGTTTTAAAAGAGTAAGTGAACAGAGTCAAAATCCTAACTGAACTCAATAAAAAGTAATTGAATAAAAGTACTAATCAAACAAAAGTTGAAGATCAAACTAAAAGTAAAGCTATCAAAATCATGTAGTAACTCCTGTAGCAAGTAAGCAATTGAATAATTTATTAATCAAGCTACACTAGAAGATCAAAAGGAATAATTAAACAATCAAAATTATATAGTAAATTCAGTAGCAAGTAGATGAAAAATAAAAAAGAAAGAAAGAAGAGCATTTGAGAACTTAACGTGACATGAGATAGGACAACCCAACGACGCAGATAGCTAAAATCACGATCCGTTTCTTGGCTTCCTCCACCAAGTCACGAACCGTCACCTGCTTTGGCATGTCCATTTTTTGCTCGCCAAGTAAAAAAAAAAAAACTAGCAAATCAAATCAAAGAATCTCTCAATCGAACGAACCATTGCTTTCACCCCTTTTCTGTATCTCTGTATTCATGGAAACTGTAAACCACAGCCACAGAAAAGCTTACACAGAACCAATTAGTAGAATAGCGGAAGAAGAAGGAATGAAAGAATGTGAAGGGAAAATGAAATGAAGGAACTAAAGGAAAGGCAGTGTTTGGAAGGAAAGAAAATTGAGTGAGAAAAAGGAAAGAAAATTATGGAAAATTTCAAGACGAGGACCGTTAGGTTATGTTTTGGTGTGATGCTGATTTAGCTTTCGCGTGTGTGTACATTTTCTACCCCTTTCATTATTTTTTCTGTTATAATCTTCTCGACTTAGGATTATATTTTTGGGATTAATTTGGTTAACAATGCGATTAATTAAAGGTTAAAAAAATAATGCGGTTAATTAATATATTGTTTTGAGAATAGCTTATACTAAAATAATTCTAAAAAAGAAACCGAAGACAATTATGAACTCTTCTTCTTCGTTGAACTCTTTAGAGGATAAGGCCACTAAAATAGTTCACATGCCTAGCAATGATGTGGGGTAGGGTGATATCCTTAATGCTTAGGATGATTATGAGTTTTCTAATGGTATTGAAAAGCATGTTACTTCATGAGTCTCTTTCAAAGACATGTTGCTTGGAGTTACGATGGTTATGGAAAAGAGTTCATCAAATCTTATATTAGGATATGTCCCGTATAGTCGTGGTCAAACTACTGGGCAGGAAAATAGGATTTCAAGCTCTCTCGAACAAAATCTATCACCTTTGGAAACCTTCTACCCCTGTCAAAATCATGGACATGAAAAATGATTATTTCATGGTGAAGTTTCAAGAGGAATCGGATTATACTCGAGCCCTTACTGAAGGACCATGGATCGTCTTTGGATAGTATTTAATGGTGCAACCATGGACGAAATCTTTCTCCTCTTCCCAACCGTAATCATCTAATGTGGTAGTTTGGATTCGACTTCTGGGGGTTCTTGGTTTTTTTGTATCGAAGGAGTATCATAAAAAGTATCTGGGAAATGATTAGGCAGGTTACTAAGTTGGATGAAAACACCAGTAGTGCACATAGGGGTCGTTTTGTTCTTATGGCTATTCTCCTTGACCTTAACAAGATGTTGGATTCTAAAATCAAGGTCGATGGACGTGTCCAACATGTTGAATACGAATCCCTTCCTAATATTTGTTTCGCTTGTGAACACTTTGTCCATCTGAAGGATTCTTGTTCCTCTGTTTCTCACCATGTTCCAGTGGTAAGGGAAATGCAATGGGAAAATCAGATCTTGGTTAAGAATAGGAAAGATTCAGAATTGTTTGGGCCATGGATGGTGGTCAATCAACGGAATGGTAGATTTGGTCGGAAGTCAATGACTGGACGAGAAGAAAGGAAAGTCACGGATTCGATGGGATCTCAGTTCAATGTCCTTCATGATTCTAAGGATGAGAATCAAACCATTAATGAGGTATCTAATCCCCCTGATTCAGCTAAATTGAAAGGGAAAGCGGTTACCATTTATAACAACCCCCTAGGTGAAGATGAGTGAGTCAACTCTCATGAACAGTATTGAACAGAATCAGGGTTTGGGAATCCTTTGTTATCTACAGAGAAAGTTATTTCAGGTTTGGAAGTGGGTCATGGCAAAGCGGTTAAGGCATTTGGCCCGGTGAATCCAAAGAAGTTGGTCCATCTAAAATGAGTCTTGGGTGTTCTAGGCGTAATGTTACGGTTCTTGTTGCCTCCGAATTGCAAAGGGATGATGGGCCTTTTATGACAGACTCTCGGCCTAGTATGTCCAAAGTTTCACTAAGGCTTAACAGCCCCATTGATGTTGATAAAAGTCCATTACCTTCTTTGATCAATAAGAGTGACATCATCCCCAAAGAAACCCTAAGTCGTACATTACATGATACTTCCAGTAAGAAAATTCTTGTCTTATCCCAAGATACTCTGCGCAATTTATTGGAAGAATCTGTAGTGAATACCTTGAATCCGAAGTTTCACTTTATCGTCAAATTTGTTGAAAACCGGGGTTCCAACACTTCTTCAACTGATATGATTTCGACTGCTTCCATTTCTTCTTCGAGGTAAAGCTAGTAAATTCAAGGTGATGGCCTCTGGTCGTGTTTCAGTTTCTGAGGCTATGACAAAGCTGGCTGATAGAATGGGGTCCAAAGATTTGAATACAAAGGAAAATAATTTGCAAAAGGAATCTATGGAGCCTAATGAAACATCTACCTTAGATGTTTGACATGTGTTCGTTGTTGTGGTCTTTCTTTTTATGAATTATTTGATGTTACCAAGTTTTTTTTGTTTGGAATTGTCAAGAGTGTGCTTCGCTTAAGTTTGTTAGGGTGGTTCGAGATTATTTTGTAGAATTTTATGTTGATATTGCGATTTTCCTTAAAACTCGAGCAAATGGATTGAAGGCTGATAGTATCATTGTTAAAATGAGGTTAGACTATTCTGACAGAATCGAAGCTCGAGGTTATGCTAGGGGTTTATAGATTTACTAGAGGAACACAGTTTAGATTGAAATTATTCTTAATGATCCTCATTTTATTCTTTGTTGGGTAAGGAAGAAAAGGGGCTTAAGAAGTTTTTTGGTGACCTTTGTTTATGGCTATCCAAACAAACAAAAACGTAAGTCTTTATGGGATCGTTTGAATCAAATTGCCCTCTCCATAGCCGAACCTTGGGTTCTTTTGGGGGATTTCAATTCTGTGTTGCCTCTAGATGAAAAAAAGGGGTGGTCGACTTATTTTTTCAGGATGCAAGTTATTTCAGGATTTTATCCTCCGTAATGGGTTGCTGGATCTTGGTGTTAAAGGACCTCAGTTCACGTGGAAAAAGAGGGCTATTTTTGAACTTTTTGATCGGGCTATTGGTAATGGTGAGTGGTGAGTGGTGAGTGGTGAGTGGTGTTGGTTGTTCTCTGATGCTTCAGTCTTCCATCTTCCTCATCTTAAATCTAATAATAGGCCCATTTACTTATCTTCTTCTGGTTCTAATCGAGTTTCTCATTTGAGACCATTTCGTTTTTTAGCTTCTTAGATTTCTTATTCGGATTTTAACAGGTTCATTTGTGATAATTGGAGATATGATACTAATATTAATAGTAGCCTTAGCTCGCTTACCACAAACCTTAATAAGTGGAATTTTGAGGTGTTCGGCCATATTATTAGAAGGAAACGATTTATTGCCCATTGTATAACAATTGTTCAGGCTGCTCTAGACCACAAATGTTTCAGGTATCTTCTGAATCTAGAAGCGAAGCTACGTCTTGATTACGAAAAGGTTATTGATGAGGAGGGGTCACTCTAGAAACAAAAATCGAGAATGGATTGGGTTCAGTTTGGGGATCGTAACACGAAGTTCTTCCACGACAAGGCCTTCCTTAGAAGGAATTCTAATAAAATTTCTGGCTTGAAAGTTGGTGATAACTGGTGTTATGATACTGAAAGCTTGCATGCTGAAGCGATTCGCTTCAATTCTTCCCTCTTTTCATTTGGATGATCTGTTTTGTGATGCCTTCCCTTTACGTGGCCATTTTCCACTTATTGAATCAAGTTCTACGGAATCTCTAACCATAAATGTCACTATAGGGGAAGTCAAAAGTGCGTTGCTCAGTATGGGACCCCTTAAAGCACTGGCCTTGATGGGTTTCACGCTTTCTTCTACTAGAGTCAGTAGGATATGATCGGGTTGGATGTTTATACGTAAGTTCATGATGTTTTTTCTGGTAAGACTTCCTTAGCTTCTGTCAATAATACACTCTTGGTTCTTATACCAAAGATTAAGAACCATGTCTTTTTTTCCCACTTTCGTCTAATTAATTTGTGCAACGTCTTCTATAAGATAGTCACAAAAATCATTAACATTCGGTTCAGACATATATTTCCTTCTCTCATTGCTCAAAACCAAGTGAGCTTTGTGGCAAGTAGATAGATTACGGGCAATATTATCATTGAAGACACTTTGATAGATATTGGTTTTCCTTCGGCCTTGGTTAAGGTCATCAAGGATTGTATCACTTCTATTTTTATGCAGATCACGTGGAATGGTAGGCTTTCTTCTAGATTTATCCCTAAGAGGGGTATTAGGCAAGGTTCCTTTTGTCTCCGTATATCTTCGTTCTTTGCATGAAGAGATTAGGCCATCTAATTCATAGCAAAGTTAAAGGAAAGTTGTGGAAACCAATAGCTTTAGGAAAGAATAGTCCACCCATTTCACACCCTTTTTATTTTGCGGACGATTTATTCTTGTTTGATGAAGTAGAGACTAATCAAGCGCAGGTAATCAAGGAAGCCCTTTCTTCTTTTGGCAAGGCATCGGGACATAGAGTTAATGAACAAAAACCACTATTTACTTCTCTAAAAATATTGATTTGTAAATGCTGCAAACATTTGCAATATTCTTAGATTTCATCGATCGAATGATTTGGGTACCTACTTGGGCTTGCCTTTGCTCCACAAAAGAGTCATCAAGAATACTTTTAGCTTTGTTGTGGATAAATTTCAATGTGAACTTGGTAATTGGAATGTCAAACCACTTTCCATGGCATGTAGAATTACTCTTGCTCGTTCTACTATGTTATCAATTCCTAACTACTTCATGCAAACTGTCAAGATCCCACTTGATATTTGCATTGAAATTGAGAAAATTGCAAGGGCTTTTATTTGGGGTAACACAACATCTAACAAAAAGGTATCCTTGGTCAATTGGAAGGATTGCAGCTAACCTCTATTCTAACGAAGGGGTTAGTCTTCGTTGCCTTAAAGAGTAAAACGAATCTTTCTTACTCAAGTTGGGGTTTAATCTTCTTACAAATAAGAACTCATTATGGGTGAATTTCCTTCATTCCAAATACAACATTTGTGAGATTTTTCCCAAGGATATATCCAGAAGTAGTTGTTCATTCACTTGGAGATCGCTATCAAAGGTTTGTTGTTTGTTCCGTCAAAGCCTTCTATGGGCTATTGGTGATGGGTCGCTTGTGAATTTTTTGACAGATAATTGGATTGTAGAGCTCGGTCCCCTTCTCAATTACTGTCGCTTCCCCTCTCTTATTGACAGTTCTATCTCCTTAAACGAGATTGTCTCTACGGATGGGGATTGGAATTGGGGCTATTTGCAGGTTCTTTTTGGACGATAGTGTTATCTCTCACATTATTAGTATCCTTGTACCAAACCCTTTAGTTGTCCCGAATTCTCTCATTTCTAGGTAGGCTCTTAATGGTGTTTACATAGTGAAATCTTTCTATAGTTGCTCCTAAAGAGTTCCTTTAATCCCGAAGATGTTAAATGTAGGTTAATTTTGAGACTCGATGGTCCTCAGCTGATTTGACAGTTTCTCTGGCTGGTCTTGAAGGATTGCTTATTGACCAACGTGGATCGATGTAGAAGAGGTATTACTGTAGATCCTTCGTCTGTGATTTGTAGACATGTAGTAGAATCGTCCATCCACATTTTGAGAGACTGTACTTAGGCGAATAATGTTTGGAAACATGTCCTTCCTCCGAATCTCTTCTCCCAATTTTTATCTTATTCTTTGCAGGATTGGATTTTAGCTAATTTGAGGAACATTTTCGGATTGGATTTCTAAGATGTATTATGGCCATCTTTGTTTGGCATCATCTGCTGGAAATTGTGGAAGCAACGGAATCTAAAGATTTTTCAGGATGTTACCCGAAACTCAGTCAATGTTATCCATTCCTTATGGAGTTAGGCTAAATGTATCAAGATTAGAAAAGGAATGCTAGGGGATTCCACTAGTGTTCAAAGAAGGGATGGTACATGGACTCCACCTCTTACTGGTTCCTTCAAATTGAATGTTGATGGTGCATACAACCCTTTTTCAGGTCTCACTTCATCGGTAGTGGTTGCAAGGGATGAGCATGGCAAGTGGCTTTGTGGATTCAGAAGAAACATTGTAAGGTGTGTAGTGTTGAGCTGTTAGAGTATGCCTAAAGACCAATCATGAGATGATTGTAATCACACTCATTTTTACCTTGTTTATTAATAAAAGGCATTGCCATTGTTATTTCAGTTTCTTTTCTGTGTGTTTAAATAAACTGATTTATAATAATGTCTTGAGGATAATATGATTATTCTTAAAAGGTTCTTAGTCAAGTATTATTGTGAGCTTGGAAAATAATAATGCATTGAGACTAATATGTAGTTGATTGATGAAAAAGTGTTATCATTGACATAGGGATGTAAAAATCAATACATGAATATGTGTTAGAGAACGACATATTGGACTGGCCCGCTATGAGGATGTTTCTTGGATTATTATGTAATAGTCACGACATTACTCATAGTGATAACTATGTATACAATCTTTAGACTTGAGATAATCATTGTCCCAACATAGTGAATTGTATATTTTGATAAAGTCAAACGTATACTGTAACAAGTTTGACTATAAAAACTGATGTTGGGTATGCCACAATCTATGTAGTTGGATGTGATTGATCAAAATAGGATTTGTCCCTCCTACATAATAGGAGTAATATCTTAGGCCACTTGATGAAGTGAGACTATAAATGCATGGCCATGCTCAAATAAGTTAATATGAGATATTACACTTATTTGTTTATTGTAGTCTACTTCGGATATCAAGAAACATGAGATTGGATTATGCAAATGTGACTACTCCATGACTTGTGTCCAATCTAGATATAAAGGACAAAAGGATATAATACATGCAAATTTATCACTAAAAGGTTATGTCGAACAACGACTTCTTGTAATTTAGGTAACAATGATGCATTGCTAGATGCCACTCGTTGCTTGTAACGTTAGAATTGTTCTAGTATTACTATCAATGTTACAAGAACCTATAGGGTCACACTCAATGGTTGAAACGAACAGAATCTTAACAAAGTTGGTATTAAATTTAACTGTCATGAGAATTAAATTAATTATTGAATTAATTTAATTTGACATTTAAATTGTTCAAACATTTTATGTACAAATTTGTTGTACAAGAATAGAGACCATGGTTAAAATAAATGTATGAATTTGATTCATATAAAAAATATTAACTATGTATTATTATTTACCGAAATTATTAATTATAATAACAATAATAATAATAATAATTTTGATTAAACATAAAATATGAAATTAATGTCCTTTTAGGAAGGATATAAATTAAAACAATGAATTTTATATCTTTCTGGAAAGGATATATGGTTTTAATGCTTTCCATATTTTTGAAAAGGGGAGTGTTTCTATTTTATTTGTATTTGATATAAAAGGAAAAATACAAAACCCTAGTGTGTGTGTGTGTGTGTGAAACAAAAGAGATTACGAAAAGAAAATAAAAAAACCTAGGTTTAGCAATCGTCAAAGTTTTTCTTTTTGGAATTCTCTCTAAAATGTTTAGGGAGAATTTTTTGTTCGTTCTTGATCGGGTGGACCACGTAGAGGCCAGGACTCTTTTTTTTGTTACGGCTTAAGATCAGCCGCGTGCACAAGAGGATTTCACAACACCGTTTCCAGGGGTTTTCTATATTTCAAAAGGTATAATTTCGAACCCTTCCTTCCCAATTCATAAAAATAATTACGAAAATAAGTTGTTGAATAATTAATGTTTGAATAAATAATCTTTAATTTTTAAGGGTGTAATGATTTAATTAGGTGTGAGAGCTAAATTGCATAAGTGGTAAAACTATGATCCATAAAAGAGATTTTAATTGGAAGAGAAAGGGAAAGACCAAAGGGGCAAATTCCCCTTTGGAAACCTTAGTGCTGTTAGGTATAAGTGAGTGGCTCCAAAATTTTAGTTTAAAATTTAGAATTAAAAGAAATTATGGTTTGAGAATTTTGGTGATTAAAAGAGGTTAAATAAAAGAAAGAGAAGGTGGGTAATGATGATAAAAGGCATGGGTTTGGATGAAAGAGAAGAAAATATCTTCATCTTTCCTTAGTTTGGAACTTCGGCAGCAAGAAGAAAAAGGAAATTAGGGAGAAAGTTGGGAGCTTTGCTCGGTTAAGCTTCAAATTGGTAAGTTAGATTAAATCATTTTCTTGTTATTTTTATGTTTTTGGAATCTCTATACCTTAAGCTAATGAACCCATATTATATTTTTCAATATGGTTAAGAGTATTAAATACTACCATTGTTGATGAAATGAAGCTTTTGGGATTATTTAGATATAGTTTGAGTTAGGAGCGAAAAGGGACTAAATTAAGGAATAGAAGGTTGATTTAAAATAGTGAGAACCAAATTGAGAAATTTGGTAAAATAATTGTAAGAATGAGAATAGGGATTTAAATTTAATTAGAGTGAAATTTGTGTGTATATTGATGAATATGTGTATATTTAATCCCGTAGCTACCGTTGACCCGGATTCCTCAAAAAAGGAAGGGCAAGGACAAAGTTGCCGACGAATTGAATTATATAAGTATTCATGTGGTGATTAAAGGCAAAGGTAAAAAATATTGTTTGATATTAAAGTGATATGATTACCCTATTAACTATTCGGACCGAGTCGGATATAGATGGCATACCATAGGATAGGAAGAGTTCAGGGTTACTTCGACCACGAGTCAATGAGGCACTGGGTGCCAAATTACTTCGGTTTAACCGATGAGACACTGGGTGTCAACCTTATTATAGCGTTGGGGCGCGTTTTATTACTTCAGACGATAAGACACTGGGTGCCGAATTACTTCAGTTTAATTGATGAGACACTGGGTGTCAACCTTATTATAGCATTGGGGCGCATTTTATTACTTCGGATGTATCCGATAAGGCACTAGGTGCCAAATCGGTGTGTTAGTTAGATTTGTGTATCCATCAAAGTCCGAATCGTGTTAACAAGAAATTAAAATGACGAATATTATGTTTAAATGAAAAGAAAATGCCATGAGACATGTGTTGAATATTAAAGAAAATGGTATATGATATGTATGTGGTGTATGCCAAACAAAAATGTAAATGATGGAAAGAAAGCAAATATGATATGTAATGCGAATCGAGAAACAAAGTTGAACCAGATTATGAATAATGATATTATATTATGTATGTATATATAAATATTAGTAAAAATGTGTAATATGATTAATACTTTATGAACATCACATAAAGAAATGATATTGATATGGTTGTAAAGATATTAAATTAAATCCTTAAACATGTTTATGTTATTTAATATGTTTAGGTTATTAGAATACCACCAAATTATACTTAGCGTATGTTGTTTTACATGCACAAGTTAGGTATCTTTTGGTATTCATGTGACTCAACATCCAAGGACGAATCCTGCACTCAAGTGTTAATGAGTTTTTATATTTATTTTGGGTTGGTATGTACCTAGGAAGTGTCGAGTATGTCCAAATAGAATTGTGGTATAGAATGTCATGTATTTTGAATATTGTGGTGTGTTTGAATATCTTGTGTATCATTAGGAAATTGTTCGTTTGTGTGTTATCAAGATCTTTTGTTCTGTATGTAATACCTAAAACCCAAAATAATCACTGATTAGAGTTCCGATATCCGCTTGATCTTATAGAGCATTTATTCCCCACGTTTATGTTTCTTTAAGCATTTTTTAATACAGGAATACAAAGTGCACAACATGAATCATCAATTGAATGTCAACATAACTCGAAAAGGATAAAAGGATAAAAATATCATTTTTATTATTTTTTGAAGACTTCTACCGATATCTGTTGGACAAGTATCGGTAGTAGTTAAGTCAGTAAGCAATTTAGAAACAGCGCAGACTTCTACCGATACTTGGGAAAGTTCTACTGATACAAGTGTAACTTCTACCGAAACAAGTTATACTTCTATCGATACTAAAAACTCTAAAGAGCTAAGAAGTCCTACCCTGCAACTTCTACCGATACAAGCATCCTATCTACCGATACTAGTATACACAAAACTATCGAAACTTACTATGCAACTATCGATACAACCCAAGTCAGTAAACAACCTCTCTCCTACCCTGTACTTCTAGTGATACATGCATGAGTGATCGCGCTATGAACGTCACAGCAATTTGTGCAAGCGAACACTGCCAATGCAAGTATAGTAGATAGATGTAAGTCTATCGGATATCGATCCCACAAGGATGGTCATTTGTGTTTATATTTGTCAATGCAATGAAAATTAAAACAAGAGAGATTATGATGTTAAGTGTCGAAGCAATAAATAAGAAATGCAATAAAAGAATAAGATTAAATTGTTGAAGCAATATTGAGAAATTAAGAAGTAAAGTAATGATAATAAAATGGGGTTTCCTGAGTTGAAGAGTTGGCATAAAGCTAAATGTGATCACAAGGTTAATAACAGATAAATTGTCGCTGCAAATAAGCACAATGAAATCTTACTAACCTTAACTTCCCTATTTATCAAAGACTCAAATAATCGCACTAACCACACTTTCTAGTGTTGGCAATGCAATAAACTCAAGAACAAGTGGACTGAATTCCTTCAATCCTCAAGCAACTTCCGTTGTCTTGCTTGTTAACTTAATTTGTCACTACACTTCCCAGTGACAGTGACTGAAATCACACTTCTGTGGTCAAACAATTAAATCCAAAGATAAACTGTGAAGGAAAGATTGAAATAGATATCATTTAGATCTGAAATGAAATTGTACTTCCAAACAACTCAAATTATCAAAACTTATCAGCATTAAGCAAGAGAAATAACAGAATAAATTGAAGTATCCTATTCTTAGTTTACTTGAATCACTCTTTTACACTCCTCTTGGATCGCACTTAGGATGCTCCTCGTCAAGAGCAAGATTGCCTTCTCATCAACGTCAGGTTGTCCTCAAGAATTTAAGCTGCCATGGATGCAAGCTTGAAAAAATGCTAAAGAAGAAATTTAATCTGCCGAAAAGCCCAGAAGAATCTCATTCTCTCTCCTTCTCTTCAGTATTTAACAGCAACTCCACAGTACAGGTGTCCTACCTTCCAGATCTAACATCCTCTTGCTGTACAAGTTGGTTATACTAGTTGTACGACTCACACATTTCTAGTGTGTTAACTAGACAGCTGTCAAGTGCAGCGATAGTTCTGGGTGCAAATTTGGATCTTCTTATGCAAGGACAACTCTGGACACCTTCTTGCATTGATACTTCTAGACAGGTTCCTGCAGTGACATTTCTGGGTGCAATATTAAACAGACTAATGCAACGACATTAGTAATAAAAACATGATAAATTTAAAGGAAATTAGGCTAAACTTCATTAAGTTAGAGAATGTAATAACTAAGTTAAAAATATTAAAAATGTATGCTAAAGATGATCAAATGGGAACAAATTATGCTATAAGTAAGGAGAAATCAATGGTTCTTTCTATTGCTATTATACCCCCAAACTTGAGTTTTTACTTATCCTCAAGTAAACAAAAACTAGTAAGGTTATAGCAAAAATTTTATCAAGGTAATGACCATTCTAGCAACTTGAATCATCTGAAATCCTAATGCAGGAATTACATTCAAATGAAAGAATATTGCGCCAACAATTTATAGGTATGAATAATTAAAATTACCATTTCATTAATGCTAGCATCATACTTTAAATCTTAAATTCTTTCTACCAAAACAACATTTATTAACATACATATTTTTTCTTCTTCCCTTTTTTTCTTTTTTCTTTATTTTTTATTATGTGATTAAAGGATGTCGTTGCATTACTATACTCTTGTTCCTGTGAAGTAACGATGGGGTACAACAAACCCCCAAGGAGTATGTAATTGCACCGACACACACTCTTGCAGTAACAACCTTTGGCTAGATTACTTTTTCTAACACTTGTATTATAGTGTTCCCCCTTGACAGTTCACAATACACCCACATTAAAGTGTCTTTTATTTATAACTATACTTATATACAAGTAGCTGCAAATGAAAAATTTATTTAAGATTCAAATAATGATACTATTCATCCATTACTAATGCAATCTAAATAATTTATCCAAAAATTGAAGATACAACATTCAATCAAATTCATCCAACTCATTCATTAGAAGTTCACAAGATTCAAGAATTAAGCATCAAATGAAAAACAATTTCAAGCATATTTTCAATAACTTTGCATGCAGTGACATTAAAAATGATATATGGAAATGCAATAACAATGTAAATGCAGTGACATTAAAAATGCAATGACAAATGAAATGTTGTGACAATTACATTCCAACTACCTGATATGCATGAAAACTAAACTAAGTACCAAAAATAAAAACGAACTCAATGTGCTGCATGGGTCTTCTTCTTGCGCTTGCGCTCCTCCTTACTGCACTTCTTATCTTTGGCGCGCTTCCTCTTTCATTCCTTTGGCTTAGTCGGATCTTCGAATTGCTCTTCAACTTCAGGCTGTGCCCCGACATCATCGACCGTGACATCAAATTGATGTATTTTAGCAAGTGGTGCAGTATAAAGCACCACGGATAGAGGATTATAATCCGTAGTACTAAAAATCACAGCCTCTACCGGACTCGCATCAGGTGGCACCAAATCATCCAAAGATGCACTCACAAACTTCAGGTGCGGTGACAAATTCCTCAACCGAATTTGTCGCAACATCAGGTCCTTCTCTTCTTTCTTATTTTTCTTCCTCTTCTTTTTCCTCTTCTGTCCCCACAGGTTTTAATGACGTGTTCCCTTCATCAACATTAGCCTCCTTCTCAGCCATAGTAGCCTCTAGGCTGGTAAAAAAATCATCCTCAAATAGGCTAGCAATGTTTCGGAGGTAGTCTTCTACTTTCTTCGAATTCACCTCGCGGTCATCATTAGAAATATGGACCATCTATAGAGATGCTACTGATTGGTCCGTTCCTTCTGATGTAACCTTTGCAGTTGAAGGCGTAGCTTCTCTGATGATCGGAGGGAAGACAAGGGACTCTAGTAGAGGCACTTTGCTCATACGGCGCATTGTAGTGACAATGGCACTATTTCATGCCCTAGTATAGGCATAGAATAGGTTCTGTAACCTTTCCATATCCTCGATTGCACCGAAAAGTTTTATTTGTCGAATGTTAATTGTGTCAGCAATCTTTTCTACCTCTTTGACCTTTCATCATAAAGTGGGATCTGTGGTGACATTAGCCTTCTTTTCTTCAATCTTTGCCTTGCCTTTCCTCTTTCTAGCTTTAGCTTCCTTCACAACAGGAGTCTCTTTCCCCCGAGTCATGCGCTTAATGGAAGCATCATTAATAGGTCCTTCTTTTTCCAACATTTTTTATCCCTCATGAGGCATCACTCCTTGTTGTTGACACAACTGCATGATTAATGAAGAGAACGCCAGAATACCTGTCTGCCTAGTAGCACAGTCCGTAATTTCTTCTCCCCTTGATGATCGAGTGGATTATACACATCCAATCCAAAGTGACTATTTTGCTGTGAGTAGAAGGCATTAGACGACAGTTAATGAAGTGAAACCAAACCTTACTCTGTAATGCTAGGAAGCGATGGTGCATGGTGCAGTTGTTCGGATTGTTGCCCGTCCACACCATTCCTTCGATGTAGAGGTCTTGCATCAAAATGTCAGTCCCCTCCCTATGAGTTCTTCTAGGAATGCCATGTGCTCCTCATCTTTCACGGTGATATTGTAGAGAGCATTAATGTGGAAGGCACCCAAGGTACCAACCCTTCATGAATGAAGATGAACTCTTTTCGTTGTCAGTCAGGTTTGCGTAGAACTCTCTCACAAGAGATGGTGAATAGCCTCCAGGATGGGTGCAAAAGGTTTCTCAACCCATTCTCGCAATAGTTTTATTGACTTGCTTCCCTAGGTCTTAATGCTTCGACTACTGAAAACCCTGCTCAAGATGACAGTTGCGCTTCAGAATGTTGTCTTGGAAGTTGTCCTTTGCAGCCTTGGTCAGAAACACCACTGGTTCCCTATATGGGTGAAGCTCTATTTCTCGCACCACAGCGGTGGAGGAAGGTTCTGCAGTAGATTTTAATGGTGTTTTTGCACCTCGAGCTCTGGCCATATCTTTTTGGTAGCAAAGTAGTAGAGAGCAAAAATAAATGAGAGTTTTGAAGAAAAGTTTCAGTAGCAATGGAGGTTTTTATGAGTAACACCGTTGGCACAGTGATTGCTTTATAGGGAACAAAAGTGGAGATGGAAAGTCGTTCTCTTTTACACTATAGAGAGAGGACAATCAATCTACATCCAATAAATACGTCCACTCGAATTTCCCTTTTTCAAACCGATCCAATAATTGAGGAATAGGTGCTTGAAATGTCATGATTTGTTTCCTGATCTATTTCGATTTTGTGATGAGTTAGCAGATAAGTTGTGTCGACAAGGAGTTTTTCATGCATCGACAAAAGAAAGGACTTTATTCCTGCAAAAATACTAAGGAAGATAACTGAAACATAACAAAATTAACTAAAAGTACATGATAAAAATGTAAAGAGAGGTTAGAAAAATGTGACCAAATTAATGATCTCCTTCTGTTTGTGATCATTATGGCTAAAGTAATGCTTCAGCCGTTAGCCATTCACCTTAAATTTGTGCCCATCATTTATGTCTTTAATTGTGACCGCACCATGAGGAATGCTTCAACAACCTCGAATGGACCAGACCATCGTGAGCGCAATTTACCTGGGTGCAATTTTAGTCGTGAATAAAATAATAGCACCAGTTGAACTGTAGTAAATTGTCGCTGCAAAATAATTTTGTCGTGCCAGCGCTTAGCCTTTTCCTTATAGAATGTAGCATTTTTATAAGCATTACGTCGAATTTCCTCCAGTTCCCTAATGTCCAACAGTCTTTTCTTTCCAACAGCTTCATAGTCCATGTTCACTTGCTTGATTGCCCATATGGCTTTATGCTCTAATTCCATAAGCAAATGACATGCTTTACCAAACACAAGTTGATATGGCGACATTCTAAGTGGAGTTTTATATGTTGTGCGTAATGCCCACAACGCATCCTCTAGCCTAGAAGACCAATCCTTCCTTAATCGATTCACCACCTTTTCAAGAATATTTTTGATTTACCGATTGGAGACTTCAGCTTGGCCATTGGTTTATAGATGGTATATGGTTTCCATTCGATGGTTAACCCCATACCGTTTCAATGCAGCTGCAACTTGATTACAGTGAAAGTGAGTGTCTTGATCACTAATCATTGCTTTAGGTGTGCCGAAACAAGTGAGTGTGTACTTATGGAAAAAATTTAGCACTGTCCTAGCATCATCCTTTAGGACAGCAATGGCCTCCATCCATTTTGACACATAGTCAACAACAACTAGGATATAAACATTTCCAAACGAACTTGGAATGGTCCCATAAAATCCATACCCCAAACATTAAAGAGCTCAACCTCTATAATTGGCTGTTGCAGCATCTCATTGCATCTAGATATTGATCTAGTGCGCTAACATTTGTCACATTGTTACACAAAATTGTGGGCATCTTTAAACAACGAAGACCAATAAAATCCTAATTGAAACACCTTAGCAGCAGTTCTTGCTCCACCAATAAATCAATGAACTACAAGTTTATCAAACATTCATTACTTCATAACTTCAAAGAAGTATACCAATATATTATACATGGTTTCCAAGACCTTGCATTCATCACATATAGTATGTTTATCACATTTAACTAACATACCAACTTGTTTAACATTTATCTGGAATTCACAAACAAATATTCATTCATTCATACAAGTAGTACAAGTCAATTCATCCTAGTACATGCCATATAACCAAGTGATATAAATACTACCGAACTAGCTCCCGGGATAGTGTGATGTCTTCAAGATGATCCGATCTTCAAGTCGTAAAATGAAATTTACAAAACAACAACAATTTCACTAGTAAGCGTCATAGCTTGATAAGTTCACAAAGTTTATCAATTTACCGAATAACATGTGGTAAACAACTCTATAAATCAGACGAGCCAGAAAAGGATTGAACTTTAGTGATCATTATTCCTTTTACTCCCTGTTGACTCAAAGGTCATAATGCTCATTTTACTCCCTATTGACCCAGAGGTCATACCTGTTACCAGTATACGATGCTATTCTTAGCCATCGAGAAGGTATATTTGTTCCCTATGATGCTGCTCATACTAAGGTGACGAGAATATGCAATCAGGTATAAATCTTAGCCATCGTAAGGCCTGTAATCCATTCTTGGATTCTATTCACTTTACAATGACTCACAATTTAATAGAGAATCCGTAACAAATACAGAAATCTCGGTCATCGGACCATTAACTTTGGTACAAAATCGAGAAATTCTTCTTTTATCATTCTATCTTTCACATCTTCAATTTGTCGTTTCAATCATTAACAACCGTAAAGAAGGCAGCTATAAGCAGTTACAAGTAAGAATTTAATATTACGAACTCACCACACTGGATTATAGTTGTAGTTAAACTCCAGGGATTATTCCGCTAATTTCTCTTTCCACTAAAGACACACAATCTCATCACTTTTACATTTTAGTCCTTAACCCTTAATTTCATAAAAAATTACTTTACAAAAAGATCTAACCCAAGTATCAAGCATTCAAATCTATCAAAAGCTTTCAAGAGCAAGCATTTCCAACAATGGTAAGTTTTATAACATTTGACAGATTCACAAATTGGTAAAACGATCAAGGTTTTCTTACCCAAATCAAGCACACAAGCTCAAAAATGGAAACCCTAATTCCTCTCTTATTTTACCGTGAAGAAGATGAAGTTTGGGTGAAAAATACCCTTTTTTCTTTTTAAATTTTATGTTTATACTAAATGGTATAATTGTAAATTTAACAACTTTCATGATTAAGTTACTTAATAATCTTTTAACTCTAATTAATCCTATAAGTCAATATTAGTTATGACAATCCACTCACTAAAGTCTCTTTGGTTAATTTACTCATCTAGTCCTTCAAATCTCTTAACTCAAATTTTACACCTTTTACAATTTAATCATTTCGACTCAATTAACTATCTAAAAGATAAAATTTCTCAAACCAAAATTAACATGAGGATATTGGCATCATAAATATTAAATAAATAATATTTACTACTAGATTCGTCGGAGTTGTGGTCCTGAAATCATTGTTTTTGACACTACTAAAAACTAGGTTGTTACACTAGAAATATTGAAACATGAAATTGATTTATTGTTTCGATAGTTGTAACCTTATGCCAGTAGAAATTTGATGGTTATTGAGAGTTTCGGTAGAACCCATCAGAGTATCGATAGAAGTGCAGGGGAGAAAGTATATTAGTCCTTGTCTTATGGAGTGTCGGTAGAAGTTCCTTTAGTACTAGTAGTAATAATACCATAAGTTCGGTAGTTTGTCTCAGAGTATTAGTAGAAATTCCATACAAGATTTGCTTTGCTCTCTAGAGTTTGAATTTTCAGTAGATAGATATGATGCTTCGATAGAATGTAGGGCTGTATCGGTAGAACCCAAGCAAGTTTTGATTGAATTATGCAGCACACTCTGAGTCTTTTTGCCTATTGTACTACCGATACTTACTCATGCAAGTTCCGGTAGAAACCCTTTCAGTTATCAAAAAATGTTTTTAAAATGAAGTAAATCAACTTGTTTTATAGATGTGATTATATTAACGTCTTTCAAATAAAATATAACCCCGTAATTGATATGGAAATAAGATTTTAATTAATTTCTTACTAAATCAGAGAAGTGTGACACCTATTTGCTCGGGTCCGACGATCGGACCGGGTAAAGGGTGGTACATAATTATTACTGGATATTCTCTCGATGATTTCATAAGTCTCATTATAAAACTTAGAAAGAAGAGCACCATTCATAGAAGCATCTACCACCAACCTAATGTAATAGTCCTATTTTTTATGGTGTTAGAAATAGTGGTTTTCGAACCACAACTCCAACGAGTTGGGTCGTAAATTTATTTATTTTAATATTTAAGATGTTGTATGCATCGTATTAAAATTTGATTGAGAAATTCTAGCGTTTAGATAGTTAATTAAGTGAAAAGGATTAAATTGTAAAAGGCACGAAATTGAGTTCTATTGGCTAAATGTGTTAATTAGCTTAAGGAAGTTAAGTGGAAGGATTAAAAAGGCTATTAACTCTTATAAGATAGTGATGTACGATTCAAGCATAAGAAATGGCCAAATTTTGGTCATTTTAATAAGGGTAATTTGGTAATTTGATAATAAAAATTATTAAACTTAAAAAGAAAGTAAATTAGGCTATTTTCATTCGTCTTCTTCATTAAGAAAACAAAAGAAACCTTAGGAGAAGAGAAGAGAAGAGATATTCGGCCATACTTGGTGCTTGATTTGGGAAGGTGATTTTCGTTTGTTTCTAGTAATTTTTATGTTTTTGAGTTCGTATTAGCTTAATCTAGCCAACCTAGGTACTAAATTATGATTCTCTCAAAAGTTAAATGTTTTACCATTGATGAATAAGCTTATTCTTGATAGTTTATGAAAGTTTTGGAAGCTTGGTTTGTGGGCTTGATTAGTTTTATAAAGTGATTTTTGATGATTTTAGAGTTTAAAGATTAAATTGCTAAACTAGAAAAATACATGTCTTTAGTGTGAAATAAATTGTATGAATGAGTAGAGATTGTATCTTAGAGTATTCAACTGGTATGGATTGAGTTTAGAATGGTTATTTTGCATGTTCTGACCGTAAGGACTAAATAGAATAGAAATGCAAAGGTTAGGGGTAATTTTGTAATTTTCCTAAAAGGATTTATATGTGTAAATTGATGCAAATTACATGATTTAATGGGAGAATTGATTATTTTTTATGATAGATCAAGATCGGGCCACAGATCATGAGAAGGGGAAAATCATAGAATAGTTTCTAAAGTTCCACTTGAACTGCAATTTCGTCCACTAAGTTCACATGGTTAAATTCTAATTTAAATTTCATATCCTTGTATTATAAACAATTGCTGTAAGTTGAACGATGATCAGAAGAGTGGAAGACAGGAACAAAGGAAAGGAAAGGCTAACGGGCTTTGAGCCGTAAATGAAAAAGGTCCGATGACTATGTGTCATTGTGAGTATATGAATCCTTTATGGATTATGAGGTCCGATGACTATGTGTCATCGTGAGTATATGATTCCTTTACGAATTATAAGGTCCGATAACTATGTGTCATTGTGAGTATATGATTCCTTTACGGATTATGAGGTCCGATGACTATGTGTCATCGTGAGTACTAAATGAAATGAATTCCATTGCGAATTAAAGGTCCAATGACTCTGTGTCATCTTGAGTATCAAATATGCATAAAACCTACCTCAGACGTATACAGCTTACTCAATTCAGTTGATTAGATTTTACAACTCTTGAAGTTTGGCAAATCTATTTAACTTTATGAACTTACTAAGCTTTGAAATGCTTACCTGTGAAATTGTTGTTGTTTTGTAGATTCAATTTTGCTGAACGGAGATTGGATCATCTTGGAGCATCACACTATCCTGGAGTTGTTCGGTAGTTCTTACATTACTTGGTTATATGGCATGTAAAAGAATGATATTATCTTTTACTTTATGTAATTGGGATTGTGAAAACCTTGTTATGTTTGATGAAATGTTGAAGTAAAAATGCATGTTGGTACAAGTTAGATTATAGACTTAAAAGCACCATGTAATGACTTATAAACTATGTACTTTGTGTTAGCTTGTTGCATATTGGAGTTGTGAATGATTTGAGTTGATAAATTTGTGTTTTGGTATAATTCTTGATATTCTGCATACTTGTTTCGGTAGAACTCATGCATGTATCGGTAGAAGTACAGGGTAGGAGAGAGGTTGCTCACTAACTTAGGTTGTATCGGTAGTTAAATCGTAAGTATCGGTAGTTCTGTATTTGGAAGTATCGGTAGACTATGTACTTGTATCGGTAGAAGTTGCAGGGTTAGACTTCTTAGCTCTCTAGAATATTTAGTATCGGTAGAAATAAGACATTATCGCTAGAGGAGTCATTTGTATCGGTATAACTGACACATGTATTGGTAGATGTCTGCACTATTCCTGAACTGTTTACTGACTTGATAACTACTAATACTTGTCCAATAACTATCGGTAAAAGTTTCCAAAAATCTTGGAAATGACATTTTTGCCTTTTCGAGTTATGTTGTCATCCAATTGATGATTCATGTTGAGAATTCTGAATCACTCTATTTAAATATGATTAAACGGAATAGTAACGAAAGAGTTAAGGCAGTTAAGTTTGGACAGACATGGGGCCCCTAACCGACGACGGTTTCGGGTTTCAGGTGTTACACTAATGTGTGCGGTTAGACCATTATAAAATGTGTTCAGTTGGATACAATGTGAAATCTCGTGGTAAGGGCATTTGCGAAGTATCTCTTTAAATCTTTCTCATGCCTCGTATAAGGATTCATCATCCATTTGCTGAAAAATGGTGATGTCATTCCGCAACCTAGCATTCTTGCTAGGTGGGAAATACTTTACTAGAATGCGTTCTGCTAACTCTTTCCATGTAGAAATTGAGCTAGGTCGCAATGAATTAAGCCATGCTCATGCCCTATCTCACAACAAGTACGGAAACAACTTCAATCTCAATGCATCTTCGATTACACCAGCTATCCTAAATTAATCACTCACCTCAATGAATAGTCGAAGGTGAATGTGTGGATCTTTTGTGGTCATTCCACTAAACTGTCCCATTGTTTGAAGCATTTGGAATATCAGAGGCTTTAGTTTAAACTATAGTGCCTCAATCTCCCGCCTTCTAATTCTAAGATTAAATTCATTAAAAAGTGGCACAAAATACTGCCTTATAGCACGATCCCTATCATCAGCAATAAGGATTGGATTAGTAGCATTAACAACTCCATTCCTTTTAACATCATTTTGATTTCCAATGTCCATTTTTGCGACTTGTCTCTAGGCTAGTCTTTTCATCTTCTTTGTCTAAATGTCCGCTCAATTTCAGGGTTTATTGGGAGTAAATCAATGATTCGATCAATGCTCATAAACACCTGAAAAGAAAATCACAAAACAAAAAATTAACAAAATTAAAAATAAAATAAAAACCAAATTACAAAGAATAATTTCACAAAAAAATGATTAAGACAACAGTCTCCAACAACGGCGCCAAAAACTTGGTTCACGACGAAATGTACAAGTGTACATGGTCATTATCAAGTAATAAGTAAGTAAAAGAGTATCATCTCCACAAGAACTGTATCTGTTAAATTTAGAATTTACAAGTTGGTTAAGAAAACACAATATTTTGAAGGTGATAATTGTTAAAATTAAATTAATTAACTAAATGCAAATTGACCTAAATGCAATGAGATAAAATAAAATGCAAATAAATGGTTTAGCGCATTTCACAAGTTTTAACAACAATAACACAAATAATCTAGAACAATTACAACACTTGACTTAGTTTGTTCTTTATCATATTTAACAATGTTTCGAAAAAATTCCATGGCAACTCAATCATTCATTAACTTGGAATCTAATATAAGTTCTTTCGAAGTCTTATACTTAGGAAAACATGTATATTTCTATGTCCATATTTAACTAAAGATTCCTTAGAATTTATGTGAAATGACATGGATGGGTTAGGTTTGAAACAATTTAATCACATAAACCTAAAGTTATGCAATGTAATAGTGTTCTCTCGAATTATTAAGAACCTTTAATTTATTTTGGGTCGGATATAAATTAAGCATGCACCTTCCAACTATTGCGTCAGTTAATCACTATTTGGTTAGAATTAAGCAACTAATTCTAATGCATCCAAACATATTTTAATGCATGAATAACATGAATGATTTTAATTGAAAGCATGAACAACTAAGACACAGAACAACATAAACATGAATCGAATGAATTTAATCAAATCATTGCAATTATTCTAACTAAAACAAATTAAGTCATCATCATCAATGGAAAAACAACTAAACAATTTGCAAACATGTTTGAACAACTAAGAACAATTGAAAGATAAAGGAAGAAGAAACTCTTGATGAATTTGGTGATTCCCTAAAGATTAGTCATGGTGGCTTCCTTCAATTCTCGTGGTTGCTCCCTTGCAAATTTCTCCTCAGGTTGGCCGACCAAGAGAGTTTTTCTCAAGTAAATGCTAGCTAAAAGAAAATGGGGAGATGGAAGCTTTAGGAGTGGAAAAGAGGAGAGAAAGATGAGAAATGAGAGATGTGTGAAATGTGAGGGATAATTGAAGAGTGAAATGAGAGGTGTTACTTATACTTGAGGGAGAGCTTTAGAGTTTTCTAAAAATAGTATGCACATCCCTTAATAATCTCCCTTGCATGGTCGTCCATGAATTGTGGGATGAAGGGTTGTTGGCTACTTGGTTTATGACTGATTCTCTCTTGATTAATGGCATAGAGTTGGATGGATGATTTGTGATTTTTACATACATGTAGGGACCTTCATTTTATTTATTCCAAAGCTGATTTTGGGCTTCTCTTGATGTCTTGCCAAATTTGGGCTTCTCTTCCCCCCATTGGATGGTTTGGCAACCCAAAAAAACAATTTAATTCTCTTTAACAACCATCTTTCAAGCTGGGTCAAGGAAATTTTTATGAGCCCAATTCATCAACTTTTGTTGTCCATATATTGGATAATTAGCTCACTTGCATGTGTTCCCTTACTTGCTCCCAACATTGAGTAATTTAATGGTTCATACTGCAACATTTAACAAGAATTATCATGTACCATAATTTAGTGAATTTATGTAAAATTAACACCTAATTATGTAAAATTAAAAACTTTACTTAAATTATGCTCAATATCTCAATATGAACTAAAATTAAATAATTAATTATCCACATGCTTGGAATTTGCATAAATTCTAAGTAAAATGATGCTAAATAAACCTATATAATTTAGACTTATCAATTACTAGTCAAAAGTTGATGTAAATGTCTATATAATTTAAAGTTATAAGATATTCTTAATCTCTTTAGGATAAATCCGCTCTCCCCAATATGATCCTATTTTATTTCATGGTAACAATTACATATTCCTTCATGAAAAGTTAATTACTATCAAATAGTAATTAAGTCATTCATCATAAAAACAAACGACCCATGACCACCTTTACTTTTCATCTATCATGTAATGTCAAAGAGAGGATATAATTTACCCATGTCTTGGACTATGAATTCCACTATTGTGAATGATGTTACATACTGCAAAAGTCGTATACCCAATGCACCAATTTTCAATTTCTTATCTATTTGAACTCAGACTTTTACTTACATCAAAGTATACTAGTAACTCCATCATCTACTCAAGATTAAGGTATGTCACAAGTAAATAGATCCATAAACGGATTCAGGATCTATTCTGCTTGGGTCCAATCCAATGTATTGTCAGTCCAATCAGTCACATTTATGTCTCTTTTTTGGGAGTCACCTGCTCCAATCCCCAAGATAAGGTATCTCCCTAATTGGACTTGATAGATGACATATTAGTCTTTCAATCGGTTTGCTCAGTTCCGATTAGACTAAGGAAATGTTTAGGTTCGTCTACTAATATAGTTGTCTTTTAATATTACGATTTGACCATGTAATACCACTTAGCATTAGTTTAAACATTAGACACCAGTGAATTAATATTTGCTTCTATTTTGCTTTACATGCAAAAACCATATGAGGACATTATATAAAGAATATTAACATAATTCATGAATCATATTATTAACCAATCTATTTGAAAAAAATTACAAGTTTACAAACAAATATACTACACTTAGGGTACAAAATCTAAGACTAAGAATTGAGAGCACTTAATTTGTTCAATAGAAGAACGTTATTTGTGACTGCATTTGATTGTAAAACATTGTGTTTTGGTTTTATAGGTTAAGTTCTCAGGGAGAAAATTTAGTGGTGAGAGGTCTAGTCTTCAAAGGTGTAAGAGTGAAGAATTATCACTTGGGAGTGATAGATTTAGAATCACTGGTTGCAAGTGTTTGAAGGTAGTTGATTTTTATCACTGAGCTAGGCTATACAGACGTAGGGAAATTGCACTGCGTAAACAAACTTTGTTGTCCCATGTTTACTTTGTGTTTTTGCAATACTTATAGAAGTGCCAAGTTTCATAGTCACTTCTACTGATTTTTTTACTTGTTACTTAAGGAATTATTTTATATCAACAAAATATACTATTTTACTATTGTTTTCTAAAATGTCATCCAATTGAAAGCACAATAGCCAAATTTAATAAAATGTTGTAGAACAACGACAAAAAAGATTTGAAGTTTAAATTTGGTCCATTACTATCTTAATTTTGTAATTTTGGTCATCATATTCTACTTTTAACAAATATAATCAACTTAATTATTTTCGAAAAAGTAAATCATTTAAGAACAATAGGTAATTATGTTAAAATTTTATAAAAAAATAAGTGTTAAATTTACAAAAAATTTAAACATTAAAGGTTAAATTTATCATTATGCCAAATATTATTAAAATTATATGATGAGTGAAAATTTGTAATACAAGTGCATGTGTTGATCAAGTAATAAAGTGATAAGAAAATATCGTTCCCACGATGACCAAATTCTAAGTACTACTAAATTTAAACTAAGCAAATTATAAAGATTTTATTAAATTAAAGAATGAAATTTCTAAGTTTCTCAATCAATTTTAAGATCTTGGAACTCTATCTTCACCTAATCTAGTTACTCAATTATCTCTCCTTCAATTGCTCAATCTATGTAATTATTAATCCAAGATTCAATGGTATTAACTAGAACCTTCTGGTATATAGCTAAGTTAATCCCTTTTCCCCTCTAGCTATATTCCAATGCTAGGCAAGTTGGGTGAAGGCACTAAGAACAAACCTATTGGGTTGATTAGCGCATCATGCATATTCCTATCCTAGTCACAAATTAACTTGTTTTTGCGCTACAAAAGTTAACCCTAATCTATTCAATCTAGATCTTAACCTTAATTTTCTCTTCCAAGGCAAATCAAGATTATCAAATTAATGATGACAGACAAGCTAGTTAAATAAGCACAGAACCAAAAAAAATAATTAGCAAATATTTTTTGAACAATTAGCAAATATTGAAATAACTGTTAAGAAAATAAATTAATTAACTAAGACATATGCTCCATCATTATTCCAAGAAAATAGGGTTTTGTAACATCCCCACTTTAAAGAAAATATTTAAGGTAGAAGTCCTTGAATAAGTGATTTATAAATAAAAAGTAGTATAAGAAATTGTGATTGTTCTTAGAAGAAACTGTCAAACATGAAAATATGGAGAATTATTAGTAGGAGCATGTGGTTAAGTTAAAAATTCGTTATCGAATTTAGGGATTAAATTGAATAAGATAGGAAAGTATAGAAACTAAAGTGTAAGTATTCTATTTTTATTTTGATGGAAAGGATTTAATAGCAATTTTATCATTACTAAAAAAATCAAAGATTTCATGATTGCTTTTAAATGATATTTTCATTAAATAATTATTATTTATATATTATTAGTATTTTATTAATTACTATTATAATATAAACAAAAGAAAAACTATCATCTTTCTTTACTTTCCTTTCTTATTCACGAAACAAAAAAGAGAGAAAGAAAAAAAAATTCTTTCATCACTTTCCTTTCAAATTCAAGCATAAGGTATGATTTTTATTCAAATTTTTCATAGATTTTGAATATTTGAAGCTTGTTTTACATATATATACCAATAGATTTTGATTTCATCAAGTATTTTGACAGTTGTCATAAAATAACATTGATGGAAGCTTAGAAAACTTAAGTAAAGTAGGTATATTTTTTGATAGAAAATAATTAGAAGAAGAATTCTAACTTGTTAGAAGTGTGAAAAAGAAATGAAAATTGATGGAAAGTTTACTTGGTTTATTTGGCCATGGTTAAGGGGTAGCGGAGAACCTTAACCATTTTGTGTAATATTGGTGCTAAATGATAGCTTGTGAAGCAGTGAGTACTTTGGTGAAGACGGAATTGAAAACGAATAATCGAGTCGGAAGATATGAGAATTTCGGATTAGGAAACTTAAGATGTTAACTTGATTAACCATGCATATTTATGTTTGTTTTTTATTAGTTTTAGTATTTAAATTGGGTAACGTTTCATATTGAATTGCTCATATTGTAGCTAAAAACGAAGTGAGCAACTTGAAGGAGAAAGACGAAGAGAAGAAGTAAAACGATTGAAACTTCGGTTTGTGCTAATATCTTATTTTCATTACATAAAGCTTTAGAATACTTAGATTACTATGACTAGTTATATTTATTTTATTTTATTTTATTTTTATGAGTTTGAATGATTTAATTAATATTTATAAAATTATGTTTTGAGGTGGACTATGTTTTTCAAATGAATAAATTATCAAATTCATGGTTATGTTTTGAATTTGAGTATTATGATTTTAGATGCTTGAGTAAGAAAATGTTTAATATTTTTTTTTTAATTGGAAGTCTAATTTTACATTAGGCAATATATGATTTGATCATAAAATGAAACTAAAATGAGAATGATATGAAAATGGAATTGAGTTGAAACGGATTATGAAACTTAATTTTTACCCCTGTACACTAAGTTAGACTAGATCAGATATAGTTCGCATGTCATAGAGTTTTTATATTAAAGAATTTAGATCTTCCCAATTCCCAGAGGGTCGAGGGAGAAAAGGCCAAATTGGTCGGCTTTTATTATTGTTAGCCCCAATTTCCAGAGAGTTGTAGGCAGTCCCAATTCCCTGAGGGTCGTGGACTACTTTGATAGCCATCGTTGCTGAACAAGTCAGGGTGGCGAATTCATGTATCTGGTTATAAGTCTAAACTTTAGTACGATGTCTAGATTAAAAGAAAAACAAAAACAAAAATTGAATTTATTTAAATTTGTATATTGTGCGAATTAAATTAATTATGCGATTTTGAATTTGATTAAAAAGCTTATTCTTATTTATTTATTTATTCAATTTGTCAATATCATAATATTAAAGTTTAATAATATTAGAATTCTTTTTTATTGTGATGGTACTAATGATATTTATAATAATGTTTTAATTTATTTTTATCAACTAATTTATGTTTAATACTTATGTAATGATTTATATGATATTAGCATTGCTAAGCATAAAAATTGTTCAACGTACGGTATTTTTCCGTGCGCAGGTAGTTTGATTCAGTAGGTCGTTCCAACAGCATCCAAATAACCGAAGATCAGCTCAAATAAAGTTGGTGAAATATTTACTTTTTAGTTAATATAAATGGCATGTACCTAGGCTTATTAATATAATACTATGTCCTAAACTGAATTTAAATATTTTTGTTATATTTTTTTTGCTAATACTTTATAACTAATGTTTTGATGAAATAGTAAAATGTAGAAACCTAGTTTATTGGAATGTTTTGAGAAATCGAAGTGTTGAAAATTGATCTGGGAGATTATTTGAATGTGAATATATTGTGAATATATAAATTTTGCGGGGGATTTTAAGTAAATAGGTAGAAATATTGCCAAAATTTTTATAAAATAATTTTATCACTATGTCTTCTTTTTCAATAATAATAATAATAATAATAATAGTAGTAGAAAAGTGAGTTGCTTCGGTAACGAAATGTGACATTTTATATTCGGATCCTATAACTAGGTCAAGTATAAGGTATCACAAATTTAGTTCATAATGAGTTGAGAAAATCACACAAAAAGATATTAGAAACAAAGTTGCATCAATAAAAAGTAAGAAAAAAATTTAGAGATAAAAAATGTTATTTAATTTATGCCGAGCGCTTCGTACCTCTTTATCTTCTTGTCATTACAAGCTTGAAGTTCCCCTTGATGTGAGAGAGTTGTTCTTTAGTCTCCAAGTGATTTTTTTAAATTTTTTTCCTTCTTTCTAGTTTCTTTAAATCTTGTCACCCTTGATTTTAGGTTTTTAATCCTGTCACTTCGCCAAACACAGAAATTGCGATGGAGCGAACTGCTTACTGCTAATTTTTGAATTAAAGAATATGCTCCACCGCAGTGAATCAAATCTGGTGGAGCAAGAGACTTTTTCTTCACCACTTTTTGCTCTATGCTCTATTCTACTCTTCATCTAAAACCTACAATACAGAAAGGAAAATAACAAGTAAACTCAAACTAACTCTAAAAAATGATAAAACTTAAACAAAATTTAAATGAAATATAATTAATTCAAAAAACTTTAAAATGCAATAAAAATTACTCTATAGGTTAAAATCACCTCCTAAAATACTATGAAAATCATACTACAATAACTTTAAATATGAGAGTCATCATTATATAAAAATCAAAATAAAATTTTGGTTAAGTGATAAAATTAAAGTTTTATTGATGTTGATATCATGGATTTAAATTTTACTATATGTAAGTTTTTTTATTAATTTATTAAAAATATAAAAATACTCTTGTAATAGTATAATAAATTTTGTATATAAAATTATTTTAATTATTTTCCAACTTAGTGATATATAAGAAAAAAAAGGGTGCATCGCTTACGAAATTATCCAAATTAAAAAGAGATTAAAGAAACCCCAACAGTGCATTCAAAGTAAAAGCTAACACATTACAGTCCCTGCCGATGGTATTTCTAGTCTCCTTCGACTTCAAATTCATCCGTGTGGTAGGAAGCGTTTAATAAGTGAAGTTTTTGAAGTTTCAATTTGTCTTTTTCATCTTTATGCATAGTTGTTAATGTTGGATAATAAGTTACTGCAAAACAAATTTGTTAACACTAATTGAAAAATAAATAACGAAATATGAAATCAAAAATTTATTGTGTCGTGATAAATTCATTGTCTTAGAAATGAATTCGTCCTGATTAGTGTAATTGTGTAGTGGACATCGTCTCCCAAGGTTAACACAGTGTTTCGATATTCGTACACTCGAATATGAAATATGAAACTCGATTGGTGTTGCTCTTCTCGAGAAATCACAATAAGATCAATTCCTAAGAAAGTTTGGAAGGGTTACAGTCGATCTCGCTTAAAACTCAAATTCCTAGACAGGATTTTCTCTAAAGTGATTTAGTAGAAAATGGACAGAGTTTATAAGCAAATCGAAAAGGAGGCCAGATAAGAAAAATGCTTTCAGAGAAGGTTGCATTTTTGTTCTGTGTGAAAAATGAGGAAACCAACCCTCTATTTATAATAGTAACGGAGGGGTAAAAGAGTAAAAAATACACTGAAACCGCCCCACCATTTCCGCGCCTAACAGTAAAAGGGATACCATATTTTTCTAAATGACACATGCATGTGATAGACCTATGGCCCAATTAATTAATGAGAGTAAGAAATAAAACTATATAAAAACTTTCTTCATAGCTTGTACTTAACCAAAGGGATATACTCACTAACACCAACTCTTTGCATTACCAACAGTGATAGGGGTAAGGGTAAGTGTTCAATCGAATCGAATCAAATGAAAAAATTTTGAGTTAATCGAATTTTCGAATTATATTTTATTATCCTAACTCGATTTGAAATTTTTTCGAATAGAGTCAAATGAGAGATGAAATTCGAATCAAATCGAATCGAATATATTTATTCGAGTTAAATTATAAAAAACTTTGGTAGGAATTTTAATTTGGGGGGTTTGAATGAACTAATGAAGAAGAAGAATGAAGGTTTTAATTTAGGGATTTTTGAAGAAAAAAGAATTTGGAGGTTTAATTTAGTAATTTTTGAAGAATAAACATGAATTGGGGGTTTGAATGGATGGATAGTTTTATTTGGGGGGAAATTGGGAAAATGGTGGGGTTGGTTGGTTGGGGTAGATGGGCTTCGGGGGAATGAGATTTGGATTTGGGGAAAAATTAAATAAAAGAGTTTGGGCTTGGAGGGGATTGGATAAAAGGGTTTGGATTGGTATAATATAAATTTAAAATTTAAAATAATATAAATTAATATTTAATTTATTCGAATTATTTAAATTATTTAAATTTAAAAATTTAATTTGATTCGAATTTAAAATTTGAAAAAAAATTCCTCCAAAATTAATGGTGACTACTGAATTGAAATCTAAATGATTATTTTGTTAAATATTCCAAAATTAAGTGACTTTTACTCTATTATTAAAGTGTTTTGAATCATTATTGCACGTGATGCAGAAATTACTACAAGCTTTTGCCATGTTTGGGAATTGATGACTGATAAGCATGCCGTCCCGCTTTAGTTAACATCGAATATTGTGCCCACAATGCCATGCTTGTAAGCCAATCTAGTAGTCCGTATTTTTTATATCGTTTTATATTAATTATATTTCATAAATCTTGATATTTTTTTAAAAAATTCATCATATATATATATTCATGTTTTTTAATTGATCTTAATTCATATAAATCTTTGTTCCATTTTTATTGTTTTGGTATTTCAAGTATCAAAGATGAAGGCCCAAGTTATTATATACATTAAATAAAATTGTTAACTTATGTTCAGAATATATTTAGATATAAATTAAAATTAGGGTTTGTTTGGAAGTCAGAATATATTTAAATATAATTTAAGTTAGGTCCACCCGCAATCATAATTTTATTTTTCCTCTCATGATCTCATCCAAGTTTTCCTATTATTTTTTAAAATAATTCTTTTTTGAAACGAGTAAAATCAGTCTAATATCCAAAAAACATGTTCATACTCAACATGGATCTGTTCATCATTCTATTTTGTGTACTACATGTGGATTATCACATTTGTTAACTTGTTCATACTCAACATGGATCAATCAATTTTGTTGGCGTGTCATTCATATGATAATTTACGTGTTTGTAATATAAACAAAGTTAACAAATGTTAATTTTCATCAATTTTAGGGTGATTTAACAAAAAAATGCAAGTTTAAGGGCTAAAAAATACGAAAAATTAAATGAAAACTAAAATGACTGTTTTTTATAAAGTTGGAGGGTCAAATAAGTTATTATGTTTTATTCTCATTTTTGAAGAGGTCTTATTCTTTACCAGATGTTTTACTATCTTTTTTTTTAGTTTTAAGTATAAATTTATGTTGTCGGTTGAATCTAAACTCAATTGGCATGAGCATTGTACATGGGTTCGAGTGCACTGAAGTGCATTATCTTCCTTTTTATGGGTTGGAGAAAGACTATGAGTAATTCTAGGCATTATGACAAAAAGAACAAGTGTGATCAGAATTTATAATGAGATTGTTTAGATAAAAAAAAATTATGCTAACTATTTTTTTGGTGAAAGAAAAAACATTATAAAGAACTACTTAGATAAATACTTAAGCCTCCAAGGAGGTGTTCGAAAATTGAAAGCCATCGATATAATCAATTGTCATTTTTACTAACCTATCAATCTTTTTGTTGAGTTCTCTGAAAACATGATGAATATACCAAAGTACCATCTTAATCAATAACAAACATATTCTTCTAACCAAACTGAATTAGAATCTATTGGAGACTTACTTTGTAAAGCTTGTATCACTTCTTGACTATCTGAAAAAATTATCAACCTATCGAATCTTCTGTCAATTGCAATCATCAAACCATTCCAAATGTCCCATAATTACGCATCTAAGATAGAACAGATTCCAATAAATCTATTATAGCCAATGATCCAATTCTCGTATCGGTCTCATAAAACCCCCACACATCGTGGCATCCCCAATCCTTTTAATTGCACCATCAATATTCAATTGAATCCAATTCTCAGATAAAAGTGGGACTGGGTTAGAAACTAACCGTTTCGGGACATTTGCCTTATTTAGCAAATAAGTGAAAACTTTTAAAATAAGAATAATGAGAATCAAAATGATCTTAACCATAAAATCAAAATAAATGATTTTAAATCTTAAATTTTTATTTATATAACTTTATTAAAATAAAACTAACAACATTTAATATTTATTTTTTCTCATTATATAATTAAAGTATCAATATAAAAAAAAATTAGAATAGATAACAAGATATTAAGATTATTAACATTAATAAAAAATTCTGTAAAAAGTATTATTATTTATTTATATATATGTTAGATATTGTGTTTTTTTTTTTATTGAAAAAAATTGATCGACGAATTTAATGGGACTTTACATTTTATGACATAAAACCGCCGAAAAAAATTAAAACTAAGTCACACGTTGCAAGTAAGCTACATTTTCTCACAAGAGGGCGGGGCGAACGCGGACGCGGACAATCAGACACGGACAGCAGAGTTTTGTCCGTAAAAACAATAAAAAGCCAAATACGACGTCGCTGTGCCTCTTTTTGATTAACTCATTTCTTTGTCAGAAGCGGGGTCCACTTGGTCCAAAATCTTTCTCCCACCCAATCATTCATAAGAAAAATTCCTTCAACTCTGTTTCAAAGTTCAAACCTCAGGCATTGAGGTTGAATTGAAACCCTCCCCCCAAATCCTCGATTTTATCGAATCCTCACCGGAGATGGCTACACCACCATCTCCATCACCGACGTCGCCGCCTTCCACTCCCAGCACTACTTCTTCTCCTCCTCCTTCTTCCCTTACGCGGCCAGTTACTAATACTTCAACCCCTGTGTCACCTCCGCCTCCGGTGGCTGATTCTCCGAATGCTACGCTACCTCCGCCGCCTTCGTCCAACGGGGGCTTGCCGCCTGGGACTTTAGCGGGGCTTATCGTTGGGGCAGGGTTGGGAGCGTTAATTGTGCTGATTGGAGTGGGCATTTTCGTAATTTTCTATAGGAGGAGAAAGAAGAAGCTTGCTGGAGCTCATCCTCAAGGAGGTCAGTCAGTCCATCTTTGTTTTATTTTTATGAAATAATTGCTTGCACTTATGTAGTTCATAACACTTCCTAATTTAACCTTTCAATCCTGACTGTATATTAATTCTATATTTCTGAAGTACCATTAGTTGCAGTTGGCTTAGAAAATGTGACTTTAGTTTTTAATATTATTTGTTTTTATGGCATCTAGGTTTAATTTTGAAGTGTTTGTTTTGTTTGTATTGTATTGTACTATTGTTAAATCATGTGAACTATATTTGTCTACATTTTGTCAACTTTGTATTATCTATTTATTTGTTTGTTTATCAGTGTTTATAGTATAATAATGTTGTTTAATAATAAAGAAAATGAGATTTTTGGTTTAATATAGATTATAGTGAATCTTGAGTTCCTTCCCGTATTTATAGTATAATATCATTGGGATTTCCTTCAAACATTGATTTTTGGTTTTCATTGGTTTATGTTATATATATAAGAACATATTCTTATGAGCTAGATCTGCGTTATTGATGCTTTAATGGTATATGGTAAGCCATAGTTTTCTATTGGAGTTCACTTGAATCAATTGACTGAGAAGACCTAAAGTATGCAGCTTGAATGAGTTACATTTTTAAGGATTTAAAGTTGTCATGAATTTATAAGCTATTGTAGTCTTTTGTTAATTAAGATGCTAGAATCAGTTTTATTGCTCTTATCATAGTGGTCATTTGTAATGTTCCCATGCTAATTTGATTTTTTAAACCATTTACAAAATAATGAGTTTGATCCATTTCAGCTTTCAAGCCATGATACATGCATACCCATACATGCATACAAGAACATCCATGCATGCATGTGCTAGTAAACAAACACATATGCATATCTGGGAAAAGGAGGCGGCCACTGGTACCAACAGTTTAGTAATTTTATCCTCAGTGCTGTAAAGATAAGCAGTAGTAGTTTGGAAGTTTGTTTCTATTTATGTTTGATTAGCAACAAATATTATATTGAGTATTTTCTATTTGCTTTTATTTTTGATTTGGTCAAGGCATTCTTCTGTTTCATTCTTGTATTATATGTTCTAGTTGGACAGCGTTTGCTTTATGATTACAGTCTCATGTGGTAGAAAAGAAACCAATGGTTTTCAAAGTGAAAGGAATTGACACTAAATCTTGCATGTTGTTATACATCCAGTTGATCCTCAACATTGGCAGCAGAGTGTTCCTCAAATTGCTGTTCTGCCGAAACCTACTACTCCGCCCAGAATCACACCACATGTTTATAATTATGTTGACCCTCCTTCAACGAGTACTAGTTTGGGCTCTGAAAAGCCATCTAATCCATCACCTTCCTCAGGATTGGCCATGGGACAGTCATCAGGCACATTTACTTATGAAGATTTAGCATTGGCAACGGATAATTTCTCTGATTCTAATCTCATTGGTCAAGGAGGTTTTGGTTATGTCCACAAGGGAGTGCTAAAAGATGGGAAAGTAGTTGCAATTAAGCAGTTAAAAGCTGGAAGTGGACAGGGTGAGCGCGAGTTTCAAGCAGAGGTTGACATCATTAGCTGTGTTCATCATAGACATCTTGTTTCACTAGTTGGATACTGCATTATTGGCGAGAAGAGGTTGCTTGTTTACGAATTTGTCCCAAACAACACGTTAGAATTTCATTTACACGGTGAGTTGTTTTTGGTGGTTAAATCCCTCTTCCACCCCACCCCACTCCACCCACCTAACTGGCTGTGAGAAAATGAACATTAGAGATTGTGCATTTTTCTTGCATGTGATGGATGGATGATAGATGGGTAAGTCATATTCTATTGGGTGAAACAAGAAGTGTTTTGTATAATCATGATACTAACTAGTTTTTGAACAGGCATAGTGGACAGAAGTATAAAATTGAGATAGCAACTTAGGTTAAGGATGTTGTATTGTGCTTATCTTATCCATGATACTTAGGTTTTAACTGGATGAAACTTAACATGCAGGAAAGAGAGAGGCCAGTTATGAACTGGTCAACCAGAATGAAAATTGCTTTTGGTGCTGCCAAAGGATTGGCATATTTGCATGAGGACTGTAAGGATACATTTACTTATCTACTTTAAGTTGTGAAGTTCAAGCACTTCCAGTTTCTAGTCTTATGGTTTATACTTTTTCCACTAAACATAAATATATAATCAGGTAAACCCAAGATCATACATCGTGATATCAAGGCAGCTAATATTCTTCTTGATGAAAGCTTTGAGGCAAGGGGTATGGTTTCAGTTTTCAAGTTGAATGCTATTTCTATAGCCACAGGATTGATTTGTCCCTTTGCTTCCCAAGGCTGAGAAAAAACCAAAATTCATATACATTTCTTAATGTTATATCAGCTCTTTCAGTGTTTCTTGAAAAAAAAAAAACCGTTGATTTAGTTTCTGTATGACAATTGAATGAGCGAATCATCCTTTAGATTGGAACAATGAATAGAAAATGTATTTGATCATTAGTGTTTCAAGATTCCTTATCTCAAAAATTGAAGAAAACTTGTTCTGAATGTATTGATATAAAGAAATTTTCTTTTTGATTTGGGTGGCCTAAGTTCTGTGATTCTTTTTCAATACAAGTATTTCACACTCTTGCATGTATGTTTTCCCAGGTTGCAGATTTTGGTCTTGCAAAGTATTCTTTAGATACTGATACTCATGTATCCACTCGAGTGATGGGAACTTTTGGGTAATATATGTATTTTTATTTATCTACTCAGCAAATTGTTGCACTAATAAATTTGTGGCTCACTCCATGCTATCTTGCAGTATAGTTTCCTTTTACCTATAATCTGTAAATATTACATGCATCCTTTCTTACAAGAATCTATACATGCAGTTATATGGCTCCAGAGTACGCCTCTAGTGGGAAGCTCACTGAGAAGTCGGATGTTTTCTCCTTTGGGGTTGTGCTTCTGGAGTTGATTACTGGACGCCGCCCCGTTGATAAGACTCAGCCATTCTTTGATGATAGCATAGTTGATTGGGTATGTATTCTTTTTATCTGTTTTAGTTCATTTAATATGTGTATATAATCTACTCAATCATTACATATTTCCCATTTTAAGTGATTTCTTAATGTTAAAAAGGCGATCTTCTATTCTTTTCAAATGTTGGAAACAAGAGGTTTAGGTCCTACCAGAGCATGGACATGCAAATGGTCAATTTTCTCTAACAAACTATACAGCCGTTCTAAGATCCTCATTTATTTAGTGCTTAACTGGCATGGGATGGATAACAGATCCTTTTTCTGAATTTTAGGCAAGGCCTTTGCTCTCACAAGCTTTGGAACATCAGAATTTTGATGCATTTGTGGATTCAAGGTTACAGAAGGACTATGATTCCGAGATGAAATGGCCCGAATGGTGGCTTGTGCTGCAGCCTGCGTGCGTCATTCAGCAAGGATTCGCCCACGGATGAGCCAGGTTCTTTGACTAACTGCTTAATATTAAGTTTTTAGTTCTTAATCAACACTTTTTTATTTTTATCAGTTAGGTAAATGTTCCATAGACTTGAATGGTCAGTTATTTTTTCAACCAGGGTAACATATCGTCTCTAGAAAAAGTTAATGGTTAGTATTTATTCTTGTTCAATAACATCTTTTAACACTAGATATATTATAACAATTGGGGATGTTTTCACTTCTTAATTATAGCATCTACATGTTCCAAATCAATGGTAGTTTATGCTACTCAAATTGTGTCTAAGTGTTGGATATGAGTATTTGTCTGACAAGAGTATGTTCAATGGTTTCTATGTTTTTCCATGTACTTGGAGGTCCTTGGAGAGTCATGTCCCCATACCCATGTCTGAAAATATATCAGACATTGGTTTTGAACAAGGGTACATAAAAAAAATTTAAAAGTCGGAGTAACAAAGTAACAAGTTTGAGAATTCATGACCATAGAATAAATGCTGGCTTGTAACCACCTTTCTGTCACGTAATGAAGGTACTTCGAGTCCTGGAAGGAAATATGCCTGTGGATAATTTGAACGAAGGAATCACTCCTGGGCACAGCAGAGTGTTCGGTTCCTTTGAAAGTTCTGATTACAGCTCAGCCCAATACAAGGAAGATATGAAGAAGTTCAGGAAGATAGCACTGGAAACCCAAGAGCTTCCTAGCAGTGAATACAGTGTAGTCATCAGTGATTATGGTGTTAACCCATCTAGCTCCAGCACTGAAGGACAACAAAGCACCCAAATTGAAACATCAAAAGGGGAGAAAGAAACCAAAGATGTAAGTGGTAGCTCGTAACAAAATCTACCACGAAATTTGGTCGGACAACAGTAAAAATTCTTTTTCCACCCAGTTTTATATTCATCATTGTATTGCCTTCTTTGCAACTAGAGGGCATCACTTCTAAAGCAAATCTGAGATTTCTGCTATCCGAAATATGGTAGCAAACAATGGAATTGGGTGGATTTTGTCAATTCCATCGATTTCAAAGTATTATTTGATTGGTTAGAGTTGTAAAAACCTCTATTGCATGTATATTTAATGTAGATCCCGGCTAGTAAGTTGAGTGTTGTATCAAACTCTATAGAGGATGTTCAATGAAATTACTCCGGTGCTTCACTATTTTGTTGTTTAGCTATGCAAATGCTCACTTTAAGTTAGTGTTCTTACGATGCAACCGAAGTAGGGCTTCTATCTGTGGAGTTTAATATGTATTGGTTGAACTTGGGAAATGGATTTTGCAATTTCTCGTATTCCACTTATAAGTATGTGTGCTTTTTGAAGGATAAAGAGATTGGACTACGGCTGGAACCATGTCCACAAGAATTCAAGTAATTATGTAATATCTAATTCTGAAAAATATGGAATAATTGAGATGTGCATAGGGAAATGTCTACTCTATGAAGTCTTACAACAAATTGGTATGTTTCCATATTCAGGTAATTGACAATTAGCTGCCAATAATAATCTTTTTTTTTTTTTGAATATACTGGTGTGATTATATGGTAGTATCTGTTCATACTATATTAACCCTTTGACAACGCACACACACCTTGTACACACAAGTGCTCGAACCCCAGACTTCTAAGATGAACAATATCCTCTTTTCATTGGAGCCACTTGTTAGGTTCTTAGCTGCCAACAATCTTTGTTTAGCTTGTTTATTATTATTCTATTGTTTTTAGTTTGTTTAGTTGTTTAATGGAGATTGATATAGATTTTCATTTATGTTAGCAAATCTCGAAAAACTCTATATAATTGAGACACTTGTATAGGTTATTAGACCAAGAATTGAGAGAATTTAATTTGTTCGAGGAACATCATTTGTAAGATTGCATTTGATTGTAAAATTATGTGTTGTGATTTTACAAGCTAAGTTCATAGGGGTGAATTTATTAGACAATGGGCAATATAAAATAAATATAAATACAATTTAAATTTAATAATAAATTGTAAATTAATAAAAATAAATAAACAAGGATTTTTTACCCAGTATTTGTATCAACAATCGCCCACCACAAGCAACACAATTTTCAGTGAACAATGCGAATTCTAACCAAGTCTACCTCTATCACTAAGTTAAATGAACGCAATTTGACAAAAACAAGAATCGATTTGAGAGAGTAAAATTGATTGTTTTTCAGTTGTGTGGAAAAATGAGTAGAGAAGCAATCTGTTTATAGTGGGAAAATAGCTGAACGTTTTAGATAAATTAACAATGTGGGATATGAGGTCAACCCTTCCCATATACCACACTTTTGAAAAGCAATGTGGGATATGAGGTTTTAAGTACCATTTTTTTCCTCAACAACCATTTTCAAGTAGCTTAATTTGAACATCAATTTCTCATTTATTACTCAACTATTTTGAGCATATTATATACCGTTTTAAAGGTCTCATGAAGTAGAATATAAATAATAAAATTTATTATTCAAATCTCCAATTTTACCCATAAATAATATGCCTCAAAGTTCCCTAGTTAACCATTATTTTCCAATAATCCCCCACATGAATGAAATTGAAAGATCAATTAAATTCAAAGACACAGAGTGGTGATAGAGTCTATGTTAGATATTTGCATAGGATAGGTAGGCATCAACCCTTAAACCTTCCATTGTAAAAGTATATTTACTTTACTGGCTGACCAGTAGTAGACACGATGTCCTTGAACCATTTTGCCTTTTGTGTAAACGATGATATATCTCACTCAGAGACCTCCCTGGCAAGGTTTTGATTCTCATGGATATGTTCATCTGGCCCGTGAACATCTCCTGGTTCTGCAAGAGTTTTAGAGAACTATGCCCTAGTAGTCTCCTTGAAGCAGCCCCACTTCACTCTCACATAGGTGACTTATGTTGTTCGGCTCATCGAAACATACAATGGTCATTAAAAACATTTGCTTAACCTTTTCCACAATTTTTTTAATCACTGTTATCATCATAGGAATGGACTTAGGGTAATAACCCTCACAGTGACCTTACAAGGTCTATGCAAGTAGATTGTCCCTTTGAATCTAGATCTTGGGATCTCTAGTCAACTAGGTTGGATTTTCCTTCACATAGCTCCTTTAAATATTCATGGGCTTCAATCCCATTCCTTTCGTTATTTTATCAACATGATCTCGGTTTAACCCTTTCGTTAGCGGATCTGCAATGTTATCTTTTGATTTTATAAAATCAATAGAGATAACCTCAGTTAAGATCAGTTATCTAATGGTATTATGTCGACGACTCATGTGTCTCGACTTACCATTATACATCACATTTTGTGCTCTACCAATTGTAGCTTGGTTATCACAATATATGCATATTGTAGGCACAGGCTTTGGCTATTCAGGAATATCTTTCAAGAAATTTCATAGCCATTCAGCCTCTTCTCCAGATTTGTCTAGAGCTACAAACTCAGATTCCATTGTGGATCTGGTTATAATCGTTCGCCTTGAGGATTTCCATGACACAGCTCTGATTGCCCCCGAACATACTCTTGTTTGGTGTAGATTTCGGCTTTTCGCAAGTATAGAGGTTAGGTTGTAAATATAGTGTGTTTACAATGAAACACTTAGGAGTATTCCGAGGATCGTACCCAAAGGAGGCGTAGGCTATAGTAAATAGAATCCTTGCAAAGAATAAAATTAATTAGTATTGATTTTAGGGTTTATAGTACGAGGGAAAATAAAAGAGTTTGTTTGAAGGCATAAACTAAAAGATAAAATAAGATAGTAAATAAAGAAAAAGCTTGAGTTGTAGAAATCTTATAAACGGCTTTGGGGATATTAGGTCGTTTCCGTTTGAGTTTCTCAATTGTTGGGTTTTGTGGATTTTCCTCTGATGTGTCGTCGGGAACACCAAATATAACCTATTCCAAAAATTAAAATAAACAACAGTAAAGGGAAGTAGGGTCTAATCCTCAGGGACTGGAGAGTCGTAAAAAGTCTTGTCTGTCGAGATCGTGGGCAAAATGTTGCCTAAGAAAAGCGGCATGATCTGGGGAACAATAAAAATAAAAGAAAACAGAATTAAAAGAAATAGAAAACATGAGTGTCGAAATAAAAATAAATAGGATAAAATAAATAAGTTGAAAGAAGAAGAGTTTTATCAATATTCAAAGATCCAGCCTCCGGTTATCTTAATTCTTCTTTGGTTCAATCATAGACTTTGGATAGTTCTTCTCGTGCCTGAATAAGCCAGTTATAGTAGAAGAGGACGCTTGCGACCACCAGCTCCGGATATATAGTTTTTAGAGGAACCTGACTCTTGCCAATCGTCTCTCAAATGGGACTGTCTTACACTAGATCACCTTTTCCCAACGACGAATGCCTCGCCATTTTGTCTCTTTGGCTCGGCAACCTCTGACGTAGTAAGTTAGCGAACCGACTATGCAACCTTCTCAAAACACACAAAGCGATCGTCTTTGCACAAGATGAAAAGATTACTTTTGTAGGGATTTTGGACGGAAGCGTCGATCTCATAATATAGAGAATTGATGAATACCAGGGTGAGAAGAATTAAGCGCGGATTTTAAGCCTCATGAACTTTGGAGGAATATTTGATAACCTTTTGCTAGAATGGTTTTTAGTTACTCATGATTTTGGGGAAGAACACAAGATAATAAAAAAAAAGTTTTTATTGAACTAGGGTTTTTGGGAGATGGAGGATTTTTTCAATGAATGGGAAATGAATAATTCAATCACTCCATCCCCTATTTATAGTACAAATAAATTCCTAGTTGAATCCAATCTAAATTCTAAACATTAATTCCCTAATTGGATCCAATTCAAACTCTAAAAGATAAATACAAAAAGATAAACATAAATTAAATACAAATTTAAATAATAAATAATATCTTAAATATTAAATCCTAATAAAATATATTTTAAAATAAAATAAAGTAAAACCAAGTATTTTTTCCTATAAACTTTCTCTTTAAGTACTCCACCTTCACACAACTTCACTTTTCATTCTAAAATAGTGCTTTTTGCCTCCAATTTGTCTTCTGTCATCACTAGAGTCCCTACAAAATAAAAAGATAATAAATAGCTCAAATTAATAGGATCATACTCTTAAAATATATATAATAAATATCCAAAAATATGTCATATTTAAGCATTATTATATTCGCCTACTTAGCCCATGCTTGCCCTCAAGTATGATTCCTAATCCACCAAATAATTTAAATTTTATCATGGAAAATAACACTCCAAAGTTCTTCAAACAATTAGGCTTAATTCTTATGAAAATAAAGAGAACCTTTAGCTTGTTGTAGGTAAAATCGAAAAAGCACCCAATTAAAGCACACAATAATTAAATCGTCTTTGAATTCTTTCATGAAAGTTAGGTAATCTACCAAACTTACCAAGTCACCTATTGTTCACCTTGTCTCCAAATTTAGTTATCTTCCTTTTAGTTTGTCGATTTTTTTTAAAGAATACATTGGACCTTTTGACGCGAAATGAAATGACACCCAAGCACTCCATCCCGGTTACTCAACCCAACATGTTCTCAATCATTTTTTTCTTTGTTTAGAATATTTTAGCCTTTTTGACGCGAAATAAAATGACAACCAAGCACTCCATCTTGGTAACTCAGTCTAACACACTCCGAATTTACTTATTTATTTCTTTTATTTCTTTTTTTACTCGATTAGCAGAGTTTTGCTTAACACGTCACCCAACCTTTTTACGCGAAGTAGGATGACAACCCAAGCACCCTACCCCGGTTACTTAGTTAGTCACGTTTTTAAGCTTGTACTCATAATCATGGAAAAGTTTTTTTTTCTTCAGATAGAGAACTTTAACTTAGGAGGACTAAGAAAAAACAAACAAGTATTAAGAATAAGTTTTGGTCAACCAACTAACAATCACGAAAAACAATTTAGCATGCATCCGAATTAAATGTTCTCTTATACTTAGACTCAATCAATTTTACCGTAAGCAAGATAGGGTTATCTTTATTAATCATAATCATGTCAGCCTAATAGAAATAAAACAATGGATGTGAAATTTAATCATAACAAAATCAAAATTAACTCAGCAAACAAGAAGCATACAGATGGGCGAAACAGTGGGCATTTCGTGGGTAAAATCATGGGATGAAAAGGGATAGGATATACTTAAAAAATAAATCAGGTAGAAAACAACAAGCATAGTAATAGTAAACCCACAACAGCACAAATAACAGATAAAAATAGCAAAAGCAATGAGAAACGTCTCCCCCTACTTAAAACGCATTGCCCTCAATGTGAAAAAATACGAAAAGAAAAGAAAAGGTTGAGAATACTCCCCGTGTCATCGTCGCTTTCGTAGTGCTGCAGTTTTTGTCACCGATTTTTTCATGAAATAAATTCCCTGAGTTTCCTAGACAAATAAAATAAATAAATAAAATAGAAAAAAATAGAAATAGAAATAAAAATAATTGGGTTGTCTTCCAACAAGCGCTTGTTTAACATCACTAGCTTGACGACTGAACTAGAGTAGGGGTCGTTCCCACTGAATTTTTTGATCATATGAGCTTGGAAATTTGGTGCTTGTACAATATAAGGTAGAAGTTTAGTGTTCATAGGGGGCAATAATTTCTTAACAGATTTGCAAGTTGGATCTAAATCATCAAACAATATTTTAGGTTCATTTTTATGGAGTGATTTGGAAGTCTCATCTTCTAAGGATTTCACTATATCAACACAGTTTACGTTCAAGACTTCACTAGGGTGACTGATGGCGTCATAAACATTGAATTTTACGATCTCCCTGTCAAACTCCATTGTAAGGGTTTCACTTCGCACGTCAATCTTAGTATTTGCGATATTAAGGAAAGGTCGCCCTAACAAGATATCGAAAGACCCAGGAATTTTATCCTCTTCCATCTTCACCATTAAAAATCTGCAGGAAAAATTAGTTCATTGACTTTCACTAACACGTCTTCAAGGACTCCTTTGGGATGCACAATGGACCTGTCCGCCAACTGGATTATAACACCTGTTTCCTTCAAAGAACCCACATTAAGTGATTCATAAAAGAAAAAGACATTACATTTATAAAAGCCCCTACATCATACATAGCTCTTTTAATTCCAAAGTGACCTATTTTGCATGGTATTGAAAACATGCCTTTATCCTTACATTTTGTTGGCATCCTACGTTGCAAAACCGCAGATACATTCTCACCAACGTTTAACTTTTCATTTCCAGTCAATTTTCGTTTGTTGGTGCAAAGTTCCTTAAGAAATTTAGCATACCGTGGAATCTGTTTAATAGCATCTAACAACGGTATATTTACCTTGACTTTTCTGAATGTTTCGAGGATCTCTTTTTCCTTATTACCTTTCTAGGTTTGCCTCAGTCGTCTAAGAAACAAAGGTTGGATTCTAGGTAATGGGGGTTTTGACCAAACCTGTTCGTCGTATTTCTGATTTTCTTGGGCAGATTCTTGGGTATGATTTTTACCAGGAATTGGTTCCAGTACTTTTCCACTTCGTAGCGTCACTACATTCACGTTTTGTCTTAGGTTAGGTTCTGTTTGTGACGACAGCCTACCTTGTGCGTTTATTTTCCCCATTTGCGTGGTTAACTCCTTAATAGATGCCTCAGTTTGCTTTTGAAAATCTGCAGTTTGCTTTTGAAAATCTATAGATTGCTGCTGAAATTCAAGAACATTGCCTGCTAATTTATTTGCCATGGCTTCTAGGGAAGTACCTGAATTTTGCGCTTGTTGTGGAAACCAGTTTTGGTATGTCTGGTTATACCGTGGAATTGCCCCATAACTCAAGTTAGGATGGTCTTGCCATCCTGGGTTGTATGTATTGGCGTAAGGGTCATATCGTCTTTGGGGTGGTCTAGGGAAGTTTCCCACAACATTAGAATGGGCCATAGTATCGTTATATAAATTAGGGTACGCATCAGTTGTGTGCTGGAATTCACCAAAAATTCTATATTGATGGGTCGACCCTATTTTTCCTACAATAAGAGAACTCATAACAGTAGTATGTTTTTCAACTTTATCTTCTAAGTAAGAATTACTTAGTTGGTGAACCCTTCGAGTAGGTTCAGGGTTGGCTCGAAATTGTTGAGTATTTGCAGCCATTATGAAAATCAAGTCCCTTGCTCGTTGAGGAGTCATATTAACCAACGCTCCTCCACTGGCGGCATCTATCATATTCATCTCCATAGGTTTCAAGCCTTCATAGAAGTATTGGAGAAGAGACAGTTCAGTTATATCATGTTGTGGACAACTTGCACACAACTTCTTGAATCTTTCCTAATAGTCGTAAAGAGACTCCACATCTTTTTGCCTAATCCTCACAATTTCTCTTCTTAATTCAGCGGCATGCGATGCTGGAAAAAGCCTATTAAGAAACAAACGAGAAAGATTAGCCCAAGTTGTAATAGACGTAGGAGGTAGATAAAATAACCATTCCCTAGCAGAATTTGCTAAAGAAAAAGGGAAAGCGCGTAATTTAATTTGATCCTCAATTACCCCCTGAGGTTTCATACTCAAACAAACCATATGGAATTCATTCAGATGTTTATGTGGGTTCTCATTTTACAGCCCTCAAAAAATTGGCAATAACTGGATTTAACTTGATTTAAGCTCAAAGTTAGTATCCACAGTAGGATATGCAATGCATAATGGTGGTTGATCATCAGGGGTCTCGGCTAATTACCGAATTGTTTGATCCATAGGTGGTGGTGACGGATCTCAATTTTTGTCAACCCTAGCAATCGACACTTCCGCCGGTAGGTAGATCAACTTCTCGGTTTTCCAATGTTGGATTAGGGTTTTCGTTTACCTTAGATTCGCCTTCGTCGCCTTCTTCTACTTTTGGAGGTGGGTTATGCTTAACTCCTACAACTTCTGATTGCCTTTTTCGTAACTTTGTTTCCTTGTGATTAGCTTTTGCAGTCTTTTCAATCTCAGGATCGTACGAATGTGCAAGATTTCCTGGAACAGATCTAGTCATAAGTAGAAAAACAAGATTAGTATGTTACCAGTCCCCAACAATGGCGCCAAAATTTGATATGTCGTCAGGAACACCAAATATAACCTATTTCGAAAATTAAAGTAAATAACAGTAAAGGGAAGTAGGGTCTAATCCTCAAGGTCTCGAGTGTTGTAAAAAGTCTTGTCTGTCGAGATCGTGGGCAAAATCTTGCCCAAGAAAAGCGGCGTGATCTGGGGAACAATAAAAATAAAAGAAACAGAATTAAAAGAAATAGAAAATAGGAGTGTCGAAATAAAAATAAATAGCATAAAATAAATAAGTCGAAAGAAGAAGAGAGTTTTATCAATATTCAAAGATCCGACCTCCGGTTATCTTGGTTCTTCTTTGGTTCAATCATAACCTTTGGATGGTTCTTCTTGTGCCCGAATAAGCCAGTTATAGTGGAAGAGGACTCCTACAACCACTAGCTTCGGATATAGTTTTAGAGGAACCTGACTCTAGCCAACTGTCTCTCAAATGGGACCGTCTTAGACTAGGATCACCTTTTCCTAATGACGAATGCCTCGCCGTTTTGTCTCTTTGGCTCGGTAACCTCTGACGTAGTAAGTTAGCGAACCGACTATGCAACCTTCTTAAAACATACAAAGCGACTGTCTTTGCACAAGATGAAAAGATTACTTTTGTAGGGATTTTGGATGGAAGCGTAGAGAGAATTGATGAATACCCGGGTGAGAAGAATTAAACGATGATGATTCTAAACCTCATGAACTTTGAAGGAATATTTGATAACCTTCGGCTAGAAGGATTTTTAGTTACTCATGATTTTGGGAAAGAACACAAGATAATAGAAATATAACTTTTTATTGAACTAGGATTTTTGGGAGATGGAGGATTTTTTCAATGAATGAGGAATGACTAATTCAATCAATCCATCCGCTATTTATAGTACAAATAAATTCCTAGTTGAATCCAATATAAATTCTAAACATTAATTCCCTAATTGGATCCATTTCAAACTCTAAAAGATAATTCAAAAAGATAAACATAAATAAAATACAAATTTAAATAATAAATAATATCTTAAATATTAAATCCTAATAAAAATATATTTTAAAATAAAATAAAGTAAAACCAAGTATTTTTTTCCTATAAACTCTCTCTTTAAGTACTCCACCTTCACACAACTTCACTTTTCATTCTAAAATCGTGCTTCTTGCCTCAAATTTGTCTTCTATCATCACTAAAATCCCTACAAAATAAAAAGATAATAAATAACCCAAATTAATAGGATCATACTCTTAAAATATATATAATTAATATCCAAAAGTGTGTCATATTTAAGCATTATCATCCTCCAATCAACTAGTCACTACCCTAGTTGGATCTCTTGATTTTCTGTCGGCATGACAAGTCGTTAGAGATTACTTATCGCTAGATGTCACAATCTAAACTGGTTTGGGGAAAAGATGTTCACTGATGGGGTAATACCAATTTTGGGTTCATTCTTACCTAGATGACTTTCTAGGATTATTAGATCTAGTGTTTGTTTGATGCTCTTCCTTTCCCAACAGGTGATCCGAAAGGTAAAATCCTTGTAAAACAACAATTAATTATTCATACATCCACTCCTTAATTCCCTAAAATGGAATTAGTTTCTCATGGTTACTTTATTCATCAATAATACAATATATGAAAACATATAAATGCAAAAGAGAATGAACAATAAACTAGAATTGTATTAAGCGATTTGTTGGGAAAAACTCCTCGATCGTTTACGCAAGTTTCTACAACTTTATTTCAAAAACTGAAAATAAATAAAACTGAAAACTAAGATCTAAGCAATGATGTCGAAACCCTAGTGCTAAAGGTCCTATTTATAGCTTTAGATGGTCGTTTTTCCTCAACCCTAGGTCAACTGCTATTCCTCATGTTTAAGTTGCATTGTGGAGACGAAAAACACCCCTCGCAGGATGCAAAGTTGGAGTTTGAGGCTGATTTTGCGACACACCAGGACCTGTGTCGCGACGCAGCAAGCAGTCTTGGAATTCTTGCTGCTAATCCCTTTGTTGCGACATAGGGCTATCTATGTTGTGACGAAGTGGTCAGTATCATCATGGCTTGCTGCTATTAGTCTCCTATGCATTCACAAAGTACGTTAGTTCGTCTTTAGGCCTCGTTTGGCCTTAAAAGCAATAATACCTCCTTTTTAGCTCAATTTATTTGAGAACAAAACTATAAAATTTTACAAAACATAAAGAAAATTACTCGATTTCAAGCTCATCAAATGTGAAAATAAGTTCAATTTGTTATTACGAAACCGACAGATCAAACTCCCTCACACTTAAGTCTTTGCTTGTCCTCAAGCAAACAAGAAAACAAAGCAAATAATAAGGAAAAGAAAAAGATGAGTGAACTTGAAACTGTATACAAAGATAGGCTTGCAACATTTATTCTAGGTTTCATGTATCGTTTGATAATATTAACATGATGATGGAGAAATTTCACTATTTCAACATAGATACAATTCAAGTTCAGTAGGTTACAAAATATGTAAATATCAAAGTTCTATAAATATGACTCCATCAATGCCTAACACAAGTACTTTGATTAACCTAGTACAATACAAACAATTATAATGAGATTATGCAATGTCTATATCCATCTATGCATAAAGTCGGTCAGGTCACATAGGGCTTTTCGACTTATAATGTGTTGAGGCTTAAGACATGTATGGTTTTCAAAGAACAGTTAAGCACACAAAAGGTTACATAGCACGAAAACAGTTTGACACATTGTATTGTTCCTATTCTCCCCCTTTGCATCCCACTCCATCTTACCTTCTTATTTTTCCTTCTCTTACCTTCCTTATTTCTCCATTTAGGAAATCAATCCAAAGTACTCCTTCTAGCTAGCCTATGAGTATACAATTTGCTTTTTCGAGTAAGCTTTCTCTTTTTCTATCATTGACTTTGTTGATTTTTGTCACTCTTCACATTTTTCTTACTCTTTTCTTTTGTGTTTGTAGTCATTTTCTTTTTGTTCTTTTCACTTGTTTTTTCTCTTCTTTGGCTAAATCTAAAATTCATACTTCGTCATGACTTTCCTCTTTTATTTTACAACCTCCACCGTAATGTGTCTACTTACCCTCAATACATATGACCATACATCCATTTTTATGCAAAATAGGACCAAAGAAAAGGATATACAAAAATCATAATTTGAAGCTTAGGAGGTTTGTAGTGTGGCTCATTAAAATGGTGTTATAAGGATAAAAAATAGGTAATAATTGATAATTAGAATAGGGTTTGGCTTTTTTAGCTCTAGTTGTGTCAAACAATGCCTTAGGTCATCCTAAACAACTCAATATGCACAAATGTCAATTTAATTACCTAATCTCAAGATTATCGTCTATTTTATATACTAGCATGCTCGTTTCCTCATATTATTCATATCATTTAGTATCAATAAAACTTTTTCTTATCTATACCTAGTGTAACCTATAGAACTTCAAAAATCTCATGCTAAAAAAATGTAAAATTTCTTCAACATCATGCCAAGTTTATCAAGAAGACACAATCAACCTATTATACATGCTCCTAAACAATCACTTGTATTTCTACAAGCTCAAGCACACATCAAAAAGTCAAAATATAATAATTATATTCCGAAATTCCTATGTTAACCCCCACACATTAGAAAACACATTGTCCTCAATGTGTACCCCTACAAGCATCAAGGAAAGAAGTTACCTGATTGATCGTGAAGACCCTTTTTCTCTTATGGTGGTTGTCCTTCTTCCTTTGGCGTGAATGCTCGTAATTGTTGTGTCTCCAAAATGTGAGGTTCTTACAAAAAGAATTAAAGCTACAAAACTAATTCCTAATCTTATTCCTACAAATTATATAAGTTTCTAAAAAAAATTATCCAAAAATTACAAGTCTTAAAATAAATCAAAGTCTTTTTAAAAAATAAAGTTTAATCATCCTCCTCCTCGGGTTGAGGATCCATTGGAGCCTTGCCCTTGCTGTGTATTTTTGTTGGGAGCTTCCACCTTCTTGTCGTGTTAGGTTTCGAATCACCGGTCCTTTGGGAGTTGAGTAATGAGGCTAAAACATTGCCTCATACTCGTCATTAGTGTTAGGCTCACTTTGCTCCTTATTGGCTTCTCCCAACTCAGGTTCATCCTCCTTTTCTTCTCCCTCAAACATGTTTGGAGGGTAGTTTGGAGTTGGTAGCCCATGTATCCTCACAAACTCTGTCTGTAACACCCAAAACCTGAAACTATCGCCGGCTAGGGTCTCAGTGTCACACAAATCATCTATCACTGAACTTCTTTTAAAATCATGTCATCCGTTCTTACATTATTAAAGAAATACACCCAACACGTCATAAGTTACCATTTATCTATAAATACAATTCAATAAGGGTAAAAAGGTCATTTCCTAGATTTTTCGAGACTTCTACCGATACCTGTTGGACATGTATCGGTAGTAGTCAAGTTAGTAAGCAATTTGGAAACAGTGCAGACTTCTATCGATACTTGTGATAGTTCTACCGATACAAGTGTAACATCTACCGAAACTAGTTATGCTTCTACCGATACTAAAAACTCCAGAGAGCTAAGAAGTCCTACCCTGTATCTTTTACAGATATAAGTATTCTAACTACCGATACAAACATGCATAGAACTACCAAAACTTAAAATGCAACTACCGATACAACCCAAGTCAGTAAACAACTTCGCTCCTACCTTGTACTTGTACGGATACATGCAAGAGTTCTACCTTAACAAATATGCAGAATTCTCAAGTTTATACAAGTTAATCTATAAAACTTCATTCATAGACATAAGGTGCAATGAATAACACCTTTGTGTTTAAATACAACACTTAGCATACCATTTAAGTACTAGATTTCACATACAACATCGATCAAACATTCAAAATTCATCATTTAACCAAGATTCTACAAGTATCATAGTCTCAAATAAACATATACAAAATATAACATCATCCTAGTACATGCCATATAACAAGTAATGTAAGAAATACCGAACCCGCTATTGGATTGGAGTGTGATGTCTTCGAGGTAATCCAATCTTCAACCAGCCAAAATGAAATCTACAAAATAACCATAATACATAGGTAAGCTTTCTAGCTTAGTAAGTTTGTACACAGTGAATCATAAATCAACATTAAGCATTGTAACAATAATTAACATCAGAATGCAGAATTTCCTCTTCAATCAATCTTACGCTTTAACGAGTCATAAGTCTTCTTTAATCATATTCTCATTCTCATCCCGAGACATGAGTTCCTTTAATCATATTCTCATTCTTATCTCGAGACATGAATCTTCCTTTTTACATCAAATGTTTCAAGTACATCCACATCAAGTAATAATTAGCAGTTCAAATAGGAAATCTAACAAACGAATTTATTGGATGAAATTGTAGTTCAAGTAAAACTTTAGGGACTACTCAATAATTTCCCCCTTTTTGCAATCTGTGACCTGATCTTGATCTATCACAAAATAAATAAATTTTCCCATTAAATCATATAACTTAATCAATTTACACATATAAGTCCTTTTTCGAAAATATTACGAAATTACCCTTAACTTTGCATTTTTATTCAATTTAGTACTTAGAGCCAAAACATGTAAAATAACCATTTCTAAATTTACCCATTGCCAATCGAATATTCTAAGGCAAAAATATCAACTCATTCATACATTTATTTCACATCAAAGCATGTACTTTTACCATTTTTACAATCTAGTCCTTAAACCCTAAATCTATCAAAAATCACTTTACAAAAAGATTTAACCCAAGCATCAAACTTTCGAATATATTAAAAGCTTTCAAGAACAAGCATTTTAAACAATGGCAAGTTTCATAACATTTAACAAATTCATAAATTAGTCCTTGCATAAGCTAGATCAGGTTAATACGAACTCGAAAACATAAAAATTACTAAAAATGATCAAGGTTTACTTACCTAAATCAAAGCTCAAAGATTGGAAATGAAAAGCCCTAAGTTTTCCTCCTTTAGCCGTGTGAAGAAGAAGAAAGTAAGAAAATATGATGAAATTATTAATTTCTTTCTTTTAATTTCATATGTATAGTAACGACATTTTTGTAATTTTTGTAACTTTCATCATTAAGTTTCTTTTAATCACCTTTAACCTTAATTAATCATTCCTTATACTCTTAAATACCATGATATTCCACTAACTTAGCCTTTATTGGCTAATTTACTTATTTAGTCTTTCTAATAAAAAAATTCTACTTTTGCACCTTTTACAATTTAATCCTTTTCACTTAATTAACTGTTTAATCGATAGAATTTTATAACCAAAATTTAATACGATACCAATAACACCATAAATATTAAAATAAATAAATTTACGACTCGACTCATCGGATTTATGATTCTGAAATCACTATTTTCAACACCACTGAAAATCGAGCTTTTACAACTCTCCCCTTAGGGAAATTTCGTCTCGAAATTTCTTACCAGTGAATAGGTTAGGGTATTGTGATCTCATTCAAACTTTTTTCTCCCATGTAGCTTCTTCAAGCATGCGTCGGTTCCATAATACCTTTACCAATACTACCCTTTTGTTTCGCAACTCTTTTACCTTGCGAGCTAGAATCTTAACTGGTTCTTCTGAATACGACAAATCTGGTTGTATTTCAACCTCACAAGGTGTAATCACATGGGAAGGATCCAATCTATACTGTCTCAGCATCGAAACGTGAAATACATTATGAATCTTTTTTAGTTCCGGTGGTAAGGCCAGCTTATATGCTATAGGGCCAACCCGTTCAATGATCTCATATGGCCCGATAAATCGTGGACTCAGTTTCCCTTTTCTGCCAAACCTTAGCACTTTCTTCCAAGGTGAAACTCTCAAGAAGACCCGATTTCCCACTGCAAATTCTATATCTTTCCTTTTAAGATCTGCGCATGATTTTTGCCGGTCTGATGCTACTTTCAAACAGTCACGAATCACCCGTACTTTGTCTTCTGTCTCATGAATCAAGTTAGTTCCAACCAACTTAGGCTAGCTCAACTCTGACCAATACAACGGTGTTTTGCATTTCCTACTGTATAATGCTTTAAACGGTGCCATTTTAATATTAGACTGGTAGCTGTTATTATATGCAAACTCTACCAGCGACAGATATTTTTCCCAGCTTCCCTCAAACTCAAGTACACAATATCGTAGCATATCTTCAAGAATCTGTATCACTCACTCTGATTGACCATCTGTTTGCGGATGATATGTAGTGTTGAAATTTAGCTTGGTTCCTAGGGCTTCATGCAACTTACCCAAGAACCTCGAGGTAAATCGTGGATCCTTATTAGAAATAATAACTTCCGGTACTCTGTGGAGTCGTACGATCTCGGATACATATAACTCAGCTGGTCTCTTAAGTGGATAATCTACCTGGATGGGGATAAAGTGAGCTGACTTCGTCAATTTGTCTACAATTACCCAGATCGAATCTTTCTTTCTCGTTGTTACCAGAAGTCTTGTGATAAAATCCATTGTGACTTGTTCCCATTTCCATTCCGGAATGGTAGTAGATTGCAGTAATCCAGACGGTACCTGATGCTCAGCTTTTACTTGTTGAAACATGATAGCATTAGAAATGACACTTATTTTCTCCCTAAATTTGTGTATAAATTGTCCCTTTTGTATCATATTTAGCATGCATGTTAGACATTTCATACTTAATATTTACATTTTCTAACTCAGTGTTTTGTGGCTTGAATTCTCGTCATTTTTTCTCTTTTTTGTTACTAATGTCGTTGTATACAGCATGAGTTTTGCGTCTGAAATTGTCAGCGCAGAAATCTACCTCTGAAGATCAGTGCTAAGAAACGTCCAAAAATACAGCCACAAATTTAACATGAAATTACGGCCAAAGATGTCACCGCATGAAGACCTTCACCTCATACAAGTGAATTCACATTATAAACATACCTGGAAGCACCAGCGTAGGAGAACGCTAAGTTGTAGCCACAAGTAAAAGATCATAGGTTGCGCCCAAAGATGCGGTAAAAACCTGTAGATGCCTAATGAACATATCAGATCTGCGTGAGTGCACAGCTAGAAATAACCAATTTGTACAGCTGCCAAAATGGTTAGATCTGAGAAGAAAGGAGAGCTGCAAATTTCGAGAGCTTATAAATAGGAGGGAAAAGAAGAAGATGATCATCAAGTAGTGAAGAATTAAATTCTGAAAATTTTCTTAAATCTCTAAATGAGCTGCCATGAAAGCTTGAGACTCAGAGGAAGGTGATCTGACGAAGCAAAGGAGCAAGACTTCTGACGAGAAGTGCCTATTTGCAGTGCTAGAGGAGTTGTAACAGAATAGTTCTAAGAAACTAGGAATAGGATGCTTCGACTTTTTTCTTTGATACCTTTTAATTGTTGATGAATACTATTGATTATCAATTGAGTATGGAAGTACCATTTGGAGTTAGATCTAATTTGATTTTTACTCTATCCTCTTTATCTATTTATCTTTAGATTTAATCATTTTGACCACGGAAGTGCGATTACAGTCACAATCACTGGAGGTGCGGTGCGGTGACAAGTTAAATCAACAAGCAAGATAACGGAAGTTGCTTAAGGCTAAGAAGGAATTCTGACCACTTGTTCTTAAATGCAAGGCATTACTAGCACCGGAAGGTGAGGTAGTTACTCACATTTGGGTCTTTGTTAAAATTCATCTATTTGTTTCCTTACAGCCACATTTAGCATTGCGACTTGTGAAATCAGTGATCCTCTCTACTTCTTTACTCTTGATCATTTATTTTAAGTTCTGAATTTACCTTTACAAACAACCCAACAACATTCATTTTATCTTATATGCTTATATTTCTGTAATTTATTTCATATTTGCGTTTACAAATTAACTCTTTTACCTGTGCAGATCTTACTCAGTTGTGCTGGCATTTTTAGTAACAATTCTTTTAATTTCAACTTTAGTTGCTTCGACAATTAAATATCAAGAACTCTATTCTCGTGGGATCGATATCCGATAGAGCAAATCTATCAACTATACTTGCATCGATGAGTGTTCGCTTGCACCTAAATGTTGTGACGTTTATAGGCCGATCAAATTTTGGCGCCGTTGCCGAGGATGGTGTTTGTTTAATGTTCATTTTTGTAGTTGCTATTATTCTTTCTTACTTAACTTTTTATTTTTACTAATCTGTTTAACTTTCTTTTGATTTTCTCTCTAGTTCTTTAGAGTTGCATGTTCACAAGGAGAAATCCTAAGGATATTGTGAGCTTTGATCCAGAACTCGAACGGACTATTCGAAGGAGGAAGCAAGAGAAAAAGAAAATGGCTGGAAATAACAATGATTTACCACCATTGCTGCCATAAGTTGTAGTTCCTCTAATACAGCCATAAAAAGTTAATAATATGCCATCACCGCTGCCACAAGTGGAGCAAATCCAAGACAGGACAATAAAAGATTTTGTTGTTCCTATGCTTGATGATATCATTGGAATGAGCCATACCTATTCAAGGTATACGCTGACAACATTATCCGTCGTTGTGTTCTTGAGGAAGAGATGTCTTCTATCCTGAGGCATTACCATGATTCTCCTTATGGAGGCCATTTTGGTGGTGCTAGGGTTGCTGCAAAGGTCCTACAATCAGGATTCTACTAGCCCACATTGCTTCGAGATGCCTATAATTTTGCGCAGCAATGTGCAAATGTCAATGCACAAGTTCTATATCTCGATGCAATGAGATGCTCCAACAAGCTATCATGGAGGTGGAGTTATTTGATGTTTGGGGTATAGACTTTATGAGACCATTTCCAAACTCTTTTGAGAATGTGTATATTTAGTTGCTGTTGACTACATCTCCAAGTGGATCGAGACAATTACGGTTTCAAAAGACGATTCTCGGACGGTGTTAAGGTTCTTCCATACATACATCTTTACAAGATTTGGAACACCTCGAGCATTAATAAGTGACCAAGACACTCATTTTCATAACGAGCAAGTGGCGACAGCTTTAAAGCGCTACAGTGTAAAGCATCATATGGAAACAACGTATCATCTGCAAACGAATGACCAAGCGGAGGTTTCCAATCGACAAATTAAAAGCATTCTTAAAATGGTCTTTGGGGTTACATGATGCGTTGTGGGCGCTTCGCACTGTATATAAAACTCCGCTAGGAATGTCACCGTATCAGTTGATATTTGGTAAATCTTGCCACCTGCCAGTTGAGCTTGAACATAAAGCCATGTGGGCAATTATACAAGTGAACATGGATTATGATGCTGCTGGACAGAAATGATTGTTGGACATTTCTGAGCTGAAAGAAGTTCGATACAATGCATATGAAAATGCAGCCATATACAATGAGAAGACTAAGAGATGGCACGAAAATATCATCTTGCAACGACAATTTAACCTTGGTCAGTTGGTACTTCTATTTAACTCACGTTTGAAATTACATCTAGGCAAATTGCACTCGAGATGGTCAGGCCCTTTCAAAGTTGTCGAAGCATTCCAGCATGGTGCGGTGACAATTGAAGATATGAATGACGATCACTAGTTTAAAGTAAATAGCCAACGATTGAAACACTACTTAAGCCCAGATGTTAAAGAACAAAACGAGACCATTAATCTGGTCACAATTATTTAATGTCATTGTAATTTTTACTTTTACTTTTTGCTTTTTATTTTCATTAGTTTCCTTTTTAGTTTTATGTAGGAATAAAAAAATCTCCTTTTTGTTGACGCATCTAATAGCATGACATGTCGACGTACTCTGTGATGACTCAGCAAAGCGTTTCAGCCAAGAATCACGCCGATTGATCTCCAATCATCCCCAACCATTGGATCAACCCAAAAAGTACAATCTGTAATCCTGGCATTTATTGGCTGTAGACGCAATGTTTTCCCACGCCAATTGCAATAATCACGTCTCCTCCCCTTTAGAGTTTATAAAAATCCTTCTTCTGCTGACTCTCTTCTTCTACTCACAACCTCCATTGCTGCTATAATCATTTCTTTATTGCTCTTATAATTTTTCTGCCAGTTACTCTTAATCTATTTCTTTAACTATTATGGCCAGAATGCAAGGAGCGAAAACCCCTTCAAAATCCCCTACTAAATCAACAGCTACCGTGGTTCGTCACACCGAATACCCACCACAGAAAGAACCTGCTCTGTTCCTTTAAAAGGTGGTAAGGGATAGATATCATGAAGTGATGCTCAAGCGAAACTATCACCCTAAACAGGGGTTCTAGTTGTCCCTACAACGACCGTTAGAGAACAAGTTGCAAAGACAATCTCTCGCCTGGGTTGGGAGTCTTTTTGTGACCATTTGATCGGTTATTCTCCCACTATGGTAAAAGAGTTCTACGTTAACCTAGTGGGTTCTGAACGGGAGTTTGTTTTTGTACGCGAAGGTTTGGTGCCTTGGAGCGCCACCCATATCAATGAGCTCTTCCACATCGCTGAGAAGGAAGATACCTATACTGCATTTTTGGAGGCTCTAATTGATGAAGTTGCTGACTTGGTGCTGCGAGACTTATGCGTCGAGGGCGTAGTGTGAACTGGCAACGGTCCTCATAACTACACTATGCACTAATGTTATCTCACCACTCAAAGCAAGGTGTGGTTCCACTTTGTTAACTGCCATATTCTGCCATCAACTCATAGCACCACTGTACATTAGATCGCATGTACCTCTTGCATTCCATTCTGAAGGGACGTCACATTGATGTCGGCACAATTCTCCATGATGAAATCACTGAAGCTACAAACAAGCAGATAGGTATCTTACCTTTCCCTTCTTTAATAATGCTGCTCCGCAAACAAAGGGGTATTGTGCCTCGTGATGGTGAGGAGGTGTTGGAGAACAAGGGGCCCATAAATGACATCTCGGTGGAGCGTATGACAAGGGAGCAAGAAACCCCTTTGTTGAAAGAGATGCCCAAGAAGAAAGAGATAGAAAAAGGAAAGAAAAAGGAGAAGCAAGAAAATGCACCCACACACCCTTAAATGGGGAAGAAGCCGACTAAGATAGAACAACTCGTTGACTGCATGGATATACACTAAATGAGACTTGTCAACATATTAGAAGAGATGGACTAAAGGTAAAACCTCTTCTATGCTTATACTCGGGTATGAAACAAAGCCATTGTCGCCATATTGAGGACTCTAAGCCCAAACCCCATACCAAGGTTGCCTATTTTCCCCTCTATTGTTAAGGAAGCCCCATCATCCTCTGAGCAACCTACTCTTGAAGGTAGACCTCAGCCTATCCCATCCCCAACTAGAATTCATATCTCCGATGATGAGGAGCACGAGGGACATTCTAAGGACATAAAAGACTGCTTCAGAACCACAACCAATCTGTTCGAGGATAAGTTTTCAAACAGCCTTGGGACCAACGTGACGGAAAGAGAAGCTGTTGCTATGGATATGCGCACACCAGTCGTATCTATGGGTCTAGAAGTAGGAGAAGGAGAGTAAAAAGATGAGGAAGGCATAGCCAAGAAGACGGAACTTGAGGAGAAGAAGGAAACTATAGAAGAGAAGGAAGAAGAGGAGAAGAGTGAAGAGAAGAAAGATGCCTCGACAAATTTCGAGGAAGAATTTATTGACGCACCTACCAATGTAGGGGCATCTGTTGAACACTCAGCGGCACCTGGAGCTAGCCAGGCCGAGGCAGTCACCAGCAGCCCTGAGGATTCTAATCCTCTAGCCATTGTGCCCTATGTGGCACCACTTGCTGAAGTCCACCCATCTGATGTGACTGTCGATGAAGCCTCCACTCAATCGGCTATAGAGGAGCAATTCGCTGCCCCGGTTGACTCCAAGGACAATAAAAGAAAGAGGAAGGACAAAAAGAAAAAGAAGCACAAAGGGGAGCGCCCAAAGAAGAGGAAGAAAGCCAATGCAGCCACTTCATCGGCTGCTAAACAATGAGTTAATTTACTTTTCTATAGATAGTTGCATGCATATCATTTTATTGTCATTGCATTTTAGTTTTCGTTGCATTTTCATTTTTAGTTCGTTTGCATTATAGTTGCATTTCCATTCTTATTTGTATAATATTGCTAGTGCATTAAGGACAATGCAGACATTAAGTTTAAGGGGAATTTATGTGAAATGGAAATGCATTGCACCCACATATTTGAAAATTTACTTGTTTCTTTAGTTCAATGAAAGTATGCACAATTTTAACAAAAATGTAACCACAATTCTTTTATTTTATGCTTAAATCTTAAATTGTTTGGGTTGTTAATGTGTGAATTGGAGGAATGTGAATGAATATTGAGTCCTATTTTTTGGATGAATGATTGGAATTGCATCAGTAATGAATGTGTAGAATCAATCTTTGAGTCTTGAGATAACTTACCAATTGCAGCAATATTTACTAATAAAAAGACACTCCAATGTGAGTGCATTGTGATTTATCAAGAGAGAACATTCCGCTGCATGTATTAGAAAAATCATCTAGCCAAAGACTGTCACTGCAAGAATGTGTGTTGGCGCAATTACATACTTCTTGAGGGTTTGTTGCACTCCATCGTTACTGCTCAGGAACAAATGTAGAGTAATGCAATGACATCACTCAGTCACATAAAAAAAAAATATATATATATATATGCTATAAAGGTTGTATTGGTTAAGAGAAGTTAAGATTCAAAGCATGATGCTAACATTAGTGAAGTTTCAGTCTTAATTTTTCATACTTATAAATTGTCGGCACATTATTCTATCATATGAATACAATTTGTACATTAAGATTCCACAGAATTTAAGTTGCTAGAATAAAAATTACAGTGACATATTTTTGTTGAAACTCTGCTAACTTTGGTTTACTTGAGGACAAGTAAAAACTCAAGTTTTGGGGTGTGATAGCATTAGAAATGACACTTATTTTCTCCCTAAATTTGTGAATTAATTGTCCCTTTTGTATCATATTTAACATGCATGTCAGGCATTTCATACTTAATATTTACATTTTCTAACTCAGTGTTTTGTGGTTTAAATTCTCGTCATTTTATCTCTTTTGTGTTACTAATGTCGCTGTATACAACATGAGTTTTGCGTCTGAAATTGTCAGCGTAGAAATCTACCTCTAAAGATCAGTGCTAAGAAACGTCCAAAAATGCAGCCACAAATTTAACATGGAATTGTGGCCAAAGATGTCACCGCATGAAGACCTTCACCTCGTACAAATGAATTCACGTTACAAACATACCTGGAAGCACTAGCGTAAGAGAATGCTAAGTTGTCGCCGCAAGTAAAGATCATAGATTGCGCCCAAAGATGCGACGACAACCTGCAGATGCCTGATGAACACATCAGATCTGCTTGAGTGCACAGTTGGAAATAATCAATTTGTACAGTTGCCAAAATGGTTAGATCTGAGAAGAGAGGAGAGCTGCAAATTTTGAGAGCTTATAAATAGGAGGGAAGAGAAGAAGATGATCATCAAGTGGTGAAGAATTAATGAAAAATTCTCAAATCTCTAAATGAGCTGTCATGGAAGCTTGAGACTTGGAGGAAGGTGATCTGACGAAGCAAAGGAGCAAGACTTCTGACGAGAAGTGTCTATCTGCGGCGCAAGAGGAGCTATCACGGAATAGTTTTAGTAAACTAGAAATAGGATGCTTCGACTTTTTGCTTTGATACCTCTTAATTTTTGATGAATATTGTTGATTATCAATTGAGTATGGAAGTATCATTTAAAGTTAGATCTAATTTGATTTTTAATCTATTCTCTTTATCTGTTTATCCTTGGATTTAATCGTTTTGACCACGAAAGTGCGATTGCAGTCACAGTCACTAGAAGGTACGGTGACAAGTTAAATCAACAAGCAAGGCAACGGAAGTTGCTTGAGGCTAAGAAGGAATTCTAGCCACTTGTTCTTAAGTGCAAGGCATTACCAGCACCGGAAGGTGTGGTAGTTACTCACATTTGGGTTTTTGTTAAAAAATGAAGTGAAGTGATAGTAGTAAGATTTCATTGAAGTATAATTGCGGTGACAATTCATCTATTTGTTACCTTGCAGCCACATTTAGCATTACGACTTGTGAAATCAGTGATCCTCTCGAGTTCTTACACTTGATCATTTATTTTAAGTTCTGAATTTACCTTTACAAATATCCCAACAACTATTCATTTTATCTTAGTTTGCTCTAATAATTTATTTCATATTTGCGTTAACAAATTAACTCTTTTAGCTGTGCAGATCTTACTCAGTTGCGCTGGCATTTTTAGTAACAATTCTTCTAATTTTAACTTTAGTTACTTCGACAATTAAACATCAAGAATTCTATCCTCATGGGATCGATATCGATAGAGCAAACCTATTAACTATACTTGCATCGACGAGTGTCTGCTTGCACTTAAATGCTATGACGTTTACAGGCCGATCAAAACACCAGACATCTAGTCACAAACTCAAAGATTTCTCGTTTCATACCTGGCCACCAATACATCTTCTTTAGGTTGTTACACATTTTCACATTGCCCGGATTAATGGAGTAAGTGCTACTATGAGCCTCTGACAAAATATCCAGCCTTATATCGGAATTATTAGGAACGCATACTCTTTCTCGGAAATACAACATACCATCCTTATCAACTGTAAATCCAGTAGTGACGTCACTCTGCATCTGTTCTCTTTTAACTGTGAGCTTGGGATCTTTTCTTTACAACTCTCGAATCCATTATAGGAATAGTGGTTTCATCATAAGTTCAGCTATGACAGCACCATCACTCTCCAGTGATAAATGAGCATTCATGGCTCTCAACGCTAACAATGACTTTCGGCTTAGGGTATCAGCAACAACATTAGCCTTTCTTGGGTGATAATCAATCACAAGGTCATAATCTTTTAACTAATATTAAGCAATATTACGTGGTTGGATCGTAATATGAAAGCCCATCTTATATTAGTAGACGAACCTAAACATGTCCTTAGTTTAATAAAAAATTAACGAACCGATTGAAAGACTAATATGTCATCTATCAAGTCCAATTGGAGAGATGCATTGTCTGGGAATTGGAGCGGATGACTCCCAAAAGATAGAGACATAGATGTGATTGAGTGGACTAACAATACACCAGGCAAGACCCAAGTAGAATAGATCCTGAATCTGTTTATGGATTCATTCGCTCGTCACGTTCATAGTGTGGCATACTTAAATCCTGAATGGATGGTGGATTATGTATGTGTGACTCGTACACTTTGATGTAAGTAAAAGTTTAAGTTCGAATAGATAAGGAATCGAAAGCTAGTGCGTTGGGTGTACGACTTTTGTAGTACATAGCGTCATTCACAAAAGTAGAATTTATGACCTGAGACATGAGTAAATGATATCCTCTCATTGGCATTACATGGTTGATGAAAAGTAAACATGGCCATGAGTCTTTCATCTTTGTGATGAATATATTAATTTCTATTCGATAGTAATTGATTTTTCATGAAGGAAGATGTAATGGTTACCATGAAATAAAATAGTATCATATTAGGAGAACAAATATTATCCTAAAGAGATCAAAGATATCCTATAAGGGTAACACACTTATGACAATGTCTTTGGACGGGCACTGAGTAGTTGCTTTCATAATGGTATGTCGTTAGGGAGAGTTCAATTACGATACTATAGTGGAATGACTTCGTGACTAAATGAGTTTATAATTAATAGGCGAAAAGCCGAAACTTAATCATAAATCATTTGAGCCCTAATTACATATGTCCAATCGATCCTTTCACTAGCTCATTGAAACCATAAATGAATTGTGTGTTTGAATGATGTTTGTCCAGAACCATTGCCTTATTTCAATTTGATAAAGACGCCCTCAGAATTGCTAGTCGAGTACAAACATCCCCTCACAAGAGCTCCAAACCTGTCCAATTTCGACTTCACAGAAAGCCTCATGAATCCAACGTGCCTCAAACTTAAATGATTTATTAGCGTAACTTCTAGAAACAACGAATAATGTACTAAAGAGAGTAAGAACATTTGGACAATGATCCGAAATTGAGTGAGGGGCATAAAGAAACTTGTAATTAGAGAAACGTTCCCTCCAACTTGGATTAATAACATATCGATCCAATCATTCCCAAATATTCGTTCCTAGAAGCCAACCTTTCTCCCACGTGAACCATGGACCAAAATAGCCTAAATCAAACAAATTACAATAAGATAAAACAGAGCGAAACTCCTTCATCTAACAATCTTGTCGCACTCAGCCACTATTTTTCTCAAAAGGTAAGACAATCTCTTTCAAATCCAATACAACAAGACATGGTAAAGACTGATCAAAACCCAATTGCTGAATTAGATCACGAATCTCCCCGAGCACGTTCATCAGGAGCACAATAAAATCCTATAAACCACCAATCGGAATCACCCAAATTATCCTTAATAACCACATCAACATGAGAGCCCGAAAAGCTTCGTAATTGAACATTACAATCTTGCATCCAACCCATCGACAATTCACCCCGAGAACCCAAAGAAGGAACATTGACACTAGAAAGAAAGTCTAACTACGTCAAAATTTCTCCATTCATCTACCATTAACCTTCATTTCAATAAGAAAAATCAGCTTGGGTAATATTTCTTTAGTGTATGCTGAACCTGTCGAATGTTCCGCAGATTTCCCAGTCCACAAACGTTCCAACTCAAGAAATTCATAATGGTCGGCTATTCTGTCTAATAAAGCCAGTTGCTTCAGAATAAGAAGAAGTCCTTAGTGAATCAACATTCATAGAAATAATAGAAACTAAAGATAGAACCCTTGCCCTTCTATTCCCATCCACCACCTCCATCGATTGATCCTCATGAAAAATGCCCATAACCTCCATACACTAATGGTCTTGTACTGAATTATCCATAGCATCTTCCTTTAACCCGTCAACAACCCCACCTAAATTCAACCCTCATGCACTTGCCGATCATTTTCACAAAGTTAGAAGTCAAATTAATTCCAGGATCATCAATACTAGGATTTGAGACAATGCCAGAAGACTGACCAGAGAAATTACCACCCTCCTGCTGCCAAATATTGTTATGTGGTGAAACCCGACAAGGCAACGCCCTAAGCTTAGTGTCCCACCCCATAGGCAATTCCTTTGCTCCATGATCAACTCGAATTGAGTAAAAGCTTTCACTGTGACCAAGTTTGCCGCAAATAAAGCAGAACAATGTTAATTTTTCATACTGAAAGTGAGAATAAACATGCTTTTGTGGAGAGAGTGCAATACGCTTCCTATGTTTCAATGGTAGTCTAACATTCATCATTACACGAATTCGCATAAATTTCTGGACACCAAGAGCGGTTGATTTGGCATCATTAAGAAAAGTACCAAGGAAAGAACCAAACTATTTCACCATTGCTCCGAAAACAAATCGAAAGGAAGATCATCTATTTGGACCCAAAAGTCAACATAAGCCAAAGTAACTTGGAGCGGATCCTCCCCCTTTACCAGCTTGTGGCACACCAGTAAATGACTATTGACAGTCCAGGGGCTACCAGTAATCACTCTCATAATATCAACTTCATAAAAGAATCGAAATAGAAATCTCTTTTTTTCCCAAATCAGATATCGCAACTCCACCAAAGGGATGCCATAAGTTAGCCATGGAGTTACGCATCGCTTCAAAATTAACCACATTCGTCGTGAGGAAGCACCTGACCAGACATAAACCACATATCAAAGTCGAAACTTCATCATTCACGTCACACAACCAAGCATCATCCTCCTCGTCCTGAATTGAAAGCCCAGCAATATCAGAATCCATCATCAAAACTAGAAGCACATGAAAGTACCGGAAAAGCACTTGCAGAATCTACACAAACACAACTGAGGCTACAACAAAACTACATAAACATGACAGAAACTGTCACCAACACTACCTACTCAAGGAAAACTGCCAAAGAAGGTGCCAAAAGACAGACCTGTTTCAACCTTAAATTCATTCAAAAGGACCAATATCTTGAAAAAGCATCTTTTTGTTTTTTTACAAAAGTACAATATCCCAAATGTTAACTATTATATATTAAAAATAATTTTAATAAATATTGCAGAATTATATTACCGTATTATAATTTGATGGTATGAGCAGGCGACATAAAACTAGTCGTTAAATGAGCGTAAATAATGCGAACACCTTGCACTTTGTAGGCTGAAATCTTTGTAACAGTATGAGTAAAAAGTAGAAATTGAGGATGAAGTATGGATAAGTAGATAGCGATTGGGATATATGAATTTTGAGAACAAATCAAAAAAAAGAATCATATTTCGGTAGCTAACAAACTACAAATGGCTTTCATGGTGTATCACCCTCTAACTATCTCTCTAACTGCTTCCAGTTTTCATTTTCTTTTTTCTATTCTCTTTTGTTCCTTAGTCTTCATCTTCTCCACCATTAATGGCGTGCTGTTGGACTTCTAGATCCACCCAAGCCCTCAAGATAGGAAATCTTGTTAATTATCATGTTAAGTTTTGTCAACTGCTTTGGATCATTACTCTCTCTGGGTGTTAGGTCATCAAAGTCATTTTGGTCTGTAGTCCAAGTAAGTAAATCCGAGAGGGTCTGCGCATTGGTACACACCGAATCATCTCCTGCATGCACCGATTTAGGCTGGCTATCGTCTTTAGTGGGGTTGGATTCCGGTGAATCTTGTGTAAGTAAATCAGCACGGATGACATCTTCGATTCTGGACATAACCGTGTGTGCCAAACTCTCCAGTGTTCTTGAATAGCTCTCTAGGACAGCCTGCCCTACATCCTGTAATGCCAATACAATTTAAACAAACCAATGTAATGTTTTATTCCAAACATGGGTCCATCATCCCCGACAGCTTACCTTATTGTACTCAATTTTGCTGATGTCTAGTGAAGATTGAGGAAGTCCTGGGAACCTATGTTTGATAAGGTGTAAAATGACCTCAACTCTTTCCTCAAACAGTTCTCTTTTCTCCATACTAACACCAGAGCCCCATGATTTCGAATCCTTTTGGTGCATTTTCCTCTTCCAAATCACAATAGATGCCTCAATTCTATTCTTGAGGTCTAAAATCTTGTGCTCTGATGATAGGTCCATACTAGAAAGAAATTGATCTGGATCAAAGAATTCGTCTGTGATACTCTTATAGATTGAATCTCCAAGACTAGCTCTCCCGTTCTATCAATGCATCAACCAAAAACCAATGTGAAAAAGCATTATGGAAGTAGATTTCATGCCTTTTTTTTTCTCTTTATCCAAGAGTTTTGTTGGTTTACCTTGGGGAGGGATTCAATGTAGCTTTCAGGGATCTCCATCTCAGATAGAAGTTGAGCATTAATTGCCATTGCTGCTTTAAGAACTTGAGTGACACATTCCTTTTGAACCAGAAGGTTTTTCCTTGCAGCTTCTGATAGACCATTCGGGGGAACTTTAACAGTTGGTAGCCACCATTTATCATCTTCTCTCTTGTTGTTTCCCTTTTCTGAGTCTGAGGCATCTTTTGACAAATAGTAGAATTCGGTTTGGTCTTTGAAGGTGTCCAAACCATCCTGTTCATCATTGTTAAGCTCTCATTAAACCAGGTACTAGGTTGTTGTTTATAGTTAAACTTCAAATCTAAGCTCAAATGAAGAAAAGAACGTATATGGTAAATCTATGTCCTTACGATAAGCATTCTATCAAGTGTCCTCAGGGCTGGAATGTTCATAAGAAGATCACTTCGTTGCTTAGTGACCATTATCTGAAAAAAAATCAAGATTCCCAAGAGAACAAAAATTAGATATCTGAATTCTGAACTTATTATATTCATTATTATCATGTGAATATAAGTGGTAGCAGAGAGAGATACCTCCATGTCCGAACCATCCTTGTTTTTTTGGTGAGAAGGAACAAGTTCAACAATGTGATCAGTTACAGACAATAGCCAGGCCATTTCTTTTCTCCACCTTGCTTTCCTTTCAGTTGACATTGGCTCTAAGCGTGATTGTTCACCAAAAACAGATGCTGGCACCATTTATTAACACAAATTCAATATATGTCTGCTATAGATGTAAAGTCTATACAAGTCGAAAAATAAGGAAGGGGAGAAAGTACCAGCAAGGTTTGTAATGGCGTTGGACAGTGCTAAAGCTGATGAAACTCCAGTCCCTCCACCTGACATGTCCTCACCCAAGAGTAATTTAGTAAACTTTTCCTTCATTTGGTCCATCTCTGAATCAAAATCATTCCAGAATATTAACCACAGTTTCAGAATACTCAAAAGTTTTCTATATTAATATAAATATATGAAACTTGCCATTTAATAATTGTTTTTCTCTGGCTTGGAAGGCAGCGACCACGTCTTCAATGGACATTGAATTCAAGCCATTGTCACCTTCATCCCCAGCTGCCCCTTCTATATTACTAGCACCCCCAGTGCTCAAACTCTTCCCATGTTTGTCTTTCTTAAGATTAAAACCCTTGAATTTGAGTATCATTGACGTCAACTTTTTAGTTTCTTGTTCTTGTTCAACAGCTCGAACCATGGTTCAAAATCTGTTAAACAAAAACGAAGAACAATCAAACTGGAAGAGTTAAAATAAAAATAAATTTTATTATTATTATAATAAAAGAATCAAAGCCATGAATTTTTTATGGGGGAGAGGGGGATTTTAGTGAGTTTGGCTTTTCCATTAATGGTTGAAACTAAACTTGGGGTGCATGTTTTTTTATGAATTGGATGGCTGATTTTCAGTTTAAAAGTCAAAGCTCCTGCTGAAAACAAGGGCTGACGGATTGAGATAAATTAAAACAAGAGAATAATAGCAATCTTTATTATTCATACCTAAACTAATTAGTAAACTTTCATCTAATATTAACTGCCCTTAACCTACCAGATGGATGGTTTCAATTATGCTCGGATTTATACAGTGTATTTCTTTTCGTGAATTATAAGAGGAGGGTAATGCTCTAACAGCAACACGATTAGCGTGACTCGAACTAAAATCACATATTGGATGGTAAACACCCTAACCATCAAACTAACACACAAAATTCAATTTATATAATGTATTTGTGATATGATAATTGTATTTAAATAAATTTATATCTATAACCGAATTTAAAAGCTATCCCAGGAAAGGATATTGCTCAATTTGAAATCTTAAAGCATTGGATAATGCTTAATACACACCTAAAGAAGGGTATAAATTATGATTTGTGTGTTAGTATTCAACTGGTAAAAAGAAATGGAATTGTCATTACAAGGAGTGTTGTATTTGAATATCATTTATGATCTGTATAAGATTAAACTTAAATCGTAAAATTGACAATGATATGTGGTCATAAAAAAATGTATTCAACTTTAAAATAAATATTATTTGTCTCCATAGAATTGTATGTCCAATTTGTTAGAACTAAATTATCTCTTCTTACCAATATTTTTGGAATCATATTAACACTTATTTTTGGTCCAACCGGTTTGATTGTCATTTCAATTGAATAAATTATTAAAAATTCATAATTCTTTTTACAAATTTTCCAATTTGTTAGAACTAAACTATCTCTTATTATCAATGTTTTTGAAATCATACCGACATCAATTTTTTATTTAACTGTCAGTTCAATTTTTTATCCCAATTCACTTGTCAATTCATTATTTCATTGCTTTGGACCAATGTATCAATGTTCGCAACCTAACCAGTTTGACCTATCAATCCATCTTCAACAACCTTGCTCCTTACCATGATAAGTTTTTTTTTTTTTTTGTATAATTTTCTTCATTTTTTATATTCTTTGGCTGAAGAAGAAAAGTTAATTTATTGATAAATAAGAAATGCTACAAAAAATCAAAGCAACATTACAAAAGGCTGAAGCCGAAATGAAAAAAACAAGCTGGAAGACACCCCTAAACATATGACAGCAAAAACCATTCAAAGAAAAGACAGATTTAGAGTGTGTTTGAATGGGAATGGGTAGTGGGTGCTGTGCGTTTAGTTTACTTTTTGTTTCACTATAGTATCGTTATAATATCTAATCTTATCTTCACTGTTATTTTTACACTAATCATTGTTAAACGCATCACCCATTCAAACCAACTTTAATTTACAGAAGGAGCACAAAAAACAATTGAAAATCAAATAAAATAAAATAGATATGGTCCACAATAAGAGGGACCGAAGAAGTGCCGCAACAGATGAAACAAGAAGCAGCAAAACAACACCAAATGAAGCAACAATCACTAGCCCTAGTTAGGACACCAAAAGATCAAAACACACAAGCTCTGTTAGAAGATAGTACCCTTAAAACGTGGCATAGAAAATCAACCGTCAAGAAATGGAATAGGAGTGAAGTCAGAAATATTTTTAAGGGGTCAAAATTAAGTTGCAATTTTTATGATAGTAAAAATGCAATTTTTAAAAGGTTAAATCAAAATTTTATCATTTTAGAGGGTCAAAGTGCAATTTTACTTTTACTGATTTAAAATTTTAAAAATTTTAAAGAACCTATAAGAAAATTTTTCCATTTTAAGGGGACCTTGGGTTCTCCCCTGAAATGAAATAATTAGATTTGTATTTTTATGGGTTCATAATTTTTTTTAAAATATTTAGGAGAATAAGCCGTTTTCGTGGAAAGCTCATCCAGATGGACGTGCTTTCCAGATTCTACGATTTTTTAGGGTTCCATTAATTTTATTAGGGTTTAGGGTTTATGACTTACAATTATGGATTTCGATTTGAAATTTGATTTAGGTGACAGTGGTCGATACGATCAGTGGTTGAAGGTTTTCATTCTTACAAAAGTTTTGTATTTATTAATAATTATCACTAGTTATGCGTAAATTAACAATAAATAACAATTTTAACCAATGTCGGGTTTTGAGAGAACCCGAATTTTTATCAACGCTAAGGTCCCAACGTTTCCTTGTACAGAGTACATGTTGGCTTCGTATGGCCGGGGTTTCTATAGTACCTGCATAATTTCTGTTGACTATCTGTCTCCCGAATGTCCATGTTTGTCCTTATCCGAGTGACCTTTCGGGTGGCGATGCAAGTCCTTGTTTGGAACCAACTTGAATGGCGCGCTGGACACCAACAGTCACATACTCTCATCTAGGACGATTGGGAATACAAGACTCCACACTCTTTGAATGTTCTCTAGTCGGTACACGTCGTTGATGTAAGACTTGTTATCAATTTTTAGCTGTGCACAAGCGATAATTACATGTCCGCATCGGTACCGGAGTGATTGGAATATCCCATAGTCATAGGTTCCTTCCGTTAGGTTCATATGATAGGATGCACCTAACATTTCCTGGTCGGGCTTGGCGTGCTTTGTGACTCGAAAATCAAGATCCCGACGCGAGTGGTACACTACATACATGTTCACTCTCACTCTACTTTTCCGAATCTCTTTCATCACCGCATCGAAGATTGTACTACCGCCCATTATCTGTCTAGCATACGCCGACTCCCTCTTAGGAAACATGGCCGCCAGTAGAAAGTATGTATCCTTGATAATCGATGTTACCAACAAATGACATGTCCCCTTTAGTACCCCATTAATGCACTCGGCCAAGTTTAACGTCATGTGGCCATATAATAAATCATCGTCGTACGACTGCATCTACTGTTTAAATGATATATTTGATACATACGCCGCACTGCAGGCTTTCATGATGCTTAAATTATTCAACATTTAATGGAATCGATGTTGGACGATCTCGTAACTTGTCAAGAAATAGGTACCAGTTAGTGCAGTTAAGTAACCCATGTTTCGGAATACATATTTCAAACTACAAACCCATGTTCATAACTAGATCTCGCTCATGTGCCACGGGATAATGTTGGTAATAGTTGGATCCCACATGTTATATGCAATACCTGAGTGCGATCCCATAGAGATCCTTGATGACGCATATGTCGGGCTGCGGGTAAACGAGGCGGCATAACCAACTTAGGAAGAAATCTCAATCATCTTTCGTTTCTCCTGGAGTTATTGTGAACGCTATTGACAAAATCCTCGTATTACTGTCTTGAGCAACAATGAACAGCAAACGCTACTGATACTTTTCGTATAGCCAAATGTCGTCAATTTGAACAAGAGGCTTGTAGTACTGAAATGCCACTCGTCACTACTCAAAGGTCCAAAATAACTAGTGGAATACTCTTCTCCTACCGTCCATCTAATTCCCAATGTACCTTGGGCGCGTTTTAAGATCGGTTACCGAACTTGGTACGTTAAGATCCAGAACCTAACACCATTTCCATAGATACTTATATGAACCCACCCACCCGTGATGCAACTTCTCCATAGCCTTATTTTTTGCAGTCGACACTTTGTAGTACGTTGGAGTGTACTAGAATTGGCTACTTATGAGTGCAATCAGCACGAGTATTTCAATCCAGGGTTTGGCCTTCACCATCGATATAATCATGTCAACAATCATGTTCGAGTCTAGCCTTGGATAGTCCTAACTTGCACCAGTCATTACACAGGTGTAGGGACCAGCATACTTCTTTATCGCCCATAACAGGGATTTCTTTTGGAAAGATGCCAACGTTTAAAACTCATACATCACGATCTACGGTTGCATTACCAGGTCTCTTGTGTGGAAGTTATGAAAACTCGGGACAATCATTATCTAATAGGTCAATGTTCATCATGTGGGGCAGCGATTCATACGCCTTCGATGGAGGATCTAAATTTGAGCCGTCGTCGTCGGACTCGCCTTGTTTCGGTTTTGTTGTAACCGAATTCAGTTTGAAAAATAGTGCCACTTCTGAACCATTCGAACCGTGTTGTTGGATTGGATAAGGTTCTAAACCATCATCATTTCCGTCCGCACCCCTTTCTTCCCCACTTCCATCTTTTTCCTCATCAGCTCCTTCATTGTCACCTTCGAGCATGGTGTTGGAGTACTCTCGTCAATCGCATATGTCGAAAGTAGTAGGTCATTAGTTTTGTAACCCACGTGCTTGCCAGAATAACCAATGAGTTGGTCCTCGGTGTACGTCAATGAGCCACCGATATAACTGCTTCCGCTCCATGACATTGACCCAACGTCGAAGTTGAAATTGAACGCACTGACTAAATATTGAGCCCGAGTGTCTTGATTTGGATTATAATGATACCCTGACTGGTACTGATCCTCGAAGTTTAGATCGAAGCCGGAGAACGATGAGAATGTGTCCATAAATGTTTTGGGAATATCATAGTTGCCGCTCTGAAGCAGGCCAGAAAACCTATCGTACAACAGTGCAGTAAGACTTCTTACTGCAGCTTCGGTACCCCTATTTGTTATGATGGTAGTCAACGATGGGCCAGATCAATCAATATTGGTAAACTTGACATATAACTCTATCAAAGTATTCCCGGTTTAGATGTACGATGAAATGATCATCTCGATATGCGTCTCACTAATCACATCGAATAGGTCATACTTATAGGGATTAATGGATGCAAGAAATTTGCATTGCAACCTCATAATTCTTCCTCGGGTCGATCCCTCGACATTCCTCCTAATTCTGGCTCGTAGCTCATGCATTTGAATGGTATTATTGAACGCAAATTCCACGAACTTCGCTCCTACAAACATCACTCTGAACTCTGTATTACAAATTTGACCATCGTAGAAAATAACGGATTTCACTCGTCGACTCATTTCAATATTGGGCATGATTTGGGTGAACTAAAATCAAAACAATAATGAGATGAGAGAACAACACATGCATCTCGCCCTTTTTATAACATTACCATGACTAGGTGCTTGGAATTAATGCTATGAATTTCTTTTACGAATGCAAACATTTTTTGCCTATTTATTGGTGCAAGTAATTTTTTACGAATGCATATTCTTTGCTTTCAGAACTCTTATCACGCTTTTAAATTCCTATAGAAATTTCATTTCAATTGCGTCTTTTGTGCATAGGGGAATAGTAATTTATCAAATAAAGCTCCCCTAGTTAGGCGAGCTTTCTTTCGTAAATTACTTTTCTCCCATGCAGAAAAGCTTGAATCAAGCAATAATTCTTAACCTTTAAACACAAAAAACATGATGCAACAGTTCCAACCACCGCATATTAAATTTCTTTTTTTTTTTTTGCAAAATGATCCTTCCCTACGCCTATAAAAGGTACCTCACACCACAGAGTTTCATCACCCTTAACTCAAATAACTTCTCTCCAATCCTCTTCTTTCCTCCATTATAAAACTTTTTCCGGTCTTAAAAATTTCAATAGCTAAAAATTTGGTTTATGTTCGAGGTTATAGTTCGAGGTATTATTGAGTCGATCGGTGAAATGCAATCATCACTCGAGCAACATACATTTAATATCATGTCGAAATTAGATCATTTCCCTCCGAAACCTTATCTTGTGAAGTTGGTTATGGGTGAATTTGCTTCTTACGGTCAAGGTTGAAAGTCAACGTGAAGGTCCCAAGACAACCGTTATGCGGTATTATATTGAGGTACTTTCCCCCATTATGAAACTTTTCCTGATCTTAAAAACTTCGGTAGCTAAAAATATTAGGTTTATGTCCGAGGTATTATTGAGTCATCGTGAGGCGATATGCTCTGAGCAACACAATTTCAATATCATTATGGATGCCGAAATGATATTTGAAATGAGATCATTTCCCTTCGAACCTTATCTTGGGGAAGTCGGTTATGGGTTGAATTTGCTTATTACGGCCAAGGTTGAAAGTCAACGTGGAGGTCCCAATCGACGACCGTTATGCGGTAATGAATCGAGGTATAACTAGGGAGCCAGTTGACGGTTGTTACGTGGCCACAAATTCAATCTTTTAGAATACCCCAAAATGCTGCCTAATACCATACAAAAGTCTAAGGTCATAATCATATAGGAAAAATCTAGGGCTTCTCACTATAATCGGCATAATTTTTTCCCCCATTTTCGGCCCCCGATACCTATAACCGTCCCTCTTATTCGAAAGGTCAGCACCATGATGGACTCAAGGGGACTTCCACGGGGAGAGCAACTTTGCAATGCAATGAAGGTAATGCTCCTTTCGGCCCGACCCCCGGTTCTGGTTATTAAACAACTAATTAATAATCGTAACCATTATTGCATCGACCCAAGTTTCACCTCTAGTGTGTCGAAACATCTGCTCTCCCCTTAAGGCCCCCCATGTGTACACCTCAGTGTCCGCCATCGACAAAGATTGAAAGGTTAAAGATACCGACTACTTGGAAATATAGATAAAATATTATTGAATACAACTGAATTCCCCAAAGCTTTTCCGTACGATTATGACATCAATATCATGTATGGTATTATAAGGCATCATTAGTGGGTATCCAAAAATCTTGAACTCATTAGCGCGTAACAACAGTCACTGAGGCCCCGATTATACTCGAACCCGTGAACGCATCACGGTCGTCGAATGAGACCTCTACTGAACTTCCATCACCACTAATCGTATCGAGCACTTTCGCCCCAAAACTTGACTTCCCCACAATAGGTTTCCCAGGGGATGGCCTAATCCAGTCATGACATATGAATGTATGTGTTTTAAGGTGCATTATCACATCCCAACCCTCCCAACCCCTCAAAACTACCTAAAAACATCCATCGCTAAATTGAAAACCCTAAAACCTAATATTAAAACCCCAATAAAATTAACAAAACCTTAAAAAACCCTAAAATCTGAAAATGCCCATCCAGCTAGACGAGCTTTTCACGAAAACTTCTATTCCCTTAAATATTTTCAGAAACGACGCAAAAAATCTAAATATATTTATTAAAATTGGCATATATGCTTTATTTTGCCTATAAATTTATATGATTTTTTGAGACATTAATAATTTATTTTACATAAAATTTGACATTTTTGTGCATTTAAGTCATGATCATTTTATTTTTCCTAATAACATATTTTACTTGTTTTTCATTTTTTTTGTGTCATGATTTAGTTCATTGTATAAATTGTATAATTTTAGAATAACAGTTTAATTTTAACACTAACATAATCTTTTTTAATAATTTAATAATTACACACCGTCAGAGTATTATCTCACAGTTGCAGATTCGAGTCTAAGTAGATTTAAACGCATAATGTCAAGTGAGTATATTACTTAAAGGTTTGGGGTTAGAATTAAATCATTACATCAGTAATATATTAATTAAATATTATTTTTAATTAAGAATTTAACTTTGGTATGCTAGAACCTAATGTGATGGTCTGATGGTCAAGGGTGTTCACCGTCCCAGATATGATCTGGATTCAAGTCACGTAATCGCGTTTGTTGTTCAAGCTTTGCTCTGTTATTGTAATTCACAAAAAAAAATTGGTATGCTAATAATTCATACTAAACAAATTTGCAACATTCATTATTCATATCATATGTTATATGCCCCAAACTTAAAAATTTGAGATGTAACAGTACCACATGCTCATACGGCAAAATTCACAAGCATACAAAGTAACAAATATCATACTAAACTGAAAATCAACACATCATAAGTCTCTAAAATTCATACCAAATATCGTATACAACTTGATCGAAATACAACATATTTTGGCTAATCAACAACTCAATTGAATATGAAATTATAACACTCAAGTCCATTTGATTAGAAGTAGATGCTACGTTTGAAATCAAGGGCTCCTATCAAACTCATATATCGTGTTAGTGTGGAACATCTAAATTGTTGGTCAGTCACGAGCACATAAATGAAACAAGAACAAATACTCAGATAGAAAAATTCAATCAATAGAACAAGACTCCAAGACGTGTATTAAGCCACTATCTTTAAGGTTATATTCACTCCACCTATATTTTGGTGTACAAAAAAGTTACAAGAAAATGAACCTTGATGATACAATGAAACCTAAATAATTAGATGCATCTTTCAATAACAAAAACATATAATCCACAGAAAAAAGTCCATTGTGTTGGATTGAATTAAACGACGAAGAGTTAGTCACACCAGATTTGATACGAGAAATCGAAGACAAGGTTTAGTTGATTAGAAATAAGTTGAAGGCAATTTCAAACCGACAAAAGTCATACGCAAATTTGAAATGGAAGGATATTGAATACATAATTGAAGATAAGGTGTTTTTAAAGGTGTCGTTGTGAAAAAAGAATTTGTGGTTTGGTCACAAAGGAAAACTAAGTTCAAGGTATATCGAACCCTATGAAACCGTTAGACAAGTTGGTCTTGTAGCTTATCGGTTGGTGCTACCACCAAAGTTAGAGAAAATTTACGATGTGTTTAATGTTTTTAAGCTTTGAAGGTATCGATCATATCCGTTGCATTATATCCCAATAGAAACAATTGAAATTGAACTTGATATATCATATGAGGAAGTTGGTAGAGATCTATTAGCTTAGGAAGTAAATGAGTTATGAAATATGTGTGTTCCATTGATTAGAGTTCTTTGGAAAAGTCAAAAAGTTAAAAAGCTACTTGGAAACCTGAGAAAATGATGCGATTGCAATATTCCGACCTCATTCCATGTAAATTTTAAGGACGAAATTTCTTAAAGGAGGGAAAATTATAAACAACCCGATTTTCATCAAGGTTGAAAAACTCAGTTAGAAGCCGAGGACATTAAACCGAGCCATTGAGAAAATTGTTAATTGAAATTTTATAAGGCGAACTTGGGATTTGTATTAAAATTATTAGGTGAAATTAAATTAGATCGATCATTAATTATATTACAGGGCTTGAATTGCAAAATGTTATCACGAGTGAGATTTAATTAAGAAATGGTTGAGGGCTTAAGTGGTAATTGAACTAAGTTTGTAATAGCAATTAAACCAATTTTACATGTGGCTTAGTGGGTTAACATGACTTTTAACCATTGATTGCCACTATATTATTATTAGGAATGATCATGATGATAATGCTTAAATATGACATACTTTTGGATATTAATTATATATATTTTAAGAGTATGATCCTATTAATTTAGGCTATTGTCATAATGTTGCCTATATAAGAGTACGAGGGCCAAGTAAGCAAAGCTAGACACGAGCAACCTAAATTAATGTAGAGTCGTCACTAACCAATTTGGGCTAGGTTGGTTAGCCACCTATCGTCTAAAAGTCTAGAATTAATACTACGAAAAATCCTAAAAGTCTAGACTCGATCACATCATCACCAAATTTCGAGTTCGGGAGTACGATTACGTGTGGGGAAGGTTATACACCCCCACAACGCCTATTCGGAGATAGTCTTACGGGGGTCTTGGGAGCTAGTTTTTTTTTTATTAGCATATTATATAATATCTTAATTTAGGCTAAAATCTTATGTAAATATTAAATAAAAACTCTAAAAAATGCCTCCAATTTACTTGTAACTTGACCAAGACGTGTTCACCAAACTTATCTAATTTAAAACTTAAATTAAAGATTTTTATTCCTAATAAGAACCCTAAAAGATACCTAAATAATTCTAGTAAAATACTTTCAATTCTTAAAATTAATTCTATTTTAGAATCCTAAAAAAACCTAAAAAAATTTACTAATGAATTAAGAGAAATATTAAAATTCATCTACAACTTATTTGATCTTTTATCATTACTCCGATTTATTTGTAACTTGACTAAAACGTGTTCACCAAACTTATCTAATTTAAACTTAAATTAAAGATTTTTATTCCTAATAAGAACCCTAAAGGATACCTAAATAATTCTAGTAAAATACCTTCAATTCTTAAAATTAATTCTATTTTAGAATCCTAAAAAAAAAAGCCTAAAAGTTACTAATGAATTAACAGAAATATTAAAATTCATCTACAACTTATTTGATCTTTTATCATTATTATGATCTTAAAAGATTTAATTAATAATGTTGAACCTATCAAGATCTTACGAAAGTATCCTATGTCGGGTTTATGATTTATCTTACTTTAAAATTCTTGATCTAAAGTCTAAATTCGTCAAAATTCTAAAATAATATATCTTAAATGACATTTATTAGCTATCTTAAAGAGTATCTAAAATAAAATATTAAAAAGGCCTGCTCATGATTTACAATTTACCTACGAAAATACTTAGTTTTAATCTTAAACAAAGTCCTAAAGAATATTACCATGTTAATTATCCTATATGATATTTAAGATTAGTTTAAAATCCTAAAAAAATATCCTACACATTATTTATAATTTTTTTAGGGTAAATGATAGATAAGTTCTTAAAAACTAACCTAAATACAAATGTAAAAACTATAAATATAAATAAACATGAAAGTAAACAAATATGAAATAATAATAAATAAAAATTATGCAAGTGTAAATAAATATAAAACATTAAACTAAAATGCATGATTGACATCAAATATATAAAGCATAAATGCAAATAAAAAGAAAATATAAGTATAAATAACTTATTAAAATGAAAACAAAATGACATAGCTTGATTTTGGGATTAAAAAATAACTAATGTGGAGGACAGAGGACTGATGTAGCAATTAATTTACTTATAATTTTATAATTTCGGATTAAATCGAAGGTTTTATTAAACAAAAAGGAAACGAGTGTAAATATGCCAGAGAGTGAGGGCATCACTGCAAAAAACGGGATATTTTCTATAAATTTAAAAAGTTTGAGGGGTAAGAACAAATTACTCATTTTGGCACTTATAAATAGGAAAAATCTATTTTTTTTCTCTCATTTTCAACATCGTTTTTAAAAAAAAAACTCCTCTTTATCTTTCTCTTTTAATGTTGGCCATGACTCCACCACCGAAAAATCCAACGGTTCTCCGGCTCTGGTGGTGGAGCCGCCATATACGGTGAACGAAAATTTCTTCTTCTTCTTCATTTTTTTTAAAAATTAAAAGTTTTCATTTGATTAAACAAAAATCACTACTTTACTTAAAAATCCAAAATTTTATTTTGAAATAGTTAAAAAATCAAAACTTTGTTAAAAATCTAAACTTTCTCTTTTTTGAAGAAAATCACTATTTTTATTTAAAAATCCAAACTTTTATTTCGAAATAGTTAAAAAAATTTAAATTTTGTTAAAAGTCTAAACTTTTTCTCTAAAATAACTAAGAAAACAGATTTTTATTTTTTTTTAAAAAATATAAGCTTTTTCTGTTTTTTTTTAAAGAAAATCACTATTTTTACTTAAAATATCCATTTTTTTCAAAATAGTTAAAAAAATCAAAACTTTGTTAAAAATCTAAACTTTTTCTCGAAAATGACTAAGAAAACAGATTTTTATTTTTAAAAAATATAAGCTTTTTCTTTTTTTAAAAAAAAATCACTAGATTTCTTAAAAATTCAAACTTTTATTTCGAAATAGTTAAAAAATAAAAAAATTGTTAAAAATCTAAACTTTCTCTCAAATAACTAAAAAAAAAAACAGAATTTTATTTTTAAAAATATAAACTTTCTCCTTTTTTTTTTTAAAGAAAATCATTATTTTTACTTCAAAAAAATCAAAATTTTTATTTCGAAATTGTTAAAAAAAACAAAAACTTTTCCTAAAATCAAGCTATTTTTCTTTTAAAAAACTTTTATTTTAGCAAATGGAAAGAAAAGAAAAATAGGATTTTTGGGGCTTCTAGGGGCGAAGGACCGATGGTTCGATATCATCCCCTTCATCGGAGCCCAAACCCGATGCTCAATGATATGTCCATGGCAAAAAAAAAAAGAGAAGAGAAGAGGAAACTAACATGCTTCTTGTTTATTTCAAAAAGCTTTTTTGTAGGAATATCAAAAAGCTTGCATTTTTTCATTCATCTTATCTATATATATTGTTCATTAATATTGTTTATTTGTAATCTTTTTTGTCGTGTTTCATTTGAACTTTTGATTAATAACTTGGTTCTATTTTGGATGTTTGTGATGTGGCAAAAGAGGATTATGATTCATGAAACCTTAAATAATAATAATAACAATAATAATAATAATAAGAATAATGATGATAATAATAATTTGGGGCCCAAAAAGCCCAAAGAAAAATAAAAGAAAAATAAAAACCTCTACTTGACCCAAAATTGAGTGGACTTCCAACAGGCCTAAGAGAGAACAAATGGGCCTCCAACTAGGCTCGGACAAAATTGGGTGTCTATAGTTGCCCCTCTTTGTTCGTGGCTTGCGTAGCAAGGAATGTACAAAGACGTAGACACCTAACCATGTCAAATCCCACTTAACATCGCAGTACAAGGAATCATAGATTTTGCAATCACCAAAACTCTCAACCAAATCTTCGAAACGAGAATCCAGAAGAAACGCAAATAGACCTCACACATGTGTCTTCATATACAATGAATAAATAAATAAATGGATCTCTACGCCTAGGCCTCTAAATGCAATAAAAAGTAAATGGGCCTCCACACCTGGGCCTCTAAATACAATGAAAAGTAAATGGACCTCCACACCTGGGCCTCTGAATGCAATGAAAAGTAAATGGGCCTCCACACTTGGGCCTCTAAATGCAAATAAAAGTAAATGAACCTTCACACCTGGGCCTTTGAATGCAATGAAAAGTAAATGGGCCTCCACACCTGGGCCTCTGAATGCAATGAAAAGTAAATGGGCCTCCACACTTGGACCTCTGAATGCGAAGAAAAGTACACCTGGGCCTCTGAATGTAATGAAATGTAAATGGGCCTCCACACCTGGGCCTTTGAATGCAATGAAAAGTAAATGAGCCTCCACACCTGGGCCTTTGAATGCAATGAAAAGTAAATGGGCCTTCACATCTGGGCCTCTGAATGCGATGAAAAGTAAATGGACCTCCACACCTGGGCCTCTAAATGCAATGAAAAGTATATGGACCTCCACGCCTGGTCTTCTAAATGCAATGAAAAGTAAACGGGCCTCCACACTTGGGCCTCTGAATGCGATGAAAAGTAAATGGACCTCCACACTTAGGCCTCTAAATGCAATGAATGCTTTCCTTTCTTCCTTTCTTGAATTTTTCATAAAAGGTCATTATTTTGGAGAATCATGTTTTCAGGTTACAAAAAGATTAAATCCCTATCCACACACAACAGATCATGAAAATCAAATTCCATGGGATATCACCTTAACAAATTTCAAAATGATTTTATAACTCGTAAATCAAATTCTCAGATTATAATTCACTTAACAAACTTGGTACTACCGACATTTCATGAATCCACCCTTGAAACATAAATTTCTTGCATTGAAAGTCAACTCGTTAATTCTCATGAAGCCGGATTTCCTTTTCTTGACTTTGGACCGTTTCGACTGTAAACCATGCTCTTTTGCAAAATTGCGTCTTAAAGTAGATATTCTTCAATATAGTTTCTTTCTCTTGCTCTCTCTTTCTAAGTTTTTTTTGTATTTTTTTCTTGATTTAAACAAAATCTCTTTTCTATAGACCCTTACATTCTCCAAGTAGGTTAATTCCCTAATTTATACAGGCCATGAGCAATCAGAGATGGACTTGTTCCAAGGTTATACTGTTGGCTCGAGTTTGGGTGCCAAAGAAACGGCTAAAATAGGCTCAAATAGATTATTTCAGGGCTCGTATCAAAGGATCAATTTCTTCTGAAAATCTTCATTATCCTCCAGGGCATCTCGTACTCTCCCTTTTTTTTTTTAGAAATCTCTCTAGACTGCTCATTTCTGAGTTTTCACTCTAGAGTTCATCTCCTTCTTATCCTCTTGAAAATGTCACAAGTTCCCAAGGATTAACTTCTTGATTTGAACAAACATTTTTGATCAAAATGGTCTTTTAAGGGTTGTAACGTGGTCTAAGGGTTAAAGGTTAAAAAAATGTTTTTCAGGGTAAAAAAAGTGAAAAAGTATAAAAATCATGAGAAATTATTTGGAATCTTTTATTGCTCTTTCCATCCCAAACATTTTTCTTCTTTCTTTACTCCTATTTCCTTTATTTTTATGTTGTTTTTGTTTTTTTTATTCGCTTTCCTTGTTTCTTCTTTTTTTTTCTTTTTTGGAAGGAGATTAAAAATTAAGAATTTTGCTTTCATTCTTCATGATCTTTCTTGTCAATCCATAATGTTCGATAGATAAATTTAATTAGGGTTCAAAAGAAGAATAAATCAAGCTCAAAATGGGGTTGCAAGGGATATAATTTTCTTCAAGTGACGGGGAAACAAAATGATGCCATTTATCATTTCAAAATATGGTTAATCTTATCCCAAAGGTCATTCTTGGGAACGTGCACATCTTTTCAATTTGAATTTCGCATAATCTCACGTTTGCCTCACAACATTGTAAAATCATCGATCCATACCCAAAATCTCACAATTTGTCCTCTGACGTGGAGGGTGATCCTTCGGTAAGGGTCAAATTTAAACAAACGAAATGGCCCAAAGTGGTTAACAAAGAACGAAATTTTCTTCAAGTGAAGGATATTTCAAAAATGCCATTCGTCACTTTAAACATAGCCAACTTATTAAGTAATTAACCTTAAGGAGAATGCAAGATTCTAAAGCAAAATGTAACCTCAAACATGATGCACAAAGAAAAGCAAAACAGAAAAGACCAATATTACTTAATCTGAATAACTCTTTAAGAACAATTAAGCTTAGTTTTTTTAAGCAAAATATTTTTTTACTGCATCAGAATTTACAGGGTTCGACATATCATCTCCGTCCATTTTAGCGAGAATTAATGCTTCACTAGAGAAAGCTTTCTTCACCACATACGATCCCTCCCATTTTGGGCGTCCATTTTCCCCGATGATCATGAACATATGGAAGAACCTTCTTCAGTACTAGATCCCCTTCTCTGCACTGCCTTGGTCGCACCTTCTTGTTATAGGCTTTCATCATTCTTTGTTGATACAACTGGCCATGACATAAAGCTACTAATCTCTTTTCCTCAATTAAATTCAACTATTTATATCTCTCTTGCACCCATTCAGCCTCCTTTAGTCGCACCTCCCTCAACACTCGTAAAGATGGGATTTGCACCTCGATAGGTAAAACGGCCTCCATGCCATACACTAATGAAAATGGAGTAGCTCCAGTTGAAGTCCTTACTGATGTGCGGTATGCGTTGAGAGCAAAAGAGAGTTTCTCATGCCAATCCTTGTACATTTCTGTTGTATTGAAAATGATCTTCTTGATATTCTTGTTTGCGGCCTCGGCTACCCTATTCATTTTTGGACGATATGGAGCAAAATTGTGATGCTTGATTTTAAATTGTATGCAACCTCTTCTATCAAGGCATTGTTCAAGTTCTTGGCATTGTCTGAGATGATTCTTTCTGGTAAACCATACCGGCAAGTGACCTCTTTTTTTGAAATTTACAAACCACTGATCGAGTTACATTGGCATATGAAGCGGCTTTGACCCACTTGGTGAAATAGTCAATCACTACAGAGATGAAGCGATGCCCATTTGATGCTTTCGGTGTGATGGAGCCAATGACATCCATGCCCCACATTGAGAACGGCCAAGGAGGTGCCAAGACATGAAGATTAGTAGGAGGAGCATTAATACTGTCTGCATAAATCTGGCATTTATGACACTTCCGAGCATAATTTAAACAATCTCGTTCTAACGTCAACCAAAAATATCCAGCCCTCATGATTTACCTTGCCATCATATGTCCGTTACTATGTGCCTCACATACTCTATTGTGGACTTCCTTCATTATCTGATTCGCCTCTTCTGTGTTGACACAACTCAAGAGTGTTTGGTCGTGTCCTTTTTTGTACAAAAAATCACTGCCCAAGAAGAAACCCATAGCCAGCCTCCTAATTATTTGTTTATCACTTTCTGAGGCACAATCTGGGTATTGCTAGTATTGCAAATACTGTCTGATGTCAAAATACCATGGTTTCCCATCCATTCTCAATTCTACTCCCGCGTAGTGGGCCGACGAGTCCTTGACCCTTAGCTGTATAGGTTGCACTTCTATTTCAAATCCTACTTTAAACATGACAGCTAGAGTAGCTAATGTATCTGCTAACTAGTTTTCTTCTATTGGAAAATGACAAAATTGGACATAATCAAACTCTTTGACAAAATTGGAATCTCTTGTTTCCCATTCTCCTCTTAATTGGTAAACAACTAATGCCGAGTCACCATAAACTTTTAAAACCCTGATCTTTTTCTTAATGGCGACCTGAAGTGCTAAAATGCATGCCTCGTATTCAGCTACATTATTCGTACAGGTGAACATCAGTTTAGCTGTAGCGGGGAAAATACTGACCACTTGGGGAGATTAGCATTGCCCCCCCCCACGCCCAATCATGTTGGATGCTCTGTCGAAATACGCCCTACAAATTTCTTCTTCGCGCTTCGAAATTGACATGATCTCTTCGTTTGGGAAATCAAAACTCATGGGCTCGTATTCCTCTTTCGCGCGATCCGCTAGAAATTCCACGACTATGCTTCCTTTTATAGCCTTTTGGGACACGTAGACGATGCTATACTTGGACAATACAACTTGCCAATGAGCAACTCTTCCTCACAATGATGGCTTCTCAAAGATGTACTTCAAAGGGTCCAACTTTGCGATAAGGAATGTGTTGTGGTACAACATGTATTGCCTCAGTCGACGTGCAGTCCATGCTAAAGCACAACACATCTTTTCCAAATGGGAATACTTGGTTTCATATTTCGTGAACTTCTTACTTAGATAATAGATTGTGTGCTCTTTTCTTGTTTGAACCATCTTGTTACTCCAAAAACACAACCTATAGAATTATCCAGCACTACCAAATACAAAATCAAAGGTCTTCCTAGCATTGGGGGAATCAAAAATAGTGGTTTAACCAAATACTCTTTTACTTTCTCAAACGCTTTTTGACAATCTTCAGTCCATTCACCATCATTATCCTTACGTAAAAGCTTAAAGATGGGATCACATTTATCCATCAATTGTGAGATGAAACGAGACACATAATTTAACCCTCCCAAAAAACCTCTTACCTCCTTTTGAGTCTTACGGGGTGTCAAATCTTGAATTGCTCGAACCTTGTCGGATCTATTTCAATTCCTCGTTCACTCACTACGAAACCTAACTTCCCCGACTTTACCCCGAAAGTACATTTTACTGGATTTAATCTCAATTTGTATTTCCTCAATCTTTTAAATAATTTACGAAGGTTCTCCACATGACCTTCCTCTCTAACAGACTATGCTATCATATCATCAACATAAACTTCAATCTTTTTCTGTATCATGTCATGAAATAGTGTTACCATTGCTCGTTGATACGTGGCCTCAGTATTTTTCAGACCAAACGGCATGACCTTGTAACAAAAAGTTCCCCAAGTCGTGATGAACGTGGTCTTTTCCATGTCTTCCCTTGCCATTTTGATTTGGTTATACCCCGAGAATCCATTTATGAAAGAGAAAAGACAATTTTTAGTAGTGTTATCCACTAGTGTGTCTATATGAGGTAACAAAAAATTATCCTTCGGGCTGGCTCGGTTCAAATCTCTATATTCGAAGCACATTTTAACTTTCCCATCCTTTTTAGGTATTGGTACAATATTCGCCACCCACTCTAGGTATTTAGCCACTTCCAAAAATCTCGCATCGAATTATTTTCTTAACCTCTTCTTACTCTTCCTTAATCTCAACAGCATCTCAGGTTTCATCCTCCTCAACTTTTGTTGTACGGGCTTGCAATCTGATTTCAAAGGTAGCATGTGTTCTACGATAGTGCTGTCCAAACCCGGCATATCTTGGTATGACCATGCAAACACGTCTGAAAAATCAATAAGTAGATCCTTCAACAATTGACTTTACTTTGACATGAGAGTGGTTCCAATCCTAATTTCCTTTCTTACCTCTTCATGACCCAGATTGATTAAATCTATTCCCTCTAAGTTGGGTTTTATAAGCTTCTTTTCTTGTTTAACTAGCCTCAAAAACTCATTCGGTACAACTTCCTCCTTTTCCATCTCATGATCGCTATTGTGAACATAATTATGAGAATTTGATTCAAAGATGGATGTTATTTGGATCATTTATCAATTCATGGTGTATATCCCTGAAATAATTATGAGCACGTATATTGGTATATAAATGAAAACGATTAAATGAATTAAAGTGACTAGGGAGACGATCCAAATCTGATTTCATTAAAGAAAAAAATAGTTTTACTTGGATTTTTGAAGGAAATTAAATTAATTGAACGATATTAAACTTTAACATAAAAACTCTTAAAATGATTACATCTCGGAGGACTCAAGGATAGTAGGTAACGGTATAAGCTGTCAGTTGTCCAAGACGGAAGAGTCGTAAAGAACCCAGTCTCTTGACTTCGATACCCGATCACCAATCATGTTTAGATCCACTGCATCTCTATTAATCATTAACTTGATCGGGGTCCTTTCTTGGTGCTCGAATCCCACTAAGTAAAGGTCTTAAATAGTGGATTTGCCAACCCTTCCCTATTGTTTGGGCAAGTAACATGTTTGTTGTTTGCGGTACATGAGGCTTAGGGGCTGGTATTCCCTCTGCCACATAAGATGTAGTGGTTACCTCAAAAGTTTGGAAAAAAACTCTCTATTGCATCATCATCCACCTCTATGAAAGGAGAATTTGGCAAGCTAGCTACCAGTAGTAGTCCTCTTCACCTCGTACGATGCATAAATTTCGATCAACTACAAATTTCAATCTTTGTTATAAGACAATGGTACCACCCCAACCGAATGAACCTAGGGGCGACCCAATAGTATACTGTAAGAAGGTGTTACATCCATCACTTGAAAGCGAATAAGGAAATTAACGGCTCCTACCAACCCACAAGGGAATCTCTATTTTGCCAATCACGCTTCTTTTGGTGCCATCGAAAGCTCACTCCACTAAAAGGCTTGATACCATGTACGAGGTGTCCACGGGCAGTTTGGACAATGTTGACAAAGACAAGACGTTGATCGATGACCCATTTTCGATTAGGACTCTAGCCATGATGTTCCTTGGTACTTTCTCTTCCATCCGGGGGTATCTCATCATCATTGAAAGATATGTAATTTGGGCCAAGATGTTCCTTGCTAAGTGATTGACATTATCTACTGACACGTTGTGAGCGATGTAAGCTTGTTTTAGAATTCGTACAAGAGCCTCTCTATGCTTCGAGTTTAAAAGTAGTGACAGTAAATAGATTCTTGCTGGTATTTTCTTCAACTGCTCGACCACACTATATTAACTGTGCTTTATCAGACACAAAAATTCATTAACCTCATCATTCTCGACTTCTCCCTTTGGCTTCTCCCTTCGTTCCTTCGTTTCCTTATCAGCTTCTTTATCGTCAATTTCTGGTTGATTTTTTGAAATCATTTCCTTGCCATGGGGTTCTTTCTCCATTGTGTTTGGCTAGTAACAACGTCTGTTTCGAGTCATGCCGCTAAGTCTTGAAATGTTTGAGGCATCAGATCTAACCACCTCACAATCATATCTCTAAGGAACTTGTTGGCCATCTCCATACTTAAAAGGGCCAGGAACCCTGATGACCAACGCATTATCTTATACGACCTTTGAGAAAGACTCTTTTTCAATAGGGGTTTTCTTACCATATAAGATGGTGACCGGTTTCGCATCTAACGTGTTTATCACATTGGTATTAACATCCTCCTGTATTTCTAGCTGAAAAGAATCCAAGAGACATTGTATATGTTTCCTAAACGTTGGCAAACTTGGATGGAGTGTCCTCCAGCTCCTTGGTGGAATTTGCAGATTTGATCCATATCAATCCCATTATAGATCTAAGTGGCTCGGTGTGAATTAGATTTGACTTTCTTAGGATGATGAAGAGTCGTTCGAGTGGGGTTGTGATTTCCTCTACTTTTCTTCTTTGAAGGCTTTCTCTTCAATTATAGCATTAATTATCCGATTGTGGTTTGGTAACGGGTTCGTGTTGACATCTGGTGTATTCTCTCACTGGAAATTTATCTTTCTCGCCCTTATAAGATCTTACACTTGATATTTTAAAACTAAACAATTCTCGATGGTATAACCTAGATTGCTAGAGTGATACTCACATCGAGCATTGGCATGTCATACCACTTGGGAAATGACGGTAGCATTGGTTCTTTAGGTAGAGGTACAAGGAGATGCTTTTCTAATAGAATTGGAAAAGTTCACGTAGGAGATAGGAATTGGATCAAACACTGGCCTTTCCCGTGGTGGTCTTACTGGAGCTTGGGTCTATTGGGATCGAGTTGGCATAGTTAACATGGAAGGATGTGTATCGGGTACAGGTGGATGATACATAAAGGGTGAAGTATTAGTAGCATTTACAACTAGGTATTGGGGGCATGGAGGTGTTGGGTTCGGGTATGGAAAGTAAGAGTATGGGTATCTACCCGGTGCAATTATTTATGTTTCTGCTTCCTTTTTCTTCCCAACGACACCTCTCTTCAAAGGATCATCTATTTTGCCCAACTTCAATGAATTTTCTATCATTTCCCCCCGAATAATACCATATCCGCGAAAGTCTTAGAGGCATTTCCCACCATCCTGTCATAGTTTTATGCCTTCAACGTACCAACAAACAAATAGTGGTCTTTTTTCGTGAGCGAGGGCTGTACTTGCGATGACAAATCCCTCCACCGTTGTGTGTATTCCTAAAACTCTCATTTGACCTTTTTTCCATCTTTTGCAGAGTCAGACAATCCAAGACCATGTCTACAATATGTTAGTATTGAGTAATAAATGCTCGTGTGAGCTCTCCCCAAGTTCGAATTCGGTTCCTGTTCAACTTTACATACCAACAAGTCGCAGATCCGATCAGACTGTCTTGAAATATGTGCATTAACAACTTCTCATCTTTGGAGTGAGTAGCCATTTTCCTACAGTACATGGCGATGTGAGTAACGGGCAACTGCTACCATTCAATTTTTTAAAGTCATTAACTTTGAATTTGGTGGAACGACCACAGCGGGTACCAGACACAAGCCTTCTGCTTCTACATATCCGAAGGTGTCTAATCTTTCAATGGCTTTCAAACGTTCCTCAATTAGGTTGAATTTATAAGCTTCTTCATCTATAATCGACTTTTCTTTGTCTACTTCTCTCGGCTTCTCGTTTATAGGCAACTCGTTTACTCTTGGGATTTGAATAGTCACACTTGGAGCCTGAAGTGATAAATCTTCGTGATATACCCCTGTATCACTACAAAGAGGGATTGGATTGTCCAAAGTGTCGCTTCCTTCTCCTACCTTAGCTTTGCCTTTGACCATTGTAGTCATCATTTCCATCATCTTTTCCATCTGTTCCTCTAGTTTGGCCATGCATGCTAATTCTTCTTCCGTCATCTTCTTGGCTTTGAACGGGTGTTATACCGGTGAGCTATCCTTGATCATTTTTTGAATGACCTTTTTATTCCAAAGTTAGAAAGTTATTTAGATTTGTCATAAAAATGTTCTTTTTTTTTCAAATAATGTTTCTAAATAAACAAATGAGTGAATGAGTGAATGAGTGAATGAATGAATGAATGAATGAATATGGGGCACATTGTCGTAAATATACTCGAATATAACCATTTCATTCATAGAAGGCTCAAAAATTGTTCAGCTTACAAAGCTTTATCGTTTTCATTCATAATTAAAGAAAATCCTGGTTGATCCTATTCCCATAGGGCAAATCTCTACTCGTCGTTCTTCTTCTTCCTTCTCATGATCTTGATGAACTTTTGGTAATGTGCCTGAGCCACCTTCAAAAGTTTCATTGCAAGACTCGTTCCTACGTGCCGTAAAGGGGTAGATTTTTTTTGAGTTCTTCAATCTGTTCACATATGTCTTCAGCTTGCTGAGTGAAAACCTGACCTTCCGTGTGCATTGTTGCAAACACTTCTTGTCGGCTTATTGCCATTTGTTCCACCACGATGAAACGCCACAAGCTTCGTATATTCTTTCATGAACTCTTTGTTTTGGCTCTTCTTTTGTCTTTAATTCTTTAGTCAGACGACAAATTTCCTCTTTCATCACCTCCATTTCATTAGTTTTCTCATTAGACACCCTCCTCCAGGTTCGCTCTTATTCTCACGCTTTTTGGAGTTCATTAGCCTGCAAACTCAGATCTGCCTCCAACCTCTGAATCTGAGAGAATAAGTCAGATATTTCTCGTTGACGTTGCTCTAACTGTATTCTTAGTTCTCCTCTTTCCCTTTCATGTCTAAGTGGTGTTGCTGTTGTTGTCTCATGATTTCTTCCTCTTTTTCCTTTACATATACCTGATGATGCTCTCGTTGCCGTCTGACCTCTTCATCTCTTCCCCTCAAACGCATCTCTAAATCGCGTATCTATTCTGTTAGCTGGGCTACGTCATCTGGGACCTTCCTTTTTCCTTGAATTGCACTGACACAGAGATTTTGCTTCTTTTTAGGTGCCACTAGATATATGTTTTCGAGGGGGAATGGTTGAAAAAGGTTCCTGATTATAAGCTCAAAGTTTGACCCCCACTTGATTCGTATCTCTTCCAATTTCTTCCAAAATCTTGGGTCCTAAACCGAAGCTTCCACTCTGTTTAAACCAGCTGTAGCAGGTACAGATTGATCATACCCATATTGGCTCAGAACCATCAATGAGGAATAACTAACAGCTCCCATTATGCCAATTAAAGGAACCCACAAATGACCACCGAACCTAATGAGTACCGTGCTCCGAATCATCCATGGGGCTCTCTATTCTATTTCTTGTATTCAATGTACTAAGGTTCTAACCCACTCCTAAAATCGATTGATTTGGAGGCCACTTACTATCCAAAATTCCTCTATAGGCCTGGTCGAAGGAATAAACACCTGATGAAAACTCTTATATAGGCGCTTAAAATGACTTTTAATCCATACGAACAATAACTGCACGCATTTCCTAAAAATCGTCCGTCTCCTTTCGTTCTGATGAAATTGAGTGAAATGATAGTTTCAGCTAAGATTGTTAGAGCAGGATTCGCCCCTTTTCAATCTAAAACAGAAAAATCAGCTAGCTCTCCACACTTACATATCCCAGAGCTTTTGGAACACATTATTAACCCGAATACGAAAATTCTGAATAGTTGTTTATTATCATTGGCCTTTCCCATAGCATCTCTAATGTTAGACCAGGAAATGTAGGACCATTTTTATCTTTTAACCTTGCTTTCACCGTATCTACAAGTAACCTTATCAAATTGGGAAAAGGTCCCCGAAAATCGACGTTCTGCTTCCAATTATCTTGAGAGGATCTCTAAAGTCATAATAGAGAAAGGTAGAATATTCCTCGATAGTCGGTACCATATTCACTTCATTGACTGTAAAACACCTATAAGTGGGATCTCAGAAACGTACCATGGCCTTCAACAGTGCATCATTCGGTTTAACAAACAGAAGCTGTGCTATATCACCATACTGTCCCGAAAGTGTGTTGTTTTCTTAGCCTCGTCCCATGATTTCCATATTCCCTTTAACTCATCTTCGCAATTTCTCACTACAGTGCATGAGCGAATTTTGAGGCAAGCTCAAGTCAAAACTAGCTATCTGGCAATCGCCTTCTATACTCTGAGTATCCTCTGACATTCTCGCTATTATCCCGCAAATAATCCCCAGGTATTTAAATGATGCATTAATTATGCCATGGAGAGACAAAGACACAATAAAACAAAATCAGTACAAAGATAAAGTCAAATGAAGCATAAAAAATGCGAAATTAAATCATAAAACATTAAGAACCTATTCAAACAAAAAACATACGAATAAATGCTCATGAGGTCCTATAAGGTATTATTACGAGGGGTAAGGTATGACTCTTATGTCTAGGCTTCACATTTAAAATGGTCATTACATGCTGGCTTACGACTGACTCTAATGCACGGGGAACCCAAGGCTTAAATACGACATCCATAGAGATGTGTTCCCCTTAAAAAGGGTTGGCCCTTGGGTGGTAAAACTTTCATAGCGTACACGGTAGCATTTGCTACACGAACATCTATGTCCATCTTAACCATTGAGTAGTCCTTAAAACTTATGCGGTGACATATTGCCACACGAAAGCCTAAGGCTACTCTTGCTAAACGGGATGGGCCCGAGCGTAGGACCAAAAGCAAGATGCAACATGAATGACAATTATAGCCACCTCATCATGACGTAGAAATCGACATACGCATTAATCAATTTCATCGATAAAAGAATAAATAAACACATTGGCATACATATCAAAATAGGATAAGCAAATGAAATGAACAAATAAATCAAATATTCAACACATATTCAACAATTTAAAGATTATTAGAAAATTAAATGAATTAATGCACGAATAAATAAATCTAATATGCAAAAATACCAAAAAAATCTAGCTCTAAAACCTAAGTAAGTCAACTCACTAATCTCCTCAGTGGAGTCACCAAGTTGTCATAACGTTGCCTACATAAGAGTACGAGGGCCTAGTAAGCAAAGCTAGACACGAACGACCTAAATTAATGTAGAGTCTCCACTAACCCATTTGGCTAGGTTGGTTAGCCACCTATCGTCGAAAAGTCTAGAATTAATACTATGAAAAATCCTAAAAGTCTAGACTCGATCTCATCACCAAATTTCAGGTTCGGGAGTATGGTTACATGTGGGGAAGGTTATAGCACCCCCACAATGCCTATTCGAAGATAGTCTTACCTCTAGTGTGTCGAACATCCGCTCCACCCTTGAGAGCCCCCATGTGTACATCACGGTGTCCGTCATCGAAAAAGATTGAAAGGTTAAAGATACTGACTGCTTGGGAAATATAGATAAAATTATATTGAATACAAACCGAATTTCCCAAAGTTTTTCCGTACGATTATGACATCAATATCATGTATGGTATTTATAAGGCATGATTAGTGGGTATCCAAAAATCTTGAACTCATTAGCGCGTAACAACTGTCACTGAGGCCCCGGTTATACTCGAACCCGTGAACGCATCACGATCGTCGAATGAGACCTCTACTTGAACTTCCATCACCACTAATCGTATCGAGCACTTTCTCCCCAAACCTGACTTCCCCAATAAGGTTTCCCAGAGGATGGCTTAATATCCAATCATGAGATATGAAAAGTGTGTTTTTAATGTGCGTTATCACATCCTGACCCCTCAAAACTACCTAAAAAACATCCATCGCTTAAATTTGACATTTTTGTGCATTTAATAAGTTATGATCATTTTATTTTTCCTAATCACATATTTTACTTTTTTTTTCATTTTTTGTGTCATGATTTAGTTCATTGTATAAATTGTATAATTTAGAGCATAACAGTTTAATTTTAACACTAACATCATCTTTTTTAATAATTTTAATAATTACACCGCCGACAGAGTATTATCTCACAGTTGCAGATTCGAGTCTAAGTAGATTAAATGCATAATGTCAAGTGAGTATAATTACTTAAAGGTTTAGGGTTAAAATTAATCATTACATCAGTAATATATTAATAATAAATATTTTTTTTTAATTAAGAATTTAACTTTGGTATGCTAGAACCTAATGTGATGGTCTGATGGTCAAGGGTGTCCACCGCCCAGATATGATCTGGATTCAAGTCACGTAGTCGCGTTGTTGTTCAAGCTTTGCTCTTGTTATTGTAATTCACAAAAAAAAAATTTTATGCTAATAAATTCATACTAAACAAATTTTCAACATTCATTATTCATATCATATGTAATGCCCCAAACTTAAAAATTTGAGACGTAACAATACTACATGCTCATACGACAAAATTCACAAGCATACAAAGTAACAAATATCATACTAAACTGAAAACCAACACATCATAAATCTCTAAAATTCATACCAAATATCGTATACAACTTGATCGAAATACAACATATTTTGGCTAATCAACAACTCAATTGAATATGAAATTATAACACTCAAGTCCATTTGATTAGAAGTAGATGCTACGTTAGAAATCAAGGGCTCCTATCAAACTCATATATCCTGTTAGTGTGGAACATCTAAATTGTTGGTCAGTCGCGACACACATAAATGAAACAAGAACAAATACTCAAATAGAAAAATTCAATCAATAAAACAAGGCTCCAAGATGTGTATTAAGCATTAAGGTTCTATTCACTCACACCTACATTTTGGTGTACAAAAAAGTTACAAGAAAACGAACCTCGATGATACAATGAAACCTAAATAATTAGATGCATCTTTCAATTACAAAAACATACACATCCACAGAAAAAAGTCCATTGTGTGGATTGAATTAAAAGAGAGAAAGTTAGTCACACCAGATTTGATACGAGAAATCGAAGACAAGGTTCAATTGATTAGAAATAAGTTGAAGGCAGTTTCAAACCGACAAAAGTCATACACAAATTTGAAATGGAAGGATATTGAATACAATTGAAGGATAAGGTTGTTTTAAAGTGTCGTTGTGAAAAAAGAATTTGAGGTTTGGTCATAAAGGAAAACTAAATTCAAGGTATATCGAACCCTATGAAACTGTTAGACAAGTTGGTCTTGTCTGTAGCTTATCGGTTGGTGCTACCACCAAAGTTAGAGAAAATTCACGATGTTTCATCATGTTTTTAAGCTTCGAAGGTATCGATCATATCCGTCGCATTACATCCATACAATAGAAATGAAACATTGAAATTGAACTCGATATATCATATGAGGAAGAGTTGGTAGATATATTAGCTTAGGATGTAAATGATTTATGAAATAAGTGTGTTCCATTGGTTAGAGTTCTTTGGAAAAGTCAAAAAGTTAAAAAGCTACTTGGAAACCTGAGAAAATGATGCGATCTCAATATTCCCACCTCATTCCATGTAAATTTTAAGGATGAAATTTCTTAAAGGAGGGAAGAATTATAACAACCCGATTTTCATCAGGGTCGAAAAAAACAGTTAGAAGCCGAGTACATTAAACCGAGCTCGATCGAAGAAAATTGTTAATTGAAAATTTATTAGGCGAACTTGGGATTTGTATTAAAATTATTAGGTGAAATTAAATTAGATCGATCATTAATTATATTACAGGACTTGAATTGCAAAGTGTTATCACGAGTGAGATTTAATTAAAGAAATAGTTGAGGCTTATGTGGTAATTGAACTAAGTTTGTAATAGGAATTAAACCAATTTTACAATGTGGCTTAGTGGGTTAACATGACTTTTAACCATTGATTGCCACTATATTATTATTAGGAATGATCATGATGATAATGCTAAATAATATGACATACTTTTGGATATTAATTATATATATTTTAAGAGTATGATCCTATTAATATAGGCTATTGTCAAAACGTTGCCTACATAAGAGTACGAAGGCCTAGTAAGCAAAGCTAGACACGAACGACCTAAATTAATGTAGAGTCGCTACTAACCAATTTGGGCTAGGTTGGTTAGCCACTTATCGTCTAAAAGTCTAGAATTAATACTACGAAAAATCTTAAAAGTCTAGACTCGATCTCATCACCAAATTTCAGGTTCGGGAGTATGGTTACGTGTGGGGAAGGTTATAGCACCCCCCACACGCCTATCCGAAGATAGTCTTACGGGGGTCTTGGAGCTAGTTTTTTTTATTTAAGCATATTAATAACTTAATTTAGGCTAAAATCTTATGTAAATTTTAAATATAAAACTCTAAAAAATGCCTCAAATTTACTTGTAACTTGACTAAGACGTGTTCACTAAACTTATCTAATTTAAAACTTAAATTAAAGATTTTTACTCCTATAAGAAGACCCTAAAAAAAATACCTAAATAATTCTAGTAAAATACTTTCAATTCTTAAAATTAATTCTATTTTAGAATCCTAAAAAAGACCAAAAAAAATTACTAATGAATTAAGAGAAATATTAAAATTCATCTATAACTTATTCGATCTTTTATCATTACTCCGATTTACTTGTAACTTGACTAAACCGTGTTCACCGTTATCTAATGTAAAACTTAAATTAAAGATTTTTATTCCTATATAAGAACCCTAAAGGTATAAAATAATTCTAGTAAAATACCTCCAATTCTTAAATTAATTTTATTTTAGAATCCTAAAAAAAAGCCTAAAAGTTACTAATGAATTAAGAGAAATATTAAAATTCATCTACAACTTATTCGATCTTTTATCATTATTATGATCTTAAGAGATTTAATTAATAATGTTGAACCTATCAAGATCTTACGAAAGTATCCTATGTCTGGTTTATGATTTATCTTACTTTAAAATTCTTGATCTAAATTTTAAAACGTCAAAATTCTAAAATAATATATCTTAGATGACATTTATTAGCTATCTTAAAGAGTATCTAAAATAAAATACTTAAAAGGCCTACTCATGATTTACAATTTACCTACGAAAATCCTTAGTTTTAATCTTAAACAAAGTCCTAAAGAATATTATCATGTTAATTATCCTATATGATATTTAAGATTAGTTTAAAATCCTAAAAAATATCCTACACATTATTTATAATTTTTTTAGAGTAAATGATAGATAAGTTCTTAAAAACTAACCTAAATACAAATGTAAAAAAATATAAATATAAATAAACATGAAAGTAAACAAATATGAAATAATAATAAATAAAAATTATGCAAATGTAAATAAATATAAACATTAAACTAAAATGCATGATTGACATCAATATATAAAGCATAAATACAAATAAAAAGAAAATATAAGTATAAATAACTTATTAAAATGAAAACAAAATGACATAGCTTGATTTTGGGATTAAAAAATAAATAATGTGGAGGACAGAGGACTGATGTAGCAATTAATTTGCTTTTAATTTTGAAATTTCGGATTAAAATTGAAGGTTTTATTAAACAAAAAGGATACGAGTGTAAATATGCCAGAGAGTGGGGGCATCACTGCAAAAAATGGGGTATTTTCTATAAATTTAAAAAGTTTGAGGGTGGGGAACAAATTACTCATTTTGACACTTATAAATAGGAAAAATCTATTTTTTTCTCTCATTTTCAACATCGTTTAAAAAAAAAAACTCTTCCTCTTTCAATGTTGGCCATGGCTCCACCACCGAAAAACCCAACGGTTCTCCGGCTCCGTGGTGGAGCCGTCATATACGGTGACGAAAATTTCTTCTTCTTCATTTTTTTTTAAAAATTAAAAGTTTTTTTTTGATTAGACAAAAATCACTACTTTACTTAAAAATCTAAAATTTTATTTTGAAATAGTTAAAAAAAAATAAAACTTTGTTAAAAATTTAAACTTTTTCTTTAAAATAACTAAAAAAATAGATTTTATTTTTTAAAAATCTAAACTTTCTCTTTTTTTAAGAATATCACTATTTTACTTAAAAATTCAAATTTTTATTTCGAAATAGTTAAAAAAATCAAAACCTTGTTAAAAATCTAATCTTTTTCTCTAAATAACTAAGAAAACAGATTTTTATTTTTTTAAAAAAATATAAGCTTTTTCTTTCTTTAAAAAAATCACTATTTTTCCTTAAAATTCAAACTTTTATTTCGAAATAGTTAAAAAAATCTAAATTTTTTTCCAAAATAACTAAGAAAATAGATTTTTATTTTTCTTAAAATATAAGTTTTTTTTTTTTGTTAAAGAAAATCACTATTTTACTGAAAAATTTAAACTTTTATTTTGAAATAGTTAAAAAAAATCTAAACTTTGTTAAAAATCTAAAATTTTCTCTAAAATAACTAAAAAAACAGATTTTTATTTTTAAAAATATAAAACTTTCTTCCTTCTTTTTAAAAGAAATCACTATTTTTACTTAAAAATCAAAATTTTATTTCGAAATTGTTTAAAAAAATCAAAACTTTTCCCAAAATCAAGCTATTTTTCTTTTCAAAAAAAACTTTTAGTTTAGCAAATGGAAAAAAAAGGAAAATGGGATTTTTTTGGGCTCCTAGGGGCGAAGGATTGATGGTTCGATATTGTCCCCTTCATTGGAGCCCAAACCAGATGCTCAATGATATGTCCATGGCAAAAAAAAAAGAGAAGAGAAGAGAAGAGGAAAAATAACATGCTTCTTGTTATTTTCTTCTTCTTACCTTTTTTGTAAAAATCAGAATATCAAAAAGCTTGCCTTTTTTCATTCATCTCATCTATATAAATTGTTCATTAATCTTGTTTATTTGTAATCTCTTTTGTCATATTTCATTTGATCTTTTGATTAATAACTTGGTACTATTTGGGATGTTTGTGATATATGGCAAAAGAGAGTTATGATTCATGAAACCCTAAAATAATAATAATAATAATAATAATTTGGGCCCATACAAGCCCAAAAAGGAAAGTAAAAAAAAGAAAAAAAAACCTCTATTTGACCCAAAATTGAGTGGACTTTCAACGGCCTAAGAGAGAACAAATGATTCTCCAGGTAGGCTCGGACAAAATCGGGTGTCTACAGCTATTTATTATCATTTTATTTTGTAGGCACACTAATGATGAAAAAAGAAATAAATTGTAGCAATAAGCATGATTTAGAAGGAAAAGTGAAGTTGTGTGACGGTAGAATGTCTTAAAGATAGAGTTTATAGGACAAAAAGACTTAGTTTTACTTTATTTTATTTTAAAATATATTTTTATTAGGATTTAATATTTAAGATATATATTTATTATTTAAATTTGTATTTAATTTATGTTTATCTTTTTGTATTTATCTTTTAGAGTTTAAATTGGATCCAATTAGGAAATTAAATGTTAGATATAATTCTAATTATCTTTTAGAATTTAGACTAGATTCAACTAGGAATATTATGTACTATAAATAGGGGGTGGAGTGATTGAATTATTGATTCCCCGTTTATTGAAAAAATCCTCTATATCTCCTAAATTCCTAGTTCAATAAAAGCTCTATTTTATTATTTTGAGTTCTGCCCCAAAATTATGAGTAACTAAAAAACCTTCTAGCCAAAGGTTATCAAATATTCCTTCAAAGTTCATGAGGCTTAGAATCCGTGCTTAATTTTTCTCACTCGGGTATTCATTAATTCTCTGTATTACGGGATCGACGCTTCCGTCTAAAATCCCTACAAAAGTAATCTTTTCATCTTGTGCAAAGACGGCCGCTTTTGTGTTTTGAGAAGGTTACATAGTCGATTCACTAACTTACTATATCAAAGGTTACTGAGCCAAAAAAGACAAAACGGCATGGCATTCGTCGTTGGGAAAAGGTGATCTAGTGTAAGACGATCCCATTTGAGAGACGGTTGGCTAGAGTCAGGTTCCTCTAAAAAATATATCCGGAGCTGGTGGTTGTAGGCGTCCTCTTCCACTATAACTGGCTTATTCGGGCACCAGAAGAATCATCCAAAGTCTATGATTGAATTAAGGAAGAATCAAGATAACCGGAGGTTGGATCTTTATATATTGATAAAACTCTTCTTCTTTTAACTTGTTTATTTTATGCAATTTATTTTATTTCGATACTACTCTCTATTTCTATCTTTTTAATTCTGTTTTCTTTTATTTTTTTAATTTTGTTTCTTTTATTTTTCTCACATCACACTCTTTTTTCAGCACGATTTTGCCCACGATCTTGACAGACAAGACTTTTTACGACTCTCTAGTCCCTGAGGATTAGACCCTACTTCTCTTTACTATTATTTTTATTTATTTTCGGAATATGTTATATTTGGTGTTTTCGAGGACACATCAAATTTTGGCGCGTTGCTGGGGACTGGTAACGTACTAATCTTGTTTTTTTTTTCTGCTTATGACTAGATCTGCTCCAAGTAATCTTACATACCTATACGATCCCGAGATTGAAAAAAACTATAAAAGCCAATCGCAACGAAGAAAAGTTACGAAAAGGCAGTTAAAAGTTGTAGGAATTAAGCATAGCCCACCTTCAGAAGCAAAAGAAGGCGGCGAAGGTGAATCTAGGGTAAACGAAAACCCTAATCCAACACTGTAAAACCAAGGAGTTGATCCACCGGTGGAAGTACCGATTGCTAGGGTTAATGAAAATCGAGATCCACCACTTATGGATCAGACAATTCGGTAATTAGCCGAGGCTCCTGATGATCAACCACCGTTGTGCATTGCGTATCCTACTATGGATGCTAACTTTGAGCTTAAATCAGGTTTAATCCAATTATTACCGATTTTCCGTGGTTTGCAGAATGAGGATCCACATAAACATCTGAAGGAATTTCATATGGTTTGTTTGAGTATGAAACCTCAGGGGGTAATTGAGGATCAAATTAAATTACGTGCTTTTCCTTTTTCTTTAGCTGACTCTGCTAGGGACTGATTATTTTATCTACCTCCTAGATCTATTACAACTTGGGCTAATCTTTCTCTTTGTTTCTTAACAGGTTTTTTCCAGCCTCTCGTGCCATTGAATTAAGAAGAGAAATTGTGGGGATTAGGCAAAAAGATTTGGAGTCTCTTTTCGACTATTGGGAATGATTCAAGAAGTTGTGTGCAAGTTGTCCACAACATGGGATAACTGAACAGTCTCTTCTTCAATACTTCTATGAAGGCTTGAAACCGATGGAGATAAATATGATAGACGCCGCTAGTGGAGGAGCATTGGTTAACATGACTCCTCAATGAGCAAGAGACTTGATTTCCACAATGGCCGCAAATACTCAACAATTTTGAGTCAACCCTGAACCTGCTCGAAGGGTTCACCAGCTAAGTAATTCCTGATTAGAAGATAAAGTTGAAAAACTTACTAATGTTATAAGTTCTCTTATTGCAGGAAAATTAGGGTCGGCTCGTCAATGTGGAATTTGTGATGAATTCGAGCACACAACTGATGCATGCCCTAGTTTGTATGATGATTCTGACTCAACTAGATGTTGTGGGAAACTTTCCTGGACCACCTCAAAGGCGATATGATCCTTATGCAAATACATACAATCTTAGGTGGAAGGATCATCCTAACTTGCGATATGGGACAAATCCACGTTATAACCAGCCATTCCAAATCGGGCCCCACAACAAGCACAAAATTCAGGTACTTCTCTAGAAGCCATGGTAAATAAATTAGCAGCTAATGTTCTTGAATTTCAGCAGCAAATTGTAGATTTTTAAAGAAAACTAAGGCATCTATTAAGGAGTTGACCATACAAATGGAGAAAATAAATGCACAAGGTAGGCTACCGTCACAAACAGAACCTAACCCAAGACAAAACGCGAATACAGTGATGCTACAAAGTGGGAAAGTACTGGAACCAATTCATGGTAAAAATCATGCCCAAGAAACTGCCAATGAAAATAAAAAAGACGACAAACAGGTCTTATCGAAACCTCCATTACCTAGAATTCAACCTCCGTTTCCTAGACGATTGAGGCAAACCCAGAAAGGTAATGAGGAAAAAGAGATCCTCGAAACATTCAAAAAAGTCGAGGTAAATATATAGTTGTTAGATGCTATTAAACAGATTCCGCGGTATGCTAAATTTCTGAAAGAACTTTACACCAACAAAAGAAAATTGACTAGAAACGAAAAGGTAAATGTTGGTGAGAATGTGTCTGCGGTTTTGCAACGAAGAATGCCAAAAGAATGTAAGGATAGAGGTATGTTTGCAATACCATGCAAAATAGGTTACTTTGAAATTACGAAAGCTATGTGTGACTTAGGAGCCTCAATAAATGTAATGCCTTTTTCTATTTATGAATCACTTAATGTGGGTTCTTTGAAGGAAACATGTGTCATAATTCAGTTGGCGGACAGGTCCATTGTGCATCCCGAAGGAGTCTTTGAAGATGTGTTAGTGAAAGTCAATGAACTAATTTTTCTTGCAGATTTTATGTGGTAAATATGGAAGAGGATAATACTCCTGGATCTTCCGATATCTTGTTAGGGCGACCTTTCCTTAGTACCGCAAATACGCAAATACAAAGATCGATGTGTGAAGTGGAACCCTTACAATGGAGTTTGACGGGGAGATCGTAAAGTTTAATGTTTATGACACCATCAATCACCCTAGTGAAATCTTGAACGTAAACCGTGTCAATATAGTGGAATCCTTAGTAGATGAGACTTTCAAATCACTCCATGAGATTGAGCTCGAAACACTGTTTGATGATTATCTTAATGATGATTTTGATTCTTATCCAAATTGTGAATTTGTTAATGAATTATTGCTTCCTATGAATACTAAACTTTTACCTTCTATTGTGCAGGCACCAGAGTTGGAGTTGAACCACTTCCCGAGCATTTCAAGTACGCATTTTTAGGGGATGGTGAGACTTTACATGTCATAATTTCGAATAAACTCTTTGAGTGTGAGGAAGCAAATTTAATTCAGGTACTAAATAGACATAACGAAGCCATCGATTGGATCATTGCCGATTTAAAAGGATTAAGTCCTTTGACATGCACTCATAAGATCTTTTTGGAAGAAAACACAAAACTAAGGCTAGAAGCATAAAGATGGTTGAACCCAAATATGATGGACGTAGTAAAGAAGGAGATTATAAAATTGTTGGATGCTGACGTGATTTACCCTATTTCGACAGCAGTTGGGTAAGTCCGGTACAAATCGTGCCCAAGAAAACTAGCGTGACAGTAAAGAAAAATGCCGAGGGCGATTTGGTACTAGTCCGAGTGCAGAATGGGTGGGATGTCTACATTGATTACAGGAAGTTGAACTCTTATACTAGAAAATATCATTTTCCTTTTCCTTTTATAGATCAAATGCTGAACGTTTAGCTGGAAAAACTCATTATTGTTGTCTTGATGGATATTCAGGTTTTTTCCAGGTTGCAGTTGCACTCGAGGACCAAGAAAAGACCACTTTTACATGCCCATGCACATTGGCACATATAGGAGGATGCCATTCGGACTTTGCAATGCACCGGCTACTTTTCAGAGATGCATGATGAGTATATTCTCAGAATATGTAGAAAATATCATTGAAGTTTTATGGATGATTTTACTGTGCATGGGGAATCTTTTAATGAATGCCTTAGGAATCTCACGAAAATTTTAAGTAGAGGCATAGAATTTAATCTTGTCTTCAATTATGAAAAATGTCATTTTATGGTAGATAAAGGTTTAATTCTAGGTCATATAGTTTCATCTAAAGGGATTGAGGTTGATAAGGCTAAGACTGATATTATAATATTTCTTTACCATACCTTTCAACTATGAGGGAAATTCGTTCTTTCCTTGGCCATGAAGGATTTTACAGGCGCTTCATAAAAAACTTCCCCAAGGTAGCTGAACCATTGTGCGAGTTGTTGCAAAAAGACAAAAAATTTGAGTTCGGCCCAAAATGCAAAGAGGCTTTTGACACGTTGAAACAGAAGTTGGTTTCTGCACACTGTAGTCCAAGCCCCAAACTGGAAATATCCCTTCGAGATCATGTGTGATGGAAGTGACTGAAGTGTGGGGGCTGTGTTGGGGCAAAAGATAGATCGAGAGACCCATGTCATTTGTTATGCTTCAAAAACCCTAGATGTTACACAAAGCAATTACACTACCACAGAAAAAGAACTTCTGTCCATTGTATTTGCTTTAGATAAATTTCGGTCTTATTTATTGGGATCTAAAGTAATTATTTTTTCTGACCATGTAGCTCTTAGGTATTTGATTGCAAAGAAAGAAGCAAAGCCGAGGCTTATGAGATGGATTTTACTGCTACAAGAGTTTGACATCGAGATTTGAGATAAAAAATATGCGAAAACTTGGTGGCTGATCACTTGAGTAGGGTAAAATGCCTTATGACGATATTTCTATAAAGATGAATTTCCTAATGAGGGCCTATTTTCGGCCCAATAATATTTTCCATGGTATGCGGATATGGTAAACTTTTTTACTATAGGCTGTTTACCTATTTAGTTATCTCGTTCCAGGAAAGAAAAACTTAAAAGAGAAGCTCGATATTATATTTGGGACGATCCATACTTATGGAAACATTGCTCAGATCAAGTAATACGATAATGTGTTCCAGAAACTAAGCTAACATCTTTACTTACTTTTTGTCATTCGCATGCATGTGGAGGCCACTTTGAACCTAAACGGACTGCTCATAAGGTATCAGGATGTGAATTATATTGGCTCACAGTTTTTCGTGATGCATATAAATTTTGTAAATCTTGTGATAGATGTCAACAGGTAGGAAACATTACTAGGCAAAATCAAATGCCCCAATCCCCAATCCATGTTTGGTACACCTCTGGCTTTGATCAGTGACCGTGGAACTCACTTTTGCAATAAAGTAATGGAAGCACTTATGAAGAAATTTGGGGTTCATCATCGTATAGCAACACCTTATCACCTCCAAACAAACGGCCAAGTGGAGGTTTCAAAACGAGAAATCAAGATTATTTTAAAGAAAATAGTTCAACCTAATCGGAAGGACTAGAGTCTTCGATTGAATGATGCTCTCTAGGCTTATCAAACAGCATATAAGGCCCAAAAGGAACCTCGAGGAAATTTTACACGAAAAAAATCGGTGACAAGAATTTATACGAACAAAGACACACTGAGGTGAACACCCTACTTCTACGTCCAAACAACCGCTCCCCATCCCTTATCCCGCCTAGGAATAGCGCCTCCCCTTATAGAATAACTATCCTTGCGCCTAAACATGGTCAACCATATAAAACCCCATTTTTCAAGCCCTAATTTCTTTTCTCCTTTTCCATCTTTTCCCCTAACCGCCAGTTACCTCTTCTTTCCTTACCTCTCTACCTTCGTTCGCCGTACCACCATGGTCCGAACCTAAAATCGCGTCGCTGCCGAACCATCCTTTACCATTAACCCCCTTCATCGTCGGTTCATCGCCCCAACATGTCCATATACCGATTCACCCTCTCCCACACCTTCTCATTCACCATCGTCCCCTGCCCATCTCATCTCTCTCACCGTTGGCCAATTCCCCCATACCAATACCATCACCCCTTTCTCCTTCGTCTTCACCAAACACCCACCCGCACGTACCGTCGGACACCCTTCCTCCTCTTTAAATCCTTCCCTCTTCCCTGCATAACCCGACTTTATTTCTTTTTTAACCATCCGCCCTTCCTCAGTATGACAACCAACCCCGACGGGCTCCGTTTCCCCTCTATTTTTGTCCCTTCCACGCGCCGACACCGTCCTTCTCGCACACGATGACCCGCAACCAGAAATTGAGAGACATTGCCTGCACCACACCATCGCCATTCACATCAGCCTCTTGCAGAGAGTGAAGGTAATTCGTCCGACGCCATTCAACCTCCCGTACTAGAATCTGATGTGGTCGATGACTCAACCACATGCTATGAAACTATCGAGAGTGACAGTTTCGCGTCACCCATTCCAACCCGAGGATGCATCTACCATTCCTGTGCGAACATTTTTCCTTTTGAGTGTTGATTTTCTGGTAACTTGCATTTTTCCAACCGCAACAGCCGAGACAAGTATGATCAGTTGCGACACAAACCGGTCATTACCTGTAAATGCCTTTCGCCTTGTTTTGACTGCGTTAAATATTGATGCTGTTGTATATGCTTATTTTCGTAACATTGGTTGGCTTGATGGTTTTGAGATATGGCATCCTGTCTACTATGGATTGATTCTGGAATTTTATTTCACTTTCTCTTTTAAAACATCTACACAGGTTGCATTAGACATTCCGGGTGTTATCTGTTTCTAGTTACTTAGGGTTGAACACAGTCTTTCTATTACTAGTTTTAATCTCGCACTTCAATTTGTTAATGAAGATTATGTTTCGACCACTACTTATGAATCTGCTCATTGCTCATATCCTGCAGATTTTAATCCTGTCATTGTTTTTGTACTATTACTGATAATATCGAATCTACATATAACCCTCTAACATCTAAGGATTTATGGTTACGTGACTCTACTTTGTGCTATATTCATAGATATTTGGCTTATAATTTTTTAAGAAGGAAAGATGCTCCGACATCCGTCTCAAAGACGGAATTGTTTTTGTTGTGGTGTATGTATACGAGTCGTTCGGTAAATTTAGGGTATTGGTATGCAGTTCAATTTGGACATATTGTTAAGGCCAAACAACCCTTAATTTTGGGTTCTTTCATAACTCAATTATTACTTTCTTTACATGGATCTAATGTTCCTCTCTCTAGTTTACATGTTGCTTGTCAGGCTGATCCATTGAATGCTCATTGTCTTGATTCTATGGGACTTCTTCTTGGCACACCTTTCTCTTTCTCTTTTGTTCCTCTAGGTGTTTGTGTGCCACCAATTGACTGGATCTTACGTTGGTAACATCAACAAGCAGTGCTCGATCCACAACCGTCACTGACCATCGAGCAACGTTTGGAACAAATTAAAACTCGCCTCAACACCCTTGCCTAGTAGATGACTGACATTCTTGCATCATTACGAGAGCGACGATGACACGGAGAGTATTCTCAACCCTTTTCTTTTCGTATTTTTTTTCACATTGAGGGCAATGTGTTTTAAGTAAGGGGAGACATTCCTCACTGTTTTTCCTATTTTTATTTGCTATTTTGCTGCTTTGGGTTTACTATTTCTGCTGCCTTGTTATTTTTTGCCTGATTTATTTTTTTTTAAGTATATCCTATCCCTTTTCATGCCCAAGATTTTACCCACGAAATGCCCATTGTTTCGCCCATTAGTATGATTCTTGTTTGCTGAGTTAATTGTGATTTTGCTGTGATTAAATTTGTCTCCACTGTTTTATTTCTATTAGGCTGACATGATTATGATTAATGAAGATAACCCTATCTTTCTTGTGGTAAAATTGATTGAGTCTAAGTATAAGAGAATAGTTAATTCTAATGCATGCTAAAATTATTTTTCGTGATTGTTAGTTAGTTGCTAAACTTATTTTTGATATTTGTTTGTTTTTTCCTAGTTCCCTTAAGATAAGTTCTCTGTCCAAAGAAAATAATCTTGATGATTCCAAGGTTATGAGTACAAGCTTAAAACGTGACTAGCTGAGTAACCGGGGTAGGGTGCTTGGGTTGTCATCCTACTTCGCGTAAAAAGGTTGTGTGATGTGATAAGTAAAACTCCGTTAACCGAGAAAAATGAAAATAAATAAATAAATAAATAAATTCGAAGTGTGTTAGACTGAGTAACCGGGGTGGAGTGCTTGATTGTCATTTCACTTCGTGTCAAAAGGGCTAACACGTTCTAAAAAAAAGAAAAAATTGAGAGCATGTTAGGCTGAGTAATCGGGATAGAGTGCTTGGTTGTCATTTCATTTCGCGTTAAAAAAAAGTCGACAAAATAAAAGGAAGAGAACTAAATTTGGAGACAAGGGTGAACAAATAGATGTTTCGGTAAGTTTGGTAAATTACCTAACTTTCATGAAATAATTCAAGATGATTTAACTGTTGTGTGTTTTAATTAGGTTACTTTTTCGATTTTACCTACAGCAAGCTAAAGGTTCTCTTTATTTTCATAAGCATTAAGCCTAATTGATTGTAGAACTTTGGAGTATTATTTTCCATGGTGAAATTTAAATTACTTAGTGGATTATAAGTCATACTTAAGGGCAAGCATGAGCTAAGTAGGGGAATATGATAATACTTAAATATGACATACTTTTGAATATTAATTATATATATTTTAAGAGTATGATCCTATTAATTTAGGCTATTTATTATCTTTTTATTTTTGTAGGGACTCTAGTGATGATAGAAGATAAATTGGAGGCAAGAAGCATGATTTTACAAGGAAAAGTGAAGTTGTGTGAAGGTAGAATACTTAAAGAGAGAGTTTATAGGACAAAAAGACTTAGTTTTACTTTATTTTATTTTAAAATATATTTTTATTAAGATTTAATATTTAAAATATTTTATTATTTAAATTTGTATTTAATTTATGTTTATCTTTTTGTATTTATCTTTTAGAATTTAAATTGGATTTAACTAGAAATATTATGTACTATAAATAGGGGGTGGAGTGATTGAATTATTGATTCCCCATTCATTGAAAATATCCTCTATCTCCCTAAATCCCTAGTTCAATAAAAGCTCTATTTTATTATCTAGAGTTCTTCCCTAAAATCATGAGTAACTAAAAACCCTTCTAGCCGAAGGTTATCAAATATTCCTCCAAAGTTCATGAGGCTTAGAATTCGCTCTTAATTCTTCTCACTCAGGTATTCATCAATTCTCTGTATTACGGGATCGACGTTTTCGTCCAAAATCCCTACAAAAGTAATCTTTTCATCTTGTGCAAAGATGGTCGCTTTGTGTGTTTTGAGAAGGTTGCATAGTCGGTTCGCTAACTTGCTGCATCAGAGGTTGCCGAGCCAAAGAGACAAAATGGCGTGGCATTCGTCGTTGGGAAAAGGTGATCTAGTGTAAGACGATCTCATTTGAGAGACGGTTGACTAGAGTCAGGTTCCTCTAAAAATATATCCGGAGCTGGTGGTCATAGACATCCTCTTCCACTATAACTGGCTTATTTGGGCACCAGAAGAATCATCCAGAGTCTATGATTGAATTAAGGAAGAATCAAGATAACCGGAGGTTGGATCTCTAAATATTGATAAAACTCTTCTTGTTTCAACTTGTTTATTTTATGCAATTTATTTTAATTTCGACACATCTATTTTCTATTACTTTTAATTCTGTTTTCTTTTATTTTTAATTTTGTTTCTTTTATTTTTCATCAGATCATGCCGCTTTTCTTGGGCACGGTTTTGCCCATGATCTTGACAAACAAGACTTTTTACGACTCTCCAGTCCCTAAGGATTAGACCCTACTTCCCTTTACTGTTATTTTTATTTATTTTCGAAATAAGTTATATTTGATGTTTTCAGCGACACATCACATGGCCATTGATTTAGTGAAATTAATGATTAATTAGTATAGAAATATATGCAAGTAGGAGAGAGAGTAAACATACTTTCTTCATCCTTTTGCACCTCCAAAATCGAAACTAGAAGAAGAAAGGTTAGGCTTGTTTCTTCCATAGCCGATCATAATTAACAAGGTAAACATGTATCTGTATCTTTCTTCTTAAATTTTATAGAGTTTCTAGTAGGGAACTAATTCTAGTTAACCCATTGCTTAAATTTTGATATTATGAGAGATGATTTAAGTTACCATTGTAGGGAACATTGAGAAATTAAATTGGAACTATAAATTTTAGTTGTTAAACTTGGTGCGTGTGAGAAGTATGTTAGTAGGGAAATGAGTGATGTAGGAGTAAGCTTGATTTAAGCTTAAAGCCTTGAAGCCATTGTTGAAATATTAGGGAAAAAATTGAATAAAATGAAAGATGTTGTAAGCTAATGTTATTAATTGACAGTTTGAGGTTCTTGTAGTAAATTTACGTAGTCAAATTTAGAATCGATTCAGTAGATCGAAAGATTTGAGCATCTTGAGCCTTACGATTAGTAAGGGACCTAATTGTAAAATATACATTCATGTTTGAATTGTTTTGTGCCTTTGTCGATTGTGTAACAATGAATTTCCATAATCGAATTTATTGATCGTAGCTAAAGGTGATGTCGTGATGTCAAGAGATAAAAGAAAAGCAAAAGTTGTAAATGAGTAGCCTCTTTTTCAATTTGTGCTCTCGTAATTCGTTTTCGATATATTTGCATATGCATAACTCAATAAGTGAGTGGAAGTAGAAAGATATTGATGTTGATCATGTTCGAGAGGTATTTATACACTTTACTATTCGATATGTTTAAGATATATTAAATTGAATATGTATATGCTTGCTATGTGTCATTTGTTTGCTATTTTATTAGAAACATGTTCTATAATAATTGATAATGGAAAAATTTCCTATTAACGTTGTCGGATAGAGTTGTGGATATAATTGACATTTCGTAGGGTCCATTTTGATAAATAGGAGATCTAGTGTTGAGTGCATATTATATTATGATAGTTTTTTAATACTCTAGGGGTTGAAAACGTATCACCAGCTCAAATACTTTGACAATTCGAGTGTATTCCAGTGTGATTGGTGGGAACGGTGTATTTATGCCATATTAGCATTTCCAACAAATATAAATTACTCCTAAGCTTCCTCGTAACATTTCACAACAAATATCAAGCTAATGGAGGTGTAGGAAGCCATTTCTTACCTTATTGAAACTTTCTCACTCTAGCTTCATTCTCTTTCACTAAAACTCTATAAACCCTAGGCTGCCATTGAAGAAATTGATGGACGAATTGAACTTAGGAGGTTGCTTCCATGGAGATTTTGATACAATCTCAAGGTTAGAGTGTTGGGTTTTGAGATATTTAAAGGAAAATGAGGGAAGAAGAAGATAGAGGCCATGGAGGAGCTAGTCGGCTGTGCTAGGGTGAATGGTTTTGTTTCCCCTTATCTTCATTTTAATACCACATAAATGGACCCAAGTTCAAGTATCCATGATAAATTTTTGTAAAATTGTGGCCCAATTCCTGATACGAGATTCCAACAATCCAAAAAAAAATTATAATATCAAATATCACATTTAAATACTATTTCCATCATAGAAGTCTCAAGATTTATCCAAATTGCCCATGTATGCCCTTTCTTGACTTTCATCTCAAAATCCAGTACTTGGACCAATTCGAATCTCATGATTCACATTTGATAATTAATAAGAGTACTTCGATGGAGAGAATTATGCTTCCACTCTTGTTTCGATTGAAAATGGGAACTTTATGATTTGCTCTCTCTACTTTAAAGTCTTTCCAATTTAGTCCCAAAAGTGAGTTTCACCATACTAATTCATATTCACATCTATCCTTATGTAAAATATGCAATAAAAACTCTTATTTCCCTTTTTGGTTGAATTTATATTTTAATCCTCAAACTTTTTAAAATTTACGATTTAGTCATTTTATCACATTTTCACTTCTAAAATTCTTTTCATTAAATCACGTATCCAAAATCACCTTACGTTCATGAAAATTCTTTTATTTTGCAAATTTTGCTAATTTTCTCAAACATTTACTCTATTTGTTACTAAAATAGTGGCACGTGTTACATCGAAAATTTTAGGATGTTACGAAGCTTTTACATAACAATTAAAGTCAAATATCATGATAGGAAAATTAGAAATACATCATTATTACCTTGTTAAATCTGTCTCTCTCTAGATTATTTTCTCACATTTAAACCCTTCAAACCTTAGGTTGAAAATGAGGGATTTGAAGATGGAAATGGGTTTTGGAGATAGTTTTTCATGTGATTTTAATAAAATTTCAAGACGGGTATTGAAAATTTTGAAAGGATTAAAGAAAAATGGAGAAAAGAATCGAAAGAAGAGGATGAGAACTTCATTGGGGCGGGAGGGGGGTTTGGCTAGCCGCTTCAGCAGGAAGAATGTGGTTGTTCTTATATTTTCTTTCCCTTTTTAAAATGCCAACAAATGGCCCAAAAGCCCAAGCCAAAGTTAAGTCTAAAATTTAGTTAGCCCAATTCTTTAATATGATAACCAACAACCCATAATAATTTAAAGTATCAAACATTCATCTAAGTAACATTTCCATAATAAAAAATTCAAAAAAAAAACCAAAATACTTTTTTTGGGGAAAAATTATCATTCTACCCCTTTCTATCTCAAAGCACAAATTATTTCCAAAGTTAAGCACTTCGTCCAATCCAAGCTACTAAATCTTTGAGACAATTCTTTTGGTGGTAAAAATGACTTTTACCTTTCTTTACGTAAAATGGTAAATCTGTAATATAGTCTTTGTACTTTTTAGTTTCTTTCAGTTTGATCCTAAAAGTGATTTTTTATTACACTAACCTATAATCCTGCTTATTCTCATCCCAATTAGTCACTAATAGCTCAATTTTCATATTTTGGTCAACTTGCACTTTAATCCTCAAACTTTCCAAAATTTGTGATTTAATCCTTTCATCACATTTCCACTCCTAAAATTCTTTTCATTAACTCTCATATCCAAAATCACTTTATATTCATGAGAGTTCATTTATTTGATAAATTTTTCAATGTATTAATAATTCACTATATTTTCTATCGGAATAATGTCACGTGTCAAATCGAAAATTTTGGAATGTTACTTCACCCATCACTCACTGAAATCTTTATCATCCTCAAGAACTGTACCCAACAAATTGTAGAGTAACACACATGCACACACACATACACAATTGCACTTTCTTCCTTTGTAACTTTTCCAATAATTGGAAGGTGAGTTATTAGAGCTTAAATCTTCTAATGTTATTGTTTCTTCTCCAAATGGAAAATGGAAAATATATCTCTTGCGTCCATCTTCAACTAAGGCAACAAACAATTTTGTCATGATTTAAAATGATTCACTTGATAAATTGTACACAAAAGATCCATTTCTTAAATGATCTTCAATTTGATAGTAAAGACATTAAAACTCAGATTATAATGAGCTACAATAGTTTAATCATCAAGTTATTAATAATTTCAAAAAAAACTAACATTTACTTTACTATAATCTAAATATAATTTAGTAATAATAAAATTTAATAGTAGGATAACAAAATGCTATCATGTTTATTTAAAGCACCATTTTGTGATCTTATTGTCTCGATTAAATCATTTTACTATGGATAAAAAGTTCAAGTTTTAGAGTTTGGGGTACATCACCGAATAAATGTAACAACTCGATTTCAGTGGTGTCGGAAACAGTAGTTTGAGACCACACATTCCGACAAATGAGTCGGTAAATATTATTAATTTAATATTTACAAGTGATGGTCATAATAAATTTTAGCTGGGAAATTTACATGTTTGAACCACTAATTAAGCAAAAAAGATTAAATCATAAAAGTTACAAAAGTTTAATTATAAAAGAGGAATGTACCAATTAGTCATGAAAGAAAGGTTAAGTGAACCGAAATGATAAATATCCTATCAAAATTTTAGTGGAAGGTTTAGGTGACCAAATGAAGATATTTTTATGGGAAAAATATACTAAAATAACAATATTAGGTATGAAATTAAATAAAGAAAAGAAGTCACAAAAAAAAATCTTTATTTTTCCTTTCTTCTCCAACGTAGAACACCCCATTGTTGAGCAAGAAGTTTCAGCCAACTCCCTTTCTTAGGTGAGTTTTTGGGGTTCTTTTCAATTATTTTTTATGCTTTTAAGTTTATTCTAGTTAGATCTACTTAGGCTGTGTTTAGCACAGCTTTTACAATGGACTTTTTATCAAATAAATCCTTTGACTTTAAACCTAATTAAACAAATATCATTTGAGTGTTTTTTTAACTTTTCAACTAGACTTTTACATCCATTAAAAATTTGAAAATATCAAGTCCCAAATGAGCTTTTTAGTAAGTTGAATTACTTTTTTAACCTCAAAATGTTACACGGTTTCTTCTTTTTTCTTTCATAATTTTCTGCTCTATTTTTCCTTCCTTCCTTCTCCTCTTCCATTTTCTTCCCTTTTTCCATTTTCAAGCAGGTTTTTTATAAACTCTTTCGGCAGCCTCTCTTTGGCACTGTGCACCCATCATCTTCTTCTTCGGTAAGTGCTCACATAAAAAAAAATTCTATTTTTAAAGATTTTGTTTGTTTCTTCTTGTCTTGTGCTTCCTTTCCCTGATGAAAAAGTTGTAATAAATAGATTTGTTGCTTGGGGGTTTGGTGAGACTATTTTCTTTAACAAAGGGTTTGTATGATTTTAGATGTTTGTTAAAAAAGATGGAGAAGGCAGCCCTCTCATTGGTGATCTTGCATTCTGAAATAACATAAATGATATCATGTTGGTTTTCTCTATTTTTGCTTCTCCCAAAGTGCTGAGCTCAAAGATTACCTTATTTCATTATCATGCTTCGGCTTCAAACTTACCTTTTCCAAAGGAGCAGATGCATTTATGGAAGGATTTGAAGTCTTTGTGTCTTGTTCTATAATTCCACCATGTGAAATTTCACCTGAATAAGATAAAATAAAGGAATTGTCTCATCTATAAGTCAAACTCGAAATGATATTCATATATATCAGTAGATAACATAATTTCTTTCCCCTTCTTCAGACCACATGCATAACCATCATAGTTACCTTTGGTAACAGGTTCCTCTGTCAATCCACTAGATTGCATTTCTAATATACAGACTTCAGGCTTCATTTATCAATAAGTTAGAAGGATTACCAAAGAAGGCATACAAAGATTTAATCACTTACAGCAAACTGATTACTTAAATCTTGATGCTTATATTTATTGGACATCTCTTCAATTGGTTCTTTGCCTTTGGATTGCTGTAGATGTTTCCTTTCCCTGATGAAAAAACTGTAATAAAATCTTTGCTCTTATCCAGATTCGGTGTTTGTTGTTGTGCTGAAATTGCCTTCACCGCCCGATGTTTCTCCCTATTTAGATGACCTGTTATTTAAATTGGTTGAAACTTGAAAGAGTTGCTTTGCTGCCACCTTACTTGGCTCCACTCCATGCATGTGTGATCCCACTAAATTTCCCACCTTGCTTTGGTCGAATGTCCCATACTTCCACCCAGCCACATTTAATTTATTTATCCTAAACTTGAGCCTGACTTTTAACCCATAGCTAGTTGTCCCTTTGTCCTTACCTTTATTTATTCCTCCCTCATGCTCCTTTTGGTCAAATCCCTTAAAACCTGCATGTAAAGTGCTGCCCATTTCCTTTTTTGGTTGAATGGACATTTAACTTTTTGTTGCTTGTTGTTCGGTTGAATTAATTGCTTGTTTAATGGAAGTATTAAAGCTGTCCAAAACAGGACATGTTACCTATGTTTTGCCCTATTTAAATGCTTGTCCAAATTGAAGATTTAATGTTTCTCAAAACTTGCATATTAATGCCATTCGATTTCTAATGTTTGAATTGATTGAACATTTGTTGTATAAATGCTACTTATTTATGTTTTTTGTTATGAGGAATGATGTCTTTTGTTTATTAACCATATGGTGTGGTTATATATGTATTTGGTTTTCATTATTTTCTTTCAAGAATTAGTCTTTAACATGGTGATTATGATGATCCAACTGTTAAACATACATACATAATTGTGTTGCACTCCTGTTAATTTTGTATAGTCATAATAATGAGGTAATTAGTATATATATTCAATGTAATGTGATCAGTCAAAGAAGAATGAAGTTAGTGGTGAAAAAGTCAAAGCATGGTGGGATAAGAAATTGACAGAAACACTTTGTGATATTTGTATTAAAGATATTGAAAGGGAATAGACTTGGTACTCATTTCACAAAAGATGGATGGTTGAAAATAATGACCAACTTTGAAAAGGAAACAGGCAAGGCTTATTCACAAAAACAACTTAAAAATAGGTGGAATGCCTTGAAAAATAATGGAAGGCTTGGAAGAAACTTAAAAATGGAGATATTGGTTTAGGGTGGAATCTTATAAAAAAAACGGTTGATGCATCGGATGATTGGTGGGAGAGTAGGCTAAAGGTACATTAATAATTTTAGATATTTTTTGTTTTTTTCTTATTTATGAGATTATTTATAATTTCTTTTATTAAACTACTATTTTGTATGTAGGTTGTGCCTGAAGCTAAAAAATTTAAAACATCGGGTATTGATCTTAACTTGGAAGGGAAGTTGGACCAAATGTTCATGTGGATAGTTGCAATAAGTGATAAAGCATGGGCACCTTCTTCTGGGACACTCTGTAGTGAATTTTTTGAGAATGTTGACATACCTGAAGAGAATGAGGAAGAAAATGCAAGAAATGATGTTAACATTTTAAATGATGTTCAAATTTCAAATAATGTTAACATTAATGGAAACGGTAAAAAAAGGAAAACACCTGAAATATCAACTTCACATTTGAAAATTGGAAGGAAGAAATTCTCAAAACAAATTGGAGGGGCTACAAGATTATCTAGTCAAATAGAAAAATTATGCAATGCAGCTGGCAATATGAGTCAAGCTACATCTTGTTTGACTCTTGTTATGGATCTATATGGTATTCCACGAGCAGTCAAAGTGCTTGATAGCATGTCGGAGGTAGTTCCTGAAGCTAGTCCGCTATACTTTTTCTCACTAGGATTATTACTCAACAAGGATAAGCGAATTATGTTTTTATCAATTAATCCCAAGATTAGAGCTATGCGGCTTAAGATAGAGATGGAGAAGGAGGATAAATGAAAATTTTCTAATCTTCTAGGGTCTAGAGATATCTACCATGTGACTAAACAACAATGTTAAACTAGTTTTATTAATAGTTGTTTATGTTGGTTTTTGGATATTGAATTTATGTTCTACTTATTTATGTGCAATCTAGTTTTATCAATAATTATGATGAGTATGGTTTTTGGATATTGAATTTATGTTGAATTTATGTTCTACTTATTTATGTGCAATCTAGTTTTATCAATAATTGTTTATGTTTGGTTTTTAGATATTGAATTTATGTTTTACTTATTTATGTGTAATTTAGTTTTATCAATAGTTGTTTATATTTGATTTTGGATATAAAATTTGTTCATAGGTGATGAGTATGGTTGACAATTCTAGCGGCGATGAAAGTGATGATAAAAGGAAAAAAAAAAAGAGATTTTACAACACATGGAATGTTTTAACTGGTTATTTGTTGTTAGATCTTCTTCCGTGCAATTATATTATGAGAAGTATATATTGAAGCAACCATGTATGGATTCAAAACAGTCAGGTCAGGCATGGATCCAAGAGATTCTTGATGGTCATGAATCACGTTGTATGATTAATTTTAGGATGTCTAAAATTGTATTAACAAGTTTGTTGAGAGTTTTGGAGACAAGATACAACTTGCAAACTTCAAGACACGTATCTTCTAGTGAAATGTTGGGAATTTTTTGTACATCTTGGACACCGGTGCAAAAGTTTCCTAATGTCGAGAAAGATCTCAAAGGTCTGGAGCAACAATAAGTTGATACTTTGCAATTGTGCTTGAGAAAGTTTCAAGGATAGCCATTGATTTAATTGCACCCGAAGATCGTTTTTTCAGCTCAATACCCGATCAAATATGTAATGATTCTAGATATATGCCGCATTTTAAGGTTAGAATTTAATATTATATTATTATATTTTAATATTTTTTATCGATTAAAAATATGCATGGGACTAATATGATTATTTGTTCAAGATGCATAGGTGCAATTGATGGTACTCATATTGCTGCTATTCTTCCACCAAATGAATAAATTTCCTACATTGGAAGAAAAGGTATCCCGACTCAAAATGTTATGGCGGTGTGTGATTTTAATATGTGTTTCACCTTTGTTATGGCTGGATGGTCCATTTTAAGGGATATGCCAAGTTATAGTTTTGAAAAGCAAACGATGATCGTTGTTGCTACAATGACGATACACAATTTTATCCGAAAACATGCCTATCGAAATGATGCAGATTTTATGGAATACGAAAATATTAACATGACATGTGAGGATATTATTGATTCAGAAGATATTCATGATGGAGAAAGTGATGATGATGATGATGATGATGATGATGATGGTGGTGGTGGTGAATCAAACAATTCAAGTAGTTTTGAAATGGAATTGACAAGAGGTGTTATAGCTTTTAGTTTAATGAATTCACTTTGAATTGTAAATGCTAATGTAAAACTTTTAATGATGTATTTGGTATATAAATATTACTCCTTTTTGAAACTTGAATCCAAATGCATGTAATATTTTAATTTGTTAGGTTTATATTTTTTATATTATGTTAATATCTAATATGGGTTATGTATTCATATTAAATTTTAAAATAAAATAATACAAATGTATTAAAATCATTAATTAAAAATTAAAATACATTTCATAAAATAATACAAATATTTAATGATTATATTTAAATATTTAAAATCTAGTTTATATAATCTAATTAAAATTTTAAATAATTAATATTAATTACTTAGAAATATTTAAAATTAATTTTTATATATTAAAATATTAACAATAAGTTATAATAAAATTTTTATATTCTTCTTACAATATCATAATATTAATTTATTTGAATATTATCTAAATATATATTTATTACTTTATAATACCATATCTAAAATGGACATTTCATTTCTCAAAAGCCCTTTTAGACAGCAATAAACAATCAAATCTTGAATTAAACTTTTCAAAAGCACTTCTCAAAAGTACTTTTCCACCACACTTTTTAAAAGCAATGCTAAACTAGCCATTAGCCCAAGAATTAATTTGCAAAGCTGTTAAAGGTAAAGGGAGGTTCCATGAATGAAAGTTAGTGATTAAATAAACATGTTTTGTTAAATGATTTTTATTGAATTTAAGGTTTAAAGATTTATTTGATAAAATGTGTGAAATAATGAAAAAAAGTGGTTTTATATGAGTGAAGGAAAATATCGGTTATCATGAGATTGTTTCAAAAAAGGTTAAGTTGCAAGTTCAAGTTTTAGGGATTAAATTTTTTTAAATGTTAAAACATTAGGGAAAATTCTGTAATTTTGTTTTAATATGGATATTATGTTGAATGAAATGGTTGAAGTTATAATTTGGATATTTAATTAAGTTAAATTATATGTTAGATCAAGAAAAAAATCAATCGGATTTAAATCGAGGAAAAATTAAAGTTTCAGACTAGTTGTCGACTTTGTTTTTGTAACTGTTTTAGTCGAGGTAAGTTCATATTTCACTTTAAAAGGTTATAAGTGAATTTATAGTTTTAATTGATATCGTTATATATACATATTTATGCCTTATATTGTCATGATATATTTTCATTAAAAGGTTGAAAAAGATATTATCCAGAAGGATAATATATGAAAAGGTTAAAAAGGATGTTATTCGAAAGGATAACAAATGAAAAGGTTGAAAACGTAAATTTATTAAATTAATTATTTAATATTTTTGTTATCTAATACATATCTAATTATGTTGTAATTGAGCTTTACTGCTTGAGATTAGTATGATATGAATTTGAAACGGTATAATGGAAACGAAGTTAAAGGATTTAGATATGAAATGTGTCCCGTTTGAACGTTGTGAATACTTAGGATACAAATGACATGTCATTATTTACAGTTCCGGGTGTTGGTCTTGGATGTCCCACCGATGGTTGAGGTCTTGCATTTGTTGCGAATTCTCCACAGCTCGTGTGAGCAGCATCGTGTAGCCTAACATCTCAACCCACAGCTTGTGTGAGTAGGCTCATTTCACAGCTCGTGTGAGCATATATGATTACATGTTACAGTCACAGCTCATGTGAGCATTTTCTGAGTATCCGGTGATATTTTAATTGGTTCAACGAGTGATAAAGGCTTAAACGAATATGTGTGTGTATATATATATATATATATTAAATGTATATGGTCAAGACATGTGAATTGGAAGATGTTGATACAAATGTTTGAAATGGGAAAGTATGTTTATCTAACTTATGATGGATGAAATATATACTTAATATATTATTATTACAGGTTCAAATAATTGTTGGAATTATATATTTCTTGGTGATACTCACTAACCTTGCGAGGTTGTGTTGTATAGAAAGGAAATGTAAGTATAAAATTTAATGAATTTCTATATGTTAAATGTATAAAATGAAATGGTAAATCGAAACGGTTATATGCAATGGTTATAAGAAATGGTTATAGGGAATGATTACATGCAATGGTTATGTGAGTTGGTTATTTCATTTGAGAGGGGTATCCTCTTTTAATTGAGAAAAGGCTAATGCCACTTTTGGAGATTAAGAAAGGGACTCAATCCATTTTTTGATCTGTGAACCAATTTCATTTGGATCTTGTGCAACTTGAAGGGGTGCATTTTTGGATGATTTTGATGAGGATGACAATATCTCATTTTCTTCTTCAAGGTAAATTTTATACCATGACTTAATTGGTTTTGAGGGAAATTTGGGTTTTGGATGATTCCCCTATTTTTCCTTTTCCTTTTCTCAGAGTTTGGGTGGCATTTTTGAAGAAACTCCCTGGTGCGAAAATCAGGCAAAGAATTAGTTTTTCCTTTGATGTATTCAATATCAAAATCAAATATGCTCAAAATTGCCTGCCATCTTGCAAAAATATGTTTTGAGGCAATAATTTGAATATCTTTTTGTAAAACTTCTTTGCTAATTTGCAATCAATATGTAAAAGAAAATTTTGATTTAACAAATCACTTTGGAATTTTGTGATACATAAAACAATTGATAAAATTTCTTTTTAAATAGTACTATAATTTTGCTGAGTTAGATTCCAGTGTCTGGAAGTAAATTAGACTATTTGCTCTTTTCCTCCCTTAACTTGTCTTAGGATCCCATCATACCCTATTTCAGAAGCATATGCTTCTACTATCTTAGGGGCATTTGGATCAGTTAAATGTAAACAAGGAAGTTTAATAATTTGTTTTTTTATCTGGGTAATAATATTGGTGTGGTCATTTGTCCAAGGTTGTGGATTCTTTTTTAACCTATCATATAAGGATGCACATAATTGGCTAAGACTTGGGTAAAAGTTTATGACATAATTTATACTTCCTAAAAATCTTTGTAATTAAACTTTATCAAGGATTTGATTTGAGAATTTGCTGGCAAATTCTATAGACCTTTCTATTGGGATAATGGCTCCTTGGGTAATGTAATGACCTATAAATCTTTCTTCTTCTCTTATTTGGATTTGCCAAAATCTTGATTTCATGTCAAATTTTGAGAAAATATTTGTATTGCAAAGTTTTTGTAATAAATCTTTTTTATTTGGGATTGGGTACCTAATCCAATTTAAAGCTTGATTGAGAGGTTGTAATTAATTACTAATCTTGACATTCCTCTTTCGAATTCTGAATTTTTCATTACATAAAATGCTGAACAACTCTAAGGAGAACTGTTTTTCCTAATTAATTTTTTTGTTAAGAGATCTTGTATTTTTTTTTTTTACAAAATTCGTCCATTTCTTTGTTCATTTGTATTGGTCTTGCTTTTGTTGGTATTTGCCTTTCATCAATTTTTTTTTCATATGGCAATGTTACTTCATATTTTTTCCTATTCCAAAAAGCATTTGGAATGTCAGAACAAATTGTTAATTCTATTTCTTCTTTGATTTGCTTTATCCTCTTTTGGACTTCTCTTTTTTTTTAATTGTTCAGTCATTTTTTAAAAATATATTTCTTCTTTTAAAAAAGATATTTATTTTGTTTATGATTAATTAAATTATTTATTTGCCCATTATGGATGGAAAAAGATTTTAATAAGTTGAGGTTTCTTATTTTAAGTTTTTCTACAAAAGGAAATTCTACTTTTGTGTTTAAAATTTTTGTAGAGATTGAATTATTTGTTACTTTACATTACTTAAGTAAAGATATGAACGGTGTTCCTAATATAACATCTTGTGTTATATATTTTTCCATTAGAAAACATGTTTGATATTTAATACCTTTGTTGCAGATTTCAACATCGAGGGTTTTGTAGGTAATTTTGAGTTTTTTATCGTTTGCAGCTTTGAGAGATTCTGATGTTTTGTCATAATATTTTTTTTGGAATTATGCCTTCTCTAATACAGTTTTGATATGCTCTTGTATAAAAAAAAGCAATTGTTTCAAATTGAAATTCGTTATTTATGATAAGATTTATTTTTATTAAGTATCTTTGGATAGATATTTCAGTAAGAACCATCATATATTCCTATGTGTTTTCTTCAAGTTCGGGTTTAGTTTCTAAAGAACTATTTTCTAGGACTTCATGTTTTAAAGTTTGCATTTGTTTTTTCATTTCTTGTTGTTCAATTTTAAGCTGAGAAAGTTCTAATTTAATTTGTTTTATTTCCATTTGTAATTCAGAATTTGTAATTTGTCTAGGTTTTTTTTTGTATTTATTAAATAATATATCTTGTATATTGTACATTTGTGATTGACTGAAGATAATTTCTTTTTTTTTCTGGTTTATCTTTTATTGAAGATTTTAACTTTAAAGATATTCCTTTTTTAAGTTTTGGCTCTTGAATTTTATCAATAACTTCAATCATAAATTCTTGGTCTTTAGTTAACATATTAATTGAAGGTTCATTTTTATCAGAGGATTGAGATGTTGTATGTAATTCGTCTATTTGTAATTTATTTGATTCAATAGATGTATCATTTTCAAAGGAAGTTGTTTCCAAAAGAATTTCATTAATTTTTTGTTCTATTTCTTCATCTAGATTTAAATTATTAATCTTTCTTTTAATCTTGCGATACTTTGAGATGTGTCCTGGTTTCCACATCTATAATATTTTATTGTTTTATCTATTTTATTTTCTGATTTTTGTGTTTCTTTACTTTTCTATATTTTCTATATTTGGGTTTTTATAATATTCTAAAATATTCTTTCTTCTATTCTTTGGTTTTACAGGGTATATTTTTGAATTCATTTTTAATGTCAATTTGGTGCAGAATTCCTTTTATTTTTATATTTCTTTTTTATTCTTTTTTTATAATTATTAATATAATTTATAAATTCTATTTTGGTTTAATTTTGTTATTATTAATATAATTTTATATTCATTCTTATTAATTTATATGTAATTTTTTATTTAATTGAATAAATTTTCTTCTTAAGTTGTTTTTGTAATTTAAAACTTGAAAAAATTTAATCATTCTTTTTGGGTTAAACTAATTAGTTCACCATATGTAAGTTTTTCATATGGAATAATACATATGTAATTTTCTCTAATTTGATTTCTAACTTTTTTCCTAATAAAGTAGGAAGTCCTACTAGAAATTTTTCTTTCCAAAATGATTGTTGGTTATCAGATCTTTGCATAACTCTAGTCATAAAGATATCTTTATACCATTTAAAATCAGTTAATTTTTTGCATTTCAAATTTGACAATAATTCTAAGTTCTATCTTTAAGATGAGAAGGATCTCCTATAAAATGGTTACAAATTAAGAAAATTAAAGTTGCTACTGCATCTTGGATTTCTCTTCCTTGTTCATCTAAAATTATTCTTCCTTCATCATCTTTTTTTTTGTTTCTTTCAAGATTTCTTCTTCTTGGGTTTTAGTGAGTACATGGTCCCACCATCCTTTTAATTGACCAGTTAAGCCAACAACTAAAATATTGGCTATAGCATAATCACTAATTAATCCATTTTGATTTTGAGTTTTATAAACATTTGAAACCATTGTCATTTGTTGTAATAAACTAAGAATATTATATTCAGACATTCAGCCTATATTCCATTCATAAATTGTATTGGCATTGTATTTATTCTGGAAAATGGGTTTTTCTTCTATATTAGGATCAGGTGCAGTAATTTTTGGATAATATAATCTTTTTGGTTCTTTCCAAGCTATTTTGTTAATTAGTTGTTCATCTTACCGGTCAGAGTCAGATTGGGAAGACTGATGTAATGTATTTACTGAGTGTTAGGCTTGCATTGGGGTATCGGGTGTAATTAATTCAGACTTGTTACTTTCCAGAACATCAAGTTTATTTTAGATTTATGCCAAGAAATCATTTTGGGATTTTTGGAAAGGTTTTGGAATTTCATAAGGTGTTAATATTTGTTCTTTAGAACTTTTTCCATTTATTTCTTTTACTGGATCTTTTTTATTGATTGACTTTCTACCAAATTTTCAATATAATCTAATTGTTTTCCTATTGTATGATGACTGATATTAGTATAGTTGTTTTGTTCTATTATCATTTTAATAACTTTTGATGAGATTTGTTCTCTTGCATTAAGAGCTCTCATTCTTGAAGAGCTTGCTTTTATTCCATTATTTTTGTGAAGATATTGAACTTCCATTAAAAGGGGATGTAGGGATTCAACTTCTCTTTTATTGGTTTGCCATCTAGTATTATTTGTTATTGTATTAATAGATTATGAATAATAATCTTCAAACCATTCAAAGATTTTTATATGAATTTTATGGGTATTCATGAATTCATAATATTCTTGAAGAATACTTTCTTTTTTATTATTATAATTTTTAAAATAATCTTCTCTTTTTTGTTTATTTTTGTTGGAATAAAAGTGTCTTCTACACTAATCTTTATTGATATTAAAAGTCTTTTCTAGAACAAATATTTTTGAATTTTCTTCTTGTCTTGCATTATTAGTCATTGATGAATTTGTTGGTGACATGTTGGATGAATTTTGAGGACTTTCATCCTGTCTAGCATAGATAGGTTGAGCCATATTTGAGGAATTATATATTCCTTGTAAATTGGTCCTAAATGTTGTTGGGATAGAAGAGACAGAGGCTCTAATTGTCCTAAAATTTGCTGTTTATGTTTCTGGGTTTGATTCTTCTTCTAAATTTAACCTCCTAAAGGTTGTGCTAATACTCCTTATTTCAAAGGAATGTCTTGGGAGGCATTCTTTGTGGCCTATTGAATATCAATTCAACTGTGCTATCTTGGTGTTAAGAAATTCCACTAAGTGAAGTGTTTCTAATTGGAGTTGGTGCAATAGGGTCTATAGCACCTTTCAGTTTCCAACTATCATGAAGGTTTATTTCATGCTATTGTATTGTTATTGGGATTGTGGTATGAGATCTTGAGGTATCTATTTCTATTAAAATGGTATCTCCTTTTGGACTCTAAAGTAAAGCCTTGGTATTGACTACAGAATACAAAGCTTTGAGATGGAGCCTATAGACTAAAGTTAGTACTTCTGATCCAGGAAGCATTTTGTAATTATTAGTATGAATTTGAAGGGTCAAATATTGTAAAATATTTTTTAACAGTAAAGGAAACCATAAAATTTGAGTAACAATTAAAATGTATTGGGTCAGTACATAGGCTTATTTCTATAGTTCCCAATAATGAGTCATTATACATAATGTGTCTTTGGTCTCTTAAGACAATTAAGATTGAAGTTTTTTAGTGGGTTCAACTCTAAGAGGTTTGACACCAACTTGCACTAATCCAAAATGGACGTATTTATATTTTTGTTCATTGAGTTTAGTAATGACAACTTTATCTAATGATTGGATTGTTTCATATTCTTTTTGAATAAGTAAACTTATTTCTTTTGTTTTTATACGTAACTACAAAAAGCATTTAAATTTTCAAAGGTTGTTTTCTTATAAACTTGGTTTGTTGGAACTCTCGGGAGAGTCCAATTATCAAATCGTTGGGGAATATTTTCATAATGCTCTTCTTATTCATTAACAATGTTATTTGAGATTTGGTCAGACTCTTGAGATTGATTGGAAGCAAAGCTTGTAGAAGAATTGATTCTTCTAAGGAAGGGAAACATTTTTTTGTTTTCTTATTTCCTACAAGGGGTTTTACTATCAGGATTCCTGGATTACTATAGTTGCCTACAGGGATACTTTGTCATTAACTTGCTTAACCCATGGCTAACTGGATTTTGTATCAAAACTCAGCAAAAATACTAATACATTAATAAAGACAATTAAACTAGAACTCAGAAATATTGAAAACAAATTTAATATTTTTAAAACTTAAAAATACCTGGTCCTCCATAGTATCATAGCCAAGGACACATCTTAGAATAGAAGAAAAAATATTTCAGAATATTATAAAAAGCCCAAGTATATAAAATATAAAAAAGAAAAGAAACAACAAAAATCAAAAAATAAAATAGATTGATGCAGTCGAAACTAACTAAAAATATGACTAATGCAAGTGCACCTATCAATTAATAGTATAGTTACAGTGAGCACAGATATCGTTCCTACGAGGACTAAAAGTACTAGTAATAGCTGTCTTTCGATTATCTAACCGATCGAATAGAGTGATTGTTTTAAATTAAGTTTAACTAAATTAATAAACTAAAAATGCAACAAAGAATAAAACAAGAAATAACAAGTGTTTTAATACCAAGAAGCAAACAATACCCAGGAAAGACTCCACTTAGATTTCATCTGCCATTATCATTCTAAATTAAGCAATTTATTCACTTAGTATTTTGATCCGTAGAAATCCTAAATTATGCTAATGCCTCTATTCAAGCATAAAAGCAACTGACTCTAGGTTGATTAATTGAAATTTCTTTCTAATTAAAACCCCTATTGTCGAATTAATACGATCTATGGATTCCCTTATTAGGTTTGACTCTAATCCAGTAGATTTATGTCATTTTATTTCTAGGATTGCATGCAACTCCACTCAATTATGCTAGATCTACTCTTAAACAAGGGTTATTTCTCCTCTGATTTAAGCATATCAAACAAGAATTAATATCTCAAAATACTAAATCAAGAATTAAGCACACATAATTGAGAACAAAATCTAAGTATTTATTGCGTAAAAACATAAATCAAATGATAGAATTCATCATAAGGTTCATCTCCCCTAGGTATTTAGGAATTTAGTTCATGCTAATAAATGGAAACATCTCAAAGACAATATAACCAAAAGATGAAGAAAAACTTATAATTAAATCAAAGAATTTAGAAAGAGGTTTTCAATCTTTGTGGAGATATGCTTCAAAGACGGCTTCTATGGTGTTTCTTCAGTTGTTTTCTTGAATAATCTCTGACGGCTTGGGTTTGAGGAGTGGAGGATTTTACAGAAAATTAAAAGTCTCTAATTCATATCACTCTATCCCCTATTTATAATACATGGAAATCTCTATTTGGATCCAATTAAATTCTAAAAAGATAATTAGAATTAAATCTAAACAATAGTTCCCTAATTGGATCCAAATTAAACTCTAAATTATAAAGTCTAAAAGATAAATTAAAATTAAATATAAACAATATAGAAATAATAATCCTAAATATTAATCTTAAGAAATAGAGTTTAAATTTAAATAAAATCTTATGTCCAATAAATCTCTTCCTAACTCTTCCACATTCACGCTTTTTGCCTCAAATTTTCCTTTTTGTCTTCGATTTAGTCCATGGCCAAGTGTCTAGCTCGTGTGGCTCCTAAAATTTGCTCTTTTTGTACGATTTTCGCTTGTTTTTCGATCCTTTCGCTCCCAAATACTTTCCTAAGTATAGAAACATGAATTTAAAGGGTTATGAACATAAAATTCATTATTTTAAATCGATTAATCATCCAAAAACGAATTAAGAATGAGACTAAAACATGTTACTTTTGGCACTTATCAAATATCCCCACACTTAAGCATTTGCTTGTCCTCATACAAAATTCTCAACCCACATTCAAATTAACTTTCTTAATTCTTCATTTTCATCAATAATGTTTCAAGATAAATTGGAAACAATCATGCATTGGAAATTCATCTAAAAGAACACTAAAGACTCAAACAATCTAAGCTACAAAATTTTTAGCACAAAAACATAGGTGTCTCCCCTTATCTAAATAATTACTTTAAATTCAAAATTAACAAGAATTAACATCCTCACTAAAGATTCACTCAAAGCACTCAAAGTATTTAAGGTTCATGAAATAAACACTCAATAGTCAAACATAAAATGTTATTACCATAGGCTTGCTTGAAAATCAAATCTCCACCACTGTAAAATGACATGACACACCAATCAAGAGGTCTTTACAAGGTTGTAATGGGGCTAAGGTTAAGGGTCTGGAAAAGGCTAGAATAATTGGTTAAAATCGAGATCGAGTTGATAAGTTGCCAAACTAGAAAAAAAAACAATCAGTTGCTGAATTGAAAGAAAGTGCATCAACATGAATAATAAAGAATAAACACGAGCTTTTCAACAATATATGGAACTAATGATCTTAGCTCAGACATATTTTTGTCTTTTTCTTCTCTTTTTTTTAAATTTTCTCCTTTTTTCAATTTTTTTTCAAATTTTTTCTTCTTTTTTTTTAAACAATAAAATTCAGCAATTCAGATAGTGGAACATAGTTAGACAACTTAACCAAATCAAATCTCGACAAAAAGGGAGTCAATAAAGGAGTAAATATACTACGTATATATGGATCATGGGTTAGTATTATGGGTTGAATGAATAAAAGGATGTTAGGCTCAATGGGGTTCACTAGGGGTTAATTGTATGGGTATTCTTTTATTATTATCTTTGAGGGGGTAAATCCTAAGTGCCTCTATCATATCACTATATCAAATCAAAAATGTGGTCTCAACATGTATAATCAAAGCAAGTTCTAAAATAACAAATCAATTTGACATACACAACCAAAATAAAATGAGCACGAAATAAAATATATGATCTATAGGCTCAAAAGCTCACAAAAATTATGGTTTTGATGTCAAACTTAGAATTTCAAAATTTCAAGATAATAATTAAATTCAGGAAGATAACCTAAAATATTTATTTTGAAAATAGCTTATCATGCTTGACCATCTCATATCTTAAAGATTAAATCACCCAATTCACAAATCAATTCAAAACAAAATCAATTAAAATTCCAAATAGCAAAAATTAACTCTAATGGGGTATGAAAAAATTACTTAAACACAATAAATAATTCAGGAATTTTAGCACAATCATAATCAACCTCCTCACACTTAAGATGTACATTGTCCTCAATGTACAAACAAATATAAGCATAATAAGCACAATATCATAAGAAGGAAAGAAATTGAAACTTCCTTGAATTAGGATGATATCATCGGAATTTGAAAAAACTAGGAATGTAGTGAGTCTAAAAGAAGTGCAATTTTCCGAGCAAACTAATAAGAAAAAAAAAGACAAACACAAATAAGAAAGGGAGATAACAACTAAAAAAACAACCATAGAAATAAAAATAGTGCATAACAAAATAAAATTAAAAATAAATGTACTAATTTTTTTTAATTTGTCCATTTTTTTCAACTTTTTTTCATTTTTTTAAAAATAACATGAAAGTAAAATAAATAATTAAAAAAAACACTTGGGTTGCCTCCCAGGAAGTGCTTGTATAAAGTCTAAGCTTGACTTTCCTGTTTAAGCTCGTAGTTATGGCGGATCATGAAACCGAAGTTCTTCTCTCTTGTTATCAATATTGCCAACAAAATAAAATTTGAGACGTTGATTGGTTACCTTGAATGTGTCGTAATCAGGATGTGTTACCTCAATTGTACCATAAGGGAAAATGATTTTTACAACAAAAGGATCAGACCCTCTTGACTTGAATTCTGAAGGAAAAATTCATGGATCTGATTTTTCTAATAACACTTTGTCTCCCACTTTAAATATGTTCATCTTCTTGACATGCACTTCATGGTTTTGCATCGGTTCTTCCTTGGGTTTCCTCAATTTTTCGTCGAACTTCGTTCACCATTCATCTAGTTCCTCGAGTTGCAACATTCGATCTTCATTTACCACTCGAGTTCTATCACTTTGAATCAATCATGTTTTCATTAGTGATTTCCTGCAAAAAGTGTTGAGTCACATGGTTACTAACATTAACAGAACAATTATCATCATTATACTCATTCAGGACTCTAACAAAATCACGTGCTTTAAGAGTAATCATTTCATCACCTACACGAAGCACAAGTTCACCAGTACCTACATCAATGATAGCTCTAGCAGTGGCTAAAAAGGGTCGACCTAAGATCATAGGTACCTCAATATCCTCATCCATGTTTAATATAACAAAATCAACAGGGAATATAAATTTATCCACTTTTACAAGCACATCTTCAATAATACCCCTAGGATATCTAATTGATCTGTCAGCTAACTGAATACTCATCCTAGTGGGTTTAGGTTCCCCAAGACCAAGTTGTTTGAACAGTTTATAAGGCATAACATTTATACTAGCACCCAAATCAGCCAAAGCTTTATCAACATGTAAACTACCAACGAGACAAGGAATAGTAAAACTCTCTGGATCTTTAAGTTTGTTGGGTAGTTTGTTTTGGAGAATGGCTAAGCAAACTGCATTAAGCTCCACAGTTGACAAGTCATCTAACTTCCTCTTATTTGTTAACAACTCCTTTAAGAATTTTACATACTTCGACATCTACGAAAGAGCTTCAACAAAAGGTAAGTTAATATCTAATTTTTTTTAAGAGCTCAAGAAATTTACCATATATTTTTTTGTGGTCTCTCTTCAATGCTTCTGGATATGGAATTCGAGGTTTGTATTCTCTAAGTATCGGCTTATGCTCTTTCTTGTTTTCTTCAACCTCAGTATTTTTCACAACAGCTTCTAGCTTCGCTTCTGTTCAGGCTCGACTAACCCTTCCACACTTTGAATAGTGATTGCATGGATCTGCTCTTTTGGGTTAATTTCAGTGTTACTAGGCAAGCTACCTTGTGGTCTTTCCGAAACTAGTTTAGCAAGCTGTCCGATTTTATTTTCAAGTCCATGAATTGACGCTTGCTAATTTTTTAAAGCTATCTCATTGCTTTGAAATCTCGCTTCAGAAACCGAAATAAATTTAGCAAGCATTTCTTCAATGTTTGATTTTTTTTCTTGTTGATGAGGCTGCTGAAAACCCGGAGGAGTTTGTGATCTTTGGTTCCCTTGACCACCCCATGAAAAATTTGGGTGATTTCTCCAACCTGCATTATAAGTATTACTATAGGAATTATTTTGAGGTCTAGAATTATTACCCAAAAAGTTTGCTTGCTCATGGAAATATTCTGAACTCATTATCCCCGCTCCATTTTCATTGCACTGCATCACTGGATGTACCTGTTGAGAAAAATTCAAACCATCAAATTTTTTATTAAGAGTTTCAACCTGACGAGCCAACATAAACGACATCAACATCATAAATCCCTACTGCCTTCACAGGTTTTACCCTTGTAACTTGCCATTGATAATTATTTAGTCCCACCTCCTCAATAAATTCTTGGGCTTCTTTCGATGCCTTATTATTCAAAGTTCCTCCGGCTACTGAATCAACCATCTGTCTAGTCGAAGGATTCAAACCATTATAGAAAGTTTGAACTTGGAGCCACAAAGGTAACCCATAATGAGGACACCTTCTCAATAAATCCTTGAACCTCTCCCATGCTTCATAAAGTGTCTCAATATCAAACTGAGAAAAAAGAAGAGATGTCATTCCTCAACTTAGCTATCTTAGCCGGTGGAAAATATTTTAACAAGAACTTCTCAGTCATTTAATCCCAAGTAGTGATAGAACCTCGAGGTAAAGCATTTAACCACAGTTTTGCCTTGCTCCTCAACGAAAACGAAAACAACTGTGAGTGTATGGCATCAGTAACACCATTAATTTTGAAAGTGTCATAAATCTCGAGAAAATTAGCCAAATGAGCATTTGGATCTTCATCTTGCAAACCATCAAACTGAACATATTGTTGTACCGTCTGAATTATATTCGGTTTGATTTCAAAATTGTTTGCATTAACATTCGGCCTGACAATACTCGTTTCAGCCCCAATCAGAGTAGGGTTAGCATAATCATACAAAGTTCGACGTGCAGGAGGATCAGGAAGAGCAACAGGGAGAGCAAGAGGAACCTGGTTATTTCAATTGTCACCCATCTTCACAGTAATATCCTTTTCTTTTTTACGTCTTTACGATCTTTGCGAGCAGTCTTTTCAAGTTCAGAGTCGTGAAGAAGTGGTCCTGACGGGTTTCCTCTAGTCATAAACCAAAAGAACCTGCCAGAACAAAGGAAAAAAATAAAATAGAAAAATTAAATTAAAAATGCAAATAATAAAACAAAAATAAATAATAAAAAATGGCTAAAGTAATAGAAATAAAGTTTTCCTAATATTTCAGTCCCCGACAATGGTGCCAAAAACTTGATGCAGTCCGAACTAACTAAAAATATGACTAAGGCAAGTGCTCCTATCAATTAATAGTATAGTTACGGTGAGCACAGATATCGTTCCCACGAGGACTAAAAGTAATAGTGATAGATGTCTTCCCATTATCTAACCGATCGAATAGAGTGATTGTTTTAAATTAAGTTTGACTAAATTAATAAACTAAAAGTGCGACAAAGAATAAAACAAGAAATAACAAATGTTTTAATACCACGAAGCAAACAATACCCAGGAAAGACTCCACCTAGATTTCATTTGTCATTATCATTCTGAATTAAGCAATTTATTCACTTAGTATTTTGATCTGTAGAAATCCTTAAATTATGCTAATACCTCTATTCAAGCATAAAAGCAACTGACTCTAGGTTGATTAATTGAAATTTCTTTCTAATTAAAACCCCTATTGTCGCATTAATTCGATCTATGGATTCCCCTATTAGATTTGACTCAAATCCAGTAGATTTATGTTGTCCTATTTCTAGGATTGCATGCAACTCCACTCAATTATGTTAGATCTACTCTTAAACATGGTTATTCCTCCTCTGATTTAAGCATATCAAACAAGAATTAATATCTCAAGAATACTAAATCAAAAATTAAGCACACATATTTGAGAACAAAATCTAAGTATTTATTGCGTAAAATCAGAAATCAAATGATAGAATTCATCATAAGGTTCATCTCCCCTAGGTATTTAGGAATTTAGTTCATGCTAATAAATGGAAACATCTCAAAGACAATATAACCAAAAGATGAAGAAAAACTCATAATAAAATCAAAAGAATTTAGAAAGAGGTCTTCAATCTTCGTGGAGATCTGCTTCAAAGACGGCTTCTATAATGTTTCTTCAGTTGTTTTCTTGAATAATCTCTGACGGCTTGGGTTTAGGGAGTGGAGGATTTTACAGAAAATTGGAAGTCCTTAATTCATATCACTCTATCCCCTATTTATAATACATAGAAATCTCTAGTTGGATCCAAATTAAATTCTAAAAAGATAATTAGAATTAAATCTAAACAATAATTCCCTAATTGGATCCAAATTAAACTCTAAATTATAAAGTCTAAAAGATAAATTAAAATTAAATATAAACAATATAACAATAATAATCCTAAATATTAATCTTAAGAAATAGAGTTTAAATTTAAATAAAATCTTATATCCAATAAATCTCTTCCTAACTCTTCCACATTCACGCTTTTTGCCCCAAATTTTCATTTTTGTCTTCGATTTAGTCCATGGCCATGTGTCTAGCTCGTGTGGCTCCTAAAATCTGTTCTTTTTGTACGGTTTTTCGCTTGTTTTTCGATCCTTTCACTCCCAAATGCTTTCCTAAGTATAGAAACATGAATTTAAAGGATTATGAATATAAAATTCATTATTTTAAATCGATTAATCATCCAAAAACGCATTAAGAATGAGGCTAAAACTTGTTACTTTTGGCACTTATCATAGATGAAACAAAAAATATATTATAGATGTGGAAAACCATGACACATCTCAAAATATTTCAAGATTAAAAGAAAGATTAATAATTTAAATCTAGATGAAGAAATATAATAAAAAAATTAATGAAATTCTTTTGGAAATAACTTCCTCTGAAAATGATGCATCTAACGAATCAGAAGAATTACAAATAGATGAATCACATACAACATCTCAATCCTCTGATGAAAATGAACATCTAATTAATGTGTTGACTAAAGACCAAGAATTCATGATTGAAGTTAATGATAAAATTCAAGACCCAGAGCTTAAAAGAGAATATCTTTTAAAGTTAAGATCTTCAATGAGATAAACCAGAAAAAGAAATTATCTCTAGTCAATCATAAATGTACAATATACAATATATAATAATATGAAAAAAAAACCTAGACAAATACAAATTCTGAATTACAACTGGAAATAAAACAAATTAAATTAGAACTTTCTCATCTTAAAATTAAACAACAATAAATGAAAAAACAAATGCAAACTTTAAAACATGAAGTCCCAGAAAATAGTTCTTCAGAAACTGAACCCGAACCTGAAGAAAACACACAGGAATATATGATGGTTCTTAATGAAGTATCTAAGATAATAAAAATAAATCTTATCATAAATAACGAATTTCAATTGAAAATAATTGCTCTTTTTGTTACAGGATCAGATCAAAACTTTATTAGAGAAGGCATAAATCCAACAAAATATTATGACAAAATCATAATCTCTCAAAGCTGCAAACTGTAAAAAAACTCAAAATTATCTACAAAATCCCCAATGCAAATTTTGCAACAAAGGAATTAAATATCAAACATGTTTTCTAATGGTAAAAGATATTACCCAAGATGTTATATTAGGAACATTGTTCATATCCTTACTTAAGCCATATAAAGTAACAAAATAATTCAATCTCTACAAAAATTTTAAACACTAAAATAGAATTTCCTTTTGTAGAAAAACCTAAAATAAGAAACCTCAACTTATGAAAATCTTTATCCATCCATAATGGGCAAATAAATAATTTAATTAATCATAAACAAGAACAAATTTCTTTTTAAAAAAAGAAACTATGTTTTAAAAAAAATGGCTGAACAATTAGAAAAAAGAGAAGTCCAAAAGAGGATAAATCAAATCAAAGAAGAAATAGAATTAACAATTTGTTCTGACATTCCAAATGCTTTTTGGAATAGGAAAAAACATGAAGTAACATTGTCATATGAAAACAATTTGATGAAAGACAAATACCAACAAAAGTAAGACCAAGAAATGGAAGAATTTTGTAAAAAAAAAATACAAGATCTTATTAACAAAAATTAATTAGGAAAAGCAGTTCTCCTTGGAATTGTTCGGCATTTTATGTAATGAAAAATACAAAACTTGAAAGAGGAACGCCAAGATTAGTAATTAATTACAAACCTCTCAATTATGCTTTAAAATGGATTAGGTACCCAATCCCAAATAAAAAAGATTTATTACAAAAACTTTGCAATGCAAATAATTTCTCAAAATTTGACATGAAATCAAGATTTTGGCAAATCCAAATAAGAGAAGAAGAAAGATTGTAACACCCCCATACTCGACCCAATCGCTGAGTCAAGGCATTGGATGTCACATTCGTTGCCGGATCAACTACTAAAAATTTCAGAATCAAATTATCATATTATTTAATTAATGAAGATCATTTACTCATTTTAGTAAATATTGAATTCACGACAGAACTAATTATGAGTTAAAGGAGCTCATTAAAACATCCACAATTGATTAAAGACCAACTTGTAAAGTTTATAAAAATTTTGGATTATCGTCGTGACGCTGGGGGTTCCACGTTGTGACACGGTGAATTTGTCGTCATGACATCGTCTCCATTTTCTTACAAGTTGCACACCTTTTATTTATTTATTTTTTTTTTTCATTACTTAAACCGTATTCAGATGTCATTAACACCACTTCATTTTACATATCATCCACTTACATCTATTTCTAATATCAAGTCCTCATAAAAACATGATATTCAATCAAAGATAACGAAATTTATAAAATTAACACAAATTTTTAAGTTTTACAAATAAGATCATTAGAGGATTTGCACTTTCAAAAGTAGTTTACCCACTTAATGTATATTTCATATTTATTTTTAAATTGTGCTAATCAATTTAATTCTTCATAAAATTTTAATAATGATTTCAATATCACATCAATTAACAATTATTCACTTATTATTATCAATTCGTTTAAACATACTCACATGTATTAATCATTCCATCACTTATAACCATTTCGAAACATTTCTCTAATATATATGTTTTTCCTCCTCCTCCTCTCCATTCCACATCCTTTATGTATATTATTTATTAGAATCTTTAGCTTTTAGTATATAGCATACTTATATGTAACAAAACATTATCTATAATTCCTCGATTTACTTATGTGTTAATTTTAAAGCTGTCCACTTGAGTCACAGTCACTAAATTATTTATACCTTGAGCTATAGAATTCAAAATTAAGATCCTCTTGATGTTTTTGAAACTAGACTTAAATATCTTTTTAAAATAAAAATTTCAAAATTTTCTACTTTAGTCAATCCGTACAGAAAATTCTTCAAATTTGCCTCTTCTCTGCTGCTTGACAGTTTCAACCTTTCTTTACTTAAAATTAATTATCTATTAGTACAGGGTTCGATGATGTTTTCATTTGTTTCTCTTGAAAATAGACTCATTAAGAATTTAAACATATAAATTTCAGCCTCTAATCATTATTTTACAATTTTTTATGATTTTCCAAAGTCAGAACAGGGAAACCCGAATCTACTCCGACCTTATTTCACAAAAACTAATATATTTCAAAGTATACAATTCCGTTTCTTTCACCGTTTCTTCCATATGAACTTAGACTCAATAACCTTTAATTACATATTTAATTCAACCCCTAACTAAATTTATATAAGTTTTTGTGAATTTTCAAAGTTAATTCACTGCTACTATCCAAACTGTTTTAATGAAAATGTTTCCTTTTTCATGTTTCTTTGCACTATGTTTCATTCAATCACATATAATTGCCATACTTTTGATTACTATGCAATTTAATCATCTATGTTTATGTGTAGATTACATATTCATTTCTTAATATTAGTACTTTTAGCCATATAAATCACATTCTCTCTTACCAATTTAGTGTTTTTAAGGCTTTATTCTTCATCAAATACTTTCTATTTCTAATATTTAGATTAAATACATGTATCATACATCTCACTCAAAACATCTTTAACTCAATCTATTGAAATAAAAGTAGGTTTAGTATGAAACTTACCTCCTTTGTCAAGAATTTCTTCCTTTCTTCCTCATTTCCATTTATTTCTCTTCTTCACCACTTTCCTTTTTTTTCTTCTCATTTTTTCTCCAGTTTCATCTACTATTTTCTTACTTCTAAATTGATAAACATATTCTCTAGAATCTCTACTTCATCTTCTCTCTCTAATATCTAAGGAAATTTTTAAAAAAATTTAGGTAAAAAAAATAGGTTTTCATGGCAAAGGACCAAATTGCAAAGAAAAGAAAATTTCTTTTTCTCATCCTTTTACTCACGTTGGAAGGATTGATAAATTTCCTTCATCCTTCCTTTCTTTTTATACTACCATTTTCTAAATAAAATAACAATAAATATCTAAGTAAAATATTAATAAAATAATATTTAACTAATTAATTAATAAAAATATCTCCAAAATATCATCAACATCATCATACATCCTAAAATTCTCCCTCGTACTAATTGATCATTTTGCCCTTATTGGTCTTTCAAACTTCCATCCTTGAGTCATCACTTAATTTGAAAAAATTACGATTTAGTCCCTCATAATTCTTCACTTATTTAATTTGGTCCCTGCATGCAAATTCCATATCATAGTAAATTAGTATATTTTCACTTTTGGTCCTTCAACTTTCTCATTTTTATACTTTGATCCCCTAAATTTTGAATATTTACACTTGAGCCAAAAAACTTTTCACATATTTACAATTTAGTCCTTACTTTTAAATCAATATACTAAACCTACTTCTTAACTATTATTATTTATTTTTACACTCCTCATCTTCTCTTTTATATCATTTTCTCATCTTACCAAAAAAAATCAATTATACATTATTCAACTTATTACTTCTTTTTTTATATATCAATTTTAGGGATGTTACAAAGATAAAAAAACAACATTTATTGTACCATTTGGACAATACGAATGAAATGTGATGCCTTTTGGATTAAAAAATGCTCCATCTTAATTCCACAGAATAATGAATGGTATTTTTTTTCCAATATTGATGATGTTTTAGTATTTTTCAAAAATTTAGAAAAACACTTTAAACATTTATCCGTCTTTATAAAAGTCATAAAAAAATAATGGTTTAGTAGTTTCTAAATCCAAGATAAGCTTGTTCCAAACGAACGTAAGATTTCTAGGTTATTACATTACCCAAGGAACCATTACCCCAATAAAAAGGTCTATAAAATTTGCCAGCAAATTCCCAACCAAATCCTTGATAAAGTCCAATTACACAGATTTTCAGGAAGTCTCAATTACGTCATAGACTTTTACCCAGGTCTTAGCTGTAACATCCAAACCCAAAACCGTCACCGATTAGGGTCCCGATGTCTTTCCGATCATCTACAGTAGTTTACCTCTTGATACTATTTCATTTTTATCACAATTTAATGGAGAAATGCATTAAAGACATCATTGATCATTAATGAGATAAAATCACAATTCAATAAGGGCAAAAATTTCATTTCCATAATTTTGGGAGACTTCTACCAATACTTGTTGGACAAGTATCGGTAATAGTCAAGTCAGTGAGCAATTCAAGAACGGTGCAGATTTCTACCGATACAAGTGACAGTTCTACCAATACAAGTAACTTCTACCGAAACAAGTCAAGCTTCTACCGATACTAAAAACTCCAGAGAGCTAAGAAGTCCTATCCTACATCTTCTACTGATACAAGCATCCTAACTATCGATACAGTCATGGACAGAACTACTGATACTTATTATGCAACTATCGATACAACCCAAGTCAGTAAACAACCTCTCTTCTGCCCTGTACTTCTATCGATACCTGCAAGAGTTCTACCGAAACAAGTATGCAGAATTCTAATATTCACACAAGGTGTAATTGGATAATACATTGAGTTCAAGAATAACACTTAGCATTACATTTTAGTACTAGATGCCTACTTGCAACCTTAAGCAACATTCAAGAGTTCCACATTTAACCAAGGTATTACAATTATCATTTAATCCTTAAACAAGCATTTACAAAAATAACATCATCCTAGTACATGCCATATAACCAAGTGATGCAAATACTACCGAACGAGCTCCGAGGATAATGATATTTCTTCGAGATGGTCCGATCTTCAAGCAGCAAAATATAATATACCAAACAACAACAAATTCTTTGGTAAGCTTTCATAGCTTAATAAGTTCGCAAGGTTTATTAATTTACCGAAACAGGTGTTGTACAAATCTGTAAATCAGAAGAGCCAGAATAGATTGTACTTCAGTGTTCAATATCTGATTTACTTCCTGTTACCAGTACACGATGCTGCTCGCACTAAGTTGACAAGGACTTACATCACATGAGGTACCTTAGCCATCGATACAGTATAACTGTTCCCTATGATGCTACTCACACTAAGATGACATTAATATGCAAAACGAGCATAAATCTTAGTCATCGTAGGGCCTGTAATCCATTCTTGGATTCATTTCACTTTACAGTGACTCACACATGCTATAGAAAATCCGCAAACAAATGTAAGATCTCAGCCATCGGACCGTTTTCTTTCTTTGGCACAAGGTTGGGAAGTTCTCATCTCGTCGTCTCTATCTTTAACGTTTCCAAATCATCGTTCCCATTTCCAACAATCATAAGAAAGACAGATATAACCAGTTATTAATAAAAATTTACATTACAAACTTACCGGACTGGATTGCAGTTGTGGATAGGCTCCAAGGCTATTCTTCTAATTTCCCTTTTTCGCGATCTGTGGCACGATCGTAATCTACATAAAAAATCATCCAATTTCTCACATTAAATCACACAATCAAAACATTTAACACAATTTGTTCCTTTTTGAAAAAAAAAATGATTTTACCTCTATCCTTTTACTTTTATTCAATTTAGTCTTTAAGCATAAAACATACAAAATAACCTTTCTCTTACACAATCAGTACCAACCGAAAAATCATAGGTCTCCACAAGTCCCTACAATTCCATTGTTTCTCACCAAATACACATAATTTCATCATTTTAATATTTTAGTCCATAAACCTTAATTTCATCCAAAATCACTTTACAAAAAGATCCAACCTAAGCATCAAACATACAAATCTATCAAAAGCTTTCAAGAACAAGCATATTCAACAATAGTAAGTTTCATAACATTTGACAGATTCACAAATTAGTCCTTAAGTAAGCTAGATTAAGCTAATACGGACTTAAAAACATAAAATTACTAAAATTGGGTAACAATAGCTTACTCAAATCAAAGCTCAAAGCTTAGAATGTAAACCCTACCTTCCATCCTTGTTCTTGCCGAAGAAGATGATGAAAATAGAAGAAAATATGTTATTTTCTTCCTTAATTTCACTTTTATATACAATGGCAATTTTGTAATTATTTAGACTTTCATAATTAGCTTTATTAATATCTTATTTAACCTTTAATTAATCCTATTTAATATATATATATATATATATATCTCATGATATTCCACCACTAAAGTACTTTTGGTTATTTTGTTTGTTCGATCTTTCTAATTAACCAAGTCAACCTTTGCACTTTTTACGATTTAATCCTTTTTATTCAATTAACTATCTAAATGTTAAATTTCATAACCAATTTTTTATATGATGCTAACGAAGTCATAAATATTTGAAAAAATAGATTTACGACTCAACTCGTCAGAGTTGTGATCCCAAAATCACTGTTTCCAACACCACTAACAACCGAGTTGTTACAACTCTCCCCCTTAGGGAAATTTCATCTCGAAATTCTTACCTGTGAACAGGTTGGGGTACTGTGTTCTCATCGAAGCATCTATTGCTCATGTGGCTTCCTCAAGTCTGTGTCAATTCCACAATACCTTCACCAACGGTACTCATTTGTTTTGTAACTCTTTTACCTCACGACCCAGAATCCTAATCGGTTCATCTGAAAATGACAAATTCGACTGTATCTCAACCTTACAGGTTGTAATCACATGAAAAGGATCTGATCTGTACCATCTCAGCATCGAAACATGAAACACGTTATAAATCTTCTCGAGTTCAGAAGGTAAGGCCAACTTATAAGCTACAGGACCAACACGCTCAATGATCTCGTATGGCCCAATAAACTGTGGACTCAACTTTCCTTTTCTGTCAAAACGTAGCACTTTCTTTCAAGGTGAAACTCTCAAGAAAACTTAGTCCCCAACTTTAAACTCTATATCTTTTCTCTTGAGATCCACATACGACTTCTATCGATCAGACGTTGCTTTTAAACAATCAAGGATTACCCGAACTTTATCTTCAGTCTCATGTGCCAAATCAGTTCCAACCAGTTTAGGCTCACTTAACTCAGTCTAATACAAGGGTGTTCTACATTTTCTACCATATAGTGCCTCAAATGGTATTATTTTAATTTTGGACTGATAGTTGTTGTTATAAGCAAATTCTACCAACGACAGATATTTCTCCCAGTTACCTTTGAACTCAAGTATACAACATCGTAACATATCTTCCAAAATTTATATAACCAGCTCTGATTGACCATCCGTCTGCGGATGATATGCAGTGCTGAAATTCAGCCTAGTTCCCAAAGCTTCATGTAACTTACCCTAAAATCTCGAGGTAAAACGTGGATCCTTTTTAGAGATAATAGATGTTGGTACTCCGTGCAATCGTACGATCTCTAATACGTATAACTCAACCAACTTCTCAAGTGGATAATCTACCTGGATAGGAATAAAGTGAACTGACTTCGTCAATCTATCTACAATTACCCAGATTGAATCTTTCTTCCTTAGTGTCATTGGAAGTCCTGTAACAAAATCCATAGTAACTCACTCTCACTTCCACTCAGGGATGGAAATTGGCTGTAGCAAACCAGATGGCACCTAGTGCTTTGCTTTCACTTGCTGACATACTAGACATTTAGTCACAAACTCTGAAATCTCTCGTTTCATACCTGGCCACCAATACATTTTTTTCAGGTCGTTATACATTTTCACACTTCTCGGGTGAATAGAATATGTGCTGCTGTAAGCTTCAGTGAGAATGTCCCGTCTCAAATCTGTATCATCCAGAACACACACCCTGCTTCTGAAATACAACATACCATACGTATCAACTGTAAACCCTGCGACGACATTACTCTACATTTGTTCTTTCTTAGCAACAAGCTTTGGATCGTTTTTCTGCAACTCTCGGATCCACTGTAGAAATAACGGTCTCATCCTTAGCTCAGTAGTGATAGAACCATCCCTCTCTAAAGCCAAATGATGATTCATTGCTCTTAATACAAACAACGATTTTTGACTCAGGGCATCAGCAACAACATTAGCCTTTCCCAAATGATAATCAATCACAAGGTCATAATCTTTTACTAGTTCTAACCATCGACGTTGTCTCAAGTTCAGTTCCCTCTGAGTCATCAAATATTTCAAACTCTTATGGTCCGTGAATACGTGACATCTCTCACCATATAAATAGTGGTGCCAAATCTTTAATGCAAAGACTATGACAGCTAATTCCAGGTCATGAGTCGGATAATTCTTTTCATTTGGCTTTAATTGTCGGGAAGCATAATCTATCACTTTCCCGACTTGCATCAACACACAACCCAAACCATTCAAAGACGCGTCACTATAAATAAAAAATTCTTTACCTGACTCAGGCTGCGTCAATATCGGAGCTTCTATTAACAATTTCCTTAGTTACTCAAAACTCCGCTGGCACTTCTCTGACCAAACAAACTAGGTGTTCTTCTGTAGCAACTTCATCAACGGCAAAGCTATAAAAGAGAAATGTTTTTACAAATCGACGGTAATAATCTGCTAATCCCAAGAAGATACGTATCTAAGATACATTCTTCGGAACCTTCCAATCAGGAATAGCTGAGATTTTGCTTGGATTCACTTGTATTCCTTCTAAGGATACCACATGACCTAAAAAACCAACCTCTTGAACCTAAAACTCGCATTTCCTGAACTTCGCGTATAATTTTTTTCTTTCAAAATCTGCAACACCTCTCTCAGATGCTGAGTATGCTCTGACTCTGTTCTAGAATAAATCAGTATGTCATCGATAAACACACTACAAATCTATATCAACTAAGGCTGAAACACTCGGTTCATCAGATCCATGAATGTTATTGGGGCGTTAGTCAACCCGAACGACATCACCAAAAACTCATAATGTCTATACCTAGTTCTGAATATTATTTTCATCACATCGTAATATTTCACTCGCATTTGATAATAACCTGACCGAAGATATATCTTTGAAAATACGGTTGCACCTTTCAATTGATCAAATAGCTCATCAATACGAGGCAACGGGTACTTATTCTTGATTGTCACCTTGTTCAACTGTCTATAATCTATGTAGTTTCTCATCAAGCCGTCTTTCTTCTTCACAAACAACACATGCGCACCCCAAGGTGACACACTCGATCGTATAAAACCTCTGTCTAACAATTCTTGCAATTGAGCCTTTAATTCTTTCAACTTTGTCGGTGCCATTTTGTATAGTGGAATCGAAGTCGGTGCAGTGTTAAGTAACAAATCAATACCAATCTCTACCTCTCTAATCGGTGGAAAACTCAGTAATTCTTCTGGACACACATCTGTAAACTCATTAATAACTACTACTTGTTTCAATTCTGTCCCTGAATCCCGAGTGTCGAGTATAAATGCCAGAAATGCTTTACAGCCTTTACGAACCATTTTGTACGCTGAGATAGCCGAAATTACTCTGGTTTCACTGTTTAATTTATCGAACTTAATTATGATTACTTCACTTGTTGGGCATTTCAAATCAATTTGTCTTCACTTGCAATTTACTAATGCATCATGCTCCAATAATTGATCCATACCCAAGATCACATGAACTCGGTGAAAGGTAATAGCATTAGATTAACAGGAAATTCACAGCCTTAGACTTTCAGTGGACATTTACAACACACCAAATTAACAATGACACTATGACCCAACGGGTTTGTGACTTGCATATCAAATTCAGTCGACTCGACCGACATATTTTTTATCATTTGCTATTGCAGTACAAATATATGAATGATTCAACCCTAGATCAATCAAAGCGCACATAATATCATTAAAAAGATAAAATATACCGGTCACAACATCGGGAGTGATAGCTTCTTCTCTAGGTTTGATGGAATATGTTTGTACAAGAGCTCAGACCTCAGATCTGGTTATATTACCCCTGTTATTACCTCAGTTTTGCCTGCACTGCTACTCTGTCCCGGATGTTTACCTTTTTATGGAGTAATAAGGGTTTCAAACTCTGTTCTTTCACTTCCAAAGTCATCGGGTGATTTCGCATGAAATGATTCGCACCTCCGCACTAGTAACAAGTTCCTTTCATCTTCTGACACTCACCCTCATGGTACCTTCCGCAATGATCGCATGGTGGATTAGTTACATTTTGAACACTAGCTACACTACCTGCAGCACAATTCTGAAATCTAGATTCTAATGGTCCTAACCTACTCCTACTTAGAAATCTAGAAGAGACTGCCCCACGAGTTTCACTTTCTTTTAATTTCTTCGGTGGTGGCATTAAAAAAATCTTGGTGATATTCTTCTGTCTAGACTCTCGAAATCTCTTCTCTCTGCCTCTTGTTATTGTAGATTTCCTCCATCTTTTAAGCTCTGTCTGCTAGAACTACAAACGTTCGCAACTCAGAATCGCCTACCATTATCTTGATCTTGTCATTCAGTCCGTTTTTAAAACGAACACACTTAGCTTCATCTATTGGCACAATATCCCAAGCATACTTATTAAGCTGCATAAATTCTCGTTCATATTCTGCTACTGTTTTGTTTCCTTGTCTTTCTAAAAATTCTTTCTACTTTTTATTCAGGTACCATTTGCTGACGCATTTCTTTCTGAGCTCTGTTTGAAAGAATTCCCAATTAACTTCATTCTCAAGCATCACTGCTAGAATTGTCGTTCACCAACTGTAAGCCTCATCTTTCAGTAACGAAGCAGCACACCTCAAGTAGTCTTCTAGAGGGCAAGCCATCTCGTCCAAGACTTTTAATGTATTTTCTAACTAGTATTAAGCTTTAGAGGGATCATCTTCTATACTTCTCCGAAATTCTTCAGCCTTATATTTTCTAACCCTGTCCGTGGGAATACGACGTCTCTATTTTACCACTAGAGGAGCGGAGGCATAATTGGAGGTACTATTGGTCGGGTAACAGGTTGTGTAACATGGGGTGGAGGAGGTGGTGCCATCTGATTATTCCTTATGAACTCCGAAAGCCACTATTCCATTAATCCGAAGAACATGCTCTTTCCTTCGTTTTTTCCCATCGGTAATATCGGTGCACCTTGACTAAACCCAAAATCATTAGTTGGGACATTACTGTTTACCTCGTTAGTTTCATCTCTTTCTATGTCAGACATCTTGTGATTATCTGTAAAAACTGTAGTTAGATCGGATCCATCTATATCACACCATCATAGGTTCATATAGCATGTACTTTTAATCATTTAGACATGGTCAATGTAGTCCAAAAATAGTTAAATCGTAAGCTCTGATACCATTAAATGTAACACCCAAAATGCAAAATCATCATCGATTAGGGACCCGATGTCTTTCTGATCATCTATAACAGTTTACCTATTGATACTATTTCATTTTTATCACAATTTATTGGAGAAATGCATTAAACACATCATTAATAATTAATGAGATAAAATCACAATTCAATAAGGGTAAAAATATCATTTTCATGATTTTTGGAGACTTCTATCGATACCTATTGGACAAGTATCGGTAGTAGTCAAGTCAGTGAGTAATTCAAGAATAGTGCAAATTTATATCGATACAAGTGACAATTATACCGATACAAGTGTAACTTCTACCGAAACAAGTCATGCTTCTACCAATACTAAAAACTCAAAAGAGCTAAGAAGTCCTATCCTACATCTTCTACCGATACAAGCATCCTAACTACCGATACAGTCATGGACAGAACTACCGATACTTATTATGCAACATTGATACAACCCAAGTCAATAAACAACCTCTCTCCTACCTTGTACTTCTACCGATACCTGTAAGAGTTCTACCGAAACAAGTATGCAGAATTCTAATATTCACACAAGTTCATCAAAAAAACTTCATTCCATAGATATAAGGTGTAATTGGACAATACATTGTGTTCAAGAACAACACAAAGCATTACATTTTAGTACTAGATGCATACTTGCAACCTTAAGCAAACATTCAAGAGTTCAACATTTAACCAATATATTACAAGTATCATTTAATCCATAAAAAAACATTTACAAAAATAACATCGTCCTAGTACATGCCATATAACCAAGTGATGCAAGTACTACTGAACGAGCTCCTAGGATAGTGTGATTTCTGTGAGATGGTATGATCTTCAAGTAGCAAAATATCATCTACAAAACAATATAAAATTCACTGGTAAGCTTTCATAGCTTAATAAGTTCGCAAGGTTTATCAATTTACCGAAACAAATGTTGTACAAATCTGTAAATCAGACGAGCCAGAATAAACTGTACTTCAGTGTTCAATATTCGATTTACTCTCTGTTGAACCAAGACTCACTCATGTTACCAATATACGATGCTGCTCACATTAAGCTGACAAGAATATGCAGAAGAGCATAAATCTCAATCATCATAGGGCCTGTAATCCATTCTTGGATTCATTTCAATTTACAGTGGCTCACGAGCTGTAGAGAATCCGCAACAAATGCAAGATCTCAATAATTAGACTATTTTCTATCTTTGGCACATGGTCGAGAAATTCTTATCTCATTGTCTCTATCTTTAATGTTTCCAAATCATCGCTTCCCATCTCCAACAATCATAAGAAAGATAGATATAAGCAATTATTAATAAGAATTTACATTACGAACTTACCGGACTAGATTGCAGTTGTGGATAGGCTCTAAAGACTATTTTGCTAATTTCCCTTTTCCGCGCTCTGTGGCACGATCGTAGTCTACATAAAAAATCATCCAGTTTCCCACATTAAATGACACAATCAAATCATTTAGCACAATTTAGTCCTTTTTGGAAAAAATACGATTTTAGCCCTGACCTTTTACTTTTATTGGATTTAGTCCTTAAGCATAAAACATACAAAATAACCTTTCTCTTACACAATCAATACCAACCAAATAATCATAGGTCTCCACAAGTCCCTACAATTCCATTGTTTCTCACCAAATACACATAATTTTATCATTTTAACATTTTGTCCTTAAACCCTAATTTCATCTAAAATCACTTTACAAAAAGATCCAACCCAAGCATCAAGCATACAAATCCATCAAAAGCTTTCAAGAACAAGCATATTCAACAATGGTAAGTTTCATAACATTTGACATATTCACAAATTAGTTCTTAAGTAAGCTAAATTAAGCTAATATGGACTTAAAAACAAAAAATTACTCAAAACGGGTAACAATAGCTTACTCAAATCAAAGCTCAAAGCTTAGAATGTAAACCTTAGCTTCCACCCTTGTTCTTGCCAAAGAAGATGATGAAAATAGAAGAAATATGTTATTTTCTTCCTTAATTTCCCTTTTATATCCAATGGCAATTTTGTAATTATTTAGAATTTCATAATTAGCTTTATTAATTTCTTATTTAACCTATAATTAATCCTATTTAATATATATATCATGATATTCCACCACTAAAATACTTTTAGTTATTTTGTTTGTTTGGTCCTTCTAATTAACCAACTCAACCTTTGCACCTTTTACGATTTAATCTTTTCTATTCAATAACTATCTAAATGTTAAAATTTCATAATCAAATTTTTATATGATGTTAAAGCAGTCATAAATATTCGAATAAATAAATTTATGACTGGACTCGTCAGAGTTGTGATCCTAAAATCACTATTTCCGATACCACTGACAACCCAGCTGTTACAACTCTCCATCCTTATGGAAATTTTGTCTCGAAATTTCTTACCAGTGAACAGGTTGGGTACTGTGTTCTCTTCGAAGCCTCTATTTCCCATGTGGCTTCCTCAAGTCCATGTCGATTCCTTAATACCTTCACCAATGGTACTATTTTGTTTCATAGCTCTTTTACCTCGCAAGCCAGAATCCTAATCGGTTCCTTTGAATACGACAAATTCAACTGTATCTCAACCTCACAGGGTACAATCACATGAGAAGGATCTGATCTGTACCGTCTCAGTATCAAAACATGAAACACATTATAAATCTTCACAAGTTCAGGAGATAAGGCCAGCTTATAAGCTATAGGACCAACCTGCTCAATGATCTCGCACGGCCCAATAAATTGTTGACTCAACGTTCCTTTTCAGTCAAATCGTAGCACTTTCTTCCAAGGTGAAACTCTCAAGAAAACACGATCCCCAACTTCAAACTCTATATCTTTTCTCTTAAGATTCGCATATAACTTTTTTTGATCAGACGCTACTTTCAAACAATCGTGAATTACCCGAACTTTATCTTTAGTCTCGTGTATCAAATCGGTTCCAACCAGTTTAGGCTCACTCAACTCTGTCTAATATAAAGGTGTTTTACATTTCTACCATATAGTGCCTCAAACAATGCAATTTTAATACTGGACCGATAACTATTATTATAAGCAAATTCTACCAATGGCAAATATTTCTCCCTGCTACTTTCAAACTTAAATATACAGCATCGTAACATATCTTCCAGAATTTGTATCACCCGCTCTAAATGATCATTCGTCTGCGGATGATATGTAGTGTTGAAATTCAACCTGGTTCCTAAAGCTTCATGTAACTTACCCCAAAATCTCGAGGTAAAACGTGGATCCCTATTAGAGATAATAGACGTTGGTATCCGTGCAATCGTACGATCTCTGATAAGTATAACTCAGCCAACTTCTCATGTGAATAAACTTCCTGGATAGGAATGAAGTGAGTTGACTTCATCAATCTGTCTACAATTACCCAGATCGAATCTTTCTTCCTCAGTGTCATTGGAAGTCCTATAACAAAATCCATAGTAACTCGCTCCCACTTTCACTCAGGGATAGAAATCGGCTGTAGCAATCCAGACGATACCTGGTGCTCTGCTTTCACTTGCTGACATACCAGACATCTAGTCACAAACTCCGAAATCTCTCATTTCATACCTAGCCACCAATACATTTTTTTCAGGTCGTTTTACATTTTCACACTTCCCGGATGAATGAAATATGTGTTGCTGTGAGCTTCTGTCAGAATGTCCAATCTCAAATCTGTATCATCCGGAACAAACACACTGCTTTTGAAATACAACATACCATACGTATCAACTATAAACCCTGTGGCGACGTCACTCTGCATATGTTCTTTCTTAGCTACAAGCTTTGGATCATTTTTTTGCAACTCTTGGATCCGTTGTAGAAATAATGGTCTCGTCCTGAGCTCAATAGTCACAGAACAATCACTCTCTAACGCCAAATGAGCATTCATTGCTCTCAATGCAAACAACGATTTCTGACTCAGGGCATCAGTAACAACATTAGCCTTTCCCGAATGATAATCAATCAAAAGGTCATAATCTTTTACTAGTTCTAACCATCGACATTGTCTCAAGTTCAGTTCCCTATAAGTCATTAAATATTTTAAACCCTTATGGTCGGTGAATACGTGAATCTCTCACCATATAAATAGTGATGCCCAATCTTTAATGCAAAGACTATGACAGCTAATTCCAAGTCATGTGTCGAATAATTCTTTTCATGTGGCTTTAACTGTTTAGAGGCATAAGCTATCACTTTCCCAGCTTGCATCAACACACAGCCCAAACCATTCAAAGACGCGTCACTTTAACAACAAATTCTTTCCCTGACTCAAGTTGCATCAATACCGGAGCTTCTATTAACATGTTCTTTAGTTGCTCAAAACTCCACTAGCTATTCTCTGACCAAACAAACTAGGTGTTCATTCTGTAACAACTTCGTCAATGGTAAAGCTATAGTAGAGAAATCTTTCACAAACCGACGGTAATAACCTACTAATCCTAGGAAGCTACATATCTCAAAAACATTCTTCGGAACCTTCCAATCAACAATAACTTAGATTTTGCTCGGATCCACTCGTATTCCTTCTGAGGATACCACATGACCTAGAAAACTAACCTCTCGAAGCCAAAACTCGCATTTGCTGAACTTCACATACAGCTGTTTTTATCTCAAAATCTATAATACCTCTCTCAATGTTGAGTATGCTCTAACTCCGTTCTAGAATAAATTAATATGCCATCGATAAACACCACTACAAATTTATCTAACTGAGGATGGAACACTCGGTTTATCAGATCCATGAATGTTGCTGGGGTGTTAATCAACCCGAACGGCATCACCAGAAACTCATAATGTCCATACCTAATTCTCAATGTTGTTTCCATCACGTCGCAATATTTCACTCGCATTTGATAATAACTTGACCAGAGATCTATCTTGGAAAATACGGTTGCACCTTTCAACTAATCAAATAACTCGTCAATACGAGGCAACGGGTACTTATTCTTGATTGTCACATTGTTCAACTGTCTGTAATCTATGTAGTTTCTCATCAAGCCGTCTTTCTTCTTCACAAACAACACATGCGCACCCCAAGACGACACACTTGGTCGTATAAAACCTCTGTCTAACAATTGTTGCAATTGAGCCTTTAATTCTTTCAACTCTGTCGGTGCCATTTTGTATAGTGGAATCGAAATCGGTGCAGTGCCAGGTAATAAATCAATACCAAACTCTACCTCCCTAATCAGTGGCAAACCCGGTAATTCTTCTGGAAACACATCTGTAAACTCATTAATAACTGCCACCTATTTCAACTTTGTCCCTGAATCCCAAGTGTCAAGTATATAAGCTAGAAATGCTTTACAGTATTTACGAACCATTTTCTGCCCTAAGATAGTCAAAATTACTCTGGTTTCACTGTTTAATTTGTTAGACTGAACTATGATTACTTTACCTGTTGGGCATTTCAAATCAATTTGTCTTCACTTGCAATTTACTATTGCATCATGCTCTGATAACCAGTCCATACCCAAGATCACATCGTACTAAGTGAAAGGCAATAGCATTAGGTCAGTAGGAATTTTACAGCCCTGGACTTTCAATGGACATTTACGACACACCAAATTAAATAAAAAGAAAAAAAACAGAAAATTTAATGATAAATAAATAAACAAACAAACAAGATAATAACAATAAATGTAAATTAAATAATAAATAATAAATGGCATGAAAATAAATAATAACAAGATAAATAAAAAATTAAATAAATAAAAATTAAATGCTAAAATAAACAAACAAATATAAACAATAAAAATAATTGGAATTAGGCATGAAAATAAATGATAAATAAATACAAAAAAATCAATAAATTAAATGTCAAAATAAACAACAAAATATAAATAATAATGAAAAAGAAGACGAACTCCAATGAACTCCAAGCAAACCCGAATGAAACCATGGGTCTCACATACCCGGAGGAGGCCAAAGACGAATCAACATCAAAAGGTAAAAAAAAAAACTAGATCTATATTTATTTTTGTTAGTTTCAAAAGAAAAAATATAAATACAAATTGATAGCTCAATATCTTCTTTGAATTTTCTTTAAATATATGTCTAAAAAAATTCTCTGAATGTTGTATAAAAAAACTCTGAATTTTATTCCAAAAAATTCTTCTCTAAACAAATAAAAAAATCCCCTCTGAAAAAAAATTCTCCCTCTTACATTTGATTTTCGTGTATTTATAACACAAAATTACATCTTTTGTGATTTTCCTTCCTTTTTTCGCAGATTTGCAAATTTTCAAGATTTTTGGGCAAGGGTAACGGTGGCCAAGCATCCAAGGGCAGCTGCTAGGTTTTTTCATCTTTATTTTAGGTTTTTTATTTTTGGACTTTGTAAAAAAATTAGACTTAAGAGCTCGAACGAAATTAGGCTACAATAGCTACCCCTCTTTGCTCGTTGTCGTGTAACGGGAATAGAGAAAAGACTTAAAGGGAGACCAATTTTGTCTGATCTTTCGGTCTCCAGTGCTTCTTTGTTCTTTCATCTCGTTAGTGGTTCTACTCCACTGTACCTGTTTCACTACCATTTAGGAAAACAAGACATAGCTTCAATTTCCCCTATTGCAACTTCAAGGAGATAAGGTTTGTTGTTGTAGCTTCATCCTGAATTGCCAAAACTCTAGAGTGATTGCTGTTTGATTCACTTCACTACAACTTCAAGGAAATAGGATTCAATCTGTCCCTCTATGATTTTTTTTCAAAAGGTGTGAGATTCGCCATTGTGGCTTCAATCTGTTCCGTCTTTAGTTTTAAGGTGTTAGATCCGCTTCGTGGCTTTAATCTATCCCTTTTTAGTTTTCGGGTGTTAGGTCCACTGTTGCGACTTCAACCTATCCCTCTTTGGTTTTAAGGTGTAATATCTATCGTTGCGACTTCAATCTTTCTCTTTTTAGTTTTAGGGTGTTAGGTCTATCGTTATGAGTTCAACTTATCCCTCTTCAATTTTAAGGTGTAAGATCCGTCGATACGGCTTCAATCTTCCCATATTCGATTTTAAGGTGTTAAATCCGTCTTTTTGGCTTCAATCTATCCCTATTTGATTTTAGGGTGATAAGTTCGCCTTTACGGCTTCAACCTATCCCTCTTCAATTTTAAGGTGTAAGATCCGTCGTTACGACTTTAACCCTTTCCTCTTTGATTTTGAGGTGTTAGGTCTTCCATTACGGCTTCAACCTATCCCTCTTCAGTTTTAATATGTAAGATCTATTATTGCGACTTCAATCTTTCCCTATAGTTTTAGGGTGTTAGGTCCGTCATTACGACTTCAACCTATCCCTCTTCAATTTTAAGGTGTAAGATCCGCTATTACGGTTTCAATCTTTCCCTCTTCAATTTTAAGGTGTTAGATCCACCATTACGGCTTCATCTATCTATTTTTGGTTTTAGGGTGTTAGGTTTGCCATTGCAGCTTCAACCTATCCCTCTTCAACTCTAGGATTTGGCGTAGCTTCACTTCCTTCCATTGTAACTTCCATGGAGATTGAAATCTGCCACTTGTTTTACTCCCCCTTCTACCATTTTAAGGATTTAGGAGTTCTTCCGTCATGTCATTCTCTAGGGCTATAATCTGTAGAATATGTCTTGTGGGCCTCTATCTAAGCCATGCAATTAGGATGCCATGATCTGAATGAATCAAATGCTCCTATCTAAATGTAAATGAATGATATTGATATGCATGCACAGATGTCATATTTTAGAATGATTTTCTATTTTGGTCTTTAGATCCACATTGTTCATCATTTACCTAAGTCTCATCCTTGATACATCACCATGTCTTTTTTTCAAGTCTAGTGTCCTCAACATGAAATCCAAAAGGTAGTCATACTCTAAGCTACTGTTTTAGGTCCTTTCGACCCTCGGATTTGGTTATTTCCAACTGGTAGTGTTGTTTCAAGTTTCTATACTTTTTAGAAATTTTCCAAAATAATATGCAAAAATCCTTTTGTACCTTATGTTGTCTAGTCCACTAACCGTTATTCCAACATAAAGAATACCTTGAACAGGGTTATGAAACATGGATAAAATTGAAGTTTATTGAAGACAAGGCTTAAATAGGAATGAATGATAGTAAACATTGGTCAAGAATATCAACATTGATCAAAAAGTCAATTTGATTAGATAATGGCCAAAAGATCACAAACATTGGTCAAAAATAAAAAATGTCGGTCAAAATACGACAAACATCAATCAAAAGTTACTAAAGTGAGCAAAAAGGAATACGATGAGATGCCTTAGATATCAACATATGAGTTTCTTCAAGCAAACTTGACAAGAACCATTTTGAGCCTGATGTGTACCCATGGAAACTGTTGTACTTCGTCGATGCCCAGGATGTAATGTTTCTCCATCTTGTTACTTTTGAGAGAGGAGACCATTTCATGCCCCAGTTTTTAATCCAAATCTGAGCATCCCTTTACGGGTTTTCGACTCAAAATCTCTTTTAGACTTTGAGACACCCTTTATAGGTTTTCATCTCGACCCCTTTATTTTTTTTTGTTTTTTTACTAGTTTGAGCCTTCCTTTCAAGTTTTCAACTAGAACTCTTTTTTTCTTGGCAAAATATTTCTTCACTGAATTTAAGTTCACAGGGTTTTATAGATTCTTGCCATCAATCAGCTAAAATTAAAGCTCCTCTAGAAAAGACTTTCTTTACCACATACGAGCCTTCCCAATTTGGCATTCATTTCCCTCGGAAGTCCTTTTTATAGAAAGAATCTTTTTCAAAGCTAGGTCTCCCTCATAAAATTCCCTAGGGTGAACCTTTTGTCATAAGCTCGCATCATTCGCTTTTAGTACATTTGACCGTGTCAGATGACTTTCAATCTCTTTTCCTCAATCAGGTTTAGTTGGTCATATCTTGACTAAATCCATTCAGTTTTATCTAGCTTTACTTCTGATAAGACTCGGAGAGAAGGAATCTCGACTTCAATAGGTAGAACTACCTCCATTCCATATACTAATGAGAATGGTGTTGCCTCAGTAGAAGTTCTGACAGACGTTTTATAGGCGTAGAGAGCAAATGGTAATTTCTCATGCCAATCTTTGTAATTTTTTTTCATTTTCCCAATGATATTCTTAATATTCTTATTAGCTGCCTCCACTTCCCCATTCATCTTTAGGCGATACGATACTGAATTATGATGCTTGATCTTGAATTGACTGCAGACCTCTGCTATCATGCTATTGTTCAAGTTCAAAGCATTGTCGGATATGATTTTTTTTACATTCCATATCGATATATGATTTCTTTCTTCAGGAATTTACTAACCGTTGATTTTGTAACATTAGCGTAGGAAGTAGCTTCTACCTACTTAGTAAAGTAATCGATGACCATAAAACTGAACCTATGCCCATTAGAAGCCTTCGGTGAAATTCGCCCAATGACATCCATGCCCCATATAGAAAAAGGTCATGGGGAAGTCATAACATGAAGAGGTGAATGAGGTCATGAATTTTGTCTCCATAAATTTGGCATTTTTGACATTTCTTAGCATATCTAATGCAATCTCCTTCCATGGTTGACCAATAATATCTGAATCTCATGATCTGCCTAACCATTGTAAAACCATTGACGTGCGTTCGACAAACTCCCTCATGGACTTCTTCTAGAATTTTCTAAGCCTCAACAGCGTTAACACACCTCAACAAAACCTGATCCTTTCTCTTTTTGTATAGAATATCCCCATCAAGGACATAATTAATTGTGAGCCTTCTCAGCATCCTTTTATCGTTCTTAGTGGCTTGCTCAGGGTACTTGCGTCTTTTACATAATGCAATATTTCCTTGTACCGAGGATGATTATCCTTTTATTCCCCTTCAATGTTATTTAGCAATGAGTTGGAACCTCAATGATGCTCATCTAAATGGGCTTCATATCTTCTTGTTTATTGATCATTATCATGAGGGCAAGGGTAACCAAAGCATCAGCCATCTGATTTTCTTCTCACGGAAGGTAATGAAGGGTGATGTCCTCAAATTCTTTAATTAACTCGAGGTCCAATTTTTGATAATCAATCAACTTAGAGTCTCTCATTTCTTATTCACCCTTGAGTTGATAAATTACTAATGCAGAATCTTCATACACCTCCAGAACCTAGATCTTGCGTTCTATAGCTACACGGAGACCCATGATACATGCTTCATATTCTGCCATGTTATTTGTGTAATCGAAGTCTAGTTTGCTTGTAAGAGGGTAATGATCTCTTTCTGGGGATATCAGAACTGCTCTAATTCCTTTACAAGTGGCATTTGAAGCGTTATCAAAATTCATTTTCCATGGATGCCTTTCTGAAATTTCTTCTTTTGTGGTTGCAACGTACATTAGATCTTCATTTGGAAAATCAAAATCTAATGACTCATAGTCTTCAAGAGCTCTGTTAGGCAGAAAATCTACTATTGCACTCCCTTTTATCATCATCTGATTCACATAGACTATGTTGAATTCAGAGAGCAACATTTTCCATCTAGTCATTCTTCCATTTAATGCAGTCGACCCCATCATGAACTTAAGAGGATCCAATTTTGAAATCAACCAAGTTGTATAGTATAACATGTACTGCCTCAACCTTCGCGTAGTCAAGACCAAAGCACAACACAATTTCTCGATTGGCAAATATCTTATCTCGCATTCATGAACTTCTTGCTGAGGTAATAAATTGCTCTTTCTTTTTTCCTGACTCATCATGTTAGCCCAATACGCATCTCATAGAGTTTTCAAATACGGCCAAGTACAAGATCAAAGGTTTATCCTAATTCGGTGGCATCAAAACTGGAGGATTGGACAAGTAATGTTTAACTTTGTCGAATGTCTTTTGGCATTCATCATCCCACACTCTCGAGTTATGCTTCTTTAAAAGACGGAAGATAGGATCACATTTCTAAGTTAGTTGTGAGATGAACCGAGCGATGTAATTTAGTCTCCTTTAGGAACCCTCGAATATCCTTTTAAGTACATGGTGGTGGTAACTCCTGTATAGCTCTGATTTTATTAGGTTTGATTTTAATTCCCCTTCTATTAACCACAAAGCCTAACAACTTGATTGAAGTAACCCCAAAAGTACATTTCTTTGGGTTTAACTTCAATTGGAACTTTCTCAATATCAAGAACAATTATCTCAAAACTTTCACATGTTCTTCTTCTATTCGAGACTTTGCGATCATATTGTCAAATAGACCTCAATCTCCTCGTGCTTCATATCATGGAACAAAGTCATTATAGCCCTTGATATGTTGTCCCTGCATTCTTCAGTCCAAATGGCATGACTTTGTAGCAAAAGGCTCCCCACATAATAACGAATATGGTTTTATCCATATCCTCAAGATGCATCTTTATCTGATTGTACCTGGAAACATCATCTATGAAGGAGAACAAAGAATGACCTACTGTGTTATCCACCAAGGTGTCAATATGAGGTAAAAGGAAATTGTCCTTCGAGCTAGTTTGTTTAAGTCCCTATAATCCATGCACATTCGTACCTTCCCATCTTTCTTAGGAACTGGCACTATGTTAGCTACCAATTCTGAGTATTTAACCACTTGTAAGAAACCAGTATCGAATTGTTTTCTGACTTCTTTTATTTTCAAGAGTACATCAAGCCTTATTCTTCGAAGCTTCTACTGGATCATTTGCATTCTTCTCTTATAGGGAGCTTGTGCACTATAATATCAGTACTTAGATCGGGCATGTCTTGATAAGACCACGCAAATACGCCTTTGAACTCTTGGAGCAATTCAATGAGATTTCACCTTGTTTTTACAAAGATACAGGTCTCAATTTTCACCTCTATTTTTCAATTTCGTCCCCTAAACTCACAACTTCTATTGATTCTTTGGGAGGTAGGATTTGTTTTTCTCGCCTTGCTCAATTCTCCGCAACAGATCAGGAGATAAATTACAATCTTGAGCATCTTCAAAATCCTAAGATTCTTCTTAACACACATCCTACTCAAAATGAGGCTCTAGGTCAGCAATAACATAACTTATAACATTAATATCAAGGGATCCAACATATGAACAAGAGGGGATCCAAAAAACAAATGAATTTAGGAATTATTGATTTATGAAACGAATGGAAAGAATAGTAAGATGTTTGCCAAATAAGATGAACAAAATGCATCGTTTTTATTGAAATAACAATAGTGGTCATGTGCCCTTTACAAAAAGATCCTTATTACTCTCGGGCTTAAAGCAAAAAGTGTGTTTTGAATATTAATCTGGAAAAGTCTTAAAAACTACAAGAAGCTCCTCTACAGTCTAGTTGTCCAAAATGCTTCCGAGGGTGTAGGGACGAATTCTTGCTAGGTTCCCCTTTTCATTCCCCTTTTTGGATATGGTTCTAACACTCAAAATTTTTCAACATTCCCCTCATTATTTTGATAATCTTGCTTTCTCTCAATTTTTGTTCAGAGTTGATAACACTCCCCTTGGCACGAATGTTTTAAATATGTAAGGATTTTTTTTTTTTTTATATTTTTATTGAAATTTAATGCATGTAATGAAATGCAATGCTAATGAATGCATGTATGCATATGCAAAAAGGGTATTGATTCTTAGCCTAATTCTAATAGAATACTTTATTAGAAAATGAATGTCTTTACATAAGATAAATTACATATAAAGCCTTGCTTTATTGCTCAGAGTCTTAATCTTTCAAAGGAGACATGCTAACTTTTGGCCCTTATCAAACTTTGATTCATACTCTAAGCTCAAAACATCGACTTGAATAGCTAATGTCTGCAAGTATTCCGCCACTTCTCTTACTTGAGTCAATGCTTCACCCATGACATAGTCTCGATCTTTAACTTACCTTTGAGAGTGCTGAAGTTGCCTATAATTTGTTTCTAAGGTTCTTTCAAGGAACTCAATCCGGATCTTGTAGTTTTGCAAAGAAGTTTCAAGTTCTTCTACTCTCTTTTTTAGCTCCCCATTCTCAACCTTACTTGCTCTTAATTCTATCTTAGAATTACGACTACGGTGCCTATACAGAGACTCCTCAACTTAACAATTCGGGCTCTCAACTCAGCTTTCTCGACCTGGATCTCTAACAGTACTCTTTTATGGCATCTTTTTGGACTTGAGCATCTTTTAACCTTCTCTTCCACTGATCTACTTGAATCCTTTCTTCTGGATTTCTTGTTGCCACTGTTTTAATGTCTTACCTAACCCAGCTATTCTCATTGATAGACAGGAGCTTCTTGTAGTCCTTTTTCAAACTATTCAAGTCCTCCTCAACCTTCTATTTCCTTTCCTCAGCTTCTAGGCTTCTAACCTTTGGATATCAACATCCAGTTCTAGTTGCATCTTTTTTCTTCTTCTAGCATCTCTATCTTCTTTCCTAACTCGGAATACTTTTTCTCAAAATCTTTCTTTAGAAGTTCTAATATGATGGAATTACCTGTAAATCTCCTGAACTGGGCGAACATTTTTTGGATTTTGCACAAGAATGTTGTCATTGGTCTACTCATCATACTTCGGAGTTACCATAGAATTTGCAGCAAATGTCTTCATTATGTGAACTTGATTCCAAACATTCGATATCTCTCAAACCTTCTTTTTGTTGTTCTTACCCTTATACTCAAACTCGCACTGAGCCAAACCTTGCGTCGCTGGGATAAACTTCCTTGATTTATACTGTCTCATCACTAACAAAGAAGCATATCCTACTGCTCCCATATCCCAAGTAATGGTACCCAATCAAAATCTCCGCATCGATAAAGTATGTCATCAGGGATAAACCATGGTGCTTACCATTCGATGTCATCGTCTCGGAGACTATGGAGTATCGCCATCCACTTCTCCTCAGAAATTTCTCTTGCCTCTGCGTAGTCACAAATTCTCTCAAAGGGGAATAACTCTCAGAAAATACTCGAATGGAGACCTTTTCCATCTTTCAGAAGTGACTATGGAACCAAACCATCAGTAGTGGTGTGCAACCTATGAACCTTCCTTCTCCTTCCATTCGACATGCATTCAATGTCCTAAAAGTCTCAGCCAAAATCGCTGGAACAAGTGTGACCCTTTTAAGCCGGTCAAATAGATCAGTTACCGTCTCCTCTATATACTCCAACGCCTTAGGAAATATAATCAATCCATATAAACTGAGAGCAAATATATCCACCTTTTTCTTCGCATCCGGATGTACTAAGATCAATTCTCGCAAGCTCTTCCAAGTGATACATTTGTTATCGCCTTTTACCTTAATTCGAGTTGTAACCCATTACTCACTCATTCCCGTAATCATCAATTTCTTAAGAAAGGTTGGAACGCTAGCAGCTCTCGAGTAGACCTTGTTTACCTGAATTTTTGGGCAACAAAGTAAAGCGGTGTACTCCTCAATCGTAGGTACAATGTCCATGTTCCCGAAGGTGAAACAACTGTAGGCCGGGTTCCAGTGTTGTGCAGGGGTTCGAAAGAGATGCTTGTCTACCTTAACATCAAGTAAATACGGTAGATCCCCTATACTCACAGTAAAAATTATGTTTCATTCTATCGTCCCACTGATCCCATATTTCCTTCAGCTTCTGCATATTATTCTAAGTTACGCTAATCTGAGTAAAATCCCAGTAATCTGATACATGTCCTTCAGCTAGGCTATCACCCTTCTCGAGTTACTTAGCTTCTGACCACATGCGCCTGGCCATATTATCCTCCACCTCATCAAGATACCCCTTTTCCAATACCTTTCCTAATATGGGGATGTAATGCAAATAGACAAAAAAAGTCAGTACATTCACAACAAATTAAAACATAAAACAAAGAACCTACGCATTTATTTTGGGTAATCACTAAAAGTTCGGCATGGCTCTACCTAGGATAGGCACTTAGGGTTCGTTATATGTGGTTTGAGTTCTAAAGTAAGGGTACCCAAACCAGCAAATTCCTCAATCCTCACCCATTATAGGCTCATACAGACGAGTTCGGTTCAGGGGGATACATTTCCCATATGTGTTGCACGGAAGTGAAAACCTCACGAAAACATAGGTACAAATATATCCCGAAAGCGATCCACTATTGTGCATGGAGGTAAAAACCTCACGAAGGAATAGCTTCTTACTTCCACTTAAAAGGTGTAGTAACAAATGCAATGTATGCAAAAATATAAACATTACAAATTAAATGCAACATACATAAAACAAAAATAAATGCAAAGTAACATATATAAAATAAAATGCAAAGGATCACAAATTAAATTAAATCGAATTTTAAATTTTCAACAAAAAGACCAAAAATAATCGACTTATGGCTTGACTCTCTTTAAAAAATGTCCCCAGTGGAATCGTCAAGCCGTCGAAATCATTTTTTTGAAAAAAAAAGTCTCGAATTATATTTTGGAAATCGAAAAAGGAGTCGCCACCAATCTTTTAAAATAGGTGTGATTCGATCACCTTGTAAAATTTTAAAATCATTAAAAAAAAATTTTGGTCTTTGAAAACCATAAAACAGGTTCGAGAGTCGGTTACGCATGAGGAAGGATTAGCACCCTCACATGCCCAAAATTGGTACCTAATCGATTATTTAATGTCTTAATTGTTGAAAATTCTCGAGAAAAATTAGAATTGCGATCCTTAAATGCATGAATGATATATGTTTATTTTATTTTGAAAACTTAAACTTTACGAAGAAAGCTCGTTATTTCAAATTAATCGAGAAGAAAAGTCACATCCAGTAAGTTAAGACACAACAATTTGAATTTTCGAAAAGAATAAGCATTTCTAATTATTTCCTCAAAATCTCGTATTTTTTAATTTTAAATAGTACATTCGATTATCTCGTTTCAAGGAAAAACCACACCTAGTGAGTTAAGACATAATTCTCTCAAATTCCCGAAATAAGGAATATTGCCTTGATTTTTGAAAACAATTTATGTATTTTAAAAAGAATTAAAATGTCATGCAAAAATGAAAATGTACATAATTTACTATTATAATGGCAAAATAATAAAATATATGAATATAAATAATTATGAACAAAATCAAATACAATTAATAACATAATAAATATATAATTATAGTATTAAATAAATAACAATATAATCATAGTAATAATGACAATAAATATTAATTAATTAATAATATAAGAAACAATAATATATATATATATATAACACAAATATGTGAAAATTCTAAAATAATTAAGTTAAAAATACAATAAGGCATGTAATTAATTTAAAGGCACAAAATATGGCATACAAATAAATAACAAATCAATGAATAAATATATGAAATACAATCATAAAAATATCTAACATAATTAAATTAAGGATTAATCAACCTGTAATTAAATAAAAAGAAAAAAATAAAATTTAATGATAAATAAATAAGTAAACAAACAAGATAATAACAATAAATGTAAATTAAATAAAAAATAAATGGTATGAAAATAAATAATAACAAGATAAATAAACAAAAAATAAACAAAAATAAAAATTAAATGCTAAAATAAACAAACAAATATAAACAATAAAAATAATTGGGATTAGGTATGAAAATAAATGATAAATAAATAAATAAAAAATTAATAAATTAAATGTCAAAATAAACAACTAAATATAAATAATAATGAAAAAGAAGATGAACTCCGAGCAAATCCGAATGAAGCCTTGGGTCTCACATATCCGGAGGAGGCTAAAGACGAAAAAAAAATAGATCTATATTTATTTTTGTTAGTTTCAAAAGAAAAAAAAAAGAAAAAATACAAATACAAATTGATACCCTAATATTTGCTTTGAATTTTTTTTGAATATATGTCTTAAAAAAAATTCTCTGAATGTTGTATAAAAAAAACCCTGAATTTTATTCCAAAAAATTCTTCTTTGAACAATAAAAAAATCCCCTCTGAACAAAAAAAAAAATTCTCCCTCTTACATTTGATTTTCATGTATTTATAACAAAAAATTTACATCTTTTTGTGATTTTCCTTCCTTTTTTTCACAGATTTGCAAATATTTAAGATTTCCGGGCAAGGACAGCGATGGCCAAGCATCCAAGGGCAGCTGCTAGGTTTTTTCATTTTTATTTTAGTTTTTTTTTTATTTTGGGCTTTTTGTTAAAATTGGACTTAAAAGCCCGGACAAAATTGGGCTACAATAACGGGGTTGTGACTTGTACATCAAATTCAATTGACTCGACCGACAGATTTTTATCATTTGCTAATGCAGCACAAATATACGAATGAGTCGATCTTTGATCAATCAAAGCGCACACAATATCATTAAAGATAAAATATATCGGTCACAACATCGAGATCGGTAGCTTCTTCTCTAGCTCTGATGGCATATGTCCGTGCAGACGCTCGGACCTCAGATTTGGTTACATTACCCTTGTTATTGTCTTGGTTTTCACCTGCACTGCTGCTCTGTCCCTGGCGTCTTCCTTTCTACGGAGTAATAAGGGTGTTTCACACTCTGTTCTTCTTTCACTTCTGAAGTTATCGGGCAATTTCGCATGAAATGATCCGCACCTCCGTGCTGGTAACAAGTTCCTTTCATCTTCCGGCATTCACCTGCATGGTACCTTTCGCAATAATTGCATGGTGGATTAGGTACATTTTAAACACTAGCTACACTACCTGTAGGACGATTCTGAAATCTAGACTCTGGTGGTCCTAACCTACTCTTCCTCAGAAATCGAAAAGAGACTGTCCCGCGAGTTTCACTTTTTCTGAATTTCTTCGGTGGGGCATAGAAAAAGTCCTGGTGATATTCTTCTTTCCAAACTCCCGAAACCTCTTCTCTCTCTGCCTCTTGTTATTGTAGATTTCTTACATCTTTTGAGCTCTATTTGTTAGAACTACAAACGGTCGTAACTCAGAACCGCCCACCATCATCTTGATCTCGTCATTCAGCCCGTCTTCAAAACAAACACACATAGCTTCATCTGTTGGCACAATATCCCAAGCATACTTACTAAGCTACACAAGTTTTCGTTCATATTCTGCTACTATTTTGTTTCCTTATCTTAATTCTAAAAATTCTTTATTCTTATCCAGGTACCGTTTGCTGACGTATTTCTTTCTGAACTCTGTTTGAAAGAATTCCCAGTTAACTTCATTCTTAGGCATCACTACTAGAATCGTCACCCACCAACTGTAAGCCTCGTCTTTCAATAACGAAGCAACACACCTCAAGTAGTCTTCTAGAGGGCAAGCCATCTCACCCAAACTCCGAGAAAAAGAAAAAGGAAAAATAAGGGAATCATCCAAAACCCAAATTTTCTCAAAACCAATTAAGTCATGACATGAAATTTGCTTTAAGGAAGAAAATGAGATATTGTCATCCTCATCAAAATCATCCAAAAATTCATCCCTTCAGGATGTATAAGATCCAAATGAAATTGGTTCACAGATCAAAAAAATGGATTAAGACCTTTTCTCAATCTCTAATAGTGGCATTAGCTTTTTCTTAATTAAAAGAGGATACTCCTCTCAAACAAATTGTTGGTGAAGCAATAAAGATTTCAAAAAATAAAAATAAAGAGATTGTTATACACAAACCAAAATCTCTCAAAAATATTTTAAAAGAAACACCTCTCCAGGATGTTTTCCCAAAAGAAGTAGCAGTGTGTTCACAAACTATTACACAAAAATCTTCTCAATATTTTCCAAACAAATGTTTTGAAAAAATTCTGATTATGGAGGAAGAGTTTTTAAAAAACCTCCACATATACTTGTGAAAGAACTTTTCAATGGATGGCATTTTAAGTCATTAGATTCTAAAAAACCTCAACAGTATTACGAAAACATACTGGTTCAAACTGGATCAATATCATTCAAACACTATATAGACCCAAAAGATCCAAATTTTATCACCCATTCAATAGCCCAAATAGTTAAAATTCTTCGACCAAGAGATTAGGGTGAAAACCTAAATTCTCCAAAGAAATCTCCAGCTAAATTCACCACCATAATAGACCATCACCCATATTTCACATACTAGGATTGCGTGGTACAATGCCTTCCTAATGAACAATCAACATATGAGACATTCATAGCTCATATATTTCAAATATGGTACCTAATTCAAATTCTCAAATTGGTTCCAAGAATGGTGGAATTGGTATGGACCATCATCTTTTGAAATCCCACCAAAAAAAATTCAAAATTTATGGCCCAAATTCTTTGACAAATTCCAAACTGAACCAGACCAAAAGCACATCTATCGAACAATTCATTTTTTCTCAAAATTATGCATATCCTGGATTGTGTCATGGAATTATTCTTATGAACAAGATCCTTGTGTTGGGATTCCACTATTAGTTCGAAATTTCAGAACAAAATGGTGGGATAAATTTGATGTTGAAAAATATGATTCTGAGTATTTAGATAATTTTTTCAATAAAAATCCAAGATTATGTAAGTCCAAAGCCCAAAATCAAACTACAACACAATTCCTTCAAGCAAAATCAACTGCTATTGCAATGTTAGCTCAAGCCAAGACCAAAAAGGAATAAAGAAAACTCATGGCTAAAATGCTCAGCTCAATAGACTCTAGATCAGAGGACGAGAAATCTTCAACATCTTTAATCAAAACAGTGGATCTTAAAGATGATACCACCTCAGTGACTATCACCAAAACAAAGAAAAAATGATGATAATTTTGCTAAAGAGGAAATGAAATAATAAACAAGAGATATTCCCTGAACAAAATTGTGAACAGGAGATATTCCCTGCAAGAAAAAATAAAATGAATAGTGAGATCTCTAGCATGAACAGTAATATTTTCTGGCATGAATAGTGAGATTCTCTGACAATATTCTTTGCAAGAAAAAACAAAATGAATAGTGAGATTCTCTGATATGAACAGTGATATTCCATGGCATGAATAGTGAGATTTTCTAGCAATATTCTCTTGTAATTTGTAACTTTTAACCAGAGAATATATTCTCTACAAAGTTTGAAAAAGTTATATAATGATGTAAGGGATTGAATTTCCCGGAGAACAAAGTTGTAAAGAGGCACGAGCTCTCTATAAAAGACTCCAAGTTTTGTAATGAAAGCACAACTTCAAACACCTAATACATCAAAAATTTGTTTCTCCAAAATTTGCTATCTTCAAGTTTTCAAAACAAAATAAATTTAAGTTTTCAAAATTTTATTTTATTACGACTTTCCATCCCTCCGATCCTCGAGACGATCTGGTATCGATAGAAGTTCCTCAGACTTCAAAAAATCATTTTGAATCTAGTTAATTCAAGGTATTTTTAAAGGTCATTTTGCCTAACATTATATAATAAAAAAAAGAGGTTTTGAAGATCTTAAAATGTTTTCAAAATGTACAATGTTTGTTGTAACGATCACTTACTCGGGTCCGACAACCGGACCGGGTAAAGGGTGTTACAATAAATATGTTTATTCTAGCATGATAGAAGTTCTTTTAAGCGTATTTTGTACATTGAGAGTGTTAAGAGTTGTGTGACCCGAATCCCATCATTTGTTAAAAAAAAAATACAAAAGCAAAATAAAGAGATTTGTGGGGACAAAAGGTTGAGGGTCGAAACTTCTCTTATATCATTCATTTTTCAACATTAATGAATTTCTTTTTCTGCTCGTGATTTTTCTTGAAATAGTTTTTCACGTAAAATCTGTGTGTTCCTATTTTTGTTTTCTTATTGTTTTGTGATTATTCTATCGTCATTATCGATATTTATTATAACAAAAAGAGCACAAAATCTATAAAAAAAAATAAAAGTCTACTAAACTCGACGTAGCTCTCCCAAAAAAAGAAACATCCTAAGAAATGATCTCAAAACAATAATATTTTAGATAGAAAAAGAAAAAAAGATCACTATTTAAATAAAATTCTTCTCTCTTGAAAAATTCATTTCATTGAACCTTCATGTGAAAATGGATTTGTGGTGAATCTGGAGCATGTGAGAGCTTTACCGAAATATATACTAGTAAGAAATTAAAAATATGGATATATGATATATGGGATATGAGGAAAAATGATGTGTTAAGCTGGTGTTGAAGTGGTGTGCATGAGGTGAAATTGAATGTAATTTATATGTTGATATTTGTAGATTGATGTTGTGTTTGAAATTCTTTAAGAAGTGTTTTGGTTTTTTTATAAAAATAATTCGAAAATTTTGATTAATTTTAAAAATATCCAATTTTTTATTATATATGTAAATAATCTGGAATAAATAGTAAAAATTGGTGGAGCTAAAAAGATTTGTACCACCCACTTGCCATATCAATCAATCATCATTGGCTATTAAGATTAAAAAAATCAAATTTTTGAGTCGAGACCTGTATAAATAATAATCTAATATAAATATTTTTGAATATTTCGTGAGTCAAAAAATAAATAATAGTGGTAGAATCATAAAGAATGACACCACCATTTTAATATGTAAGATATTTTTTATAATGATTGATTTTTTTAATTTAAAATTAATTTTATTTGGTGGAGTCATGAAAAATAATTCCAGCACCTTCGTACTTTTATATTGTTGATGATGAAAATCATGTTGAGGTGTAACGAAGGGCAATGGCCATTAAGGATCCAAGGGAGATGCACTTGAAAGGGGTGGTGGGAGAATTGGGGCTACCGCTTGGGTTTGACTTGAAATCTGCATGATGTTGAGCAAAGCTCTGTAGCCGTGATGGGGAAAGATAGAGATGGTCCCGTTCATCACAAAGGATCAAACTAGGGTTTACATTTAGAGAGATGAAATCCATTGCTTCCTCTTGAGGTTTAAAATTATGAACATCGACGAAAGAGGTTAAAGTTGGAACCACATGGGAGATAAACTTTTTTTTTTATGATTGAATTCCAAAAGTTTTTCATCTTCTTCATCTAAAATAATATTTTTTTTGTCTTAAATTAAAAATAAAAAAAATTTTAAAAAATCTAGAGATGATGGCATTTTTTTATTATTGCATCAAATAAAATACTAATTTTAGTTTTAAATTAAAAAATCAATCACTATAAAAAATAGTTTAATTTATTTTTGACCTCAAAATACTCAAAAATATTTACAATAATGTTAAATAAATTGACTTTAATTAAAAAATTAATTTTTTAACCATACCGGTCAATAATTGATTGACCTGATGAGTGGATGACATCAATCTTTTAATTCCATCAACTTTACTATTAATTTCAGGTAATTTAGATACATAATTAAAAAAATGAGTTATTTTTATAATTAATCAAAATGTTTGGGTTATTTTTATAAAAAGCCGTCTTTCCGAGCTTGTGGAGATGAATTGGTCGGTTAGGCTGGCTGCATCTGGAGGGATGTTAGGATTTCCTTTCTTATGCAGTTGTCCTGGAATTTTATGAATTGCTTCAACACAGTGTAATTAATCGACTTTATTTGAGATAATCGATCTAAATTGAGTCAGTTTATCTGCTAATCTCAGGTCGAAAAGTAAAGAAGAACCTTGCAGATTTGGATAATTCAGATTCTTATTATAACCATGACATCGATTATACTTGTGAGCCTCTTCTTCCAGAGCTCATATTATACACATATAGTTTGACATACAGAAGGAAAAAAGTTAACAGAAATGGAACTTGAGAGCACTTTTTTAGCCTACATTCTTCTTCAACTGTTGACTGTACAAGACTGCAACAAATCCATGAAGTTGAAACCATGGCCTTGGGTTTTAAGGAGAGGTTGAAGATGAAGCCCCTTTGAAGATAAGGAACTTGAGTCTCTCTAATGTGAAGTAAATGAATGTCCCTTTAGAATGAGTGAAAAAACACCCAAAACTTGAACCCACCACACATTGCCATCCATTCCCATACTTGCTATCAAACTCCTGCCAACAAAAAGGCACAGATAAGAACAGAAGCTTATCATATAATGGATTTAAACCAGAGGGAAACCATTCCCCAAAATTGAACCTTTTTATATAACCAGCAATGGAAATGCAGTCAAAGACATCATAAAGGTCAAGAGCTTGAGAAGCAAAAGACATTGCTTCAATCTGCATCTTCAATGGCATATCTGAGTCATCCACCAAAGCTTTCCCTTCTAACATGTTTGTCTCAGGAAAACCAGAAAAGCATCAAAGAAAAGAATCTGAGGCTTGGGGTTTTATCAATGAATAACTGGTTCTTATCTTTTAAGACCAGAAGAAAAAGGATTGGATCAAATTTCACTCTTTCTCTTTTCAAGGTTAGAAACCAACAAAAATGGAAGAAAAGTAGGCTTTTCCTGCAGGCTTCTTAAGTTCTCTCTCTTGCTTTTCCACGATTGGAGGAGTGAGTCAAGTCTTGGAAATTCGCAATATTAGGCTGGCACTTTGTCCAACTATATTGTCCTTGTCTCCTCTCACTTTTTTTATTTTTTTGATAGAATCTCATCTCACTCAAAGGGGCTACTTTACAGAACCCCTCCACTGAATAATCTGAGAAATCAAAAGCAAAAGGCTTCTTTATTTTATTTTTTATTCTCTTCAAGGTACGAGAACGGGTTAAATAAAATATTGCCCTCTAACTTGTAGTTTTTTTCATTTATATATATTCAGAAATGCTTAAAAATCTCTTTTAACTAATCATTTAATCACACGTAACATTTTTAATTTAAAAAATGTAATTACATTAAATTATAAAAAATTAAATTTATTATTCAAATTTTCTACATTTCCTTCCCATCACTGTTTTCAGTTTGAATTGATTAGATAAAAATATCAATCCAAATAAAAAACTAAATTGATTGATTAGGTTTCATCTTCAAGTTATTTGAGAATATAACCGTTTAAGATAAATATTTTTTCAATTTTTAATGTGAAAAAAAAATTTAGATTAAAATAAATTAATTAAATGCTTAATGCTTTCAATTTTTTATCATAAATGCTTCATTTATTAAGGTTTTAGAAATTTTTTCAGTTTTATTGTATTACATTTTATATATTTTTTTAAAAGGATCTAATTTATTGTTTCACCTAGTGTCCCAAAAATATCAAGAACAAGTTTACCTGTAAATCGTACGAACGGGATTAAAAAATAATTTGAACCAATTTAAGGTGCGGTGCATTTAGTTTACTTTTTATCTCACGTTAAAGTATCTAATCTCATTACCACCATTGTTATTACACTAACCGCAAATAAACGCACCGTCCATCTAAACTCACCCTAACTCTTCTTTTAAATGTATAATTTTATTAATTTTTAATCATTTATTTAATTATACTATATATATAAATCAGATCCGAAATCAATCAATTTGACCAACTATCTAATTTCGAAAACCTTCCTTACAGCAAGTGTTTCTTCTCTATGGACTTAAATCAACTTTTTTTTTATTCTTTTTTACTTTTTAATCACAAAATTTGTGAGGATCTTTCTAGGCTCTTTGTTAACAAATTGGTAAACACCCATTGTCCTAGACGTTGTAGACCATAAATTGTCATTTCCTCGATCTCTTGCAGTGAAAACGTTAAAATATCCTTTGTCGTTAATGGATTTTTGCTCACATTCTGGATCCTAGTTGTGATATTCTCTTTCCTCTCAGCGCTCATTGCATTTGCCATGCTTTACACAGCAACAATGGTGCAAGCTGCATTTGAGTAGCGCCTTCCTTGTTTCTCCCTCAAAGCTATCTGCTGTATCTACAGCTTCACTCAAGATTTCTTCCCCAGTCATCAAAGATGAAAATTGGGTGTGGAGTTTCTCAACTCCAACTGTTGCCATCTTCTGAAATTAAAATAGCTCAAAGCCAATCAATGCATGTGCTCAGGTGGTGGGTTTCATCCCCAAGATTTTTTGTGCCTTCTAAGTTGGCCTTATAATTTCTGAATTTTGTTGAAGTATGGAAGAAATGAAGATGAAAGAGAGAATGTAAAACAAAAAAAGAATATGAAAATAAAATAAAATTTAACTTTTTCTCAAATTTAATTTATTTTCATTTAATATTAAAATTAAAATTTTTTTATTTAACTAAAAGTTTCATGTGTTAATAAATGATTGGTTAAGAAAATTTTTGTAACCAAAGAAACAGGTTGGGCCAATTTGCTATAATTTGAGTCCAATTTTTTATTTAAGCTTTTAAAATGTTTTATATATTATATAGAATATTTAAATTAAATATTTTTTATATGAAAGTTTAATTTTTTATGAGTACTTTTAAATTCATTATGCCAACTCAAGTAAGACTCAATTGGTAATATATGAATGCCTTAAAATTCATCATGCATCATATCATGTATTTAATTTATATTTTTCTTAAATACTTGGACGTTTCCATATCGGTATTATTTCGATATGATCTAATAGTTTGTCCTTGTTGACACGTTTTCTCTTTGTCCTGTGGGACATGTTTTGTTCTTGTTTGAATTTTTGTTTTTTTTTCTTCGTTGACTGTGGAAGTGTTCCTTTTGGCTTTTGTCGATTGTGTTCTGGTTCTGTTACTATGGAAGATGATCTGGCGAAGCTTCGCCTATCAGATGTGGAATAGGAGGCTTTTCAAGAAGATGCCATAGCCTTGGATCGAGATCTAGAATTATCTTTGGTAGGATCCTGCCTAATTGATAGTGTGGTTAATTTTCCAACCCTTAGAAATATGATGGCAGATTTATGGCATCCCATTGGAGGTATTGCTATTTCTGATATTGGAGAAAAATGATATTTATTTCAGTTTTTTCATGTTATGGATCTGAATAGAGTGTTAGAAGGCATGCCTTGGTTTTTTAACAAACACCCTTTACTGTTACATCATCTGAAAATTAAGGAGGATCCACTGATGATTCCTCTGAATTGCGTGGTCTTTTGGGTCCAAATAGATGATCTTCTGTCGGGGTTGATGTCGAAAGCCATGGCCAGAAGATTTAGTGCGTTTAGGAGAAATGCTGGAATATGATACATGAATCCCCTCTATAGGGTTTCAGTGTTTTATGCGAATCAAGGGAAAAACGTCTACGGACAGTTACTAATTTAAATGGGATGGTAAGATCCTTCTCTTTAACGGCTGGCTTTGCTAGGCAAGGCAGCCGAGAATTATGAAAATTCTAAGTTGGAATGTCCGTGGACTGGGGAATCCGTTGACTGTTCACTGTATTAGAAATAAGCTGAGATCTATTCGTCCCCTTCTTTTTTCTTATGGAGACAAAAGTAAGTAGTAAAAAGATGGAGAATATTCAAAAGAGGTGTGGTTTTATTTACGGTATTGATATTGGTGCTAATGGTACGAAAGGAAGGTTGAGTTTGGGATGGACTCAGAATGAAGATGTGACATTACGAAGTTATTCTAATCACCACATTGATGTGGATATTTTTTATTCTGATCAAAACTGTAAATGGAGATTGATGGGTTTTTACGGTCATCCGGATGAACGTATGTGTGAGTCAAGTTGGAATCTGCTCCGTCGTTTGGGTCATGATAAAAATTTTCCATGGCTGACAGTGGGTGATTTTAATGAAATTGTTTTATCCTTTGAGAAGAAAGGAGGTAGAGTGAGGCCTCAAAGACAAATGGAGAATTTTAGATCGGCTCTTTTTGATTGTGATTTGTATGATTTGGGTTTTAAGGGGAGGTGGTATACTTGGGAAAGGAGGAAGTTTGCTTTTACAAAAATATATGAGAGAGGCTTGATCGTGGTGTGGCTAATGGTTTATGGTGGGATTTTTTTCCTGATTATTCGATTGATCACTTGGTGCATTCGTTCTCTGACCATTGTCCTCTTCTAGTGAATACAAAAGCTTTGAGTTCTAATGCCCATGGTAAGGAAGTGTGATCCTTTAAATTCAATGCTGATTGGTGTTTAGATATGGAGAGTGGAAATTTGATAAAATATTATTGGTTGTCAACTGATAAATTTTTACCAAAAAAATTAAATGGATTGGGTTTATGCCTTACAAATTGGAATTGTAACTCCCTCCGAAATAGCAAGGCCCATAAAGTGCAATTGGAAAAAAAGGTTGGCCAAATTATCTTTTGGTGATCCATCGGATGAGACACTCATTGATTTGATTAATGTTCGTTTGGAGTTGAATCAAGAGGCTGAAAAAGAAGAAATCTATTGGGAACAACGAGTCCGTGTCAATCACTTTAATGCGAGTATAGTCCCAAAACTCCGACAAGTTCCCCTTTTTCAAGCTATCCCCCTTTTCACGTTGTTGCTCCTTTGACCATAGGCGTGGTACTATATTATCTTCTACTTTATCAAGAAATCCTTCCTCCATGACGAAACTGCCTAGTTGGTAAACGGACTTAAATCAACACCTTCATTCATGATGATGCAAATGCAGGTAAAAGAGACAAAACAAAACATGGTTAGTAGCATGTGATAATAAAAATCAGCATACAAGTTACATAACACAGAACCTAAGAAATTATCTTGGGTAAATGTTAAAAGGCTCGGCATAACTCCGTCTAGAGTAAGTACTTACGGCTCACTATATGTGGTTTTGGGTTCTAAAGTAAAGGGTACCCGAACTAGCAAATTCCTCGATCCTCACCCATTATAGACTCATACGGATGAGTTCGGTTCAGGGGGACGCATTTCCCGCATGTTTGCATGGAAGTGAAAACTTCACGAAAACAAGGGTACTTTGTAATCCCGAAAGCGATTTACTATCCTGCACGGAGGTGAAGACCTTACGAAGGAGTAGTTTCCCGGTTCCACTTAAAAGGGTAATAACATGATGCGTATGGATGTAGAATTACACTAGTAATATCACAGAGTATAATACCATGCAAAGATGTCGAGGATCACATATTAAACAAAACCAAAGTTTAAAAGTTTTCAAAAAAGACTCGAAAATAATCAATTTTGGCTTGACTCTCGTTTATTTTAAAAATTCCCCAGCAAAGTTGCCAGCTGTCGAAACCATCTATAAAACGGGGTTTCAAAAATTACTTTTAAAATTTTTGGAAAAATGAGAGTCGCCACCAATCTTTTATTAGGTGTGATTGAAACACCACAAAACGTTTAAAATACGTTTAAAAATGTCGGTCTACGAAATCCAGAAAAACAGGTCCGGGAGTCGATTACGCATGAGGAAGGATTAGCACCCTCATATGCTCAAAATTGGTACCACATGATTACTTTCGGGTCTTGTTTTATGAAAACAGTGAAAACTCGAGTAAAGCTTAAAAGTACGATCTTTATCTTTAGAAAATTTTGCAAGATTTCAAAGGAAGGCCCTTTTGAGAAAACCCGTCCCCGTGTTTCGAATCTCTATGAGAACTAGAAGTCATGACCAACACGTTAGGGCACTATACTCTCGGAATTTCAAAATTGAAGGACGTTTCGAGAAATTTTGAAGATAATATTCTATTGCGTGAATTATAAGGAAATCACACCTAGCACGTTAGGGCATGTGTTTCGACGTCCTCAAACGAAAGGACATTGTCTCATTTTGTTTTAAAATCCTTTGTATATAGATACATAAAATTGAAGAATGTTTGGAAACTTTTTAAGAGGATATCCGATTTGCATGAATTACGAAAATCACAGTCAGCGCGTTAGAGCGCGATTTTTCGAGGTTTTCAGATGAAAAGACAGTGCCTTGTTTTGTTTTAAAATCATTTGTATATATATATATTTTGAGAACTTGAAAATTTCGTATTGAATTTAAAATGCAATCCTCGAACACATGACTTAAAGGATTTGAAAATGGAATACCCGTTTAGTTCGATTTTCGCGAAAAAGTAAAGTTGTGACCAACACGTTAGGACACGACGTTCTCGGAATCTCAAAGTTAACAAGCATAAAAACTTGAAAGAGGATATTCGATTCGTTCGAGTTATATAAAAAATCACACCGACACGTTAGGGCATGACTTCCCGAAGTTTCCACACGAAAAGAACATTGCCTCGGTTTTAAAATGACTTTGAAAAGGAACGTGTAAGTTTAGAATATCAAATAGCAAATAATAAGAGAAATTAAATACGAAGCAAGATAATAAGCAGATAAATAGTACACAAAAATGTAAAATGCAAGTGCATAACGATTAAAATAAATGCAAATATTGATGAGGAAGAAAAACGACGCAATCGGGATTGAAAACGGGATCTTTGGATACTCGGGGGTAAAATGATAATTTTGGACTCTTGAGGCCAAAATGGTAATTTTGGAAAGATTTGGGGTTAGAAATGACATTTTAGACACTTGAGGGTAAAACGGTAATTATTAGAAAAATCGGGATCAAAAATGAGATTTTTGGAAGTTTAGGGGTAAAAATATATTTTTTTGAAGTTTTAGGGTTAAAATGGAAATTTTGGAAGTTCGAGGGTAAAAATGTAATTTTTGGAAGTTTGGGGGTTAAAAATGGAATTTTTGGTTGTTTGGGAGTAAAAATGTAATTTTTGGAAGTTTCGAGGTTAAAAATGTAATTTTGGAGAAGTTCGAGGGTAAAAATATAATTTTTGGACAGTTTAGAGACTTTCAGGGCAATAAAACCAAAAATAAGTGACACGTGGCAGCCCTCATAGGCATCCTGAAGTCAAAGGACCAATTTGTAAATCTTGAAAAATTTTTGGGTCAATTTATAATTAAATATAAGTTGATTTAAGTATTAAATTGAAATAAATTTAAAATAAAAGGGACTAATTGTATAAATAAGTCAAAATAGTGACACGTGGCAGCTTCTGGTGCATTCAAAAAGTCAAGGGATTAAATTGAAAATCAATGAAAATTATTGGGCCAAATTAAAAAATTAAAAGTACAAAAGGACTAAATTGAAACAACCAAAAAATACGGAAGGACCAAATGTATAAATATCTCTTTTCTCAAAAACACGCGGATCTTGAGGCCGGGTCAGGTCGGATTCGGGTCAAAACCAATGGGTTAAGGCAAAACGACGTCGTTTTGGCCCTTGAAATCAGGTGTCAAAACGGCACCGTTTAGATGAAGGTATTTAAACCAAGATTTATTTCAAAAATTCATTTGATTTCCATTTCTTTTAAAAAAAATCTTAAACCCCTTTTTTCTCTCTCAAACACTCTTATATCCAGTCGACGATCGTCGGTGCCCATCCCGCGCGTTGGGCATCACGCGCGCGTCGTACGACCGCCCCACGTCAACGCCATCCACCGTCGATCGTCCCTCTTAGCAGTCTTCGGTCCACACGCCTCCACACACGATCATCGGTGAAGGTAAAAACCCCTCTTCTTTCGTTCGTTTTCAATCCTTTGTTTTTTTTCAAAAGCTTCTATATTCCCTTTCTTTGTTCTTTTTTCTTTTAAAACTTTATTATTTTGATTTTCCTTCTTTTCTTTAAACAATCTATTTTAAAAGCCTCCATTTTCATCTTTTGAAACCTCGAAAATCCAGATTTGGACTTAGGGATCTCTGATTTTTAAACTCATTTTGATTTTCTGTCTTGGTTTCTTTTTAATCGTTCATTTTAGAGTTCGAATCTTTAAACCTAACCTTTTTCCTTTTCGTCAATACCCTTTAAAACAGCGATCGTCAAACCTTCGTACAAGCGTGAGTGGAAGCGGAGAGGTTCCGACGAGGGGCGACAGACAACAGTATCTGACCGGGAAGCACTTTTGTCCCTTCGTTTTCTCATTCATTTTTTATTAAATATTAAATATTAATTATTAATAGGTATTATTAAAGTCATTTATTATTATTTAAAAATCATTAAAGTTACTAATGAAATTATTTAATACACTTATTATACTTAATGGACGTTTTAGAAACGGTTAAATGCAATTAATGTAGCCATTAGTGATTTAATGCATGCATATGTGTATATTAAAACGTATGATAACAGTATAGGTGGGTTAAATAAATACATTAATATATTAAGAATATGAGGTACTTAGGAAATTAACTCATGCATGACAGTTATGTGCTTGTATTGAGACCGTACCTGTTACTCTATGCTTGAAACTTCGAATCTAACTTGAATTCTTTTCTGCTATTTGCTTCCTCTATTCGAATGTAATTAAAATGAACTTTTTATATTGATTTTTTTAGGTTCGTACCCATTACAATTGGTTTGAATCTGGTTTTATAACCAGTAATTACAATGATGATAAATTGTTTCTTGCAATTAAATGTGAGTCTTCTCTCTTCTTTTTGCAAGTGCAGCTGTGGTGGCTGTAGCAGTGGCGCTAGCAGGAGCAAGTTGGCTGGAGGTGCTGGTGATGACAACGTGGCAGGCCTTGATTGGCTGGGATGGGTAGCAGCAGTGCAAGTGGGGCAGTCTGTGCTTCTATTTTGGTTGTTTGTAATTCAGGGTTTGTAGTTGGGCTTAAGTATTGGACTCCCTTTTTGTAATTTGGACACTTATTTTGGGTTTCTTTCTAATTGGATTCTTAATTTTACTTTTAAGTTTAAGAATTATTCCAAATTCAAAACAACTTTAAATTTAAAACAAATTTAAATTTAAAAATTAATTTAAATTTAAATTTATAAATTTAGAATAAATTTAAAATCAAAAGTTGACCCAAAGATTTGGGCCCGGATAAATTGGGCTTAAACAGTTGACATTAATATTATTATAACTAATTTTTATTATATTCATGATGTAAGTGAACGGAAATGTTTCATATAAAAAATATATTTATAAAAATATAATGTTTTTTTCGTTATTTTATAAGTTTATATAAAAGTGTGAAAAGATGAAAATACTCTTATAATAATATTAATTACCCTTTAAAGTAAATGTATTTTAGTAATTTCACATCTTTTTTTGAAAAAAAAAGTAATTTCACAACTGAATTGATGTCGAGTTGACTCATGATACAAACTTAATCAGCTCATTTATATATGGTATAGATAAATTTTTTTTTGAAAATTAAATTCATTAATTCATTTAATGGATGAAACCGTAGAATTCAGAGAAAAAAAAATAACAAACACTCGTTGTATAGTGAAGGATAAGCTCCATCAACACAACAAATGCTTTAGCCTCAACATCAATAGAACATCATGACACGTTGACAATTGGCTTCGTCACAACTCAAGCACGATATATCTGGAGTGATTGCAAGCACTTAAAGGAAATCAGTCCCAGATGGTCCAAAACAGCGAGCAAAAATTGACAAAAGAGTCGAGTATTCACTAAATTAGAGAGGACAACAACAAAATCCTCCCTAAAATCACTTGTAAAACTAAGGTTACATGCATAAGTAAGACTAAAAATATGTACTACAAGCGCATACAAAAACTTCTAAAACTGGAAACTTATTAAACAATGGAAAAACAAAAAAAAATATAAAACTTAAGACAACACGGATCCAAATCGACTCGTGAAATCATTTATTATTCTGAAGAACTTTCGAAATAGAAACATCTATTGAAGCACCACCCACTTTCCAAGAAAAACCATTGGTGACTGGCGGAGTTTTAGCGAACGATAAGCGCTGTCATCTGTCCACCACAACTTGTGAAGATAATAAAGATACCCACAAAATAAATTTGTAAACTGAAAAGAGAGAAGACATATGGAGTGAATGAGGAGAAGAAAGAAAGAAAGAGTTGGTGGGAGGGAGAAAAGGTGAACAATAATCAACCCAGAGGCTGACTCCGCGGCTATAATATAGATAATTAAGAGAAAAGCTTAATTACGCTTGAATGTATTATTTTCATTTAAGATTGAAATTAAGTATGGTTGGGTTTTTTTAATTAAATGAAATTTTAAATAAGTTTTTTTTGTAATATTCATTCTGTTCACAACAGAAAATAGAAAATTTGCATATGCAGATGCAAGGCCACCGATACAAAAAAGCTACATCAAACCATGACCACTGCAGCAAAAATCAAAGCAACACAGCAAACCAAATAAAAACAGAACACAAATACAACAAACCAAAACTGCTAAATCATTCCATGGCCACTGCAAAACCAATACATTACCAAAAACTTCACCACCATGCCTTAAACATCACCTTTCAATTAACACCTGCAGCAGGCAATGCTATCGCCAACTCATTTCCACTCTGTTCTGCTGAAGCAAAAGAAACAACACCCATACCTTTTAGTTTTCTTTCCATGATCAAGAATTTTCCCCTCAAAGACCAAGGCTTGCTATTTTTACACCTTAACCAGTCGAACACCTTCTTTGATCCCACTTCGACAATTATTGGACCATAATCCGGCCGCCCCATCTCGATAAGAACATCCAATGCTACAATTACCGCCCCTATTTCCACTGTAGCAGCATCTATAGCATCTTCACAAGGGCCCGAATAGATTGCTCCAACAAGCATTACGATAAGAACATCCAATGTTACAATCCGACTATTTAATTAAAACAAAGCATTGCGATGGTCCTTGCAGATACTCACGCAATGTGATTTTTTCCCAGTGCTTTGAATATCAAAGTGAAATTTTAAATAAATTTATTAAGTTTTATCAAGTCCTTTGTTAAGCTTTTGTTTGGATAGAATGTATATTTCGGCCAACTAATTACTAATTACCAATGCCTTGGGGAGTTCTCGAGTAAATACTATAACATATCAATTAGGCAAATAGATTGAAACAAAAATTAATAGTTTATTTCGTAGGGTCATATAAAAATCAAAATTGGTAAAAAAAATTCAATAAATAAATATAAGATTAAACCAATAAAAAAACAGTTATACATATTTTTAACTAGCCATTATGTAATGATAAATGATTTAGGGTGGGTTTGGATGGACAGTGGTTTACCTGTGATAAGTGTAAAAATAGTGGTGGCCGTGAGATTAAATACTGTAGCGTGAGATAAAAAGTAAGTTAAATGCATCGCATTGCCCATCCAAACTTACAATTAAACTGCTCAAATTTTGATTGTTTGGGATCCAACATGAATATCAGGAGTCAGGACTCAAGTTCAAACATAAACAACTCCCACCTCTTATAGAATATATAATGTATAGGTGTTATGATATTCACTATTACCGACCCGCTACCCGATTATTCGATTGGGTCCTGACCCATACTCTATCCGGTTCACATGTAAGGTGCTCATACCCTTCTATGAGACCGCATGATGTGGGTTCGAACCACCATGTAAGCAAACCTACATCTAAAAAACACATGTTAACCCTAGAGTAGAATTTGTGTCGACATGCATGGGAACCTATCTACAATATCACATCTATGAACAATAAGCATATCACATAAATACACAATTTAACCCATTTGAAGGGGACACACACTTTAAAATACTCAACAATAGGTAATTATTCTATACAAGAACTATACAAGAATGAGCTTAGGATATTACCATATGTTTTTATTAAAAATACCTAAACAATTAACGTAACAATACCCTAAATTCGCTTGTAGAGTTCCTTTTATTCCACTATCAGTATATACAATAATTATATGAAAATGTTTCAAGATTCACTACCGTGTATAGAATAATTATATAAAAACCGTAAAAATGAGTTATATATACAATATTGGAGGGACGATGATTTCAGGTTTTGAAGTTTGAACTTATATCCAATGAGTATGTGATAAAAAATTTAATCACCACTCCATATAAATCAAAAATTATTTAATTTAATTTAAGAGAAAATATTGTTGGAGCTAAAATGGGTTTACAATGATTTACAACTATGAAATATAGTCAAGCTTTTAACACTATAGAAACCTTTTTAAGTGATTCCAAAAATATATTCTTGATTTAAATATATTCGTTTGAAATGGTGATTTACCGTATTATATCAGTTTATCGTTATGCCGTTAACGATAATTAATGATTTAATGATTAAAATATTACAACACATTAACATAAATGATTAAAACATAACATTTCAAATATAAACGATTAAAATATAACCTAAAGAAATAAAACGTTTATTTTAATAGTTTAGTGAGCTTTTTAATTATAAAAATCTTTTTAAGTGGTCCCAAAATATCTTCTTTCTTTTTTAAAAAAAAAAACACTAACCATAAGTAAAAAAAAGAAAAAGAACTATTTTTTAGTTAACTAAACTAAAAACCCTAACCATAAGTCAGTATGAATTTACTTAAAATAATAACAACACTAATTTAAATAATAAATCTTCTTAAGTAAAGTTGAAGAACGTGCATGCCATACACTTGCAACTATTTATATGCTCCAGTCGTAGCTCCATTCATCACACACCGCCCTCCTTCTATCATCCATGGCAGCTCAAACCAGTCCTTCCGAAATATCACCTTCCAATGATACATCTACTACAACTACTCCGGCGAGTCCTCGATCGGAATCTCGACCACCAGTCTCTCTTCAACAACCATCAAACAAGAGAGGATCTTCCAAATCCTCCAAGATGTTTAGGCGTTTTCGTTCCGTTTTCAGGTCATTTCCGATCATAACGCCTGTGTGCAAAATCCCAATCAGTCTCCACGGACATGACAGCCATATCCACGGAGGTACGCGGATGACCGGAACCCTATTTGGGTACCGTAAGCAAGGGTTAACCTCGCCATCCAAGAAAACTCAAAATGCCTCCCTATGTTAATCCTTGAGCTGGCAATAAATACAGGGAAACTCCTCCAAGATATGGGATTAGGACTCGTGAGGATCGCTCTCGAATGCGAAAAGCGTCCATCGGAGAAGATCAAGATCCTTGAAGAGCCAATATGGACATTATATTGCAATGGTAAAAAATCAGGTTATGGTGTAAAGAGAGATCCCATAGATGAAGATTTGATGGTGATGCAGACGTTGCATCCCATCTCAATGGGCGCCGGGGTTATACCGGCCGAAGCGACAGAGAATCCTGACGGCGAGCTGACGTACATGCGCGCACATTTCGAACGAGTCGTTAATTCTAGAGATTCGGAAACTTATTACATGATGAATCCCGATGGTAATTCCGGCCCTGAACTTAGCATATTTTTTGTTAGGGTTGGATGAAAGAGTTTAAGGATATGGTATGTAACTTAGGATTATTATGTAAATCAGTCCTCCAACTTTATATTTTTTAGCGATTTGGTACTTAAAGAAAAAAAAAGGTTTACAGTTGGGTACGTCAAATTATTGTATTGATCCTCCACGGAAAATTAGGTTATTTTAGCAATCAATGAGAAAATAACGTTTTTTAAGTGAGAGCATTAGTCTTTGATTGATTTTAATTTAGAAATGTTCATAAAAGCGATTGTTAAGGAAGGAAATCAGAAAAGATTTCTAGTGAAGATTTTATTTTTTTAATAATTCAAGTAGGCTGCAAAAGTACTATAGAGACTCCTTACTAAGTGTAAGATTGCATTTTGCTCCTTTGACTTTAAAAATGGATAAATTAGTTTTTATACTCTTAAATCAAAAAGTAAATTGATCATTCTGTTAAAAAAATTATCTATTTCTACTATTAAAAACTGGTTCACGTGCATCAGCAGGAGATACACATGGCATGGCAAATGTCATTATTAGGTTATTCTGTCAGCCATGTCATTTTTTAACAGAAAGGGCCAATTTTCTCTTTGATATAATATAAAGGGATTAATTTGCTTACTTTTTTAGAAGAGGGAGAAAAATGCAATCTAACACCTAGTACAAGGGCCTCTATTGTATTTTTACCCAAAGTAAGCTTAATATTTCTTTTGGCTCATGTACTGTAGCTAAATTATCACTTTAATATTTGTATAATTTTTTATTAGTTTGATCCATGTACTATGTAACGACCCAACTTTTAGTGGTGTCAAAAAATAGGGTTTTGAAGCACCATTTTCGTAAATTGAGCTTGTAAGAATAAAATCGGAAGACGAATAGAGCCTAGTGTACAAATTTATAAAGATCAGTTAAGTAATTTAACCAAGAAAATAGTTAATTAAAGCTCAGGGACTAAATTGTAAAAGTCCAATCGCTATTGAGTTTTAATTTAGAAAATGCTTGAGGACCTAGTTAGCAATTATCTAAAGTACCAAAATAGTTATTTAACATTAATTTCATGGAAAATCCACTCATTTGTAATTAGTAAGTTAATTAATGGATTAAGTATATTTAAAGGAAAAGGATTGAATGAAACAGTGACACCACGTCATTTGTGTCCCTTTTCCAATAGTTTTATGCCACATCAGTATTTTCATTCTTAATTTCAACATTTCATCCTGAAAAAAATCAAATTACAATTAAAATCCTGAAATTTAGGATGAATTGTTGATGTGTCATAAAACTATTGGAAAGGGATAATATCCCTGTTTCATACAATCCTTTCTCATATTTAAATTGTTAAGATTAAGAATTAATTAAGTTAAATTATAAGTTAATCAAAGTATATATATTAATGTAAGTGGAGTGTGACAACATATCATCATCTTCCTTAAGTTTCCAATCGTCCCACCATTAGAAAGAAAGAAAGAAACTTCAAGCTATTAACCAAACATTTGGCCATTGAATTGTTCAAGGTAACCAAACTGTTTTCTTAAAATTTTTATAGATTTATGATCATGGGAGCTTGATTTAGCTAGCCCATAATTCAGTTTCTTCAATCGTTAGATATTTAACAAGTTTTCATTAAAGTGAAATTGATCATTGATTTGAAGAAATTGTTAGTTAGTAAATTTAGTTTATGATAAAGACTAAATTGGAAATTAAGTTAAACTTGTTAGATAACTTTGTGATATTAGGGACTAAATTGAATAAATTGAAAATTATCATGAAATTATGCCATAAATAGAAAGTATAAGGTCTTTAATGGAAGGATATGAAATCAGATTTTGATTCGATGTTAGATATTGAAAAATATGTGTATCTTGAGTATAGGGAATGAAATGAATATGTTTATATTTTATTTTAATGATATTTGAGTGTGAACTGATATTGTTTTTATAATAGAATTATCTAACGTAGCTAAAGACTATGCCAAGTCGTCTCGAGAGAAAAGAAAAGTGAGAGTCATAGACAAGTAACGAAAACTACGGTCTGTACTTTTATGATTTGAGTTCAATATATGCATATATTGGATATGTTACAAATTGGTTATTTGAGGTAAGTATTTTCTTATCTCATGATTTGATTGGCATATGATGATATGGATGCTAAGAATTGAATTGAACATAGCATAAACGAGCATCATGTAAACTATGATATATGAATGTGAACATATATGTATTCAATTCATTGGTTAACCTTTTAACTGTTCGGGCAAGTCGGTTATAGTTGGCATACCATAGGATTAGATTTGTGTATGAGTTTATACTTCGTTTTTTACCGATGAGGCATAGAGCTCATATTTACTTCGGATGTCCGATTGCTTCAGTTATACCAATAAGGCATGGTGCATGGTTTTAAGCATAATGACAAAATTAGCCCCTAACGTTTGGTTGTTTGGTCACTTTGGCCCTTATGGTTTTTTTTGGCACACTTTCATACATAACCTTTTTTTGGTCAATTTGATAATTTTTTAACGTTCTTGCTGACGTGGTCGTTAAGGGACTAACGGTGCTGACGTGGTAGATTTTTTTTCCACGTGAGCACTTCCACGTATACAGTTGACGTGGTACTATTTTGTCTTATATGTCACGTCAGCAAATAATTTTAATATTAAAATTATTTTAAAAAATATAAATTTTTAAAATTATTTTAAAATTATTTAAATTTTTAAAATATAAAATTATTAAATCATCCTTATTTTGCCTTCATTTCTATTGAATGGATGCATGGATGCATGGGACACCAATGTATTAGTTGTTATTTTATTCTATTAAATTCAAATAAAGTGAACCAACTTTGGATTATATTCTTAAGGATCAGCTCTTAATTTGCAGGTAAGAGTTGGTGACAAAATCGAGACCGTTCGATTCTTCCTTGTTACAAACAAGTTGATCATGTGTTGGTTGATCACCCAATGTTCCTTGAGAAGGTTTGGGGCAAAATTGGATAAAAAATTAGATGAGTTTAGTATTTTCCCAAGAAACAAATAGTATTTTCCTGAGAAACAAACGTACGTATTAAAAATGAGGATTTGAGATAAGTGAAATGGTTTGAAAAGAGTATTTTGTAAATTAAGTGGCAAGGAACCTCCACTGTTTCCTCATTCAAATGATGTTGTTCTTCAACCTAAAAAAGCTATCGGAGATGAGAAAAGGAAAGGGAAAGAAAAAGAGTATGAAAACGAAAATGAGATCTCTAAATCCAAATCAAAGAAACGAAATAGAACCATTATTACAAAACCTAACGTGGCGGTCTTTTGACTAGGAAAAAAAAGACAAGAAAAAAATTTTCCCTTCAATTTCTAAAGAATTTGAATAGAAAAGGAAAGAATTTGAGATTTAGGGTTCTTAAGGGTAGTTGTTAAATTTTTTTTTTACTGTTGTTGCAGGTGTGTTGTGTTAATTTAGTTAGGATCTTTTGTTTTTTTTAATTTTATTTATGTTTTTCAGTTTAAATTTTTTTTGCTGACGAGGCATGTTTTTATCTTATATGCCATGTCAGCAGCTGTATACGTGGAAGTACCCACGAAAAAAAATATCACGTCAGGGTCGTTAGTCCCTTAACGGCCACGTCAGCATGACTGTTAAAAAATGATCAAATTGACAAAAAAAAAGGTTATGTGTGAAAGTGAGCAAAAAAAAATCATAAGGGCCAAATTGACCAAACACCCAAATGTTAAGGGCTGATTTTGTCATTATGCCTAGTTTTTACTTCGAATGTTTCAATGAGGCATGGGGTGCCATATTTGTGATGGTTGGATGTGTATCTTATTGAGTCGGTATCCGATTAATAAGGGGTTATAAAACATGAACTTGCTAAATGATAGTTGATATTTAATGTTGATTGTAATTGGTATATCATAAACATATATGTGAAATGTGACAAATGATAACATGTGCAAAAGATCATGTGAACCAGATAAACCGATCCTTAAAGGTCAATATGAAAAAAACAAATCAATAGATTCGAGAAAGAAAATGAGATAATGAAATGAATATTTGGTATGTTATGAATTTAAAAGTAAGGGTTTGGCACATATTTTTGAACATATTTTGGTTATTTCTAGTGCATTTACATTTTTATAAAATTAAAAGTTTGAATATTATCAATTGATTGGACAATTTTATTTTGGTGTATATTTACTTATCCACACCTTACTTAAACATAGGGTGAGCGTTCGATTGAATCGAATCAAATCGAATGAAAAATTTCGAGTTAGTCGAGTTGACGAATCTTATTTTATTATCCTAACTTGATTTGAAATTTCTTGAATCGAGTCGAGTGTGATGGAATTCGAATCGAATATATTTGTTCGAGTAAAATTTTTAAAAAATAACTCTAGGTCATTGTAATCATTGTCACACACCGTAATCAAATTTTTTATTAACTTTTATCATCTCATAATTTATCTATTAATCTTTTATATACGGTTAGTTTCTTTGCTTACTTAGTTGCTTCAATTATTTTCTAATTCTTGTCACTATGTATTTTGAAATTAAAAAATATATTACATGTAAAAAATGTGATTTTTTTTAATAAAAATTATTTTAAAGATAAAATATGAAATTGATACCAACATAAAATTTTAACACGAATATTTTATGACATCATTAATAATTTAATTTTAATATAAAAAGTAAAAAATGTGAATTTTAATTTAATAATATAAATAGTAGATATAAATAAAATTATTACTATTTAGGTTTAGGGATTTTTTTGAATGATTTTGATTTGTTTTTATTTGAGGGTAAAGGATGAAAAGTAAAAGTTTTAGGGTGTAAAATTTTGAGGAAGAGTAAATAAGGGAGTAAAATTTTGGAGGAAAAATATTCAAAAAAATTGAGGGGGACAATGTGTTTGGGTTAAATGGGGGGTGGGATGAAAAGGGAGTAAAAGTTTTAGAGGAAAAGTAGGAGGGTGTAAAAGTTTTGGAAAAAAAATAAAAAGTTTTGAGGTTTTTGGGAAAAGTAAATTGGAAGAGTAAAATTTTGGAGGGAAAATATTAAAAAAATGGAGGGAAATGAGTTTGGGGTAGATTGGGGGTGGAATGAGAGGGAAGTAAAAGTTTTGGGGGAAATGGGAAGGAGTAAAAGTTTTGGGGGAAAAGTAAAAATGTTTGGGGTTTGGAGTAAAATTGTAAAACATTATAATTTGATATTCGACTTATTCAAATTATTCGAATTATTCGAATTTGAAAAACTCAACGCAATTCAAACTTGAAATTCGAAAAAAAAATTCAAGTTGACTCGATAACTCGATTAACTCGAAAAACTCAATTTGTTTAACTCGAAATTCAAATGTTTTTTCAATTTTTGAGTCAAATAGAGTTTTTCTCACCCATACTTAAACATAATTATTGTATTCTGCATATTGATGCAATTTCTAGACAAAGTATTGATGGTTAATATGGTTAATTATGATCTAAGTTGGGTATATTGGATTGCAGATTGTGTTGAGGGGGAGCGATAGGTGTTTTGTTGGTCAAATTTCTAGCTTATTTAGTTTTGTTCAAAAAATTGCAAAATGAGGAGATTGTTGAGGTAAGTTTTCAAAGTGACTAGTTATAAGCCACTTCCATAAACATTGTGGCAGACAAATACTTGCCGTATTTAAAGTTGGTAATTTATTGAAACATAATCTTTGAGCTTTGAATGACGGTGACATTTTGTATGTATGCAAGTCTAACTTTGAAGACCAATCCATATAAAGCAACTTTCCTTGAAGATTGGATTGAATTAGATCAAGCAATTAGATACCTTGGATTATGAAGAATGGATCGAGATAACGTTGAAGATATATTGAAGAACGAATCTCCGATAGTCCTCTTTACATTTGCTTTATTATATATTGTATTTAGTTATCTTATAGTTGTTGCTTTTAAGGGATTAAGCTATAATTGATTTATAATATGTTAAAAAGTCTCAAAAACTTCTATGTATTAGGAAACTTATATAGGATTATGTACCGAGTATTGAGAAAACTTTTGTTGTTCATTGAAGAACACATTTGTGAGTGCATTTGAAAGTAAATAGTTTGTGTTTATAGCCTAAGTTCTTAGGGGGTTACTTAGAGGTGAGTGATTTAGGTATTTAAGATATAAAAGTGAGGTTGCTATATTAGGAAAGTGATAGAATTTGAATCACTTGTTGTATTAGGGACTAAAGGTAGTGGATTTAGTCACTAAGTTCTTAGGGGGAAACTTAGAGGTTGTTGTCGAAACGTTTTATTTTTGGAAAACAAACAAGTCTCGAACAATATTTAAAATAAAAAAATGGGTATTTTAAATGATCGAAAAAATGGGAGTCGCCACCAATCTTTTTATATGGTGTGATTGGATCACCACAAAACGTTTAAAATCCGCTTTGAAAAATATTTTGGTCTTTGAAATCTTGAAAATAGGTTTGGGAGTCGGTTACATAAGGAAGGATTAGCACTCTCATACGCCCAAAATTGGTACCACATTAATTATTTTTTGGTCTTGGTTTGTTAAAAGTTGAAACTCGAGTAAACCTTAAAATACGATCTTTGTCTTTAGAAAACTTTGCATGATTTTTCAAAAATCTTATTTAAGGAAAATCGTCTGTGTGCTTCGAATTTCTAAGGAACTGGAAGTCGTGTCCGACACGTTAGGGCACTGCATTCTCGGACTTTCGAAATTGAAAGACATTTTGAAAGACTTTAAAGAGGATATTCGATTCGTGAATATGTTGTTAAATTTGAGTTAATAAGTATGATTTTTTTTAGTTTTATTGAAAGATTTATTATTTTAAAAATTTAATTTAAAATATTGTTTATATATGAATTTGAAATGTCGATCGTATTATGACATAGGATTAACATCGATATGAAGTACTTTTGAAAGAAAATTATTAATGATATTTCTGAATTGTCGTAGAATATTGATGACATGTCTCGTTAATCGTTAGGGCATGGTTTTTGAAGTTTTCACGCGAAAGGATATTGCCTCATTTTTGTTTTAAAATTATTTGTATATATATATATTTTGAGAACTCAAAATTTCGTATTGAGTTGTATTGAGTTTAAAATACGATCCTCGGACACATGACTTAAAAAGATTTAAAGAAAGAATTCCCGTTGTTTCGACTTTCACGGAGAATTGAAGTCGTGACCAACACGTTAGGGCACGACGTTCTCGGAATTTCGAAATTAAAAGGCATTTTAAAGAAGCTTGGAAAAGGATATTCGATTCGTGTGAATTATACGAAAAATCACACCCGACAAGTTAGGGCATGATTTTAGAGGTTTTCACACGAAAAGGACATTGCCTTGGTTTTAAAGGTTTAAGAAAATAATTTTGAAAACAAAAATGTGTGAATTAAATATGAATAGACAGTTTATAGTAAAAATTAAATAACACGAAAATAATTAAGCAGATAAATAAATATACAAAAAATTTAAACATAAAAATTAATAGAATATAAGATACGAGAGAAGAATAATTAAATTTCGTGTATGAACATTGATGAAAAAAAACAAACGAGGTTAAAAACAAAGTTTCAAGGAGTTCGGGATGAAAGTGTGATTTTTGAAGGATTTGGGGTCAAAATTGAAATTTTTGAAAAAAAACTTGGGATTGAAGTCGAACTTTTGGAAACTTGAGGGTAAAATGATAATTTTAGATGCTCGAGGGTAAAATGGTGATTTTTGGAAGTTTAGGGGCAAAAATGTAATTTTTAAGAAGTTTAAGGGTCAAAATATAATTTTGGAGCAGTTTAGGGGTCAAAATGTAATTTTTGGAAAGTTTATGGGTTAAAATGTAATTTTAAAAATTTTAGGGGTTAAAATGTATTTTTTGAGAAGTTTAAGGGTTAAAATCTAATTTTGTAGAAGTTTGAGGGTTAAAATGTAATTTTTAGAAAGTTTTAGGGTTAAATTATAATTTTTGAAAAGTTTAAGGGTTAAAATGTAATTTTTAAGAAGTTTAGGGGTTAAAATATATTTTTTAGATAGTTCAGGGACCTTCTGGGTAATAAAACCAAAAAGATGAGACACGTGGCAGCTTTTCAGGCGTTTTGAGGTCAAAGGACCAATTTGTAAATCTTTTAAAATTACTAGACCAATTTAAAATAAAACAAAACTTGATTTGAGGACGAAATTAAAACAAATAAAAAAAAAGTCCCATTTTCACAAATAAGCCAAAGATAGACACGTGGCAGCTTCCTAGACTTTCAAAAAGGTCAGAGGATTAAATTGAAAATTAAATAAAATTAATGGGAAAATTTGAAATAAAATGAAAATGGCATTAAGGATGAAATAGAAGCAATAAAAAATGCGAAAGGACCAATTGCATAAATATACCAATTCATAAAAACACGCGGATCCTCTGGAGCAGGTCGGGTCAAAAATGGGTTAAGCTCAAAACGACGTCGTTTTGGTCCTCTGTAAAATCTATTTCAAGCCCTTTTTTTCAGTTTTCTTTCTTTTCTCTCCAAAAAAGCTTCCAAATTCTCTCTTTTCCTCTCCCCTCTCTCCAAGCCCCTCCATGGCCGGTCACCATCCGATCGTCGCTCCGCCGTCGCACCACCACCACTCGCTGCCGTCCATGGTGGTTCAAGGTAAAAACTTCCTGGTTCTTTTTTTCTTTGTTTTAAACAGATTTGGGATTAGATCTGACTAGATCGATCCTAGTCCCCTTTTTAAAAAACTTCAAAACCACCGATCTTTTCTTTTTTTAAAAATTTTTAGATTTGTTTTTCCTTTTCAATTGGTTTTAAAATAGAGGTCTGGCTTGGATCTTTCAAAAGATTAAAGGATTAATGTTCTTCCATTTTTTTCAAGTCTGCTTGTTTGTTATTTTTTTATTTGGTTTTATTTATTGATTTTCATTTATTATCGATATGTCTTGATCTGTTGGATTCGAGGCTGCGAGGATGGCAGTGTTCGGCGCTGCAACGTCGATGATGTTTCAAAGAGGCTCCGTTCACGATTCCGGTGGTGAGTGATTGGAGTAAGGTAAGACTTTTCAACTTTCTTTTGTTACTATTATTATTATTATTAATGTTATTTATTTAATGCATTTTGAAATAAAAACTAGTAATAAATGATGACAGTGAGGTATTCAATATGCACATTAATGTATATTTAGAATTTCAAAGGGGTTAGAATTTTAAATTATAAATGACAATAAATATGCATTGAAAGTACCTGGATAACTTAATGCCTGAGAACTTTGAATCTGACTTGAGTTTGTTTTTTTTTTTTTGCTCAAAAGTCTGCTTCTTTGTATTGATTTGTAATGTTCCACCAAAAGTCTAGTAGTCTTTACACATGAAATTGTTTTGGCTTTTATAGCCTTATTACAATGATTATTTTTAGTCTTTTACAACTTAATACCAGTCTCTTCTCCTTTTTGCAGGTTCACAGTGGTGGTGGTGGCAATCCAAATTGAAGGATGTGGTGCTGCTAGTGCTGACGTGACATGCTCTGAGTGGCTGAGATGGAGGCGGTAGCAGCACAAGTTAGTGGCAGTAAGGTTTAGGGTTTTTTGGAAGGTTTCCGTAAAATTTCAGTCATTTGGGCTTGGGTTTGCTTGGACATGTAAATTGGGTTTTAGTGTTTGGGGTTGGAATTGTATTTTGACATTTTTTATTTGGGCTTGTATTTTGGACTTTTAAACTAAATTTAAAATTAAGTTTAAAACCATTTCAAATTTAAATTTAAACTTAAAATAAATAAATTTAAATTTCAAATAAATTTAAATTAAAACAATTTAAACTTAAAATAAATTTAAAATTAAAAGTTTGATCTACAATTTGGGCCTAATCAAAATTGGGCTTTAACAGCTACCCCTCTTTGCTCGTTGCTATGTAACAAGAACGGAGCAAAGACCAAAAGGAAGCCCAATTTTGTCAAGTCTCATCTCTTTAACGCTCTTTCTTTCATTGGCCCACCTTCGCTTCGTCGGTCGTTTGTTGCATCCGCTTCTCTACATATCCAGTGTTGTGATTCTATCCTGCCCTAAGGCAATTTCGAAAATTTGCTACTATAGCTTCGCTCAATTCACTTGCAACTTCAAGGGGATTGAGATTCGTCATCGTAGTCCTTGATATCTTTTGACACTTCAAGTGTTTGGTGTTGTAGCTTTGTATCTTGATCTCTTTCTTTGTATTTTACTAGAAAGACGGATTTGGTTCACTTCTCTGTGTCTTATAAGGACGACGATCGCTTTATTGCTTCGATCCGCTTCTTAGTATCTCATCAGGATGCTGGGGTTCGAAGTTTCGCTCATATTGAGCTTTGTTTCATTGATTTGGTATACTTCTCTGTATCTCATCAGGAAGATGACCGCATCACTTGTTTTAATCCACTTCTCTGTATCTCATCAGGAAGACGGATTTGGTCCACTTATCTGTATCTCATCAGGAAGATGACCATTTTATTGCTTCGACCTACTTTCTCAATACCTCATCAGGAAGCTGGGGTTCGAAGTTTCGCTCATATTGAGCCTTGTTTCATTGTTTTGGTATACTTCTCTGTATCTCATCAAGAAAATGACCGCATCACTTGTTTTAATCCACTTCTCTGTATCTCATCAGGAAGACGGATTTGGTCCACTTCTCTGTATCTCATCAGGAAGACGACCATTTTATTGCTTCGACTTGCTTCTCAGTACCTCATCAGGAAGCTGGGGTTCGAAGTTTTCGCTCATATTGAGCCTTACTTCATTGATTTGGTATACTTCTTTGTGTCTCATCAGGAAGACGGATTTTATTGCTTCAACCTGCTTCTCAGTATCTCATCAGGAAGCTAGGGTTCGAAGTTTCAACCTTCTCTCTGATTAGGGTAAGAGATCGTATGCTTCAATTTACCCCACGGTCGGGGTAAAAGTATTGGTACCTTCAATAGCCGCAGCTTCAAACTGCTCCTTTTCAACTCCAAGGTATAAGATAAACCTTTGTGGTCTCAATCTTTCCCTTCATGCTCTCTAAGGTATCAGTTCCAATATTTCCTTGGCTCATCTCGCCATTTTGCGGGGATGTGACCTGTAAAGTATGCTTCTATAGACCTCTACGTAGGTCTAAATTATTGGAATGTCATGATCAGGATGAATCAAATGCTCCTAACTACATGAATGCGCATGATGAATGTCAGATTCATTTATTTTCAGGTTGGCATGGCCTGTTGCTTGTCCAAACTCTGTTATTGGTGTGTTGCCCTGTCTCCTTCTAGGCTTATCCTGATCTGCTTGTTTTGTTTTCCAATTGGTAGTCCTGTTTCGGGCCCTTGTACTTTTTAGGAAATTCTAGAGTAATGCTCATGGATCTTTGTATGATTTATTAGTTCATTATTCGTTATTTTAGATGCAAAATGCTCGAACAAAATTGTGAAGAAGTAAAGTCACGATTTATTGAAAATTCTATTCAACAGAGAGGATCAAAAGAGACAATATTTGTCAAAAATTGCCAAGTATACAACAAAAGACAATTAGTTGCCCCGAATATCACAAAATGAGCTTCTCTGTATCGACTTGCTGAGAATCACTCTGAGCTCGGATGTGTGTCTAGAAGACCTGGAGTGCCCTGTTGATGTTTCAAGCTGTGAAGTTTCTTTGTCCTGTTAGTACCCGCTTCTTCATTTTGAGTCGCCTTTTACGGGTTTTCAACTTAAAACCTTCGGTTTTAAGATACCTTTTGTGGGTTTTCATCTTGATTTTTTTAAAATCGAGACGCCCTTTTGCGGGTTTCATCTCAATCCCTTTTTTAGAATCGGTATGCCCTTTTACGATTTTTCATCTCAATCTTTTTTTCAGGCGAAGTATTTTTTTCACCGAGTCCGAGTTGACGGGTTTGTGCAGATCCTTGCTATCCATTTTTGTTAGAATGAGAGCTCTTCTTGAGAAAGCTTTCTTTACAACATAAGGTTCTTCCCAATTGGGCATCCATTTCCCTCAAAAGTCTTTATGTATGGGAAGTATCTTTTTCAAAACTAGATCTCCCTCATGAAATTCTTTATGATGGACCTTTTTGTCATAAGCCCGCATCATTCTTTTTTGGTACATCTGACCACGGCGAATAGCTCTTAAACTCTTTTCTTCGATTAAATTCAACTGATCATACCGAGTCTGGATCCATTCTGCCTCATCTAACTGTAACTCAGTCAAGACTCGGAGAAAAGGTATTTCTACCTTAATAGGTAAGACTGCTTCCATTCATTTTTGGGCGATAGGGAGACGAATTGTGAAGCTTGATTTTGAATTGCTCTCAAACTTCGGCTATCATGCTATTGTTCAAATTCAAGGCATTGTCAGATATGATCCTTTCTGGCATCCCATATCGGCAGATGATTTCCTTTTTCAAGAATTTACTAACCGCAAACTTTGTGACGTTGGCATAAGAAGCTGCTTCTACCCATTTGGTGAAGTAGTCGATAACCACGAAGATAAATCTATGACCATTAAAAGCATTTGGAGAGATTGACCCAATAACATCCATGCCCCACATAGAAAATGGCCAAGGAGAAGTCATGACATGAAGGTGTGATGGAGGTACATGAATGTTGTCTCCATAAATCTGGCACTTATGGCACCTCTTGGTATAATTGATGCAATCGCCTTCCATAGTAGACCAATTATACCCAAATCTCATTATTTGTCTGGCATTGTGAAACCATTAGCATGTGTCCTACAAATGCCTTCATGAACTTCTTCTAAGATCTTCTTAGCTTCAACTGCGTCGGCACATCTTAGTAACACTTGATCTTTTCTTCTTTTGTACAAGATTTACCCATCTAGGACATATTCATTGGCAAGTCTTCTCAATGTCCTCTTTTCATTTTCTGAAGCTTTCTTGGGGTACTTGCAATCTCTTACATACTGAAGAATATCTTGGTACCATGGGCGGTCATGCTTTTCTTCTTCTTCTTCTTCTCTTCTTCTGATATCATAACAATGAGCCAGAGCCTCATAGATGCTCATTTGAATGGTCTTTACATCCTCTGGTATATTTACTTTAATCATCGAGGCTAAAGTGGCAAGAGCATCAGCCATCTGATTTTCTTCTCGTGGGGAGATAATGGAATGTGACATCATCAAACTCCTTAATTAATTCTAGAATCAATTTTTGGTAATCAATTAGATTAGAATCCCTTGTTTCCCATTCTCCTTTTAGCTGATAAATTACTAATATAGAGTCGCCGTATATCTCTAAAACTTTGATTCCTCGTTCTATGGCTGTACGAATTCTCATGATACATGCGTCATATTCTGCCATGTTATTTGTGTAATCAAAATCGAGTTTACTGGTGAAAGGATAGTGGTCTCCTTCTGGTGATATCAAGACTGCCCCAACTCCATTACCCGTGGCGTTTGAAGCTCCATCAAAATTTAATCTCCAAGGATGTTCCACTATGGTTACCCCTTCCGTGGTCGCAACATACATTAAATCCTCGTTCGGGAAGTCGAAGTTTATTGGTTCATAGTCCTCTAAAGCCCTGCTAGCTAGGAAGTTTGCTATCGCATTCCCTTTTACTGCCTTTTGATTGACGTAGACTATGTCAAATTCAGAAAGCAAGATCTGCCACCTATCCAATCTTCTATTTAATGCGGTCGACTCCATCATGTACTTCAAAGGATCTAGTTTCGAGATCAACCAAGTGGTGTGGTATAACATGTATTGCCTTAATCTTCGCGTAGTCCAAACTAGAGCACAACATAGTTTTTCAATTGGCGAGTATCGAGTCTCATAATCAGTGAATTTCTTGCTAAGATAATATATCGCCCTTTCCTTCTTTCCAAATTCATCGTGCTGGCCTAGTACACATCCCATAGAATTTTCAAAGATCGCCAAGTACAGGATCAACGGTTTATTAGGAATTGGACGTACCAAGATGGGAGCATTGGATAGATAATCTTTGACCTTGTAAAAAGTTTCCTGACATGCATCATCCCATACACCTGGGTTGCGCTTCCTAAGTAAACGGAAGATGGGATCACATTTCTTAGTTAGCTGTGAGATGAAATAAGCATGTAATTTAATCTCTCTAAGAACCTTCGAACTTCTTTTTGCATCTTGGGTGATAGTGGCTCTTGTATGGCTTTGACTTTATCTGGATCAATTTCAATCCCTTTTTTGCTGACCACAAAGCCTAACAGCTTTCCCGAAGTGGCTCCAAAAGTGCACTTGGTTGGGTTTAACTTTAGTTGATAGTTCCTTAGCCTCATAAATAGCTTTCTCAAAATCTTTATATGCTCTTCCTCTATTCGAGATTTTGCAATCATATCGTCGACATAAACTTCAATTTCTTTATGCATCATGTCACGAAACAGAGTTACCATAGCTCTTTAATAAGTTGCCCCGCATCTTTGAGTCTAGAAGGCATCATCACCTTATAGCAGAATGTTCCCCACAGTGTGACAAACGTGATTTTATCCATATCTTCAAGATCCATCCTTATTTGGTTATATCTAGAGAAACCAACCATGAATGAAAATAGGGAATAACCTACTGTATTATCTGTTGAAGCCCAATTTTGACTTAGCCCAAACCATTTTAAATTTGCTTTGAAATTAAATTTATTTTAAATTTAATTTAAGTTTGAATTTAATTTAAATTTAATATTATTGTAAATTTAATGTCCATTTACAAAGCAAAAGTCCACTTACAAACCCAAATTAGGCCCAAAACAAATGCACCCTAATCCCTAACCCATTACATTTAACCCAAATGCTAATCAGGCCCGAATGGCCCAATACCTAGGTCAAAACCTAAACCTGGCAAACTAGGCCACTTGTTGCTTGCGACCTATCTCCCCACCAACCAAAACGCGCCATGTCATCAACAGATCAACATCACCAGCCAACATGATTCTGCATCGCCACTGCATACGCCTCCATTGCCGCACCTGCAAAAGAGAAGACAAGATGGACATTTGTTTGAGAAAAACAAAAGATGATCATTGTAGTATTGGTTATAAAAACCAGTTTCAATTGTTTGTAAAGGTTACGAACCCTTCTTTGAAAAAATCAGTAGAGGAACCCCTTTTGAAATTAATACACAGTTACAACTCATTTCAAAAAAAAATTTCATACAAAAACATACTTTTAAACACTAGGTGAATCCAAACAGAAGCAGTAATCCTAGCAGAGGCATTCGGATAAGCATCAAGATACAGAAGCAAACATAGGCCAGATTCATAGCATTAAATACTAAGATATTCAGGTACCTTTTGATATACATTATTATCATTTATGATTGCAATTTCATAATATCAACAGCTCATAAATACATATTAATATCTGCAGTAAATGTTTTCATCACCATTCGATATTTGTATTTTGGAGGTTTCAAAAACACAGTGAATGTATGCATTAAATAGTTCTGATAGCCTTTAATAACAATAATAAAAAAATACCAACAACCTTATTATTAATTACTATAGTAATAATTAATATTAATATTTAATAAAAAAGGCCGAAAGGTCAGGAACTTATCTTCGTCCGACCGTCGTCACCGGAGCCCGAGCATCCCACCGTCGCCATCATACACCTATCGAGGATAGATCTACAAGAAACCCAACAGCAGTACGAACGTTTTAAAAAAATAACAGAATATTTCGTAATAAAAAGAAATAGAACAGATTTGAGATTAATAATAAAAGGGGTTTAAAAAAGAAAAATTAAACGTTTTTAAACAAAACGAAGAGGGAAAGTGCTTAGAAGATTTTTCCCAGATCTAGAAATCCAGATATGAGTTTTCAAGGGAGTAAAGGATTATTTTGAAGATAAAATTGAAAAGAAATGGGTTCTAAAAAGGAAAACAAAAGAAAAAGAGAAGGAAAAGAGGCTTACCGATGGCCGTTTGCGATGGCGCGTGGTACCGAAGGACAGTGGATGGTGATCGAGGCGTCAATCGACGGCAGCAGACAAGGACACGCGCCGGTGATGCGCGCCGAACGGCATGGCTTTGGTAGGCCAAGATTTTTCCGGCCATTGGTCTTGGAGAGGAAAAGAAAAGGGTTCTGAAATTTTTTTGGAAATGAAATGGGAATAATGAAAAAAAGGGGTAAAATGGCTTTTATAATGAATCAAAACGGCGTTGTTTTGGTCTGGGCACTTTGGCCCCAAAACGACGTCGTTTTGAACCCTTACCCATGACCGACCCGAATCTGACCCGACCCGATCTAAGATCCGCGTGTTTTTTATTAATGGTATATTTATGCATTTGATCCTTTCGCATTTTTTGATTATTTCAATTTAGTCCTTTTTGTCTTTTTATTTATTTTTAATTTGACCCAATAATTTTTATTGATTTTCAATTTAATCCCTTTACTTTTTGAAAGCACTAGAGGCTGCCATGTGTTACTATGTTGGTTTATTTATGTAATTAGTCCCTCTTATTTTTAATCTATTTTAATTTAGTCCTTAAATCAAGTTCTGTTTAATTACAAAATTGACCTAGGAATTTTTCATGATTTTCAAATTAGTCCTTTGACTTCAAGATGCCTGTGGGATTGCCACGTGTCACTCTTTTTTGGATTTATTGCCCTGGAGGTCTCTAAACTATCTAAAAATTACATTTTTACCCTCAAACTTCCAAAATTCCATTCTTAACCCCAAAACTTCCAAAAATTACATTTTAACCTCGAAATTTCCAAAATTTCATTTTTGACCTCATAACTTCCAAAAATTACATTTTAACCCAAAATTTCCAAAAATTTCATTTTTAACCTCGAACTTCCAAAAATTCCATTTTTAACCTTAAAACTTTCAAAATTACCATTTTACCCCCAAATGTCCAAAAATCCCATTTTTAATCCTAATTTTTTCTAAAAATTATCATTTTTCCCCTAAATATATAAAATGTCATTTTTTACCCCAAATTTTCCTAAAATTATCCTTTTATCCCCAAGAGTCCAAAATTACCATTTTACCCCCGAAAGTCCAAAATTACCATTTTGGCCCCCGGGCATCCAAAGTCTTGTTTGTAACTCCAAATTGCATCAGTTTGCTTCCTCATCAATATTTGCATTTATTTTTAATTATTATGCATCTGCATTTTATATTTTTGCATACCTTTTATCTGCTTATTATCTTACTTCGTGTTATTTAATCTTCCCTATTAACTGCTCATCCATATCTAAGATTTCACATTTGTTTTCAAAATTGTTTCAAAACCAAGGCAATGTTCTTCTCGTGTGGAAACTTCGAGAAATCATGCCCTAACGCGTCAGATGTAATTTTTCGTATAACTCGCACGAATCGAATATCCTTTTTCGAGTTTTAATCCCTTTTAACTTCGAGATTCCGAGAATGTCATGCCCTAACGTGTTGGTCACGACTTTAATTCTTTGCGAAAATCGAAGTAAGCGAGCATTCCATATTCAAATTTTCCAAGTCATGTGTTCGAGGATTGCATTTTAAATTCAATGCAAAATTTTCAAGTTCTCAAAATATATATTTATATATACAAATGATTTTAAAACAAAACGAGGCAATGTCCTTTCGTGTGAAGACCTCGAAAAACCATGCCCTAACGTGCTGGGTGTGATTTTCATATAATTCATACGATAGAATATCCTCTTTAAAAACTACCAAAATGTCATTCGGTCCGAAAGTCTGAAAACATAGTGCCCTAACGTGTTGGACACGATTTACAATTCTCATAGAGATTCGAAACACGGGGACGAGTTTTCTCAAAAAGGCTTCCCTTGAAATCTTGCAAAGTTTTTCTAAAGATAAAGATCGTATTTTAAACTTTACTCGAGTTTTCAATGTTTTCACAAAACAAGACCCGGAAGTAATCAATGTGGTAACAATTTCGAGCGTATGAGGGTGCTAATCCTTCCTCATGCGTAATCGACTCCCGAACTCGTTTTCTGGATTTTGAAGACCTACATATTTTTCAAAACGGCATTTTAAACGTTTTGTGGTGTTCCAATCACACCAAATAAATGATTGGTGGCGACTCTCATTTTTCCAAATTTTAAAATAATTTCTCGAAACTTCGTTTTTAAAATGGTTTCGACATTATCTACTAAGGTGTCGATGTGAGGTAATGGAAAGTTATCCTTTGGGCTAGCTTTATTTAAATCTCGATAGTCCACGCACATATGCACTTTCCCATCTTTTTTAGGAATAGGGACTATGTTAGCTACCCATTCTGAGTATTTAACTACCTAAAGGAAACCGACGTCAAACTGCTTTTTGACCTCTTCTTTTATTTAATAACATATCTGGTCTCATCCTTTGGAGCTTTTGCTGTACAGACTTGCATTCTTCCTTTATGAGGAGTTTGTGTACCACAATGTCAGTACTCAGGCTAGGCATGTCTTGGTAGGACCATGCAAAGACATCTTGGAATTCTTGAAGCAATACGAAAAGATCTTTTCTGGTTTCTAATGAGATGCTTGTCCCAATTTTCACTTTTTTCTTTTCATCTTCGTTCCCCAAACTGATGACTTCCACTGGGTCTGAATAAGGCAGGGTTTGGTTTTCTTCTTACTCCATACTCCATCATTCTTAACAGATCAGGAGGCAAATTACAATCTTGATCATCTTCGAGGTCCTGAAGCTCTTCTAAACACATATCTCTTGCTCGAAATAAGGCTCTAAGTTAGCATCAGAGTCACTCATATTATTGATATTCGAGGACCTGTCAAGGGATGAAAGGGAGGTCCAAAGAACAAAATAAATTTACGAAAGAATGATTATATGGTATGTGTATGAGTATGTTTGTCAAATTGGTCAAGAATGTATGTATTAAAAAGATGATTAATCTTGTTTATTGGATATGTATGAATAGTTTTTTAAGTTGCATTAAGAATGAAAGAATAATTAGGAAAAATTTACCATATAAGATAGAAGATGCATTTTTATTCATAATAACTAGATAATGATCATGGGCCCTTTTACAAAAAGATCCATATTGCTTTCGAGCCTAAAGCAATAGGTGTGTTCTGAGCATTACTCTAAAGAAATCTTAAAAGTTACAGGGAGTTCCTCTGCGGTCTAATTATTCAGAGTGCTTTCAGGTGTGCATAGACCGATTCCTGGCAAGTTCCCATCTTTTCTCTCATTGGATATAGCATTGATGCCTAGATCCTTCATGATTCCTTCAGTCTTGATGTGTCACTTCTTGCTCCTTTGCCAATCCCGTCTCTTAGTTGATCACCCCTAATGAGACAAAAGTCTTATATATTTGTGGGAAGACCATGGGTTCCCATGAAATTTCCCGGATAATCTTGCCCTCCTTCTTTCTTGCTTTCTTTCTATCTCCTTTTTTTACTTTGCATCTAGTTTGTACCCCAAGCCATAACATTCTCGTTTTTCTATCAGCATTGGCACACTGACTCTCCCTTAGAGATATTTTCCTAACTCTTTTCCAGGTAACGCCCTCTTTCCAACTGTTAAACGCAGACCCATCCTTGTATCGATGATAATTTAGGCATAGGGACCTTGCTTTCCTTCAGTGACGAAGGTCGCATTAACGAATTCTAATGAGCGAAAGGAGCATTTGACAACCTCTTCATCTGTTCTGACATAAGGTGCATCACTCGTTACAGATGCAATAATTTCCTCCTCCTCAACATTGATCGTGATTAACCATCCTTCATTTATCAACTTCAGCTTCTGATATAACAAAGAAGGTACTCCCCTAGCTGCATGGATCTACGGTCTTCCCAATAAACAGTTATAAGTGGGCCTGATATCCATCACTAAAAAATCCACCTCGTATGTGTTTGGCCCAATCTGAAGAGGTATTTCGATCTTACCCATTACTTTTCTCTCGGTCTCATCAAATGCTCTCACTATATTATTACATCCTTTCATGTGAGAACTATCAATTGGTAATCTCTATAGGGTAGCTAATGGTAGCACATTCAAAGCTGATCTGTTGTCTATTAGTACTCTTAGTAATGTGTACCTTTTGCAACGAGTTGTAATGTGTAAGGCTTTGGTAGATCTCATTCCTCCCGTTGGTATTTCATCATCGCTGAAGAAAATAAAGTTATTGACACTCAGATTATTGATTAATCGATCCAACTTACTGCCAGAGATGTCATTTGCTACATATGTCTCATTTAGCACCTTCATTAGCGCGCCTCTATAGGCCTTTGAGCTTAAGAGCAAGGATAAAATTGATATCTGAGCAAGCTGCTTGTGCAATTGTTTCACTACACTATATTCGCTATGTCTCAAGAACTTCAGAAACTTTTTTGCCTCTTTCTTTGATACAGGCTCATTCATGGGTGCTTCGGGGTTGCCAATTATTTCTTCTTCTGGCTCAAATATTACTGCCTTCTTCCTGTTAACCTCTCTCTCCCTACTCACCGGGTCACAACTTTTACCACTACGGGTAATAAGACTTACATCCTTTCTGAGTTCTTCCTCCCTTGGTATTGTTAAGTTGTAATTGTAATTTCACGGGACCCTCTTACTATCTTTGTAAGGAAACGCTGCTAGATTTTGTATGATGATGCGCGGTGTTATTTACTCCCTTGCCGTGTTGTTCGTGGGTTTAGTAATAATCACCTTTGGGCGATTAATCCCGTAAGCCTTTGTTGTTCTATCCTCAGAGGTGTAAACATCATTAACCTCCTCCCCTTCTTCAAAGAATTCCAACTCTCTATTGTCCATTAGCGTTTGCACTATAGCTTTGAATTCGACGCAGTCTTAAATCTTATGCCCCTCAATGGCATGAAATTCCCAGCAGTTATCAATCATTGCTATTGTGCTCTCCTTATTCTCTATGATTACCCCTCTTTGACCAACTGATGCCATACCTATTGGAGTGGAGACCTGACTTCTTCAACATTTATTTTGGTTTTTTCGGCCTCTTCATTCCATCAAGGCATTCACTCCTTTCTCCGGGTGTTGGGCAAGGGATTCCCAGCTATGTTGGGTTTCGTTGGTTCTTTCAACCTCATGATTTCATGCTCGATGAGTCCCTCAACTCGCCTCTTGAAGGCAGGGCAATTCTCAATTGAATGGCCCTCTACCCCTGCATGGTATTCACAATGAGCATTTGCATCGTACCAAGCTAGGAATGGGGGTTTATATGGTTTTACACCGCTATGGGGATACTTCATGTGTATCATACACTATTTTTTAAAGTTCTCCATATGATATAGGAAAGGGAGTATACTGAATTCTTCCCCTATTCGGCCTTAAGCTCGATTCTTACCTTGGAGCATTTTGATAATTACTTTGTCGGGACTTTAGGCTGTCTCACCATGAATGGTTTGGTGTAACTTGGCCTGTATATACTTGTGTTATTTCACTTCATTATCTCTCCTTCTGAGAGTAGGCCTTTTGGTGTTTTCTCCAGCCTCAATTTTACCATTTTTAATTGCATTTTCGATCATCTCCCCCGATATGACCAAATCAGAAAAACTTTTAATGGCATTTCCTAATAGATGATTGAGATAAGATACCTTGAAAGTGTTAACAAACAACATCGTTGTTTCTTTTTTCTGTTAGTGGTGGCTGTACCTAAGTTACCACATCTCGTCACCTCTGTGCATACTATCTAAAACCCTCATTGCTATATTACTTTAAGAAAGCCTACGCTAAATCTCTCTATGAGTGAATCTTTGCTCGGCTTAATTGATTATACCATCAAACTGCTGATCCTGCCAAACTGTCTTGAAAACAGTGAATAAGCAGTTGGTCATTATGAACATGCCCTACCATTTTCCTACAAAACATGGTAATGTGAGTTTCGGGGCAGCTTATTCCATTATACTTCTCGAACTTTAGAGCCTTGAATTTAGGAGGGAGTACCAAATCTGGGACCAAACTTAATTCTTTAGCATCCATCCCGTAAGACTTTTCAGTTCCTTGCATCGCCTCAATCCTCTCCTCTAATCACTTATATTTTTCTTCCATCTGTAGGAAGATCTGCTCTCATCATCTCATCGAAATTTGGACACCCAGATTTACCATATTATCTTTAGGGTTTGATCCTGATCCTACTAGATAATTTGCTGGCCTTGATGTGCCAGTGGCTTGTTGTTGTGCCCTTATAGTAACGGTTGCCTCCCGTATTTGTGCCTCATGTAGAGCTTGGTTATGGAGGGGTGTAAAACCTGGAGGAATAATAGGATCCTCGTCTTACTCAATTGCAGGACCTTTTCCCTTATCGGTCACACTTTGCTTCATTTGTGCCAATTCATTCATCAAACTCTTTTGTACTTCCAAGAATTGATTTTTCATCTCCCTACACATCATCGTCATTTGTTCCTACAACTGCTCTGTCATTTGATCCTATATTTCTTTTTGAATTTTCTCTAGCCTTTGCTCCATGGCCTTGGTTTTGAAGTCCATTGTTATAGTGATGTGGATTTTCAATGATTACTATGTAACTGGTAAAATTTTAATTAGTTAGAAATATTATGCGAAAATATGCGAAGATGCAATGCGAATAAAATGCATGTATGTAATGCAGGAAAAGACATTGATTTTGAAGTCCATTTTCCATTAGAACAACTTCTCTAGATGGAAAACTTCTTTACATAAAGCGAAATTACACAAATGGCTTTGCCTTATTGCCTAGAGCTTTGAACTTTCCAAGAAACCCGACTAATTTCTATCCTCATTCTGATTTCGATTCATATTGGAGGCTCAAAATATCAGCTTCAGCAGCTAACTCTTGCATGTGATCAGCGGCTTCCCTTATTTGGGTCAGTGCTTTTCCCATTACATAATCTCTTTCTTCGACTTGTCTCTGAGCTTGTCGAGAGTGTCGTTCGCTGGTTTTCAGGTTCCTCTCAAAGATCTCAATTCGAATCTCATTGTTGTGGAGTACAGCCTTTAATTCTTGTACCCTTTTCTTTAATTCTTGACTTTCGACCATACTTGCTTTAAGTTTCAGGACGGAGTTCCGGTTGCGGTGTCATCGTAGTGACTCTTCTAACTCCATTATTATTCCATCTAACCCAGTTATTTGGGCTTTCATCTCAGCCTACTCGACTTGTTTTTCTAACAGTTCTCCTTTCAAGGCATTTTCTCGAGCCTGACCGTATTGGAATTTTCTTTGCCACTACTCTGTTTGGTTTTTTTGCATCTGAATTTCCTATCGCCATTATTTCGACATCTTGCCTAATCCAGCGGTTCTCATAGACAAACGAAGCTTCTTATAAACCTTCTTTAAATCTACAAAGTCTTCTTCGACTTTGTTTTTGCCTTTTGTTAATTTTTTAGCCTCTAACCTATGTATATCCACGTCCAGTCCCAACTTCATCTTTTCTTCTTTCAGGACCTCTATTCTCTTTCTGAATTCTGCGCTCTTTTTCTCAAAGTCCTGTTTCATGATGTCTATTTCTAACGGGACCTCCTGTAAATATTCCTCTATTGACCGAACATTTTCAGGATTTGGTGCTGGAATGTTATCGTTAACTCTTTTACTTCTCCACTAATTATAGTTTGGTGTCTTCAATGAGCTTGCACTAAATTTCTTCATTCTATGTACTTTCTTCCATGCATTTGCTACCTCTCAGACCATTTTATTGTAATCATTCCCTTTGTAGGAGAACTCGTACTGAGCTAGGCCATGTGTCGCAAGGATAAATTATCTCGTCTTGTATTGCCTCAACACGAGCAGAGGGTCATATCTTGTAGCACTCTATACCCCCCGAGTAAAGGGACCCAATCAAAGCTACCACAACGATAGAGGATCTCATCTGGGATAAACCAAGGCGTGCACTATTTGACATCTTTATCGTGAAAGTTCTGAAGAATAGCCATCCATTTTTCCTCGATATATTTTGTTCCCTTTGCGTGGCAACAAATTCCCTCAAAGATGAGAAATCGGCTGAGAACACTTTGCATGAAAATTTTTCTACCTTTTAGAAATGACTTTGAAACCAAACCATTAGAAGTGGTGCACAACCAATAAACCTTCTTTCCCCTTCTCTTCGGCAAGCGCTTAATGATATGAAGGTTTTGGAAAGAATTGCTAGGACGGGCGTGACTCCTTTACTAAGTCGATTAAAACAACCGCAACTGTATCTTCCACATGTCCTAATGCTTTTGGGAAAAGGACTAACCCGTATATGCCAAGAGCAAAAATGTCGATGCGTTTCTTCATATTTGGGTGTGTCAAGATTAGATCTCGCAAGCTTTTCTAGTTGATACACTTATTGTCTCCCTTTACTTTGATCTGAGGCGTAACCTACTATTTACTAATCCCGGTTACATTCATCAGCCTTTTTCAGAAATGTTAGGACACATGCATCCTTTGAGTATGCTTTATCGACTTGAATTCTGAGATAACGGATCAAAGCAGTTACTCTTTTACTGTGGGCGTCATGTCAAAGTTCCTAAAGGTGAAGCAACTATATGCAGGATTCTAGTGCTGGGTGAGAGCTTGAAAAAGATGGTCGTTTTCACTCAAGTAAGTAAGATAAGTCTCCATATTCCCGATAAAATACTTGTTCATCTCAGTCACTAATCGATGTCAATGCATTATTGCATTATGGTGTAAGATAAAGATATTTTAATCTCCTCATCTCTCACTTCCAATAATAGATGTCTCTCAATCTCATAATAATCTCATATCTTTCAATCCATTACTATCCATTATCTATAATCATCAAATGATAATATTAAAAATATACCATATGATAATAATCTATATCATCAGATGCCTTTAACCATAAGCACGTACCATGTTATCTTCCACTCTATCAAGAAATCCGCTTCCATGATGAAACTGCCTATTTGGTAATCGAGCTTAAATCAACACCTTTTCTTGTATGATAATGCGATGCAAGCAAAAGAGAAAAACAGAACACATTAGCAAAACATAGTAATATCAACATACAAATATAAAACAAAAACTAAGAACTTATCTTCGATAGTTGCTAAAAGGTACGGTAAAACTTTTTCTAAGGCGAGTACTTACATGCGGTTTTAGGCTCTAGAGTAAATGGTACCCAAACCAGCAGATTCCTCGATCCTCACCCATTAAGGATCATACAGATGAGTTCGGTTTAGGGGGACACATTTCCCACATGTTTACACAGAAGTGAAAACTTCACGAAAACATAGGTACGGATGAAATCCCGAAAGCGATTCACTATCCTGGACAGAGGTGAAAACCTCACGAAGGAGTGGTTTCCCGCTTTTGCTTAAGAAGGTAGTAATAAAATGCATATGAATGCACACTTATCTTAGCAATATCAATAAAGAATCACACAAAAATGCCAAGGATCGTATATTAAACAATCTATCACTCCTAGTTCAATACTAGGAAAAAGCCCTGTCAAAGGGAAATGACCTAATACCATGCTGTCATCAGTATAAAATGTTGGTAAAAAGAAACAACTGCCTCTTTTATCCTTCCCTCATCATAACACTACAAGCCATCCTCCAATTTCGAAGTCTTAATCTAATTAAATCGCCTGCGTTTGTTGACTTGGCTATGCAATTAGCTTGTGTTCCTATCCCTCAAGGTCAACCAATCTTTCCTAGACTTTTGCTTCCAAAGCAATTCTTCAGCATCAAGTACTTTCTCAAGCTCTGTGCGTAACTCCTTTTCCAACTCCACAAGCTTCTTAGAGTAATATTTCTCAAGACACCTTTGGATGCCACCAAGACGAGATTGCAGAACATGTTTCTTCTTAAGAATATTTACATAAACCTCCACATTCCATTTTCTGGCAGCACAGATAAAATCAGAAAAAGTCCCTTCAAGCCTATCACTAGTACTCCAATTATCAGCCACTAGCTTAGCAAAACCCTCATGAGACAACCATCCACTAAGAAAGCGAAATGGTCATGAAGGTCTAGCCATAACATTAATTCCAAACTGAATAGCAAGTGGTCTATGATTGGACTTAAATTTATGTAGATGAAAGACCATTGTGTTAGGAGATATCATTTCCCAATTATGATTACAGAGAGCTCGATCAAGTCGTTCAAAAATTGAACCTCGATTCCATGTGAACTTTGCCCCTTGAAACCCCATATCTTTCAAGCAATAATCATTACAAAATTTCTGAAAAAGCATACAGGAGCTATTACCACTCCATGATCCTCCTTTCTTCTCTCCTCCTCAAATAGTAATGCATTAAAATCACCTGTCAGAAGCCATGGAATCTTAACATTCTGAGCAATCAACCCCAGATTAGTCCATAAATCTCTACGAACTTTCTTACTAGGACTCCCATAAATTCCACTAAAAGCCACCCAATCATCAAAATCCGAGAATTTCACCCTCAAATGCACAAACTGAAAATCACTACAAATAACCTCCACATTTACGGTATTTTTCCATAAAACCCAAATGCCACTAGAAAATCCTCGAGCCTCCACTCTATACGAAAAGGACATACCAATGCTTTTAATCACCTACTTAGCCTTCAGACCACTAATCCTGGTTTCAACCAGTACCACAACCTTTGGATCAAAATCACGCAAATATTCTTTTAAGAAACGATGAAACTTCGGATTTCCTGCACCTTGACAGTTCCAAACGAAAATATTTAATTTCATAAAAATAGATGAAAAAAGGAGACTAGTAACCTAAGACAATGCGATCAATTTGAAGTAGCATCCATCCCAACCACACTATTTCCATCTTTTGCCATATTCCCAATAGAACCACGGGAATATCCTTCATCTTCATTAGCATTATTCATAATATTCGTAGGCTTATTCAAACCTGCTCCTAAAGAACAAGTATCGCCTTCAAGATTGGATACTATGTTTTGAACAGCTCTTGCCAAAGGAATTGTCCCCAACTGACCTTCATGGTACCCATCGCCATTGTGACCATCCTCAGCCAAAACACCTTTCACCATTCTCTCTTTAAGAAACGAAGTTAAAGAGGTTGGCGAAATCATGTTCTTAAAACCCAAAGAATTCTCTAGAATTTCCACAGTAGACAAATTGGGATTAGAATTTTCTTGCAAATTGGCCATAGTATGCTTCATCGGATCAAGAATCCTCTTCTCATTTATGCTGCCCATTTTATTCTACTGTAACCCACTACTGAAACCACCCGATTTTAGACCCAGACCCGACTTTCTTCAATTATTTTTAAAAATAGCAGCCACCCCTTTATGCCTATCAGAATTGGACTTAATTTTCCTTACCTGAGCACCCAAATTAACCCTTTGCCCAGCCATACCTTTGGGCCTTTCCCGAATCACTTTAGAAGTTGACACTTGCTCTTCTATGTCATCATTAGCCATTGACCCTTGTGCATTTAAAGCTCCAGAATCCTGCATTCCAAATTGAAAAAGATTCATATCCTGCTCCTTTAATTATGCACCATCCACCTCATTCATGGAAAGCACATCAAATCGTGATCCCTTAAAATTGTTGCCATAAGTAGCTACTGGTTGCTTGTCCCTTCGTCGTTGCTGTTGTTTACTCCGGTGAACAACAATCATCCATTCTCCAAAGCTCTCTTGTTCAACTTTATCTTGCATAGGGGTTGGTTTTTTGACCATCTTAAAAATAATCAGACCCTGTACATCTGTAAAATTACTTTCTGGACATTTCTCCATCGATACCCATGGGCAGGCATCCTTCATATGACCAACCCGACCACAACCAAAACACACAGATGGAAGAGATTCGTACTCCACTCTATGTATCCTTTTTGCAATACGAATTTTTGAAACAAGTGGTTCAGCAAGATTGACCTGTACTGCAAATCGTGCAAACTGCCCCCTCGCACCAGAATCGACATTCATGTCAATTTTCACAACCTTTCCAACCAAACTTTCGATCTCTTGCAATAGACTCCTTTTATAGAATGCACCCGAAAGACCAGGTATCCTAATCCACGCAACAACATTCTGAGGAAAGGCATCTAACGTCGAAAAATTCGATGACCAGGGTTGAACAGTAAGATAATGTCCATAAAACCACCCAAGGTCCCTTCAAAAGTACCATATTATAATCCAATGCAGATTCAAATTTTGCAAGAAAGTAATCATTCTCAATGTCCATGAGTTGGAATCGATTAGTAGGCCTCCAAATCACACAAACCTTGTTCCATAACACATTATACCGATCTTAAGACCCAACAACTTGACCACCAATGTTCTAGACATACTATCATCAATTAAATCATACACCCGATCTGAGAAATCAATAGTGGGAATTCCATCAATCACCACCTTTTCAATATCATCAGGACAAAGCTCTAGATCTTTTATTTCCTATTCAACATCCACTTCAACCTCCGCTTGACTAGAATTAAGGATAGCATCCTTGAAAGAAATCGGTTTAGGCTTCCTTGCATCCATCATCTCATCATCACCACCATCATCAGGCGGTTCCTCATCACGCCGGTGAACTTTCGCTGCTCTTCCATTGATGCAGTTTTTAGTCTTTTTTTTTCCTTTTAGAGAGGAAGATTATCAAACAACACTATTAATATTATTATTAATGTTATTTATTTAATGCATTTTGAAATAAAAACTAGTAATAAATGATGATAGTGAGGTATTCAATATGCACATTAATGTATATTTAGAATTTCAAAGGGGTTAGAATTTTAAATTATAAATGACAATAAATATGCATTGAAAGTACCTGGATAACTTAATGCCTGGGAACTTTGAATCTGACTTGAGTTTTTTTTTTTTTTGCTCAAAAGTCTTCTTTATTGTATTGATTTGTAATGTTCCACCAAAAGTCCAGTAGTCTTTACACATGAAATTGTTTCGGCCTTTATAGCCTTATTACAATGATTATTTTTTGTCTTTTTACAACTTAATGCCAATCTCTTCTCCTTTTTGCAGGTTCACAGTGGCGGTGGTGGCAATCCAAGTTGAAGGAGGTGGTGCTGCTGGTGCTGACGTGGCATGCTCTGAGTGGCTGAGATGGAGGTGGTAGCAGCACAAGTTGGTGGTAGCAAGGTTTAGGGTTTTTTGGAAGGTTTTCTGTAAAATTTGGGTCATTTGGGCTTGGGTTTGTTTGGACATGTAAATTGGGTTTTAGTGTTTGGGCTTGGAATTGTATTTTGACATTTTTTATTTGGGCCTGTATTTTGGACTTTTAAACTAAATTTAAAATTAAGTTTAAAACCATTTCAAATTTAAAATAAATTTAAATTTAAAGTTAAAATAAATTTAAATTTAAAATAAATTTAAATTTAAATTTAAAACCAATTTAAACTTAAAATAAATTTAAAATTAAAAGTTTGATCTACGGTTTGGGCCCAGTCAAAATTGGGCTCTAACAGATGTTATATTAGGAAAGTGGTTACTTAATCTTTGCAGCGAAAATTTCTGAAGTTTTAATTTTGAAAATTGAATTTTTAGTTTGGTAAATTGTACGATTTTTTAGTTTAACAATAGAATACCAAAATCCAGCAAACAACACAAAAACCAAAAAATAAAGGCCAAAAGCAAATTACAGTCCCAAAGTTCAGAAAAAAATTACTAACGTAAATCACCATAATTAATTAGTCGAGAAAACAATCCGAGCTCCTGCACAGCGTCTTATCCTAAGTCTATAGTTCACCTAAAACGTATAAATTAAACGAGTGAGCTAGAAGCCCAATGTGTGACTCGAGCCAAAAATAGAATTTTTCCTTAAGAAATATGCAAACATGAATAATCAGATTAGAATTTTCATATCACACAACATATAGAACCCATACCGTTTAACAAATCAAAATCTTATCATATAGCATATTAAAGTATATCACATATCGTAATTGGCATATCATATTACCAGAAACCTATAACAGATCAAAATGTCATATTTCATAATCATATGTTAAAACGAAATTTCATAATTTCATAATCATAATCTCAAACACAATCTCTTATACGGAATTATGTGTGTTTATAATCAGATACAAATGCATACACAAATCTTACTCCCATCTACTACACACCAATCTCGTCCAACCAATCACACTAATTAGGACTACAAGAGTCCATCCATCCAACCAGATTGGGTCATGGTGGAATGCCACTCATAATGGTGCAGTTGAGTTGCCAGACAAATATTGTGGTTTAACCGCCATAATTTGCAGTAAAACAACTAGAAACACTTCTTTCATTATATCAAAACCCCCCCTAATGCACATGCCAACATACATTCGTAACAAATAAAAAATATGACATACTTATGTAAATGTCATTAACATATATTATCCAATAACCTACACAGAATTTATTAATTTGAATCATGTTTATAATACATAATCATTCTTTCGAAATTATCAAAACAAAGAACATAAATGTATTTTTCACATACCTTACTCACAGCACATACAGACCCCACGGGAGGTCTAATTACGGATTTCTAAGTTAAACGAGTCTAAGTGAAAATTTCAAAAAATTGAGCCCACACGGCTCAACTGGCTAGCCCGTGTAGTCCATATAGCCTAAATAGCCCAAATCGTATGGTCCACACAGTCAGGCACATGACCGTGTGACGCAGAGCAGATTCGAAAACAACTTTTGTTTTCGGGTTTTCTCGATTTCTAATCGATATATCATATTAGAATCACACACTTGAATTAGTTTCAATACTAATCCAAGAACAAGAAGTTCAAACCCTAAAATTAACATCAAAACAAACTTCTTAGCCTCAACTCTCACAACCCAATCAAAATTTCCAATCGTAAACACTATCAAACAACCTCAAGATCATTCGGGCACTTACCCCGATCGAAGAACCCGCAACAATCGACAGAACTATGTTACTGGAGGATTGTTCATCTCAAAATTCTCAGCTAACAATATTTCCAAACAAACAAAACAAAAAATAAATAATAATAAAAAATACGATTACAACCACACACTATCATCTCAAAGAACAAACTCACATATATAATCACGTATTTTCGCAAAGAACTAACGTCATCCAAGAAGGGCCGCGCTTACCATGTCGAAGCCCCTTTACCCACGCACAAATTAACACAAGACTAAGGGGTGGATTGGCAAGGACAGACGATGACCACTGTTGAAATGTTTTTCTTTTTCGAACATTATTTTTAAAAAGCCTCAAAAATATTTTAAAATTGGAAAATGGAGTCGCCACCGATCTTTTTTATTTGGTGTGATCGAAGCACCTTAAAACGTTTTAAATCCCTTTTGATAAACATTTTTGTTTTCGAAATTCAGAAAACGGGTTCGGGAGCCAATTATGTGTGAGGAAGGATTAGCACTCTCACACGCCCAAAATTAGTACCTAGTCGATTATTTTTCAGTCTTAATTGTTAAAATTTTGAAACCTTGAATGAAATTTAAAATATGATCTCTAAATGCATAATTTATTTCGTGTAGTTTCCAAAAAATTGAATTTGATGAGAAAAATGCCCGTTTGTTTTGAATTAATCGAGAAATTAAAATCGTGTCTAAAACGTTAGGACACGACATTTCCGAAATTTCGAAATTAAAGGATATTTTTAAAAAAAATTAAAAGATGATATTCGATTATACAAATTCTGCGAAAAAATCATACCCAATATGTTAGGGAATAATTTTTCGAAGTTTTCACACGATAGGATATTGCCTCGATTTTAAAATTATTTTTATATTTAGAGAAAATCGAAAAGCAATTTTAATTAAAATATTTAAATAAAAAATGAGTGTGTAAATTAAATACGAGTGCATAAGTAATAACGAGATTGGATAACATGAAGAAGGTGCAATTATACGAATAATAAATATGGAAAATAAACATAAGATAAATAAATAAAATACGAAATGTGAAAGAAAATGCAAATAAAAAAATTTTTGAAAATAAAATAAATAAATAAAGGGATTATTTTAAAATGTTTTTATTTAAATGCGAAAAATAATTAAATATTTTAAAAACAAAATAATTTAAAAAATGAATAAAAAATATATATAAAGGACCAAATTTAAAAGAAACTAAAAGAAAAGGGTGATATTCAAAAAAATTTAAAATAGGAGGGGCCTAATTTGCAAAATCAAGAAATAAGTGGGGTAAAATTAAGAGAAAAAAATAAGGACTAAATTCAAAAGAAAATAAAATTTTAAGTAAAAATAAAAAAATAAAAAAAGGGGTCAAAATGGAATTTTGAAGAGTTCAGGGGCTTAAATGAAAATATGCCAAAAAGTTGACACATGGCAACCCTAGGGTCATTTTTGGGTCAAGGACCAAATTGGAAAAGATTTAAAATTAGCGGGTAAAATTAAAATAAATTTAAAATACAACAAAAGGACTTAATTGCAACACATAAAAAATACGGAAGGACCAAAAGGGCAATTTACCCTTCCGCATGAAAACACGTGGATCCTAAGTAGGTGGATCGGGTCTTGTCAAAACGACGCCATTTTGGTCACTGATGTTTCACACCAAAACGGCATCATTTTACATGGGTATTCAAATCACTTTTTTTCTGAAAATTTTTATTTCTTCTTTTGTTTTAAAAAAAAGCCTCTCAACTTTCTTCTTTTCTCTCAACCTTCATGGCTTCCTCCCATGGTCGAACTTGGTCCGACGAGCACCACTGCCCCCAACCATTGATCATCGGTGATGGCCGACCACCGTCCACGGTGGTCAGAGGTAAGAAAAAATCTCCTTTTTCTCTTTTTGAAACTTTTGGGCTCCCCAATTCCAGATCTAAACTTTAAAATTAAAAAAAAAAACAAATCTTTTGGTACTATTTTTATTTTTTTAAAAAAAATTAACCCTTCGTCTTTGAGAGCCCTTTTCTTTTTTGGTTTTTTTTATTTCTATTTGTTATATTTTTGAAATAAAAGAAAAGATTAAAATACAAAATAAAAATACATATCAAACCATTTCACAGTATACCTTGAAACCTTTTCTGATTTTTTATTCATGTGTTCGATCTTTTTTTTTTTGAAAATCGAAGGGGGAAGAACGAAACCTAGCTTTTATTTATATTTATTTTATATATTTTTTTACTATTTTCGAAATAAAAAGTACATATATATATTATGTATAAATAAATAAAATACCTTGCTCATCTTGCTGTTTCGAATGCTTGCAAAGACTTACTCGTATTTTTTGATTTTTTATTTCGTGTTCAAAACCCTTACAAACAGATTTCAAGTTTGGCTTTATAGCCAAAATATTATAATCATCATATTTTGTTTTTACAACTAAATGAAGGTCTTTTCCTTTGCAGGTGCCAATGGTGATGGTGCAAGTGACTGGTGGCGGTGCTGACGTGGCGGCATTCGAGTGAAAGGGGCAGTAGCGATTGGTGCAAGTGGTAGATTAGGGTTTGAAAATTTTTCTTATAAAATTGGGCCTATTGGGTCTTTGTAATTGAGTTTGGGCATTAGATTTAATTTGGGCTACAACAACCACCAAATAGCAAAAGAATGGTTCACAATAGAGAAAATAATTGTTCAAGAATAGTCCAATAGAAAGAAAAGAAAATAAAGATAAATGGCCACAATAAAATAAAATAGAAAAGAACGTGGGAAACAAAAGATTTTGAGAAAAAATATTTAATTCAAAATAATTATCGAAATGTTTTTTTTTTAAAGTCTCGAAAATATTTAGTCGCCACTATTCTTTTTTATTTGGTATGATTGGAGCATCTTAAAACGTTTTAAATCCGTTTTAACAAACATTTTGGTCTTCAAAATCCAGAAAATAGGTTCGAGAGTCGATACGTTGAGGAAGGATTAGAACCCTCACACACCCAAAATTGGTACCTAGGCGATTTTTCCGATCTTAATGTAAAAATTTGAAATCTCGAGTAAAATTTAAAATACGATCCCTAAATGCATGATTTATTTAATGTAATTTTCAAAAATTGAATTTAATGATAAAAATGCTCGTTTGTTTTGAATTAATCGAGAAATTGAAGTTGTGTCCAAGACGTTAGGACACGACATTCTCAAAATTTCCAAATTAACTGGCATTTAACAATTTTAAAATGAGATATTCTATTGTGCAAATTTCACCAAAATTATATACAGTACGTTAGGGCATAATTTTTCTAGGGCTTTTACACAAAAGGATATTGTCTTTTTTTTTGAAATAAAGTTTAAGGCACTCGATTATTTCGAGTCGAAGACGAAAAATACGCTTAGTAAATTAAGGCATGAGTTTCTCAAATTCCTGAAAATAACAAGCGTTCTTTTGTTGCCAATTTCAAAATTTTGAGAAAGGGTATTCTATTATTTTGGTTCGAAGAAAAACCGTGCCTAGTAAGTTAAGACACAAATTTTCCAATTCCGAAATAAGGGAATATTGCCTCGATTTTAAAATTATTTATATTTTTGAAGAAAATCGAAAAACAATTTTGATTAAAATATATTTTTTTTTAAAAATGAGCATGTGAATTTAAATACAAGTGTGCAATTAATGACAAAATGGTGCAATATGAAGAAAGTGCAAATTGTACGAGTAATAAAAACACAAAACAAATATATAAAAATAAAATAAACAAAATACACAACGCGAAAGAAAATTCAAATCGAAATATCGAAGAATAAAAGACGGGATTAATTTTAGAATAAATACAAATAAAAGATCAAATTAAAACAAAAATGAAAAGTTTGGGGTAAAAATGTGAAAATTAGGGACAAACGAGGTCAAAATGAAATTTGGAAAAGTTTAGGGATCAAATTAAAAATTTTGGAAAGTTTGATGGCCAAATTTCAAATTTTTGCAAAGTTTGGGGTCGAAACATAATTTGTGGAAAGTTTGGTGGCCAAAACATAATTTTTGGAAAGTTTAGGGGCCAAGACATAATTTTTGGAATGTTAGGGGGCTAAAACATAATTTTTGGAAAGTTTGAGGGCTAAAATATAATTTTTGGAAAGTTTGGAGGTTAAAACATAATTTTTAGAAAGTTCAGGGGTTAAAAATAGAATTTTGAAGAGTTCAAGGACCTTATGAGAAATTCGCCCAAAGATTTGACACGTGGCAACCCTAGGGAGGTCCAAGATCAAAGGACTAAATTGAAAATTATTTAAAATTTTTGAGTAAAATTTAAAATAAATTAAAAATATAGAAAAGGACTAAATTGTCAAAACAAAAAAATGCGAAAGGAACAAAGGGGCAATTTGGCCCTTCGTATGGAAACACGCGAATCCTAAGTGCATCTGGATCGGATTTTAAGTCAGGGGCTAAAACGATGTCGTTTTAAGGCTTGGACACCTAGGTCAAAACGACGCCGTTTTGGTGCCTTATTTAAATCAATTATCTAAAAAAAATTCATTCTTTCACCCTCTCTAAAAAAAATTCTCCCCCACCCCCATTTTCTCTCAAAGGCCGAAGGGTGCTCTCCTTCTCCGGCCATGGCTTCGACTGGGCATCACCACCCACTCCTCCACGCTGGCGATGGCCGACCACCGTACATGGTGGTCGAAGGTAAGAAAAATTCATCTTTTTGTATTTTTTGTTTAAAACATAGATCGAGGCTAGATCTATCAAGATCTAACCCTAGATTTCGAAAAAGATTTTTAAAAAAATGATTTTTTTTCAAAGTTTTGAGTTTATTTCCTTTCATATCTCGTTGTTTTCCCTTTTTTAGGGTTTTTTATTTTATTTTTTAATATCTTCGAAATAATAAAAAACAAATATATATATATATATGTTATATATATGTAGATTGCAAATAAAAAAAAGAAAACACCTTGAAAAATCCTTGGTTTTTGATATGCTCGTATCTTTTTTGTGAAATCGAAAAGGGAGAAAGAAAACCCTTTTTACAAATTGATTCATGGTTATTATAGTCAAATGTTACAATGTATCTTTCTTCTTTTTTTTTTTCTTGTCTTCTCTATCTTTACAGTGTAACAATGGTGGCAGCTATCGGTGGTGGTGGTGGGTGACATGGCAGCAGCTAGTTGGTGAGGGGGAGCAACGGTAGCAGATCAACTTGCAAACTAGTGTTTGCTGATTTTTTCAAAAATATAGGTCATTTGGGTCAAGTTGTAAATTGGGCTTGGGGTTATTTAAAATGTAATTGGGTCAAAGTGTTTGGATTAGGGTTTGTAATGGACTTTTGATTTAAAATAAATTTAAATTAAAACAAAAATTTGTTTTGCCCATTTGGGCTTGAAGTTGGGTCCAGATAAAATTGGGCTCTAATAGTTGCCTCTCTTTGCTCGTTACTGTATAACGGGAACAGAGCAAAGATGAAAGGATAACCAATTTTGTCCGATCCCACTGGATTTGGCTTTTTGGGCGCTTCTTCTTCAAGTAACTCGAGTTTCGCTTCATTGGTTGTTCAACTTCACCACATCCACTTTTCCATAACTTTAAGAAGATGGGAGTAAGTGTTGGGATTCTACCTTGCCCCAAGGCAATTTCAAAAGGCATAATGAAAAAATTAGTCCCTAACATTTAGGTGTTTGATCACTTTGGCCCTTAAGGTTTTTTTTGGCTCACGTTCATACATAATATTTATTTTTTGGTCAAATTGGTCATTTTTTAATGGTCTTACTGACGTGACCGCTAGTTGATTAACGGTGCTGATGTGGTAATTTTTTTTTCATCTAGGCAAGTCCACATATGCAACTGTTGACGTAGCACTATTTTGTCTTATATGCCACATTAACAAATGATTTTAAAATTACTAAAATTATTTTTTTAAAATATAATTTTTTAAATTTATTAAATAATTTTAATTTTTAATTTCATCTTCTTCCCAATTTTTCATCAACACCACTTCTACTTCTCATCATTTTTCCATCTAACACTACTTCTTCTACAGTGACTAGGAAACATCTTTTGATTTAGGCATATAAAATAGAAGCCGTAAAAAGTGCTTATGGCCTGTTAATGGCTGAACATTGGTATTTGGGTTCATTTACACCCATCACCTTTTAGAAAATATCAGATGCAGAGCAAATGTGCAAAATGTTGCTCAAAACTGGGTCCTATCTTATTATTCCAAGTAATTAAAACCTTGTGGGTGCCATAATATTGAATTCAAGACCCACCCATCCCAATTTCTCGAACAATATTAATTCAGAAGAATGTCTCTCATTGATTTCTTGATATCCTCAGCTTGGTATTTAACCCAGTTTGCGGCATTAAAAAAAGTGGAATTTTCGTATCCAACAACTGCTATATAAACAACTTCTTTTCCAGTTTCCATGACTAGGAATTCTGCAGCTGGTAAGGGAAGGGATGAGTTCATCGGGGTCAATTTTGGGTAAATCCCATTCCTTTTTAGACCAAACTCCATACCCATACACACCGTCGAACTTTTTTAAAGCATCCATGTTGTGTTGAACATCGAGCAACCCACTGGAATAACTCCGTTAAACGACCACCAAAGAAGGAAAATAAGGGAAAGGGGCACACAAAAAAAAAACCCATAAAAACTTAATGAGATGATGATGATTATAATTTTAAATAATTTTAAAACTTTTATATTTTAAAAATTAATTTAAAATAATTTTAATAATTTTATATTTTAAAAAAAATTAATAATTTTAAAATTATTTGTTGACGTGGCATATAAGACAAAATAGTGCCACATCAGTAGCTGCATACGTGGGGAAAAATTGCGACATCAGCACCGTTAGTCAACTAATGGTCACGTCAGCAAGACCGTTAAAAAATAACCAATTTGACCAAAAAACAAAGATTATGTACGAAAGTGAGCCAAAAAAAACTTTAAGGGCCAAAGTGACCAAACACCCAAACATTAGGTGCTAATTTTGTCATTATGCCATTTCAAAATGACAAAATTTGCTACTGTAGCTTCACTCCATCCACTACAACTTCAGGGAGATTTGAGATTCACTATTGTAGTCTTTGATTCAATCCACTGACACTTCAGGGATTTGGTGTTATAGCTTTATCTTGCTTCACTGCAAAAAGATTCACTTTCGTGAGATAATAGTTTCAAGTTGTCCCTCTCCATTAAGGGTAAAAGTTTGGAAGATGGCTTCAATTTTCCCATGATTGGGGTAAGAGATTGGATGGTATCTTCAATCTGCCCCTCTTGACTTAGGGGTAAAAGATTAGATGGTGGCTTTAATTTGCCCTATAATCGGGGTAAGAAATTGGATAGTATGTCTTCAACTTGCCCCTCTTGACTTAGAGGTAAAAGATTGGATGGTGATGTTTTCAATCTGCCTCTCTTGACTTAGGGGTAAAAGATTGGATGATGACTTCAATTTGCCCCATGGTCGGGGTAAGAGATTGGATGGTATCTTCAATCTACCCCTCTTGACTTAAGGGTAAAAGATTGGATAGTGGCTTCAATTTGTCCCATGATTGGGTAAGAAATTGGATAGTATCTCTTCAATTTGCCCCTCTTAACTTAGGGGTTAAAGATTGGATGGTAATGTCTTCAATCTGCCTCCTTGACTTAGGGGTAAAAGATCGGATGATGACTTCAATTTGACCCATGGTCGGGGTAAGAGATTGGATGGTGTCTTCAATCTACCCCTCTTGACTTAGAGGTAAAAGATTAGATGGTGGCTTCAATCTGCCCCATGATCGGGGTAAGAAATTAGATAGTGATGTCTTCAATCTGCCCCTCTTGACTTAGGGGTAAAAGATTGGATAGTGATATCTTCAATCTTCCCCTCTTAACTTAGGGGTAAAAGATTGGATGATAGCTTCAATCTGCCTCATAGTCGAGGTAAGAGATTGGATGGTGTCTTCAATCTACCCCTCTTGACTTAGAGGTAAAAGATTAGATGGTGGCTTCAATCTGCCCTATGATCGGGGTAAGAAATTGGATAGTGATGTCTTCAATCTGCCCCTCTTGACTTAGAGGTAAAAGATTGGATAGTGATGTCTTCAATCTTCCCCTCTTAACTTAGGGGTAAAAGATTGGATAATAGCTTCAATCTGCCTCATAGTCGAGGTAAGAGATTGGATGGTGTCTTCAATCTACTCCTCTTGACTTAGGGGTAAAAGATTAGATGGTGGCTTCAATTTGCCCCATGATCAAGGTAAGAAATTGAATAGTGATGTCTTCAATCTGCCCCTCTTGACTTAGGGGTAAAAGATTGGATGGTGACTTCAATCTGCCTTTCTTGACTTAGGGGTAAAAGATTGGATGGTGATGTCTTCAATCTGCATCTCTTGACTTAGGGGTAAAAGATTGGGTGATGGCTTCAATCTTTTGCTCTTAACTTAGGGGTAAAAGATTGGATGGTAGGTTCAACTTGCCCTTCTTGACTTAAAGGTAAAAGATTAGATGATGATGTAACTTCACTCTATTCCACTATGGCCTCACGGACATTGAGATTTGTTACCTATTTTGACCCACTTTTTTGTATCTCATCAGGAAGATGGGTTTGAAGTTTCGCTCCACTCCATTGTAACCTAAGGGACATTGAGCTCTGCTTTATTGTTTTGATCCATTTCTCTATATCTCATCAGGAAGATGGGGTTTGAAGTTTCGCTGCACTCCACTGTAACCTCAAGGACGTTGAGCTCTGCTTCATTGTTTTGATCCACTTCTCTGTATTTCATCAGAAGGATGGGGTTTGAAGTTTCACTCTACTCCACTGTAACCCCAAGGACGTTGAGCTCTACTTCATGTTTTGATCCACTTCTCTGTATCTCATCAAGAAGATGGGGTTTGAAGTTTTGTTGTAATTTTGAGGTAGAAGATTTGTTGTTGCGGCTTTAATTTTCTCCTCTTCATTCAACTTTAGGGACATAAGATTCGTCTTTACAGTTTCTATCTATCCCTTTTTCAGTTTTGAGATTCACCTTTGCGGCTTCAATATGCTTTTTTTACATCTTCAGGGTATAAGATTTGCCATTGCGGCTTCAATCTTTCCCTCCACGCTCTAGGGTATAAGATTCAATGTTTCCTCGATTCATCTTGCCATCTTATGGGAATGAGACTTGTAAAATATGCTTCTATGGACCTCTATGTAGGCCAAATTATTAGGATGCCATGATCAGAATGAGTCAAATGCTCCTAACTAGATGAATGCGCATTATGAATATTAGATTTGAAAATGATTTTTTTTGTCCTTTGATTGACATGTTTTATCTTTTGTCCAGGTTTTATTACTGGTGTGCTACCCCATCCTCTTCTAGGTTTGCGATGAGATTTGGCAGAATAATCTTAGTTCAAACTAGTTTCAAGTTGGATCCTTATAACTGGTGGTCCTGTTTCAGGTCCCTATACCATTTAGGAATTTTTTAGAGCAATAATCATAGGTCCTTGTATGCTTTATATTGTGTCAGTCCATTATCCGTTATTTTCAATGCAAAATGCTTGAACAATGTTGTGAAAGAATAAGGTCAAATTTTATTGAAGACAAAATTCAAAGGAAAGAGTTGCAAACATTGGCCAAAGAAAGTTTCCAAGTATAAGGAACAATATTAGGTGTCCCAAATATCAAAGTATGAGCTTCTCTGAGTCATTTGATGAGGATCAATTTAAGCCTGATATGTTTCTAGAAGACTTGGAGTGCTTTGTCGGTGCCTTAAAATTTTAAAGTTTCTCTATCTTTTTACGTTTGAGGGAAATGATTATTTCAAGTCCATTTTTTGCTTCAAATTTGAGTTACCCTTTTTAGGTTTTCAACTCAAAAATGCTTTGTGGTTTTCATCTTGACCTTCCCTTATCTTTTTCTTTTCCCTTTTTCTTTTCTTTTCTCTCTTCTTCTCTTTTTTTTGGGTAAAATGCTTCGTTATCTAATCAGAGTTCACGAGGTTAGGCATATGTTTGCTGTCCATTTTGGTTAAAATCAAAGCTCCACCAGAAAAGGCTTTTTTCACCTCATGGGGCTATTTCTAATTTGGCAATCATTTTCCTTGGAAATCTTTGTAGGCAAAATTTTTTCAAAATCAAAGCTCCTTATGGAATTCTCTAAGGTAGACCTTATTGTTATAAGCCCATATCATTCGTTCTTAGTTCATCAACCATGTCGGATAGTTTTCAGCCCCTTTTCCTCGATCAAGTGTAATTGATCATATTTGAATTGGCTTTATTCTATTTCATTAGTTCTAACCAAATTTGGAGGGAAGAAAACTCGACTTCAATTAATAGGATTGCTTCTATTCCATAAATCAATAAGAAAAGTGTTGCCCAGCAAAGTCTTGATAGATGTTTCATAAGCGTAGGGCAAATGAAACTGCTTCCCTTGCCCCATTCACCTTTAGGCAATATGGTGCTAAATTTGTGGTGTTTGATTTTGAACTTACAGTAGACCCTTACTTTTGTGTTGTTTGTTCAAATTCATTGTGTTGTCAGATATGATCCTTTCTGGCATTGACATGTAATCTTTACCGAAAATTTGTTCATTGTAGGTATTGTGTAGAAAGCAGCTTTTACCAACTTGGTAGAGTAATCATTGATCACGAAGATGAATTTATGCTCATTGTAAACCTTTGGCAAAATTGGCCTGATAACGTCCATGCTCCAGATAGAAAAATGCCATGACGTGAAGAGGCAAAAGAGATGCCCTTTGCGAGTTTTCATCTTAACATTTCCTTCTTTTCTTTGCTTTTCTTTTTCTTTTTCTTTTCTTGGGTTTTAAGATGCCTCTTACGGTTTTTTTATCATCTCGACCTTTTTCTTTTTCTTTTTTTCTTTCTTTCTTTCTTTCTTTTTCCTCTTTTTTTTTTTTACCTTTTTTTACACATCAGTTATCATTCTTCATAGTTTCTATTTGAAATGGATTGTATTTTCCTTTATGGGAGCCTGTGCATCATGACATCAGGTCTTTGAACCTGACATGCTTTGATAGGACCACGTGAAAACCTTTGGACTCTTAGAGCAACTCAACAAGATCTTGCATTGTTTCCAGAGAGATGGTTGTCCCAATTATTATTTTTTCTCGTCTTCATTCCTTAAGCTTACAACTTCCACTGACTCTTTATGAGGTAAGATATATTATTCATCTTATTTCATCATTCTTAACAAGTCGAGAGAAAAGTTACAATTTTGATCATCTTCAAAGTCCTGAAGTTCCTCTAGACACATATCTTGCTCAAAATGAGGCTTTGAGTCAATATCAGCGTCGCTCATATCTTTGATATCTGAAGACCTGTCAAAGAAGTAAAAAGGGGCAAAGAACAAAATAAATTTAAATATGAATGATTGTATGGTATGAGTATTAGTGTAAATGTTTGTCAACTTTGACAAGAATGGATGTATTAAAGAATGATCGATTGTGTAACTTGAGTATAAACAAATTTGTTTGTTGAATTGGATAAGAATGAAAGAATAATTAGCGGAATTTTTACCAAGCAGGATAGCAAATGTATTTTCCAGTAAAGATAACTGATAATGGTCATGTGCCCTTTACAAAATATCCATATTGCTCTCGAGCTTAGAGCAATAGGTATGTTTTGAGTATCACTCTGAAAAGGTCCTAAAAGCTATGGGGAATTCCTCTACAGTCAAATTATCCAAAATGCTTCCAGAAGCATAGGACGAATCCCTAACAGATTTTCATCTCCACTCCTTTCTTTGGATATGGCATTAATGCTTCTATCTTCGACCTGCATTTATCCCTTGATCTGGATGAATGGGTAATAGATTTTCCTCTGTGTTGGACCTTGCCGGGTTATCAAACCTTAAGATTCCCCTTTTGATGAATCATTCGACCAGCTTGTTAAAAGTAAAGTAGTTTTCGATCGAATGCCCTGTTACTCCCTCGTGAAACTCACATTGGCATTCGTATCATACCAGTCTGGGAACAGGGGTCGCATTGGTTCTACATGGAAATGGTGACACAATATAGGCATCAAATAGGTTCTGATAAAGCTCTTTATATGTGATGGGGATAGGAGTAAATTGAAGTCTTTCTTTATTTGACCTGGGTTCCTGTCTTGGGTACCTCTGTTGTTTGCTGTTATAGCCCTATGTTGTGCTATTACTACCGACTTTGAGTAGCTTGTCTTACTGTACAGGCCCTTATTGTTTACTTCAGTGTCCTTTCTTTGGGAGCAAACCCCTTGACGTTTTCTCCAGCATCGATTTTCCCACTTTTGATTGTACTCTCGATCATTTCTCCGAACATGACCATATCGAAGAAAATCTTAGTGGTATTCCCTAGTAGATGATTAAGATAAGGTGCTTTTAGGGTGTTAATAAAGAGCATAATTATCTCTTTCTCGGTTAGTGATGGCTAAACTTGAGTTGCACATCCCTCCATCTTTGGGCGTACTGTTTGAAGCTTTCATTTGGCTTCTTCTCTATGTTTTGCAAAGTGATTCTATCAGGAGCTATGTCAGTGACATGGTCATATTACTTCATAAAGGCCTGAGCCAAGTCCTTCCACGAATTAATCTTCGTACGGCTTAGCTGATTGTACCACTTAGCCGCAGACCCTACCAAACTGTCCTTAAAATAGTGAATAAGAAGTTGGTCGTTATGGACATATCTTGCCATTTTCCTGCAGAACATGGTGATATGAGCTTCTAAACAGCTTGTTCCATTATACTTTCAACTCTTGGAACCTTGAATTTGGGAGGAAGCATTAAGTCTGGGACTAGACTTAACTCTTTAGCATCCGTCTCGTAGAAATTTTTAGCTCCCTGTATCACTTCAATCTTTTCTTCCAATAGCTTATATTTTTCCTCCATCTGCTTGGTGATAGCATTAGAAAAGACCATTGAATTCTTCCTATTTAGAGTATAATTTGTTCCCTTTGTATTATGTTTAGATGCATTCTTATCATTTTCTAAGTTAGTGATGTTTGGTTTAATTTTCTGCTATTTTATCCCACTTATGCTACTAATGTCGGTACATTTAGTGTCAGTTTTGCATCTTGAGATATCAGTGTAGGGCTTAGAAGATCAAAGTAGGAAAGTGTTCAAAGCTGTCACTACAAGTTTGATCCAGAATTACGCCCAAACATGTCTCCGCATAAGTATTTCCAAATTACATTAGAGATTTTTCTATGTGAACATATTCAGAAGTACCAGTGCATGAGGATGTCAAAGTTGTCATAGCAAATTAAAGTATAAATTTGCATCCAGAAATGTCGTGACAACCCGCAACTGCTTACTGCATACACGAGATCTGCATGAGTGTACAGCTGGATTAACTAACTTGTACAGCTGCAAGGAAGTTAGACTTGAGAAAAGAAGGACACTGTACTGGGCAGTGAAGATAAATACTGAGAGAGATAAGAGAAAAATGGGGATCATCAAGCTCGTGACAAATTAATTCCATTTCTGATTTTTCTTAAGTAAGCTGCCATGAAAGCTTAAATCCTTGGAGGGTGAATTGACGTAATGAGAAGGCAGCATATACTCCTGACGACGAGTGTTCTAAGTGCAATGCAAGAGGAGCATTTACGGAAGAGTTCTAGTAGGCTAGGAATAAAATGCTTCAACTTGTTCTTTATTTCCTCTTAAACGTTGATAATTTCTGATGACTTTAATTATATGGAAGTACCTCTAATGTTAGATCTATTTTGATTTCTACTCAAATCTTCTTAACTGTTTATCTTTGGATTTAATTATTTTGACCACAGAAGTGAGATTGCAGTTACAATCGCTGGAAGGTGTGCAGTGACAAGTTAAATTAACAAGCAAGACAACAGAAGTTGCTTGAGGCACGAAGGAATTCTGGCCACTTGTTCTCAAATGCGAAGCATTGCTAGCACTAGAAGGTGTGGCTAATGTGAGTGTTTAGAGTCTTTGATAAGCAGGGAAGTCGAAAGTAGTGAGATCTCATTAATCTTGATTACAACGACAATTTATCTACCTATTACCTTGTAGTCACATTTAGTGTTTGCCAACTTATCAAGTCAGGGATCCCATCTCTTTACCATTGTTTTACTTCTTTAATTTTCTTAATTTGCATTGATAAAATATCTTGAACATTCATTTCATTTTCTATTAAATTGCTTTGACATTTTGTATTACAGTTTTACAAAATTTGCACTAACAGTTTTAACTCTTGTATTTGTGCAAACTTTAAGTTAATTGCACTGACATTATTCCTGGAAATTCTTATTATTTTAATTTTTGTTGCTTCGACAATTTTAAACATAGACAGCCATCTCTGTGGGATCGATATCTGATAGCTTACACCTATCAACTATACTTGCATCAACAAGTGTTCGCTTGCACATTTGATGTGACGTTCATAGCGCGATCACTTGGGAAGATCTGTTTTGCCATTTCATCAAAGTCAGGGACACCAAGATTTGTGACATTATCTTTGGGGTTGGATCCCAATCACATTGGATAATTAACTGGCCCTAACGTACCAGTAATATGCTGTTGTGCTCTTATGGTAATGGTCGCTCCCCGTGTGTATGTTTCAGGTGGAACTTGGTTGTGAGGGGGTGTAAAGCCTGAGGGTGAATGGGATCTTTGCCTTCCTCCGCTAGATTTATCGCAGGACCTTTCCCTTTGTCAGCCCTGCCCTTAATCATTTGGGCTAATTGGCTGATCATTTCTCTTTAGGCTTCAATGATCTGGTTTTTCATCTCTCGATGCATTCTCGTCATTTGTTCTTGCAACTGTTCTTGCAATTGAGCTTGCATCTGTTCTTGCATATCTCTTTGAATTTGCTCGAGTTTTTCTAGCCTCTGTTCCATGGCTTTTGTTTTTTTTCGGGTATGGTAACGGTGCGAGTTCTCAATGGTTTTCGATGTAACTGTTAAAATTTAATGAATTAATTATGGATATTTCATGGAATAAATAAGCATGTTAATAAAATGCAATGCTTATGAATGCATGTATGCATAGGAAAGGTATTGACTCATAGTTCAATTCTGTTAGAACAACTTTACTAGAAAACAAAATTCTTTACATAAGGCAGATACGTATATGGTCGTGCCTTAGTGTTCAGAAGCCTTAATCTTCGTAGGAAATCATCCAATGTCACCTTGGTTCGTCTCTGATTTTTTGTCCAAAATGTCAGCTTGAATGGTTAAGTGATCAGTCACTTCTCGTACTTGGGTCAAAGCTTGGCTCGTTGCGTGGTCTTCATTTTCGTCTTATCGTCCGGCAAATCATTTGTTTTTCATCCTTCTTTTGGCCATATACGCACGACAATACTGCCTTCTACCTTATCAAGAAACTCGTTTTCTTATGACCAGCTTTCTATTTAGTAATTGAGCTTAAATCAACACCTTTTCTTATATGAGGATGTAATGCAAGCGAAAATCAAAAAGCAAAAGAAAACAAGTTAGTACAATAATAAAATACAGATATAAACAAGGAACCTATGCATTTGGGAAACTGCTAACAGTTCGATGAAGTTCTATCCTAAGGCAAGCACTTAAGGCTCACTATATGTGGTTTAAGTTCTAGAGTAAAGGTACCAAAACCAGCAAATTCATTTATCCTCACCTATTACAGGTTCATACGGACGAGTTCAGTTTAGGGGGACACATTTCCCATATGTTTGCACGGAAGTGAAAACTTCATGAAAACATAGTACAAATGTAATCTCAAAAGTGATTCACTATCCTGCACGGAGGTGGAAACCTCACGAAGGAGTAGCTTCTCACTTCCACTTAAAGGGCATAGTAACAGATGCAAATGAATGCATATCTATACTAGCAGTTTCAATACAGTATTATCACAAAAAAATGCAAAGGATCGCATATTAAATTAAACCGAGTTAAAAAAATTTTAACAAAAAGACCCAAAAATAATCGACTTTTGGCTTGACTCTCTTTTATTTTAAAATGTCCCTGTAGAGTCGCTAAGCTGTTGAAACGTTTTTTTTAAAAAGTCTCGAAAATATTTTTAAAACCGAAATATGGAGTCGCCACCAATTTTTTTTATTTGGTGTGATTGGAGCACCTTAAAACGTTTTAAATCCGTTTTAACAAACATTTTGGTCTTAGAAATCCAGAAAACAGGTTCGAGAGTCTATTACGTGTGAGGAAATATTAGCACCCTTACACGCCCAAAATTGGTACCTAGTCGATTTTTTCGGTCTTAATGTAAAAATTTGAAATCTCGAGTAAAATTTAAAATACGATACCTAAATGCATGATTTATTTGATGTAATTTTCAAAAATTAAATTTGATGACAAAAATGCCCGTTTGTTTCGAATTAATTAAGAAATTGAAGTCGTGTCGTTAGGGCACGACATTCTCGAAATTTCCAAGTTAACAGGCTTTTAACAATTTTAAAATGGTATATTCTATTGTGCAAATTTCACGAAAAATTATACCCAATACGTTAGGGTATAATTTTTTCGAGGCTTTTACACAAAAGGATATTGCCTCGTTTTTTGAAATAAAGTTTAAGGCACTCGGTTATTTCGAGTCGAAGAGGAAAAAAGGCATGAGTTTCTCGAATTCCTGAAAATAACAAACGTTTCTTCGTTGCCAATTCAAATTTTGAGAAAAGGTATTCTATTATTTCGGTTCGAAGAAAAACAGTGCCTAGTAAATTAAGGCACAATTTTTCGAATCCCGAAATAAGGGAATATTACCTCGATTTTAAAATTATTTATAGTTTTGAAGAAAATCAAAAAATAATTTGATTAAAATATATTTTTTTTAAAATGAGCATGTAAATTAAATACGAGTGTGCAATTAATGACAAAATTATGCAATATGAAGAAAATGCAAATTAGACGAGTAATAAATACACAAAACAAATATATAAAAATAAAATAAATAAAATACGCAACGAGAAAGAAAATTCAAATCGAAATATCGAAGAATAAAAAGACGGGATTAATTTTAGAAGAAATAAAAAAGGATTAAATTAAAACAAAAATGAAAATTTTGGAGTAAAATGTGAAAATAAGGGAAAAAGGGGTCAAAATGAAATTTTGAAAAGTTCGAGGCCAAATTTAAATTTTTAGAAAGTTCATGGGTCGAAACATAATTTTTAGAAAGTTCGAGGGCCAAAACATAATTTTTGGGAAGTTTGAGTGCCAAAACATAATTTTTAAAAAGTTCAGGGGTCAAAAATAGAATTTTGAAGAGTTTAGGGACCTTACGAGAAATTCGCCTAAAGATTTGACACGTGGCAACCCAGGAAGGTCCAAGATCAAAGGACTAAATTGAAAATTATTTAAAATTATTGGGTTAAATTTAAAATAAATTAAAAATAAAAAAAACTAAATTGCCAAAACAAAAAAATGAGGAAGGGCCAAAGGGCAATTTGCCCCTCCGCATGAAAACATGCGGATCTCAGGTGGGTCTGGGTCGTATTTCGGGTCAGGGGCCAAAACGACGTCATTTTGGAGCTTGGACACCTAGGCCAAAACGGCGCCGTTTTGGTGCCTTATTTAAATCAATAATCTAAAAGAAATCATTCTTTCACCCTCTCTAAAAAAAAACTCTCCCCCATCCCCATTTTCTCTCAAAGGCCGAAGGGTGCTCCCCTTCTCCAGCCATGGCTTCGATGGGGCATCATCGGCCGCTCCTCCATGCTGGTGACTGTCGACCACCGTACACAGTGATCGGAGGTAAGAAAACTTCCTCTTTTTGTATTTTTTGTTTAAAACATAGATCGAGGCTAGATCTATCAAGATCTAGCTCTAAATTTCGAAAAAGATTTTTAAAAAATGATTTTTTTTTCAAGTTTTGAGTTTATTTCCTTTTGTATCTCGTTGTTTTCCCTTTTTAGGTTTTTTTATTTTATATTTTAATATTTTCGAAATAATAAAAAATGAATATATATATATATATATATATATATGTAGATTGCAAATAACAAAAAGAAAATACCTTGAAAAATCCTTGGTTTTATTGATCTGTTCGTATCTTTTTTGTGAAATCGAAAAGGGAGAAAGAAGACCCTTTTTATAAATTGATTCATGGCTTTTATAGCCAAATGTTACAATGTATTTTTCCTCTTTCTGTCTTGTCTTCTTTGTCTTTGCAGATGTAACAATGGTGGTAGCTTTCGGTGGTGCTAACGATAGTGGGTGATATGGCAGCAGCTGGTTGGTGAGGGCGAACGACGGCAGCAGATCAACTTGCAAACTAGGGTTTGCTAATTTTTTCAAAAATATGAGCTATTTAGGCCAAATTGTAAATTGGGCTTGGGGTTATTAAAAATGTAATTGGGTGAAAGTGTTTGAATATGAATTTTGAATTTGTAATGGACTTTTGATTTAAAATACTCAAAGTCTGAGGTTGAAACAAAAGTTTAACAAAATTTTAAGGAAAAGGATTTGAACACTAGATCTCTCACACACAGACAAAACTTTTAACCACTAAATCAAAACAAATTATTTGATATAATTTTCACAACCTTAATTCAAAACGGGACATGAACACTCGTGATTTTACTACCTCAATTTCTTCTAACCTCATTTTCAGGATGTGTCATTTGTTTACTCTATTTTTAGTTTATTCATCACAGTAGCAATGACAATGAAATAACCACTCTAATCAGACACTTACATTCAAGCAGTTAGTACTCTAAGCAATCACCAAATGATTGATTCAACATAGATGACCAATCTAATATTCACTGCAACTTTAAGATATTTAATTGCTGAAGGTAATTTTAAAATTTTGATAATTTTATATTAAAAAGAGACATGAAATGACATTAAGAATTGGAAATGATTAAAGAAGTTGTGATAAAAAGAACCCAAATAATTATAATAAAAAAACCCCAAATAATAAGAAAAAACTTAAAACATTAAAGTAAAGCGTGTACATAATCAAACAATTTATAGTTAAATTGGGTAATGAATATACTATATGTTTGATTATTTAATTATCATATAATAAAGGCGAATAACAGGGGTGGAGTCAAGGATTGAGGTCAGTAATTTAAAATAGAAATTTTTATTTAATTTTTTAAAAATTTATAAAATTTTAAATTAATAAAAATAAAAATAGACTTTAACTTTTCAAAAATCATAAAAATTTAATTTAATTTTTTAAAAATTATAAAATATAAACTATTAAAAAATAAAATTAATATTTACTATCGTAAAAATATACAATTTAATTTCGTTTCTAAAAATTATTTAACTCCGCTAAAGAATAGTACAATTTGATTAGACATCTGAAAATTTAATTATTTAAATTAATAATTTTAAATATTTAAGTATTTTATATCAAACGCCCGTAATAATGCTTGAAAAACGATAATGTTATTTTTATAATATATTTAATTTTATTCTTTGAATAATATTATTGAATATAATATAAATAAATAATAGATCAATTATTTTAGAGTAATTTGGAAAAAAAATAAATTCAATGAGTAGATAATTTTTTTCTTTAAAAATTAAAATAATCGATTTTTAAAAATGTTTATGTGGGTTCGAATACACTGAAGCACATTATCCTCTTATTTAAAGATTGAGAGGGACTATAGATAATTTTAAGCATTGTATAAAATAAATAAATATGATAAAAACTTATAATGAGATTTATATTCAAAATAAAAATAATTTTTTTAATAATGTGTAGTAGATTACAAGAGTCTGCTTGCAATATTATGATAACACGTTGAATTTTTGCTTAAAATGTTTGTGTAAATTGAATTTTAGTGTTACGAGTAAATTGAGTATCGAATCAGTTAGGTAATAATTAAAGGTGCTTATAAATCGGATTAGATTCATACAAAGCATGTAGACCAATTTTTCAAGCACGACCTAAAAATGATTTTGTTTTTTGTCAAAGCCCAATCCTATTTAAGAAAAATAAATTCGGATCCAATCCAACCTATTCATATTTAATTTTTTTAAATTAATTTTTATTTAAAAGTATTTTTTAAATATAATATAATAAAAACACGAAAAAAACACATTTTTATCATAATTTTATACATTTGGATCATATTTACTATTTTTGAGACAATATCTACGATTATCTATAGTCCCTTACCAACTCATAAATAGGAAGATAATACGCTTCAGCGCGCTCGAACTTACATACTCCTGCATTGTCAACAATATCCATACAAATCGAATTAAGACTCAATCAACAAGACAAGCAACTTTCTAAATGCAATATTTATTAGATTTTATTTATTTAAATATTTTATTCACTATAGTCTATTGGGGATCGACCCGATAAAGCAACGAACAAGTAAAATAGCGAAAGAAATTGAAAAATTGAACACACAAAGTTAACGTGAAAAAACCCCTCCGAAGAGGATAAAAAATCACGGGTAAAAATAATTTTATTATAATAGCAAAAGAACGAAGAGTATAAAAGATAAAGATAAAAACTAAACTCCAAAAACCCGAAAACAAAGAACCCTCAAAACGTAAACACTAAATTCTCCAAAAATGTTAAGAGTTTTAAATTCTAATGAGTACCTTTTTAAGGTTGTAAAAGAATTTATTCATAGGTTAAATTCTTAAATCAAATAATAATAAAATAATTTAAACTAATAAAAAATTAACTCAAACAAATAAACAGAATTTAACTGAAATAAATAAATAGAATTTAATTAAAAAATTATTTCTAAAATTTAACTTGAAATAAAAATTATAATTCAACAATCTAATCATATAATTGAATGGTGGCTAAAAAAATGTTTGGCATCATTAGAATCACAAATTTTATTTATTTATTTGATGAGAGAGAGGAGAGTACAATACATCTTATCATAATTATTCTATGTCTACTAATTCTTCGGAAGTCGGTATCGAATTAATTCATTATAAAGCTATAAAAACGTATGCATACCCTATGGTCTTGAAAAAACAAGCGTAGGTAAGACATCAATAATCTTATCCTACTCTTTATAAACATGTGATACTTTGACCATCCATTCTAATCACATCAGCTTCTTTATGGTCCTCACAACTGTACTTTTTGTATAGTCCATCTCTTGCTTATTCACAAATGTTGAGTTTGAATTTATATCGAGTGATGGTTAAAATTTTTATTAAATATCAATTTAACATAAATTTGAAATATTTTAATATATTTCTTCTGGATTATTTTATAAAAAATAATATTCACCATGAAAACTATATAATTCCTTCTATCAAAAGTCAAAACAATCACTTATTAAGGGTTTTGTTTTTTTTATAAAAGTTATTTTAACAATCACATTATAAATTTTAATTATATTTATTTTTTTATACAATATTTAAAATTATTTATAGCTCCTCTTCAACTCATAAATATGAGGATAATGTGCTTCAATTCCCTCGAACTCATGCCCTCCTATATTGATAATAATGCCCATGCCAATCGATTTAAGATTCAATAGAAAATTAATGTCTTTAATGTTGTAGAATGACCTATTTCCTTTTCCATTATAGAGATGTCTTACAATCGTTGAAATTAAATATTGATTAAGTTTTAGTTGGGTTGTTATCTTAATAATTAGTAGGAGAATATTGGGTTTGAGTGCATTTAATTATATATATATTTTTTAATTTAAGGGTTAAAGAGTTAAGTTAAACTATTAAAATAGTCACTTTTGTTTACCTCAAAATACATTTTAATCACTTATGTTTGAAATGTTACGTTTTAGTCACTTACGTTAACGTGTTGAAATATTTTAGTCACCCAGCTGTTAATTTTCGTTAACGGTATAACGGTAAGTTAACGTGACACGTTAAATCATCATTTCAAACAAAATTTTTAGGTTAATTTATACAATCGGTCCCCATATCTTTTCGTTTTGAACAATTTAATTTTTTTCTTTTATGTTCTTTTAACTTTTCTTTTTCTTTTTTCATTCTCTTCTACTTCTATTTTCCTTCCTTCTCCATTTCTTTTAATGTAGTTTTTTTTTTTTTTTTTAAAACTAGTTTCTATACTTTTATTTTTTTTAAAAAAATTAATTTTTTTGAGTGAGGCGAGCTAGTGGACTAATTTTAACAAATGGAAAGCATAGAAAAACCACGTTAAATATATGGAGAAGGGAGGAAAAAAACAGGGGAGAAGTAGAAGAGAATGTAAAATAAAGAAAAAAATTAAATTGCTGAAAATGAACAAAAATATAGAGACCAATTGTAGAATTTAACCTAAACTTTTCGTTTGAAATGAAGATTTAACGTGCCACATCAGTTACCATTATACCGTTAACGACTCAATGACTAAAATGTTATAACACGATAATGTAAGTGACTAAAACGTAACATTTCAAACATAAGTGATTAAAATATAACCTGAGACAAACAAAAATGACTATTTTGATAATTTACCCAAATAGTTATAGGTAAAACAAAAATAGTTTCCACATTTCAAAAGAAATTATCTAGAAAGTAATGGTAATTTTTTTTTAAAAAAAATTCTTTTTGAAATTACAAACATAAATAACATCACTCTCATTACCATTTTTTGAACTTTTTGAAGAAGGGTACAAGTCCTAAGGGTAAATTCAACTAACGCGAATTGAATTCAGGTCTTGAATTATCTGGAGCGGTAACATCCCAACCATTAAGTCGATGCACGGATTCACTCCCATTACCATTTTGAACATTGATCACACAAAGTAGTCTTATTGATACTAGACATTTTTAACATTTTCAAAGGAACTTAGATGAATGGCCAACCAAGCATTAAAACGATTGATGTTGATCAAGATACAGTTGAAAATACCTTGAATTTTAGGCCAATTAGTGAACCATTGAAGGGGAAAGATAATTCACCCAATCTCCAACTTCTCCTTTCCTAAACAAGTACTTGTTGTCAAAATTCTTAATTGACTTCCCATTTGGATTGACCTCCAAATCTTTCAATTTCTTGAAGCTACATAGTTTCACAATCTCCTCTACCAAACCTTGTTTTTCCTCTTCAACTGAGAAAGGGAGGCCCAAGAAATTTGCCAACATCTTCACATGGGACATGGCATCTTCTTTCATGTCCTCATATTTCATGAACAAAACCTTATTCGGCTTCTCCAGACTTTCTTTCCAATACCCTAGCATATGCTCCCAAAAGGGTCCATACCCGATCACCCCCTTGCAATACATGTCGAAAGCTTCTTCTAATGGGATCGGAGGTCGGGATTCCCTCCTCAGTTGGTTGATATAATGCCATGCGGAGATGAACGTGTCCAATGGGTTTCGGCATAAGTATACGATCCGACAATCGGAACTCTTAATCGATTCCGACAACGAACCGAATGGAATATGACTGGCGAAAATTCTAGGCTTGGGAAGGATGGAGAGGTTGGGGTTTTGGTTGTTGGCATAAAGCTTGTACTCAAAGAAAGGTACTAGATCATGCGGGGTTTGAAGCAAGCAAGGGGTGGTTTGCATCAGAAACGGGGACATTGTTGCGGTTCATGACGGTAAAAGCCAAGGATTTGATCCATGTTGTACCTGATTTGGGAATGGTAGCAAGGTTCACATCAGAGTCTCTTGCCAGGAAGTGTTTCTGAAAAGAAAGTATGGCATCAATCTCTTTGAGTTGACACTAGAACCCTTGGAACTCATACAGGTGTAAAGTTCTCCAACCTTTCTCCTTGCGACAACCATGAATCAACTCCTTACACTCTGTGCTAATTCCATTTTCTTCATCCTCATCAACAGCTATTGTGGGGTTTTCAGTGGTTTGGGGACTGCCCATTGAAGCTGTTGTTAGGTAGAAGTCGGCAATTTCCTTTAAGAAAATGAAATCGGCTTGTGAGTTAGCTTGGGGGAAACATCCACCCATAAATACTTGCATGGCTAATCATTACACCATCTTAAATTCACTCTATCAATTCATGCATGTTTATAGCATGCATGTTTATAGCATGCATGCATTCATACTATCAAATCATTTTCCCAGTTTTCAATAGTACAATTTAATATATTAAATATTAACTTTTAACTTTAAAAAAATTCATTTTAATATTTATATTTGTGTTTTTTCTGTCAAATCATTTTAAAATAAATAAAAAAATAATATTTTTCTATTTTGCTTGAGGGCTACGTGAATTGTCACGTGAATGACACATTAGTATTTAATTATTTTTTAAAATTTTAAAAATTAAAAAATTAAAATTATTAAAAAAAATTTTTTTAAAAAATTAAGTAAATGCTTACATATCATTCACGTGATAATCTACATGTATGTCACGTCAACAAATATAAAATTTTTCATCCATTTTGAGGTGATTTGATAAAAAAAATAAATTCAAAAACTAAAAAAATGAAAAATTAAATAAAGGTTAAAATAATTTTTTCTATAAAATTAGAGGACAAAAAAGTCATTATGACTATTAGATAAAAATAATATTTGGTGCCCAAATAAAATAATATTTTAATATTTAAAATAGAAAAAAATTCTCAACTTTGACAAGTCTAACCAATTCTTAACTCAATTCAAACCATGGTTGATAAAAGGTGCATTTGAGGTGGACCAAATGTTCGGGTTCTACTTCATGTGCTGGTCTGATGGTCAGAGTGTTCATCACCTCAAGTGTGATTTAAAATCGAATTGCATTACTGGTAGGGATTTGTCTTCTTATTGTAATTCACCAAAAATATAAATATTCGAGTTCTACATATTAATATATTTATGGAATCATATATAAATATTAACTAATTCAAGTTATTTAATAACAAAATTATTATCAAAATTTTTACTACTCTCACATAGTAATCAATTATAATTTTTGGTACTTCATAATTTTTTTTGTTTTCATAAACTTTCTTTTTGTATATTTTCAAAATTAAGTTTTAACATAAAAAATATATTTCTAAAATAAAAATTATATTATTTTACATATTAAAATATTTTATTGGGATTTTATTGACGAGCCAAAATTTGATACTTTTAAACTTATTAATTTCGCAAATTAATATTTGGTTTAAAAATATTATATATAAGCAAAAACTTAAAAATATTAATAAATTAAGGTCAAGAGTTCTCTTTCTAAGTGCTTCAAAGGAATAGGGCAACTGTGTTTTGAGGTGTGGAGGTAGTGGTGGCTTAGGTCTTCAATGGCTAGTAAAGAGGTCTCTTTGTTGGCTGATGAGATGGTAGAGCTTGCTGTTCGTGAATGTCAGCTAATCCTGAATGCGGTTCCCACATTGGTGTGCTCTATATGGACGAAGAAAACATATAATTCTAATAGTTTTCGTGCGAAGATGAAAAGTATTTGGAAGATAAAGAAAAAATTTGATATTAAGATTGTGGGACAAAATCTTTTCCTAATTGAGTTTCATGAAGAAGATGATTTAGAATTTATTCTTATTGGGTGTCCATGGTTATTGCGGAAGCAATTAGTTATTTTTAAAAGATTGACTACCTCAATAGATCGTGCACATATCAAATTAGTGGATACCCCGTTATGGTTAAAAGTTAGTCCCTGTCCCCGAATAGTGATAAAAAGGATTTGGCTCATGCAATCGGTTTTACTTTTGGTGGTTTACTCCGCTCAAAATTTTTGGTGGAGTTTTTCCGTTTACAAGTTTCGGTGGATGTTCGTAAACCTTTACATAGGGGGTCTTTGTCTCTGTGGACTCAAGAGAAAAAATATGGGTGCCGTTTAAATATGAAAATCTTTCGATTTTTTTGCTTTGGGTGTGGTAGAATGGGGCATGAGGTCAAAGATTGTGTTGTGCTTACACAAGAAGAGAAGGAACTGTCGATAGGAGAATTTCACTATTCTGTTGCACTCAAGGCTGAGTCCAATTTGGTTGGTAAGGAGAATTTTCAAATTGGCCTCTCACGTCGAAAATTTGCATCGCAATGTGTTTACACGGGATCCGAAGGGGAGTTCTTGATCAGTAATTCAGACGGTCATCCTGCCAGGAGTGATTCGAGGTTGGGGGAGATGAGTGTCCCAGTGGAGGATACAACTGCAGTGTCCGATGTTAGATTGAATTCTGGTACCGTGGCATCTCCGCAGCTAAGAGGTAATTTGAATTTGGCTCAAAGTCTAGCTACTGATCTGGTTTTTAAGGGGAAAAAGAAAGGGGATGTGGGTAGCTCTTTGAATGACATGCGGCTTGCTTTGTCTAACGAGTTAACGTTTGTCTTTGAAAGTGGGAATGGATCTTGTGCTCGGCCCAAATGGAAACGCCGGGCCGGGGAGGGTAGAGATTTGGTTATTGAGACGTTGGATTCAAGTAGTAAGCATAAGAGAATTGATGGGCATAGAGACGGGAATGCTTCTTTGTCGGTACTAACGAGTATTAAGAGAACCCGTGTGAACTATGCCTTCCTTTTGGATTCTGGGGTGATTAAGGATGGTAGTGGCTTGAAGGATATGGCTGGGGTTGAGATGAATACTGTTGAAATTGAAGATTGTGCGCGTGATGGTTTGCATGTTGTTCCAACTAATTCTCATTTTATATCGATGACTGTGTAACACCCTTACCTGATCCAATAGTCGAACCCAAGCCAGATGATGTTACAACTATTTAGAAAACCTTAAAAAAATTAAATTTAAAACCTAAACTCATTTTAGTTTCATTATTGAATTATAAATTTTACCTACATGATTAAGATCGACCCTTAAAAAACATTTGAAAAAAAAATAATCTTTTATTTAATAATTTTTACTGAAGTCAAGGCATTTCTATAGATACTTGTATGAACAGGTACCGGTAGAGAAAAAGGCAGTGAAGACTCAGGAAAACCTGCAGAATTCTACCGGTAGATATTATCATTTTACCGATACAAGTCTCCTTTTCTACCGATACATTATATTTAACTACCGAAACTACAAGTTCCAGAGAGCAAAGTAATTTAAGTTTGGAACTTCTATCGATACTTAAAAACAAACTACCAAACCCATAATACAACTATCGATACTAATGAGACTTACCGGTACTAAACAAGTCAGTAACTAAAGTACATTCTTCCCTTACACTTCTACCGATACTTTGATGGGTTCTACCGAAACTTGAATTAACCATCAGAGTTATACTAATACAAGAGTGAGACTACCAAAATAAGTTACTAATCTTATGACATACACTTAACAACCTGAACTAACATTATTAGAATATTAGACAATAGTTTGCCAAAATATTATTAGCGATGTCCACAACATTACAACCAATAAATTCAGGGCATCCTCAAAACACGACTCATCTTAGGTACATGCCAATTCAAAATAAAACAAAACTCACTAACGTAGTAGTGCGGGATTGTCTTTGGATGCTGAGTCGCGAATCTACAAAAGTACTTATCCTGTGCATGATAAACATTCGCACACATGAGATTTACCCAGTAGTATTTCTATAACTAAACATTAAACAATATATAAAATGTGTATACATATATTAGATTATATATATATATATACACACATTTTATATAGGTTATAATCTAATATTAATTCATATTAAGTTAAATACCATATTTGTCACTTTACATATGAACCATTATATTATCCACATATTACTTATATATATATATATCATTGATCATATTCTTCTCTTAATTCTCATTTCACTATGCATTCATTTTAATACAAAGACAAATATCATTTATTTGAGCATCAATGCACAATTCATTTTATAATCCCAATTCCTATCCATTTTATACATGCTATCATCATGAATATCTATATACTGTTCCTTAATTTTCTCAATACATTCCATATCCATCATGCATAATATCATCATGCATAACTGATTCCTATTTTCTTTTGATTTTCAATACAACATTCATAGTGTCCTCATTTTATGTGATCATAGTTATTAGTATTTATAGCTCCCTATTAACATGACTCGGACTCTGACGGATACACAGATCCAACCAACACACCAGTTTGGCACCCAGTACCTCATCGGATAAATCCGAAGTAATAAATCGCACCTAGCGCTATAATAAAATGACACCCAGTGTCTTATCGGTTAAACTGAAGTAACTTGGCACCTAATGCCTCATCGACTCATGGTCAAAATAATCCCTGAACTCTTCCTATCCTATAACATGCCATCTATATTCGATTCAGCCAGAACAGTTAATAGGGTAAAACATATTAAATTAAATACCAATCAATATTTCTTTATTTTTAATTTCTAATCTCATCATAAATACATTTAAAATTCAAGGTGATAATGATATTATTTCACAAATGTATATTTTCATGTCACAAATCACTTCGCATATTCACACTTAAATTAATTATCACAAAGTCCGCATACCATTACTAAATTCCAAATCAAGTCAATGGGATAGAGGAACCATACCTCAATTTTTCACCTTGAACATTTTATTAAAATATGACAATTTATAAATTAGTTTAAGTTATAGAAATACCAACCATAAGTTTCGAACTATTCGTCGACAACCTTGTCTTTACCCTTCTTCTTTGAAGAGTTAGGGTCAATGTTAGCTACCAAAATAAACATATACATTCACTCATTAATTCATAATTAATTTAACTCTAATTAAAAACTAACTCTTTATTCCTCATTCTTACACTAATTCCATAAATTTATCAAATCCACACCACTTAAAATAATAACTAATTTCATCCTTTAACCTCTTTTCTCTTCTAACCCATGTCATGCAGGTCCCAATAACTCTAAAAACTCCATTCACTCAACAATGGTAGCTTTCAATACACTTGATCATTTTAAGAAATATGACATGGGTTTGATAGCTTAAGATACTATGATTCCACAAACATAAAAATATTGAGAAAAGAACTTAATTTGACTTGCCAATTTGAGACTTAAATTAAAGCCAATTTTCAAGCTTTTTATTTCTCTTCTTCTACCGAATTTCCTAGCTCAAGAAAGGAGAAGATATTTTTTACTCTTTCCTTTCCAACCCATACCTATATCATCATTATATTCTATTTTCTTCTCTTATTTTACTTCTTTTAATTAAACATAATTTAAAATAAATTTTTGGAGCCACAAATGGCCACGTAATGGCGCTAAGGTTCCAAGGGGGAAATTTGCCCCTTTGGTCCTTCAAATTACATATCATTAGTAATTCCTTTTATAAATTAAAATTTTACCTCTTTTGCGATTTAATCCTCATACTCAATTAAAACACTACACACTTAAATTTACTAACTCAAGGTCAATTATACTACAATTCATTTTCGTAAATATTTTATTTAATATTTACGGGTCTGTTTTACGAACTCGGAGTTCGAAAAAAAACTATTCCTACAATCCTGGATCCGGGTCGTCACAACTCTCTCCCTCTAAAAAAATTTCGTCCTCGAATTTTACCTGAAAAGAGGTGGGGGTATTGAGATCTCATCGTTTCCTCCTGTTCCCAAGTAGCTTCCTCAATTTTATGGCTACGCCAAAGAGCTTTCACAAGTGAAATGCGATTGTTACACAATTCTTTCATCTCACGAGCTTCATATGACAAATTGAGTTGAATCTCAACTTCTCCCATCGTAATCACATGCGATGGGTCAGAATGGTATCTCCTCAGCATTGAGACATGGAAAACATCATGTATCTTTTTCAACTCTGTTGGTAAAGCCAAACGATAAGCCACTGGTCCCACTCTTTCTGTGATTTCGTACGGTCCAATAAAACGTGGGCTCAGTTTTCTTTTTCGTCCAAATCTAAGGACTTTCTTCCATGGTGAAGCTTTTAGAAACACTTTATCCCCGATTGCATATTCGATGTCTCGTCGCTTCAAGTCCGCATATGATTTCTATCTATCAAACACTGTCTTTAATCTTTCTTGAATTAACTTGATTGTACCCTCTATTTCTTAAATCAATTCAGGGCCAATAATCTTTCTTTCACTTAACTCAATCCAACAAACAGGTGTTTGGCATCTACGACCATATAAAGCTTTGTATGGAGCCATCTGAATACTCGATTGAAAGCTATTATTGTAGATAAACTCGACTAAAGGTAGATAGCGTTCCCAACCGGCTTCAAAATCAACTACACATGCTCGCAACATGTCTTCGAAAATCTGGATAACATGCTCAGATTGTCCGTCTGTCTAAAGATGAAAAGTTGTACTGAAGTTGAGTTTCGTACCAAGGGACTCATGCAATTATTTTCAAAATCTCGAAGTAAATCGAGGATCTCGATCAGAGATGATTGATATGGGTATTCCATGCAGTCTTATGATTTCTTGAATATAAACTTCGTCAAGCTTTGAAAGTGACCAGTCGGTTCTAATGGCTATAAAATGAGCTAATTTCGTTAGTCGATCAACTATCACCCAAACAGCATTTTTCTTACTTGACGATAAAGGCAAACCAGTTACAAAGTCCATGGTAATGCGCTCCCATTTCAATTCAGGAATTGAAATAGGCTGAAGTAATCTAGAAGGAACTTGATGTTCTGCCTTGATTTGCTAACAAGTCAAACACTTAGCCACAAATTATACTATCTCTCTTTTCATTCCCAACCACCAATACAACTCTCGAAGATCGTGATAAATTTTCATTCCACCAAGATGTAAGGCAAAAAGACTATCATGAGCTTCTTGAAGTATTAATCTTTTCACCTCTGCAACATTAGGTAAACAAATTCGATCACAAAATCTCAAACAGTTTTGGTCATCAATGCTAAAACTTTTTACCGAACCATTTTGAACCATTTCTCTTTTCTCCAACAGTTTTACATCGAAAAGTTGTGCTTCTTTGATTTGATCAACCAATACTGGTCTAACTCTTAATTCAGCCATCAAGTAACAGTCATCACCAATACTGAGTTGAGCAAACATTACTCGTAACTCAACTACTGCCTTTCTACTCAATATATCGGCTACAACGTTAGCTTTTCTCGAATGATAATCGATGACACAATCATAATCTCTAAGAAGTTTCACCCATCGTCGTTATCTCAAATTCAGCTCCTTTTAGGTTAGGAGTTATTTAAGACTTTTGTGGTCTGTAAAAATATGACATTTTTCACTATATAAATAATGTCTCCAAATCATTATAGCAAACACCACTGCAGCAAGCTTTAAGTCATGCGTTGGATAATTACATTCATGAATTTTCAATTGACGTGAAGCATAAGCGATCATCTTTCCGTCTTGCATTAGCACGTAACCCAAACCGTTTAAAGATGCATCACTAAATACCACAAAGTCTTTTCCCGATTCTGGTATTGTTAACACAGGTGTCTTAGTTAATATTTGCTTCAATTGCTCGAAACTTTCTTGGCAACGATCACTCCAATCAAATGGGACATCCTTTTGTAATAACTTCGTCAAAGGTGTAGCTATTTTCGAAAATCCATTTACAAATCTTCGGTAATAACCGGCTAAACAAAGGAAACTACGAACCTCTGATACAGTTCTCGGAGTTTTCCATTGAACAACTGCCTCAATCTTCTTTGGATCCACTCTAATCCCGTCTGTTGAGATAACATGTCCTAAAAACACTACTTTTGACAACCAAAATTCACACTTTCTTAACTTTCCATATAGCCATTTCTCTCGCAAAATTTGAAGAACAACTCGTAGATGCTGTTCATGCTCTACTTTAGTCCTTGAGTATATTAAAATATCATCGATGAACACTACTACAAATCGATCCAAGTAAGGTTAAAAAATGCGATTCATCAAGTCCATGAATGCTGCTGGAGCATCAAGTCCTGTTTTGGGAATATCTCTTTCCTTAACTTTCAACTGGTAATAGCATGATCTCAAGTCAATCTTGGAAAAGACGGAAGCTCCTTTCAGTTGGTCAAACAAATCATCGATTCGAGAAAAGGGATACTTATTCTTAATGGTTAACTTATTCAATTACCGATAATCTATGCACAAACGCATTGATCCATCTTTCTTCCTAACGAAAAGAACTGGAGCTCCTCAAGGCGACACACTAGGAAGTATAAATCCCCGATCCAATAAATCTTGTAACTGAATCTTTAACACTTTAAGTTCTGTTGGTGCCATCCGATAAGGAGATATATACATTGGAGTTGTTCCAGGTAGCACTTCAATTGCAAATTCTACTTCTCTCTCTGGTGGCAATCCCGATAACTCCTCAGGAAACACATTAGGAAATTAACAAACAATCTTAATCTTACTAATCTGACTATTGACAACATCTGAATTAATTACGTAAGCCAAAAAGGCTTCACAACCTTGATTAAGCAACTTATTATCTTGAACCGCTAAAATGGTTCGAGCTAGACTACTTGATAAAACTCCATCCACTTCGATTAAATTTTCATCAACGTTCTAAATCGTAAACTTCTTCTTACGACAGTCCAAAATTACTCCGTGCTTAGAAAGTCAATCCATTCCCAAAATTAAAACAAAGTTGCCAAACAGCATGATCAAAAGGTCAACAGGGAAGGATATATTTTGAATCTCTAACGGGCACCAGTTACACCGGTCAACCAACACCGTTTGTCCTAAAGGGCTTGACACAATCATAGAAACCTTGGACATTTCAGGCTCTAAATTACTCGATTTAACTAACTCAGAATTAATGTAAGAATGAGACGACTCAGGATCTATCAATGCATAAACTGGTTCAGAACATAGCAGAAAGATACCTGTAACCACATCTGTAGCATCACCCTCCTTGCATGTGCAAACGACATAAGCAGGAGCTGGTATCCTGACCTCTGATTGGCGGGTAATCGTATCACTTCCTCTTCTAGTACCTCTTCTAGAGATAGAACCACTACGACTCATCCCACGACCTCTGAACGTAGGTGTAGATCTCTGAATAGGAACAGGAGTCGTAGTATCACTCCTCGGGCACTCTCGAGCTATATGATCCAACGATCCACAACAAAAATAGGCTCGAGTCAATCTCCAGCATTCACCTCGATGCTTTTTCCCACAATGCTCACAAGCCAGTATCTCCACATCACGAGACGGACCTCGCACCCTACCCACAAACATGGTCAACTGTCGATCTCTATTTCCTTCAAACTTAAATGTCGATTTTCAAGTACCACGAGAATCTCTGGTTCATTTCGAGTAAGAAAGTGAAGTAGCAGCTCCATTTTGTTTCCCAACAAAACGTATAGTCTCAATTTTCTTATCAAGGCCCAAAGCTTGTTCTACCATCTTTGCTCGCTCTATTAAATCAGCAAATTCGGACATTCTATGTGACACTAGCTGCAGTCTAAGCTCGTCACAAAGTCTCTATAGAAATCGCTTGCAATTCTCAACCTTAGAATGAAAAAATTCGATGGCATACTTACTGAGTCGTAAAAACTCCCTCTCATAATCGACTACTAACATTTTATTTTGCTTTAACAAAAGAAATTCTTGCTTTCTTTATTCGAGGTATAACTCCCCCACATATTTCTTCTGAAACTCCCTTTGAAAGAAATCCCAATCCACTCTAGCAACAGGTATATGTCGTGTAGTCGTCTACCACCAAGTATATTCTTTCCCTTGCAATAGAGAAAAAGTGCAGATTAAACTCTAATGAGGTGTGCACTCCAACTGTTGTAATATTTTCTTAGTGGACTCCATCCACATCTCAGCTGTTGAAGGGTCAACTCCTTTCAAACCCAAAAATTATGTTGCTCTGTAACTTCGTAGTTCCTTGATCGGAGCCCGACGAGTAGTAGATTCAAGCGTTACAGTAAAAGTGGCTCCCGCAACACATTGGAGAGCTTTCGCGATAGCATGGAGTAGGTTTGTATCACTTTGGCCTCTAATATTGCCTCCATCTCCTTCAGGTTATTGAGCACCAGTTCGGTTAACACTTGGTGTCAACAATTCAGACACATCCATGTCATTGGTAGCGACTCCCGTTTTTCATTTTTAATTTTAAAATATTTTTCGAGACTTGTTTGTTTTCCCAAAATAAATGTTTCGATAGCTTGGTGACTCCATTGGGGACATCTAGTTCGGTTGTTTGCTATATTATGTCGATATTGCTAGTTAAGTTTGCATTCATATGCATTTGTTACTACCTCTTTAAGTGGAAGCGGGAAACTACTCCTTCGTGCGATTTTCACCTTCGTACAAGATAGTGGATCGCTTTCGGGATTTCATCTGTACCTATGTTTTCATGAAGTTTTCACTTTCGTGCAAACATGTGAGAAATCTGTCCCCTTAAACCGAACTCATCCGTATAAGCCTATAATAGGTGAGGATCGAGGAATCTGCTGGTTTGCCTAAACCGCATATAATGAGCCATAGGTACTTGCCTTAGAAGGAGTTATACTGAACCTCTTAGCATCTATCCAAGACAAATTCTTAGGTTCTTTGTTCTATACTTGTATATTGATGTGTTCTGCTAACGTGTTCTGTTTTGTCTCTTTTGCTTGCATTGCATAATCATACAAGAAGAGGTGTTGATTTAAGTTTGGTTACCAAATAGGTAGTTTCATCATGGAAGATGGATTTCTTGATAGAGTGGAAGATAACATGGTTACGCGCTTATGGTCAGAGGAACGACAGCGTGAGAAATGAGACAGTTTGAAAGAGTGACATTTATCAAAATTTTGGGATTATACTCAGATTAAGGTAACATAAAATAGTTTACAAGAGTTGAGAGAGATTTGGGGTCAGTGGGATAGTGAGATAAAGTAAATGTTCTATCGGGAATATGGAGACGTACCCTACTTACTCGAAGTGAAGATGGACAAACATCTCTTTTGAGCTCTCACCCAGCATTGGAATCCTACATATAACTGTTTCACCTTTGGAAACTTCAACATACGCCCACAGTAAAAGAGTATACCGCATTGATTTGTTGCCCCAGAATTCAAGTTTATAAAGCATACTCGAAAGATGCATGTGTCTCAACCTTTCTGAAAAGATTGATGAACATAATCGGGATGAGTGAACAGTGGGTTACGTCTCGAATCAAAGTAAAAGGAGACAATAAGTGTATCAATTGGAAAAGTCTGCGAGATCTAATACTGGCACACCTAGATATGAAGAAATGCAATGACATTTTTGCTCTTGACATATACGAGTTAGTCCTTTTCCAAAAGCATTAGGGCATGTGGAAGATGCAGTTGTGGTTCTGTTTAATCGGCTTAGTAAAGGAGTCACGCCCGTCTCGACAATTCTCACCGAAACCTTCAGATCATTAAACGCTTGTCAAAGAGAAGGGGAAGGTAGGTTCATTGGTTGTGCACCACTTCTAATGGTTTGGTTTCAAAGTCATTTCTGAAAGGTAGAGAAATTTTCTTGCTAAGTTTATCGATCGATTTCTCGCCTTTGAGGGAATTTATATAACCACAGAAAGGGAACAAAATATATCCGAGAAAAAATGGATGGCTATCCTTCAGACCTTGAGGATGAAGACGTCGAATGGTGCGCACCTTAGTTTATCCCCGATGAGATCCTTTATCGTTGTGGCAGCTTTGATTGGGTCCCTTTACTCTGGGTATGGGTGCTATAGGGTATGTCCCTCTGCTCGTGTTAAGGCAATACAAGACGAGACAATTTATCTCTGCGACACATGGGCTAGCTCAGTATGAGTTCACATACAAAGGGAATGATTACAAGAAAAGGATTCAAGAGGTAGCAAATGCATGGAAGGAAGTACATAGAATGAAGAAGTTCAGTGTAACCTGTTAACGACCTCGAATTATGATTGGTGGAAAAGTAAAAAGTTAATGATAATATTCCAGCACCAAATCTTGAAAATGTTCAGCCAATAGAGGAATATTTGCAAGAGGTCCCATCAGAGATAGACATCATAAAACAAGACTTTGAGAAGAAGAGCGCAGAATTCGAAAAGAGAATAGAGGTTTTGGAAGAAGAAAAGATGAAGTTAGGATTGGATGTGGATATACATAGGTTAGAGGCTAAAAGATTAAGGAAAGGAAAAACAAAGTTGAAGAAGACTTAGAAGACTTGAAGAAGGTTTATAAGAAGCTTCGATTGTCCATGAGAACCGCTGGATTGGGCAAGACGTCGAAATAATGGCGACAAGAAATTCAAAAGCAAAAGGATCAAATGGAACAATGGCAAAGGAAATTTCAAGATGGTCAGGCTCGAGAGAATGCCATGAAAGGAGAACTACTAGAAAAACAAGTCGAGAAGGCCGAACTGAAAGTCCAAATAGCTGGGTTAGAAGCTAGAATAATAGAGTTGTAAGAGTCACTACGTAGACACCGCAACCGAAACTCCGTCTTGGAACTTAAAGCGAGTATGGCCGAAAGTAAGGAATTAAGGGAAAGTGTGTAGGAATTGGAGGCTACACTCCACAACAATGAGATTCGAATTGAGATCCTTGAAAGGAATCTAAAAACCAACAAATGGCACTTTTGACAAACTCAAAGACAGGTTGAAGAAAGAGATTATGTGATAGGAAAAGCAATGACCCAAATAAGAGAAGCTGCTGATCACATGCAGGAGTTAACTGTCGAAGCTGATATTTTGAGCATCCAATATGAATCGAAATCAAGACGAGGACAGAAATTAGCCGGGCTTCTTGGAAAATCAAAGCTTTAGGCAATAAGGCAAAGCAATTTGTGTAATTTCACTTTATGTAAAGAAATTTGTCTTCTAGAGAAGTTGTTCTAATGGAATTGAGTTCAAAATCAATATCTTTTCTTATGCATGCATGCATTCATAAGCTGCTCATTTTATTAACTTGTATTTAATTCCATGAGAGCCTACCTTAAATGGAATTATGCCAAACCTTTAGTGGTTACCCGAATAAGGTAAGAGACACGACTATATTTTTGCTTTTAATTGCAATATATTTTGAATTTGTTGGCCTTGCATTTTCATAAAAAAAGGTGTTGATTCATATTCTATTGCCAAATAAAGAGCTGGTTATAAGAAAACGGATTCCTTGATAAGGTGCAAGTCAACGTGGTCGTGCTTATATGTGGTAAAAGAAAATAATAACGAAAAGTGATAACCTGTCAAAGGGGAACATATTAGAATTTTGGGATTACACCCAAATAAATGAAACCCATAACAGTTTGCAAGAGCTGAAAGAAGTATGAAAGACGAATTGAGGCGGATATTACAATTCGAATATGTTGATTTGCCTTAAGCTTAGTTACTTCGCTTTCAGAAACATGAATATAATGTAGAAGAATATGCTACATCGCCCAAGGATTCAGAATAATAAAGCCTATTCTGGAAAAGTGAGCATTGGGTGTAACCTTGATCAAGGAAAAAGGGGATAACAAGTACATTACTTTGAAAAATCCGCAAGACATACTGCACTTAGATGCAAGAAAGAATCTTGACATCTTCATATGAGTTAGCCGTTTTCCATAAAGTGTTGGGACACGTAGAGAGCGCGGTTGCAAATTTGTTTGACCAATTTGACAAGAGAATCACTCATGTTCTAGTAATCTTAACCACTAAGCACCTATCGAAGAAAGAGCAAAAAGGTATATTGGTGCATAACTTTTGCTAGTTTAGTTCCGTGGTCATTTTTGGAAAGTCAAAAGGTCTCTTGTCGAGTATTCTCTAAGGGCTACTCTCCGTCGAAAGAATGGCTATTTGAAGACAAGAAGATATCGCCAAAGAAAATTCGAAATAAATGAGGAATGACTCTAAAGCTCTTAGGGGCAAGTTTGAAATAGGAACCATGTCGCAAGCAAGGATTCGACCAAGTGTGAGAAATAACCAAGCACTTGTAGACTTTAGCCATTCAAAGCCCGACACTTAAAACTTTAAATCAGGATCAAACCAGAGCAAATTAGCTTGGAAAATTAGGGCTTAGAGCATTAAGGCACGACCATACATGTATCTGCCTTATGTACAGAAATTTATTTTCTAGTAAAGTTGTTCTAACTGAATGGAACCAAGAATCAACGTCTTTTGTTCATGCATTTTATCATTCATTTGCACTGCACTTCATGCATTAAATTTCAATAAAATCTCACATATTTGAAACATTCATGTAAGAGAGAGTCATCAACTCTAAATGAAAACTGAGAGAAAACATGATAAATCAAGATAGAGAATGATAAAAATTTGAGCAACAGTTATACGAAGAGTAGAACCTGTTGAAAGTTCATCCTTACACCCTTCGAAGTGTTTTGGACAACTAGACTGTAGAGGAGCTTCCTGTAGTTTTTAGGACTTTTCCAGAAAAATATTCAAAACACACTTATCACTTTAAGTCCGAGAGTAATAGGGATCCTTTTATAAAGGGCACATGACCACTATCTTTTATTTCTATGAAAATGATGTATTTCTTGTGAAACATCTTGCAGCCATACTCATACCAAATGGTTTTTCATTCTCTTACCCATATATTGGATCCCTTGATATCAAGGACACGAGCGACACTGCTTTTGACTTAGACCCTTTTGAGTAGGACTTGTGTCCAAAAAAACTTTGAGACTTTGAAAATGATCAATGATGTGATTTTCTCCCGATCTGCTACGGATGTTTGAGCAAGACTGGAAACGAACACCACCTCAAAGAGTTATGATTTTAAGTGAGAATTGAGACATGTATCTTTGTGGAAACAAGGCAAGTTGCCTCAAGAATCCAAAGGTCTTTGCATGGTCCTATCAAAGCATGTCAGGTTTAAGGAACTGATGTCGTGACACACAGGCTCTCATAAAGGAAGAACGCAATCCAATTCAACAGAAACTTCAAAAAGTGAGGCTTTACATGCTATCAAAAAGGAAAAAAAATAAGAGAAAAAAAGAAGAAAAGATGGGTCGAAAAATTCGCAAAGGGCATTTTAAAACCCAATAAAAAAGGAGAAAAAAAAAGAAAGACAAAAATTAAGACAAAAACCCGCAAAAGACATCTTGAAAATTTATTCATTTTTCCACGTCGTGGCCTTTCTCTATGTGAAGCATGGACACCATCGAGCCAACTTTGCAAAAGAGTTTCTAATGAGCATCAATTTGTCCTCATGATCATTGATTACTGCTTCCTATACTAAATTGGCAGTTAAGAAAATTATTGAAAATGAGAAATTATATGTCGATATGGAATGCCAAAAAGGATCATATCTGACGATAACTTGAATTTGAACAACAGCACGATAGCGAAAGTCTACAGCCAATTCAAGAACAAGTATCACGACTCATCACCACATTGCAAAAAAAAAGGTGAATGAGGCATTAAAGGTGACTAATAAGAACATCGAAAGTATTCATAGTAGAGACCTACAAAAGCTCAGCAGAAGAGAAATCATCATTTGTCTTCGAGGCTTATCAGGCTTCTATCAGAATATCCACCGGGGCAACACCTTTCTCACTAGAATGAACGTCATCCTACTCATTGAAGTCGAGTTTCTCTCCCTTCAGATTTTATTAGAGCTAATGAAGCAGAATGGATCCAATCCAGATGCAGTCAGTTGAACTTGATTGAAGAAAAAATAATAAAAGTCATCTGTCATGATTCAAATGACAAGGGTTTATGACAAAGAAAGATCCGCTCTAGATAATTCCACGAGATAGATCTGGTTTTGAAAAGGATCTTTCTTACAAAAGACTTTTAAGGAAAATGGATGTCGAATTGGCCTCATGAGGTAAAGAAAGTCTTTTTTGGAGAAACTTTGATTTTGATTGAAATGGATGGCAAAGACCCACCCAACTTCGTGAACCCGGATTAGATGAAGAAAAATAAATAAAAAAAGAAAAGAAAAAGGGAAAAAAGAAAAGAGAGGTCAAGGTGAAAACTCGTAAAAGGCATCTCAAAACTTAAGGAGACTTGAGTTGAAAACCTGAAAGGGCGGCTCAATTTTGAAGAAAAGAACGTGAAATGGTCTTCTCTCTCAAAAGTAGCAAGGTGGAGAAACTTTACGCCTTGAAGCATTGACGAAGTACTCTAAGTTTCATGAACACATGTCAAACTCATAATGGTCCTAATCAAGTTTGCTCAGTGAAGCTCATACTTTGATATCTGGGGCACCTAACTCTATTCTTTGCTCACTTTATGTTTGGCAAATTTTTGACTAATATGGGTCATTTTTAATCTTTTCATTCATGTGAGCCCTGCCTCCAATAAAATTTCATTCGCCTTGCGACCATGTTCAAGCTATTCTTTATCCAAATAGCGATTAATGAGCTAACAATCTTTTCAATCATGCGACCTTTGTTTGCAATCAAATTCAATTTCATCCACCTTATAACCTTGATTCAAGCATCTTTGCATCTACAATAACGATTAATAGTCTACAATATAAGGAATAAAAGGATTTCTGCATATCATTCTGGAAAATTTCTAAATAGTACAAGAACTTGAAACAGGACCACTAGTTGGAAATAACCAAACCCGAGGGTTAAAAAGGTCTTGAAACAAATAGTTCAAATTATGACTACCTCTTTAGGTTTCATGACAAAGATACCATAATACATCAGTGATAGGACTTAGACAAACGACAAACGACATCGACTAAAGACTGAAAATAAAATCATTTCTTAAAAATGACATTTTTACATTCATCATTCATACTCATCTATTTAGGAGCATTTGACTCATCCTGATCATGGCATCCTAAATGATCTGGCCTACATAGAGGCCCATTAAAACATATTTTACAGGTTTCATTACCATGAAATGGCGAAATGAATCGAGGAAATATGAAGATTTGAAGGGAAAGGTTAAGGCTGTAACGGCGAATCCGGTACCATGAAATGTGATGGGAAAGGTTGAGGCCGCAATGGCTAACCTGGTACCGTAAAAGATGTGATGGCAAAGATTGAGACCACAACGGTGAATTCGGTACCATAAAATGTGATGGGAAAGGTTGAGGCCGCAATGGTGAACCCGATACCATGAAGATTTAAAGGGAAAAGTTGAGGCCGTAACGGCGAACCCGGTACCATAAAAGATGTGATGGGAAGGATTGAGGGTGTAATGGCGAATCCGATACCATGAAGATGCGACGGGAAAGGTTGAGGTCGCAACGATAAACCCGGTACCATGAAGATTTGAAGGGAAAAGTTAAGGTCGTAACGGCGAACTTGGTACCTTAGAAGATGTGATTGGAAAGATTGAGGCCGCAACGATGAATCCGGTACCATGAAATGTGATGGGAAAGGTTGAGGTCACAATAGCGAACCCGGTACCATGAAGATTTAAAGGGAAAGGTTAAGGCCGCAACGACGAACCCGGTACCTTAGAAGATGTGATAGGAAGGATTGAGGCTGCAACGGTAAATCCGATACCATGAAGATGCGATTGGAAAAGTTGAGGCCACAACGGCAAACCCGGCACCATAAAGATTTGAAGGGAAAGGTTGAGGCTGCAATGGTGAACCCGACACCTTAAAAGATGGATGAGAAGGATTGAGGCCGCAACGGCGAATCCGGTACCATGAAATATGATGGGAAAGGTTGAGGCTGCAACGGCGAGTCTTATACCCTAAAGACGAAGAGGAGTAGATTAAAGTCGTAACAGTGAATCTTCTACCTCGAAGTTATAGTAGATCAGATCAAAATACAATACCAAGTCTTTATCTCTTTGAAGTTGCAGTAAGAGCAAGATGAAGTTTCGACATCAAATATTATCTTCCTAAAGTTACAGTGGAGTTAGATTCAAACTACATCATTCTAGTTTTTTACCCTTAAAAAGAAGGGCAGATTGAAGATTTCGATCTCTTACCCCGATGGTGGGACAGATCACAATCATTCGATCTTTTACCCTAAATTTGGGATAGATCACCATCAGCAAATCTCTTACCCCGAGCCTAGGCAGATTGCAACCATTCGATCTTTTACCCCAAGCTTGGGATAGATCACCATCAACCAATCTCTTACCCCGAGCCTAGGACAGATTACAGTCATTTGATCTTTTACCCCGAGCCTGAGGCATATTGCAACCATTCGATCTTTTACCGCGATCATGGGGCAAATCACCATCAGCCAATCTCTTACCCCGCGATAGGGGTAGATTGTAACCATCCGATCTTTTATCCCGATCATGGGGCAGATCACAACCACCCGATCTCTTACCCTGACCATAAGACAGATCACAGCCATCCAATCTCTTACCCCGATCATGAGGCAGATTATAGTTATCCAAAATAATGAAGTGATCATCTTCTTGACGAGATGTAGAGAAGCGAACCAAATCCGTCTTCCTGATGAGATACAAAGAAACGGATTAAAACAAGTGATGTGGTCATCTTCCTGATGAGATACAGAGAAGTAGACCAAATCGATAAAGCTCAATGTGAGTGAAACATCAAACCCTATCTTCCTGATGAGATACAGAGAAATGGGTCAAAGCAATAAAGAGGTCGTCTTCCTGATGAAATATAGAGAAGTGGACCAAATCCGTCTTCCTAATGAGATACAGAGAAGCGGATTAAAACAAGTGATGCGATCATCTTCCTGATGACATACAGAGAAGTAGACCAAATCGATGAAGCTCTGAAACATCAAACCCCATCTTCTTGATGAGATACAGAAAAGTGGGTCAAAGCAATAAAAAGGTTATCTTCCTGATGAAATACAGAGAAGTGGACCAAATCCGTCTTCCTGATGAGGTACATAGAAGTGCATTAAAACAAGTGATGCGGTCACCTTCCTGATGAGATACAGAGAAGTAGACCAAATCGATGAAGCTCAATGTGAGTGAAACATCAAACCCCATCTTTCTAATGAGATACAGAGAAGTGGGTCAAATCAATAAAGAGGTCGTCTTCCTGATGAAATACAGAGAAGTGGACCAAATCTGTCTTCCTAATGAGATACAGAGAAACGGATTAAAACAAGTGATACGGTCACCTTCCTGATGAGATACAGAGAAGTAGAGCAAATCGATGAAGCTCAATGTGAATGAAACATTAAACCCCATCTTTCTGATGAGATTCAAAAAAGTGAGTCAAAGCAATAAAGAGGTCGTCTTCCTGATGAAATACAGAGAAGCGGACCAAATCCGTCTTCCTAATGAGATATAGATAAGCGGATTAAAACAAGCGATGCAGTCATCTTCCTGGTGAGATACAGAGAAGTAGACCAAATCGATGAAGCGAAGCTTAGTGTGAGAGAAACTTCAAACCTCATCTTCCTGATGAGATACAGAGAAGAAGATTAAGAAATGAAACCACAACACACTTGAAGTATTAGTAGATTAAACCAAAGACTACGATGTTAGATCTCGATCTCTTTGAAATTGCAAATGAATTGAGTAAAGTTATAGTAGCAAATTTTGACTTTTTGAAATTGTCTTAAGGCAAGATGGAATCCTAACGCTGAAGATGTAGAGAAACGAATGCAGTGAAATTGAATGACAAATAAAGCAAAGGGGGCCAGTTGAAGAAAGAACGTCGAAGAAATAAGACATGGCAAAATTGGGCCTCCTTTTGGTCTTTGCTCCGTTCCTGTTACATAGCAACGAGCAAAGAAGGGCAGTTGTTGGAGCCCAATTTTGATCGAGCCCAACTTAAAACCCAAACCTAAACAGACCAAACCCAATTACATGTCCAATTAATCCTAGCCCAAATTAAAAGCCCGATATAAAGAAATTTTGAAACCCTAAAATACTCCTAATTCTTCCTTATTACTGCCGCCCCCACTTGGCCATTAAGATGATGCCACATCACCCACCACTACCAGCACCATCGAAAGTTGCCACCATTGTTGCACAAGTAAAGATAAAGAAGACAAGACAAGAAACAACCAAGTGCATTGTATTGTAATGGCTATAAAAAGCCAACAAAAATTGTAAAGAATGAGGCTTTTTTTTTTCCTTTTCGATTTTCATACGAAAATCAAATAAAAAGAGTAGCAAAAAAAAACAGATTCAAGTTCAAGAATCAACAATCACATTATGCAAGGTGAACTAGCATTTACATATATAAATATATATGCATATCTCATTTTTTTCTCTTTAAAAGAATAGATTTACATACATATATATGCACATATTTACTCCTTTTTCATTTATGTTTTCGAAATGAAATAAATAAGCTTAAAAAAGAAAATAACAGATTCGAAAAAAAAAACAAAAACTCGAATAAAAATCACATTTTTCTTCCCTTTTTCTTAAAATAAGGCTAGATCTATCAAGATCTAGCCTTGATCTATGTTTTAAATTAAAAAAATTAAAAAAGGAAAGATTTTTACCTTAATGCCGCCGTGTACGGCGACGAACGACGACGGCAACAGGAGGTGACCAACGAAGGTAGGAGTGGTCGACCGGAAGTCACCCAAAAAAAAGAGAAAGAGAGAGTTGAGAGAGTTTTCGTGATTTATGAAGAAAAGAGTGTGAAAATGGAAAAAAAAAAAAAAAAAAGAGAACAAAGGTGGGTTATATAGGGAGCCAAAACAACGTCATTTTGGCTTAGGCATCCAAACCCTCAAAACGACGTCGTTTTGGTCTATGCAAAGAAATCATTTTTTTTAAATTGGGTTATTTTTTCTTTTAGTCCTTTCGCTTTTTTAAAACTTTACAATCAAGTCCTTTTTATATTTATAATTAATTTTAAATTTGCCCAATAATTTTAATTTCTTTTCAATTTAGTCCCCTGATTCTCTAAAAACCTGAGAAGCTACCACGTGTCCCATTTTTTTGGTTTATTTACATATTAAGCCCTATTTTCTTTCAAAAATCACATTTTTACCCAAAACTTTTTCAAAATTACATTTTGACCCTAGAACTTTGCAAAAATTATATTTTGACCCCTAAACTTTCCAAAAATTATATTTCTACCCCAAACTTCGCCAAAATCCCATTTCGACCTCAAACTTTTCCAAAATTATGATTTTACCCTCGAATTTCTCAAAAATTACATTTTTACCTTCGAACGTCCAAAAATCAAATTTTTTACCCTCGAACTTCTAAAAAATTACATTTTACGCTCGAACTTCCAAAAACCCAAACTTTCAAAAATCACATTTTTCCCCGAACTTCCCAAAATTACATTTTTACCCCTAACCTTTCCAAAATTACATTTTAACCCCAAACTCTTCGAAACTTTATTTTCGACCCCTTTTTTTCTTTCTTTGAATTTCGTATATAAAATTTTAACTTTTTTTTTTTGAATTTTTAATTAATCTTGTATTTTCTCATTTATTTTGATTCATGATTCGTATTTTATTTTTCTTATATTTATTTTCGTATATTTATTCATTCGTATAATTATTTGTGCTTGTGTTATTTAACTTTGTCTTTATTTGCATAAACTCGTATTTAATTTACATGCTCATTTTTGTCTCTATATTTTAATTAAAGTCATTTTTTTAATTTTTCTTCAAAATAAGAATATTTAAAATGAGGCAATATTTCTTTATTTCTGGTTTTGGAAATTTGTGTCTTAACTTACTAAGCGCGATTTTTCTTCAAATCGGAATAATCGAATACCCTTTTCAAGGTTTAAAAACTGCTACGAAGGAAAGCTCGTTATTTTCAGATCTCGAAATTTATGTCCTAACTCACTGGACGTGACTTTCTTCCTCGATCATTTTGAAATAACGAGACTTCTAAATGAAACTTGATTTCCTTTTCAACATGTACATCAAAAATAAATCATGTATTTAAGGATCGTATTTTAAATTTTACTCGGATTTTCAAATTTTTAATAAATCAAGACCGGATAATAATCGACGTTGTACCGATTTTGGGCGTGTGAGGGTGCTAATCCTTCCTCTCACGTAACCAACTCTCGAACTCGTTTTCTAGATTTCAAAGACCAAAATGTTTTTCAATGGACTTTAAACGTTTTGCGGTGAGCCAATCACATCGAATAAATAATTGGTGACGACTCCCATTTTTTTTATTTTTCAGATTTAAAATATTTTCGAGACCTATTTATTTTCCTATTTATTTTCTCAAAAATAAACGTTTCGACAGTATACATTTCAAATTAGATTTTGGCATGAGATATCACCTTTTAATATAAAAATAATATTTTTTTTCATACTAATTAAATTGTTACATATACTAATAACTTAAAAATATTGAAAAATAAACAAATAAAATAATTTTTTAAAGACGAATTAATATTTTGTACTCCCTCGTAATATTTAAATTTATTAATATGCATAAATAATATTTTTACAGAAAATTAATTTCTCATGCCAAAACTTAATTTTGAAAAGATAAAATTTTGAGGGCATACCAAAAATCATGAGAGATCATCGGTACCAAAATTATGAAAGAAATATAAAAATTATAAGAAAATATAAAAAAATGAAAAATTATAAGAGAATCTTGTTTTCATATTTTTTTTACCAAATTTTTAAAATTTTAAATTAATAAAGATAAAAGTGTATTTTACCCCTTAAAATATAAAAAATTGATTTAGTTTTTTAAAAATTATAAAGATATAAATTATTAAAATGATAATATTGTATTTTTCTATCGTAAAAATTACAATTTAATTTTACCCCTAAATTATTTTTTTTAACTTCACCCATGATAAGTTGTTATTAATTGGTCAAATAAAAATAATAATTTCATATATTTAAAATAAAAAAGAAAATCTTAAATTTTATAATTCAAACCAATTTTTATCTCAACAAACCTAACATAACTTAATCCAATGAATTCTAGATGTCAATCAAATAATTACGATGTCATAATATTTAGGTTCATCAATCCATATCATTTTTCACCTAGCTGTTTAAAAGGAGTTGTTTTCTGTGTAAATGAGATATCAGTATTATATTTATTTGGTACTGAATAAAGAATAATAAAAGCATGAAACAAAATGGCAGCGGATACACCTAATTGCGCAAAGGAGTCAACAGCCTCCCTTAAAGTATTCCCAGACTCCCCAAGCTTTACAATTCTCTTTGCACTACTTCCTGCGGCATTTTGAAATTATTTAAATTTGGTTTCAGCATTTTCAGATGATATGGGTAGTGAGTATTGTTAATTAACCATCCAAAATAATAAGAAAAAAAATAAGAATACATAAATTTATGTGAAAAATCCTTTCGAAAAAAATCACGGATAAAAAAAAAAGAAATTTATTAATGTTAAAAACGAATAATACAATAGAGTTTCGACTATATTTATTTAGAAGTTGAAAAACCTATTCTAATTAATGTCAAATAGAAAAACGTGTAGTACTATATGAATTCAACTTCAACCCTCGATCCTTTTCTCCCATAAATCCTTTTTTTATCTCTTTTTTTTCTTTAACAAATAACGAGAATCAAGTCACGGAATTCTAACAATTATTTTAATTATTTTTTTTCAAGTAATCAAACTTTTTTTAATTTCGAAATTGAATTCGAATACAAATAACTTTATTTGAAATAGAATATGAAGAGAATCAAACTAATTTTTTTCAAATAAATTAGTATAATCAAAATTGATGAGAGTAATTTGAATTTTATTTCAAATCAAACTTAAGTTTTAAAAGTGAATCTTAATGAAATTGGAGTCAAACTTTAAAATTAAATTTTGAATTGAGTTATACATCTAAGACCACCAGATTTTGAGGGATCCATGTAATAACTTGATGGTCAAGGGTGTTTACTGTTTCAAATGTGATTTGAGTTTGAATCGTATTAAACGCGTTTGTTATTCGGATTTTACCATATTATTGTAATTCTCCAAAAAAATATTTGATTAACTTTTTACACTGTAATTTCTATTTTTTGTTAAGTATGCTCTAGCAAACTTCTTTTTATTTAATTTTTTATTATTTCTCATCTTTGGTTTCTTTTAAAATTTAGTTTTTTCAATACTCATGGATGTCGAGTTTCACTATATGTGTTGAATAATATGTAATCAACATAGTCAAAATATAAGATTCAATAAATTGCCAACACCTAAATATGAAAATTGTGTTCACATAGATTTGGTGGGCAGGGAGTGAGCAATCCCTCTAGCACCAAATTATCAGTTTCATATTTTTCAACATTGCTTTTAAGTAATCCTGCATTCCATCAACCAAACAACAAAACTTTACATTTAAACCAAATGAACCAAACAGGATGATGTAACGTACTCAATGATGTGCCGAGTAATTTTTTATTCTAATAATCTTATTATAAAAAATATCAACAATTAAACTAAAACTTTAAATAAAAAGAATAAGAGAATTTGTTTTAAGCTGTGCATACACTATTTTTTTTTATAATATACATACACTAAATCTCAATCTCTACCAAAATACAAAAAATGTAATAAATTTTCAACTTCATAAGTTTTTTTTAATGTAAGGAAAAATATTTTAGATTAATGTAGGATTTTTAATAATTTTTTTTATAAAAAATAATTTTTTGTTTAAATTATTATTAAATAAAAAATATTTTCATTTTTTAATTTGAATGATAGAATGCATAAATCTCATAATGAAATAATATTATATTTAGTAAAGAAATGTGACATCTCGAATTCCACAATTAAATTAATTAAATTAAGTGTGAGATATTATATTTAGTAAATAAATTTACTTTTTGGGTGAGAAATACAATGCAAAAGAAAACTAAATTAGATCATCATATGCAAAAAAATCATTAACTCTGTCAGCACATAAACTTCCTCCAAGTTATTTAGGAGCGCCTTCAAAAACTTGCAGTTCAGTTATCATATCAAAAGTTATCTTAACAATGCAATTAGAAACTTGATTTCTCTCTATTAGTATGTGTATGATGTTTCATCGATCCATAGTCTGTAATATCTAATAAATCATTCTCATCAAAGTAAAGATTGGATCTATCAATTGTCTATCTTGAAAAACGTTAATCATCTCAAGATTATTCATATAAAACAAAATCTTATTAAACCCCATCTTTTAAGAAGAATCAATCCATAAAAACAACTCAAAATTTTGCATAAAAACTGAAATAATAGCCCTAAAAGGTATTCCAATTTAATAAATGGTGATTTTAGAACATTAATTGTGGCATCTAAGAAGCGTCCTTGAAATAATAAATGGTACCTAAAACCCAAATGGTTTATCATTTATGCTGTTTATATATTTATTTGCGTACGGAAATTACATAAATGCACCATGCAAGTTTAGTCTCCATCAATTGACATGTGTCCTTTTTATTTTTTTTATTTTTTTTTTGAGTGAGGAACATGATACATAACTTCGTTTCCGATATCATTCGTACCAACCAGAACATTCTGTTTTAATTGTAAATCAGAATTTCAAGTTTTAGGTTTCGTATGCAAATTTTAGATGATACCAATCGTATTGATACGTATTGGTTGATTTCGGTTATACTAAACAGAATATGGTGCACCGATCGGAATCAAAATAATAATTTTAAAATATTTTAATTTTAATTTTAAATTATTTTATTTTGAATTTGTTGTTAATGTATTGTTATATGCATTATATGAGATAATCTTATTGTTTTCATTTATGAGTAATTTTTTGTGGTTTGGTTATTTGGAATCTGTTTAATGATGGATTATATTTGTGCAACTTATTAAATAATATTTTTATATAATTGATGAGTATTTTATATTTGAGATTTATTTAATCTCATTATTTGATATTTAAAATATTTTTTATTTACATATATCAAATTTTTTAAAATAGCAATAATCTAAAATGGTACACCAAAATAAACCAATACCAATACATATTAATAAAAAACGATATGTCCACGAGTACGATACTAACTATTTTAATGAAGATAGAAGAAAAAAAGAAGAGGAAAGAAAAAGGAAGAGGCAACAACGAATCCTCACAAAATTGTAAATTATTATAAAGATTCTTCAAATTTTATCAAATTAAATAATAAAACTATATTTTGATCCTAAAAAAATTATTTTTATTTCTGACCCTTAAAGTGATTTTTGGGGCCCTTAGGAAGAGGGAAAGTAAGACAAAAAGAAAGGGAAAGGGAGAATGTATATTTGTTTTTTTATTTTACGTGGAATATTATATATTTATTATAATTTTAATTTTTTACGAAAGAAAAAATTATTATTTAATTCATTTTAAAATGATATATTTGAAATAGGTAATTTGTACATTGACTTACATATCAATTTAAGATTTGAATAATTACGGTAAAATGTTTAAAAAAGAGAGTACAATTTTAAATGATATACTTAATGATTTGGTGTAAATGTTCATATGCATTTGATTTAGACCGCTATCCGATTTGCTTACCAACTTTTATTTATTTACTATTTAATAATATATTTAATTACAAATAGATATAGCATTTGCATCAATTCACTCGAGGAAATTTTTTTACATAAACTTGTTAACTTTGTTAAACAATTTCTTAGACTTTTAAAATAACAATGTATTTAAAATAAATAATCTTTCAGGTTGATTGAGTCTTTAATTCGATTAGTATGGGCATTATTGTCAATACAGGAATATATGAGTTTGAATATACTGAAGTCCATTATCCTCTTATTTATGGGTTAGTGAGAGGTTATGAATAGTTCTAGACATTATGTTAAAAAGGATAGATTAATCAAAACCTACAATAAAATAATTCAAAAAAAATCTTGCAAACTAATTTATTGTTCATAACTCTTTGAAATATTTATATTTTAATTTAATTTTAATAATGTATTTTGAAAGTTTTGATGATAATTTATAATAAAAAATTATAAATGTTGAGCTAAGTGGTGGATAGAGGTGTTTATGGGTTGGGTCGGGCCTAAGCATAATATTATTAATATACTTTATACTTGCCCAACCCTAACCCGAAATATGGGCTTAAAATTTTGTGTAAACCCGTCTATATTTAGAAAAGACTAATTCAAACTCATTTTAAACACACCTATATTTTTTTATTTTAATATTTAATAATTTTATATATTTTTATTTATCGAAAGTTTTTGTATAGTCATCTTAACATTATTTTAATGTTTATATTAAAATAGTATTATATATTTAGTATAGGTTTATTTTTTTCATATGTTTTAAATTATATAATACATAAAAATAGCATAATATAAAGTTTTATAAACTTAAAAATAGATCAAGCTGGGCTCAAGCCTTGAATATTCAAGCTCGAGTCCGATCCATATTTTAAATGGACTTATCTATTTTTCAAGTCTAAATTTTTTACTCAAATCCTCTCAAATTTCGAACGAACCTTCAAATCTGAACTGATAACCTGATTATGAACAGGTCTAGTGGCTGAGGTAACACCAGAATATATTACTAGAGAATATAGAAAAATTATTGTAGATGGTTGGGTTTATCCTTTCACATGAATATGTTTCTTTTTTCCGTTGAGGTGAGGAGTGAGGAGGAAAAAGAAATGGGTTGCTTAAGGGAAATTGAGAAATCTAAAATTAATTAATTTAAATCGAAGTATTTAGATGATTTAAGAAATATAAATTTTAAAAGTTGTAATTATTTTAATTGAATGTAATTTTATTTTAATTAATATTTATAAAAATTTTAAAAATTTTATTTTTAATTAAAATTTTAAAAGTTGTGATTATATCAAAACTAATTTTAAAAAATACTATATAAAAGCTATTGATTTATAAAAATTGAATCAAATCAAATTTTCATGTATAAAATTGTACAAAATTAAAATTTATGTATATAATTATACATTAAACTATAATTTATATATAATTTTGATATTTATCCCAAAATTAATAGAATAGGTCGACATGATTTCTTTTTTTTTTTTCTCTTTCCTTCATTCCTTTCTTCCTTTATTTCAATTTTCCTCTCCTCTCATCTCCTTTCTCTCTCTTTCTTAGGCCGACATGATAATCATTGAGTTCAATTTTTAATCTTTTCATATTAATTTTAAATTTTGAATTTTTGGATTTATTTTAATAAAATAAACTTTATTTTATGATTTTTGAATAATATTTGATAAATTTTAAATTTTTTATAAATATTAATTTTCAAAAGTAATTTTTCAAGAAAAAATAATTATATTTATCCAATATAAAAATAAATTTTTATTTTTATTTATTTAAATATGTATGATTAAATCAAAATTAAAATTTCAAGTATACATTTAAATTATTCACATGTATAATTCACCAAATTAAAGTTCATGTATATAATTATACATTAAATCAAAATTCATGTATAATTTTGAGATTTATCTCATTAATTTTTTTGAGTTAATGATTGATTTTATGTATATTTTAACATTAATATTGTTATGTCATAATATTTAAATGATTATTTATTTAATTTTAAATGATGCCTTTCAAATTTGGTGGTAGGTAACCTACAAATAATCTTTTATTTTATTTTATTATATCTATACTTATTATAAAATCTCTTAATTGAGTTGTGTTAGGACACCGACTCAATTGAGAAAAAATAAAAATTTTTTTTGTTTTACAAAGTGAATTGTATTATTTTGAAGATATTTTTATAAATTTATATAAAAAATTAGAAAAATACATTCAAATTTTGTAAAATAATAAATTAATATAATAATAAAATTATATTTTAATTCATTCAAAAATTTATAATTTATTTTTAATCTCCCTTAAAATATTTTTTTGGCTTTAAATGTAAAAAAAAAAAATTAATTAAAACATTAAAATATTTTTCCATTTTTTTACATAGTGGAAGGATAATATTTTTATATTCATATTAATTATATATATAATTAATGATAGATAAGATGGTTAAATTTAAAAATAATAATATGACTATAGAAAAAATATAAAATTACAAATATAAAATTTTGTTTATATAATGAAGATATTTTAAAAATTGGGAGGGTGAGCCTCTCTTGCCTTCAATGACTATCTATCTACGGAAACATGCATTTAATAAAATCAATTTACTTTATTTATATTACACGAGAAAAGAATGGGTAAAAGGATGATACTGAAATTTTTATCCACTACCATCCTATCTTAATTTTATGTCTCATTTGAACTCCGTGTATCTGCTTGATAATCAATGGTGGCTATAGAAAAATATAAAAATTACAAATATAAATTTTATTTATATAATAAAGATATTTAAAAAATTGAGAGGGTGAGGCCCTTTCGCCTTCAATGACTATCCACCTATAGAAACATGTATTTATTAAAATCGATTTATTTTACTTATATTGCACGAGGAAAGAATGGGTAAAAGGATGATACTGAAATTTTTGTCCACTACCATCCTATCTTAATTTTATGTCTCATTTGAACTCCATGTATTTGCTTAATAGTCAAGGGTGGCTATAGAAAAAAAATAAAAATTACAAATATAAATTTTGTTTATATAATGAAGATATTTTAAAATATTTAGAGGGTAAAGCCCCCTTGCCTTCAATGAGTATCCACTTACGGAAACATATATTTATTAAAATCAATTTACTTTATTTATATTGCACGAGGAAAGAATGGGTAAAAGGATGATGTTGAAATTTTTGTCTACTACCATCCTATCTTAATTTTATGTCTCATTTGAACTCTGTGTATTTGCTTGATAATCAAGGGTGACTATAGAAAAAATATAAAAATTACAAATATAAAATTTATTTATATAATGAAGATATTTTAAAAAATTGGGAGGGAGAGGCCCTTTGCCTTCAATGACTATCCACCTACGGAAACATGTATTTATTAAAATCGATTTACTTTATTTATATTGCACGAGGAAAGAATGGGTAAAAAGATGATACTGAAATTTTTGTCCACTACCATCTTATCTTAATTTTATGTCTCATTTGAACTCCGTGTATTTGCTTGATAGTCAAGGGTGGCTATAGAAAAAATATAAAAATTACAAATATAAATTTTGTTTACATAATGAAGATATTTTAAAAAATTGGGTGGGTGAAGCCCCCTTGCCTTCAATGACTATCCACCTAAAGAAACATGTATTTATTAAAATCGATTTACTTTATTTATATTGCACGAGGAAAGAATGGGTAAAAGGATGATACTGAAATTTTTGTCCACCACCATCCTATCTTAATTTTATACCTCATTTAAACTCCGTGTATTTGCTTGATAGTCAAGAGTGGCTATAGAAAAAATATAAAAATTACAAATATAAATTTTGTTTATATAATGAAGATATTTAAAAAAAATTTAGAAGGGTGGGGCCCTTTGCCTTCAATGACTACTCACCTACGAAAACATGTATTTATTAAATTCGATTTACTTTATTTATATTGCACGAGGAAAGAATTGATAAAAGGATGATAATGAAATTTTTGTCCACTACCATCCTATCTTAATTTTATGCCTAATTTGATCTTCGTGTATTTGCTTGATAGTCAAGGGTGGCTATAGAAAAAATATAAAAATTACAAATATAAATTTTGTTAATATAATGAAGATATTTTAAAAAATTGGGAGGGTGAGACCCCTTTGCCTTCAATGACTATCCACCTACGGAAACATGTATTTATTAAAATCGATTTATTTTATTTATATTGCACGAGAAAAGAATGGGTGAAAGGATGATACAGAAATTTTTGTCTACTACCATCTTATCTTAATTTTATGTCTCATTTGAACTCCGTGTATTTGCTTGATAGTCAAGGGTGGCTATAGAAAAAAAAAAAAAATTACAAATATAAATTTTGTTTATATAATGAAGATATTTTAAAATATTGGGAGGGTAAAGCCCCATTGCCTTTAATGAGTATCCACTTACGGAAACATGTATTTATTAAAATCAATTTACTTTATATATTGCACGAGGAAAGAATGGGTAAAAGGATGATGTTGAAATTTTTGTCTACTACCATCCTATCTTAATTTTATGTCTCATTTGAACTCTGTGTATTTGCTTGATAATCAAGGTTGACTATAGAAAAAATATAAAAATTACAAATATAAAATTTATTATATAATGAAGATATTAAAAAATTGGGAGGGTGAGGCCCCTTGCCTTCAATGACTATCCACCTACGGAAACATATATTTATTAAAATCGATTTACTTTATTTATATTGCACGAGGAAAGAATGGGTAAAAAGATGATACTGAAATTTTTGTCCACTACCTTCCTATCTTAATTTTATGTCTCATTTGAACTCCGTGTATTTGCTTGATAGTCAAAGGTGGCTATAGAAAAAATATAAAAATTACAAATATAAATTTTGTTTACATAATGAAGATATTTTAAAAAATTGGGAGGGTGAAGCCCCCTTGCCTTCAATGACTATCCACCTAAAGAAACATGTATTTATTAAAATCGATTTACTTTATGTATATTGCACGAGGAAAGAATGAGACTGCCATCCCATCTTAATTTTATGCCTTATTTAAACTCCGTGTATTTGCTTGATAGTCAAGGGTGGCTATAGAAAAAAATATAAAAATTACAAATATAATTTTGTTTATATAATGAAGATATTTTAAAAAATTGGGAGGGTGAGGCCCCTTTGCCTTCAATGACTATCCACCTACGGAAACATGTATTTATTAAAATCGATTTATTTTATTTATATTGCACGAGAAAAGAATGGGTGAAAGGATGATACAAAAAATTTTGTCTACTACCATCTTATCTTAATTTTATGTCTCATTTGAACTCCGTGTATTTGCTTGATAGTCATGGGTGGCTATAGAAAAAATATAAAAAATACAAATATAAATTTTGTTTATATAATGAAGATATTTTAAAAAATTGGGAGGGTGAGGCCCCCTTCCTTCAATGACTATCTACCTACGAAAACATGTATTTATTAAAATCGATTTACTTTATGTATATTGCACGAGGAAAGAATGGGACTGCCATCCCATCTTAATTTTATGCCTTATTTAAACTCCGTGTATTTGCTTGATAGTCAAGGGTGGCTATAGAAAAAAATATAAAAATTACAAATATAATTTTGTTTATATAATGAAGATATTTTAAAAAATTGGGAGGGTGAGGCCCCTTTGCCTTCAATGACTATCCACCTACGGAAACATGTATTTATTAAAATCGATTTATTTTATTTATATTGCACGAGAAAAGAATGGGTGAAAGGATGATACAAAAAATTTTGTCTACTACCATCTTATCTTAATTTTATGTCTCATTTGAACTCCGTGTATTTGCTTGATAGTCATGGGTGGCTATAGAAAAAATATAAAAATACAAATATAAATTTTGTTTATATAATGAAGATATTTTAAAAAATTGGGAGGGTGAGGCCCCCTTCCTTCAATGACTATCTACCTACGAAAACATGTATTTATTAAAATCGATTTACTTTATGTATATTGCACGAGGAAAGAATGGGACTGCCATCCCATCTTAATTTTATGCCTTATTTAAACTCCGTGTATTTGCTTGATAGTCAAGGGTGGCTATAGAAAAAAATATAAAATTACAAATATAATTTTGTTTATATAATGAAGATATTTTAAAAAATTGGGAGGGTGAGGCCCCTTTGCCTTCAATGACTATCCACCTACGGAAACATGTATTTATTAAAATCGATTTATTTTATTTATATTGCACGAGAAAAGAATGGGTGAAAGGATGATACAAAAAATTTTGTCTACTACCATCTTATCTTAATTTTATGTCTCATTTGAACTCCGTGTATTTGCTTGATAGTCATGGGTGGCTATAGAAAAAATATAAAAAATACAAATATAAATTTTGTTTATATAATGAAGATATTTTAAAAAATTGGGAGGGTGAGGCCCCCTTCCTTCAATGACTATCTACCTACGAAAACATGTATTTATTAAAATCGATTTACTTTATGTATATTGCACGAGGAAAGAATGGGACTGCCATCCCATCTTAATTTTATGCCTTATTTAAACTCCGTGTATTTGCTTGATAGTCAAGGGTGGCTATAGAAAAAATATAAAAATTACAAATATAATTTTGTTTATATAATGAAGATATTTTAAAAAATTGGGAGGGTAAAGCCCCTTGCCTTTAATGACTATCCACCTACGGAAACATGTATTTATTAAAATCGATTTACTTTATTTATATTGCACGAGGAAAGATTGGATAAAAGGATGATACTGAAATTTTATGAAATTTATAAAAGGATTTACTTTATTTATGAAATTTTTGTCCACTACCATTCTATCTTAATTTTATGTCTCATTTGAATTCCGTGGGGCATTAAGTAAAATAATAAATTAGAGTTTTAGATCTTTTAAATGTTAAAAAAAAATTAGGCTCTTTAAAAGCTGAAATTTTTTTAGGGCCCCTTAAAAACTGAAAAAATAAATTTTTGGGCTCCTTAAAAGCTGGAAAATTTTTTTGGACCCTTAAAAACTAAAAAAATTTTGGACCAATTTTAGCCTTGGGCCTTGGGCGACCGCACTTCTAGACGACCTCTAAGGCTGGGCCCAGTGACTTGGGTTCAAGTCGCGTTAGTCGTTGTTTGTAATTCACCAAAAAAAATATTTATGTCTCATTTAGAATTAGTTGTTAGTGTAATTGTTATACACGGAACTTCAACATGTGTCTTCTAGTGGAGTTGATCCTTTAGTAAACCATAGGCGAGCTTGAGTTTGGTGAACCTCACACAACATCTTGCTTCCTTTGAAGATATGTGATGTAACATCCTTCACCCGACCTGATCGTCAACTTCGAGTTTCAAAATGTTACATTCGTTGTCGGAATAACAATAGTCAATTAGACATTAAATACTTATTCACAAATGCAATTAAGTGTCAATCACATTAAATTCATGTTAAACAATCAGTTATGAGTCTTAACCGAGCTTACGAAAGCTCTTTTGTCAACTCGAGCACGAATTAGGACCAAATTGTAAAGTTTTAGAAATTCAAGGCAGACATCACGATATCCTCTCCCACGTCATGATGTCACCAAATAATGAGTCACATCACGACCTCAAGCCACTCGACGTTGCGATGTCACTTATTATCAATTGATGTTGTAACGAGGAAGGTTGGTCGTCAAGACGTGACCCTTGTTTTTGGCAAAAAATGCACAATTTGGTAACTAAATCAAAGCTTCCAAGCACAACCATTCAATATGTTCATCAAGTATCAACTTCACTTGATTCAAAACATTCCAAAAACATGCTAATAAGCTCAACATCCATATTCAAATTCTTATCAAGACATTTATTACTCATTCATAAATTAAACTTAAACATTTCATATCATTGCAACCTAAATACCAAATCAAGTAATTGCCAAACTTTTCCTATGACATGCTACAATGAAACTTGCCATTTCAATTTATATACAAACACTTATGCTCATAAGCATATCTATAGTATACAAACATTAAACATGAGCTTTATCAATCAAGATTTAGTCACCTTATACTAGCACATTTCAAGTATCCATTCTCAAATACTAAACTCTTTTATTCATCTACTAACCAAGTTACCATTTCTACCTTATTTTATGCCATTCCACATGCCACACATATAGCTTAGATCATCACATCTTTAAGCATGAAATATATATATTCATCTCCATTTATGAATCAAAACACCACATCAACACATTAAATGAAATGGTTAAGTCAAACTTGACAAGTTGTAAACACTCACATACTAAGGTATACACCAAGACACTTATATACATGCCACAACCCTAGACTCAAAATGATCATATAACTGCCAATTCAGTGATAGTGTGAGCTTCGAGATGATCTGGCTTGACGTGTTTCGCAAGGTGTCGATCTACAAGAAAAAGGGAAATGAATAAGGTAAGTGATGGTACTAGAAAGAGCATATGTTTTCGCCCTCCTTATTGGATAATTTGTTCCCATTTAGTTGTCCTTAGTACATATTTTAGCATTTTTTTAGTTTAGTTTATTACATTTTCTAACTCAATGGACCTTTGCCTAGTTTTCCTTAATTTTGCCATATTTTTACTACTAATGTCACTACATGAGCACTTCTAGATTTCGCCCAAAACTGTCGCCTCATGAGCACTTCCAGATTGCACCAAAACTGTCGCTACAGGAATATTTCCAGAATGCACCCAGGAATGTCGCTACATGAACATGTCCAGAATTTTCGTTGTATGAATGTGTTCAGAATTGCGCCCAAAATTATCACCGCATCTAACAACTATCTGATAAAGAGACACCTGTACATTTAGGGCTAAATATAAGCACACATAAAGCATGAAGGAAAGAGTCTCTCTTTTCCTTAGTCTCCTACTTTGTAATTTTTCTTCTCCAATAAAGCTTGAAGCTTTTCGACTATGGAGGCTTGAGACCCCTCGGGTGAATCGACGTGAAGGCAAGGCAGACCAGCTCCTGACAAGGAGCATCCTAAGTACGACGCAAGAGGAAAAGTAAGGGAGCATTTCGAGTAAACTAGGAATAGAGTACTCCATCTGTTCTATTAATTTTCTTACTTAAACGATGGTAATACTTTTCACATTCAAGTTGCATGGAAATATTATTGATGTTGAGATATATATGATATCTATTTCAATCTTGCTTTTTTTATGACTCTTTGGATTTAATTGTTTTGACCACGGAAGTACGATTACAGTCACTGTCACTAAAGGTGAAGCGACAAATTAAATTAACAAGCAAGACAATGGCAGTAGCTTGAGGTTTGAAAGAATTCACTCCACTTGTTCTTGAATATATTGCAGTGACAACACTAGAAGGTGTGGTTCTTGTGCATATTTGAGTCTTAGATTTAATAGGATCTTCGAGTTTGGTAAGATATTCATTATGCTTAATTGCCCCGACAAATTACCTGTTATTTTTAATCTTGTGAGTCACACTTAGATTCTGCCAAATCTGAACGTTAGGGACCCCTGTTTTAATATCATTGCATTTTACCTTTATTTTTACATTATTACTTCGACAACCAAACTCACAATTTGCCTCATTTCTTTGTTCATTGCATCAACAAATTTAAGCAAAAAAAAACCCATCCTCGTGGGATCGATATCCGACAGATGTAAGTCTGTTTACTATAATTGCATCGACAGTGTACGCTTGCACATTATTGCTGTGACGTTCATAACGCAATCAAGTTTTGGCGTCGTTGCCGGGGATGACATTTGTTTGATGTCTATTTTGTCTTTGCATTTATTCATTATTATCTAAATTTTATTTGTCACTAACTTGTTTCCTTTTTGTTGTTTACTTTTACATTTTTCTTTTAGCGAAATATGGCTAGGAACGAGGTGTATAGAACCTCAAGATGTTGGACAAGCATAAGTGATGCTATAGAAATGAAGCTCGATGCCATAACCACCCAAGTATCTTCTTTGACTAATATGAGTAATTTAATGCAGAATCCTATAAAAATTGTAGAATGGAAATTTGCTTTGACAATTTGCGATTACTGTAGAAGCAACCATGAGTTTGAACAATATCCATCAAATCCAGCAAATGTATACCACATAGGGAATTTCGGTCAGAATGAAAATCCATATTCCAACACCTACACACCACAGAGAGGGAAGCAACATTCAAAATTTTGTTGGAACAATCAAGACCATGGAAGTATAAACAATGATGTTAGATCCTAGTGGACATTGCCCAATTATGATCAACCTTTGTCAAGGCAAAATATCTAGCAGGACGAAGTATCAAAGTTTTCATCAATTGAAAATTTGCTAAGACAATATATTTCCAAGACTGAAGTTGTGCTTTAGAGTGAAACAGAATCTATACGAACTCTAGAATATCAAGTTGGCTAGATTGTGAGCGCAATAAATTTGCGACCACAAGAATCTTTGCTTATTGATAGTGAGAATTCGATATCACAAGAGCAAGAGCATTGTGAGAGAATCATTCCTAGAAGTGAGACTCAACTAATTAAAGTTGTTACAAATTCTACAGTAAAGGAAAATAACTCATATCTCGATAATGAAAAGATGTCAAAATAATCTAAAAAGCAAACTGCAGCTGAAGAGGTTAAACAAAATATTGCGGAGACAGAATCAGATCATTTTGTCACCGCAAATGCTACAACAAAATAGCCTCAGAAACTTGAAGATACATTGTCAAAGAAGAAAAGATTGGGAGAAGTCGAAGTAATCACACTTACTGAACGATGCACTATCATGACAATTAAGTTGCTCTAGGAATTTAAAGATCCCAAGAGCTTCTCAATACTCTATTCTATTAGTGATCGGTATATTAGAAAGGCATTATGTGATTTCAATGAAAACATAATTTTGATGCCTATATCTGTAATTAAGGAGTTACGAAATTGGAAAAAAAACACAAAAAAGAAAGGAAATTTTTTGGGCCCATATGGAGAATAAGAGAGTACGAAGCACTTGAAGAAGAAGGGACAAATATTATGTCTGCACCGATTGAGGAATAAGTAAACACCATTATCAATGCATTAGGATTCCATTGTCAGTGCAATTTTGTACAGCATACTGCACCTACTGACTTAATGCTGAAAACGAAAGAAGTTCATGTGGAGGAAGAAAAAGATGAAGAAATAAATGTCAAGACAAATTTAGCTGAGAAATTTGTCCCCACACCTGAAATTGTGGGTACAATAACTGAAGGCCTGGTGAAAGATGGAGTGAGTCAAGCGAAAACCCTTGGGCAATAGTGGTCTATATTGGACCAACGAATGAAGCAGCTGATGATATCGGAGCAGAGATGGAAACTGAGGAGCAGTCCATAGACCATACGAAGCTCAAACAAAAGAAAAACAAGAAGGAAAAGAAGGACATGTTATCGAGAAAAATTCGGCTAAGGAATTTATCACCACACCTGAACTTGTGGGTGTATCATCTGATGATTTGGCGCCACCTGAAGTGGGTCAGGCGGAGGCTGTGACGGTCAGTAATGAGGATTCAACTCTTCTAGCCATGGTGCTTTATGTTGCACCACTTGCTGAAATACACCCATCTAATGTCACGGTCGATGATGCCGGGGGACAACCTGATGTGAAAAAGCATTTCGGTCTAGTCAAGCCAAAAGAACGGAAGCGAAAGCATGCCAAGGACAAAAAGTGACGCAAGGAGGAACGCAAATGAAAAAAGAAGAAGACCCATGTAACCACATCTTCGGCTGCAGCACACTGAGTTAGTTTTTATTTTTCGCCCTTAGTTTAGTTTTCATGCATCTCATGTAGCTATAGTATAATTGTCCCAGCATTTTTATTGTAACTGCATTTTTATTGTCACTGCATCTACATTATCAATGCATTTCCATATATATTTGTAAATTGATGTTAGTGCATTAGGGACAATGCAGACTATAAGTTTGGGGGGAATGTATATGGGCTAGAAATGCAAATGCACCCACATTTTAAAAATTGTTCTTCCAAGTTTAATGAAAGCATGCAAAGTTCTTGGAAATGTGCTTGAAATTTTTTTCATTTGATGCTTAATTCTTGAATTATGTGAAATGCTAATGAATGAGTTGGATAAATTTGACTGAATGTTGTTGTATCTTCAATTCTTTAATGAATGATATAAATTGCATTAGTAATGAATGAATAGTATCATTCTTTGAATCTTAAGTGAATCTACCATTTATAGCTACTTGTATATAAATCTAGTTATAAATAAAAGACACTCCAATGTGGGTGTGTTGTGAACTGTTCAAGGGGGAACACTTCAATGCAAGCGTTAGAAAAGTAATCTGGCCAAAGGCTATCGCTGCATGAGTATGTGTCGGCGCAATTACGTATTTCCTGGGGGCTTGTTGCACTCTATCGTTACTTCTCAGGAATAAAGGTACAGTAATGCAACGATATCCTTCAGTCACATAAAAAAAAGAAGAAAAGAAAAATAAATATATTTATATTAGTGTACAATAAAAGTTGTATTGGTAGATAGAATTCAGGATTTTAAGCATGATGCTGGCTTTGATAAAGTTGCAATTTTAATTATTCATACCTATAAATTGTCAGCATAATATTCTGTCATTTGAATTTAATTCATGCATTAGGATTTCAAAAGATTTAAGTTATTATAATGATCATTGTCTTGTTGTTATAACTTTGCTAGTTTTTGTTTACTTATGGACAAGTAAAAACTCAAGTTTGGGAGTGTGATGGTACTAGAAAGAGCATATGTTTTAACCCCACTTATTGGATAATTTGTTCCAATTTAGTTGTCCTTAGTATATATTTTACCATTTTTTTTAGTTTAGTACATTGCATTTTCTAACTCAGTGGACCTTGGATTAGTTTTCCTTAATTTTGTCATATTTTACTACTAATGTTGTTACATTAGCACTTCTAGATTGCACCCAAAACTGTCGCCACAGGAATATTTTCGGAATGCACTCAAGAGCGTCGCTGCATGAACATGTCTAGAATTGTCGCTGCATGAACGTGTCCAGAATTGCGCCAAGAATTGTCGTCGCATTTGATAGCTATTTAATAAGAACATAAATGTATGAGTTGTCCAATCCGGTATATAACCAACTTGTACAGCTAATTTTGTTAGAGAGACACCTATAGATTTGGGGCTAAATATAAGCACACACAAAGCATGAAGGAAAGAGTCTCTCGTTCCTTAGTCTCCCATTTTGCAATTTTTCTTCTCCAACAAAGCTTGAAGCTTTTCGGTATGAAGGCTTGAGACCCTCGGGTGAATCGACATGGAGGCAGGGTAGACCAACTCCTGGCAATAAGCATCTTAAGTGTGACGCAAGAGGGAGCGTAAGGGCGCATTTCGAGTAAACTAGGAATAGAGTACCCCATCTGTTTTTTTCTTTTTCTTACATAAACACTGGTAATACTTTTCAAATTCAAGTTGTATGGAAATACTGTTGATGTTGGGATTTATATGATATCTTTTTTCAATCTTTTCTTTTTCTATGAATCTTTGGATTTAATTAGTTTGACCACGGAAGTACGATTGCAGTTACTGCCACTAGAAGGTGCAGTGACAAATTAAATTAACAAGCAAGACAACAGAAGTTGCTTGAGGTTTGAAGGAATTCACTCCACTTGTTCTTGAATATGTTGCAATGACAACACTGAAAGGTGTGGTTGTTGTGCATATTTGAGTCTTAGATTTAATAAGAACTTGGAGTTTGGTAAGATATTCATTATGCTTAATTGCGCCAATAAATTACCTATTATTTTTAACCTTGTGAGTCACACTTAGATTCTGTCAAATCTGAACGTCAGGGACCCCTGTTTTAATATCATTGCATTTTACCTTTATTTTACATTATTGCTTCAACAACCAAACTCACAAATTGCCTCATTTCTTTGTTCATTGCATCGACTAATTTAAGCAACAAAAACACCATCATCGTGAGATCGATATCCGATAGATGGAAGTCTGTCTACTATACTTGCACCGACAGTGTACGCTTGCACATTATTACTCTGACATTCATAGCGCGATCAGTAAGCATATGGAAAGCTTAGTAAGTTCATAGGTATTAGACAAAACTTACCTTATCTTTTTATCTAGATACAATAAGCTATCTTAACTTGGCATAGTTTGGCTAGACATGGCAATTCAAAACACAAACAAGGTGAGCATTATCTTATAATCAAACCATATGAAACCACAATTACTTAACATGTCAATTCATTTCCTTTTGTATAACTAATCTCAAACTCAATCAATTAAGGGATAACATAATCAATACTTGTCCAAGACATTATTCCAATACATTTTTCATACTCAATTTAACATTTTCCATTTTAACAAGTTCATTTCATCCAATTTCAATTTCTCATTTCACCTTAATCGTTTCGCCCGATGAACTTTAGTAAACGAACTCAGATACATAGGTATCCACACCACACCTGTTGCTTGTCCAAGCTGAATATAAACATGTCAGGTTACCCGTCTAGGCTAAACTTTTAAAACAACACATTTGGTTACTCATCTAAGCTAAACCTATGTCACATATATCTGAGAATCCATAACAAATGCTAAACCTCAGTAACATCTGTAATCAATCTCATACAAGCACGCACAAGACCCTATTGGCATGTCAATTGTATCCTAACCTTTACTTACTGGATCTGGTGCCCTAAGTGTGTATATTCATTTGTAAATTACAATTTTTTTGAACAAATTGAATAATAATAAAAAATTCATGGATTACATTAATATACTTTGTATGATTACCCTCATATGGTTTTTGCATCAAAGCAAAATGGAAGTAAATGTTGCTTATTGGTTGTCTAAAGTTTAAACAAATACTAAGCCATATTACGTAATCGGATCGTAATATGAAAAGACAACTTGTATTAGCAGAAGAACCTAAACATATGATCACCTCCAAACGTGCAAATGTTTAGAGTAAAAATTGTGCAAATAAAATATATGTAATTAAGTATGGTTTCTACAAATGAACATGTCAAATTGTAATATAGAATGTTACAACGAAACACCGGTAAGTATTTTGAGGATCATACTCAGGGGATTGCAAATTGGAGAATCTTTTATTATAAAACAATTAGCAAAAATAAGTATTAATCTAATTAAGTCGCAAATTAGTAGTATGAATCCAAATTAGAGTATTTATTAAACCAATTAAATTAATTAACCTAAATTAACCTAATGGAATTTCCTATTCCTAGTGTCAATGATACGAACTCCTAGCCTATGCTCGATTAACAAGTAGAAATTAACTTGCTTAAATGATTGTAATTAACTGAAAGACTCGTGTTTATTAGGGACTTAGTTATTAACTAACTATTATTACCTTTGAACCTCTACTAATTAATTAATCGATCAGTACACGCTTATCTCTCGACCTCACTTTCCTAACCAAGATAAAATCCACAATCTACTCAATAAACTTATCTCTTGACCTCATTTATCCTAAATTACTTCTATTGTCGTAAATCTTATGGTTTAAAAACATTGTATATGCATGTGAATTAACATTGAATATGCATGATGTTGGTTTATATTTTGGTGCATGTGAATAACATTGAATATGCATGATGTTGGTTGAGGTTTATGATAAAGCATTGCATGAAACTTGGTTTAAAAAGTGATATGAATGTTTGAAATGCATTATGAAAGATTGGGCATGTTTAAAATGACCAAATGGTTTAGTATGAGCATATAGGACCTTTAGAAAAAAACATGATATGCAAATATGGCATCTTGAGTAAATGATTTTGGAGTTAGCACTTGTGTGATTGCATGACCATTTACTTGAGGCTCAAATTTTGCTATTTATTGTTATAATGTATTTGAGCATGTTATAAATGATGTATGTATGTAAAGTGACTTGTTAGAATTGATAAATACGCCTAAGTGCACAAAATGGTATACTATGTAGTGTTTAAACTTGACCATTGCAGTTTGTTAGGCTGTTAATGTAGAAAATGCAGGTGTCATCGCGGCGATGTTTGAACGACGTTGCAACGAGGGGTCAACATCGGGATGCTCATTGTTGCATCATCGTGAGGAGAGGCCCTCCTAAATCACATCGTGATGTGGTGATCGCGTCGTCACGATGTGGCACACTAATTTTTTGTTCCTTGTTTTGCTTTCTTTGCAATTTAGCCTAACATATCATCAATGAAACTAGAAACCAAAATGTTATAAAATCTTTGAAGATTTGCATACTTAAGGTTTAGATGTTAATTTCATTATTACATAAATAATTTCGTAATATGGTTATTTCGTATATTTTATTTATTTTACGATTTAGTCCCTGATTTTTTTTTTTGAAATTAGATAAGAAATATTAATCGGTTTAAATTGGATTTTTTTCAAATAATGATTTTAATATAATTATAAGAACTAAAGGTATGTCTAATTTGTTATTTTATGAGTGTTTTCGTGAGATAAATGTAAAATGACGAAATTGCCTTAGGATATCGTTTGAATGATTTTGTTAGATAAAGCATGCTATTAGTGTTCGTACGACTATCCTTAATTGTTGATTGTTGGTTTTGCATAATAATGTCGTGGTGTGAATGGTGGTCTGTAGTGTGGTCACGCAAGTGACTAACGTGATGTTCTGGATTCGAGTTGGACCATCTCGAGTGAGTTTGGGGCATCACAAATCGACTCTTTTTGAAAATTTAATTACTAAATTTAACTCAAAAAAGTAAAAAATGTCAAACATATATGTATATTTTTGTTTTTATTTATATAATTAATATATATATATACTTTAAATGCACACAATTTATAAGAGTGAATCTAGCATACATCACATGATAGCCGAGGGTTTTGTTAATAAATTCTAGATCTGAGGGGAAATTTCAAAATCAATTCAAAACATGCTTAAAAATTTGTAATTTTTAATAGCACTGAATCTTATTATTTTATTTATTTTATTATGTACAAATATAATATTTTATATTTAAAATATTAAAAACTTAAATATATTATATAATTTTACAGAAAACATAATAGTTAAAAAAGAATTATTTTTATTTACTTAAAAATTTTTTTCCATAAATATTAGATTCAGTGATAAAACATATTACATTTCTAATAAAAAAAACACAAATATAAACCTTAAAAATAATATTATTAAAAACAACAACAACAAACCTCAAATACAAATCATAAAAAAAACATAAATAATAAAATATTCAATCAAACTAAACCCAACCTTAATAAATACAGAAATTAAGAAAAGGAAAGGAGGCAGCATTATTATGAAAAAACCAACAATCAACATTATTTAATTAACAATTATTATGCAAACTTTAATTGCAAGGACAAATTCTAGTAACAATAAAGGCTTAACATTATTATGGATAATAAAAGTGATAATTATTTAATTAATTAGTATTTTATCATTTAATTATTAGTAATTTTTTGGTAATTTATTTTTTATCACTAATTGATTCACAGTGATAATTTCTAAAATTGACATAATAGTAATTTTAACCCCTAATATATATTTAGTAATTTGATTTTTTTGGTAATTTTTTTTTTTAGAAATAAAAGCCAGCCTCTTTATTGATAAACAAATATGAGTAGAGTACATGAAAAGACAAATAGGAAAACAGCTGAATGGGGAGAAAAAAAGACAATTAAATAAACAAACCGGCCGGCAATCGCTTCACGCAACCAAGATCTGCAATAAGAAATGGGAAAGCGATAAAACTGCAAAGAGAGTGTTAAACTTAAATTCCATCAATCTGGAAGATAGGTAAATCCCAATCTAAGGTGGATCCACAAATCTGCGATCTGCGTCCGCAATTCTGGTCACCAATGGAGGAGCATCTTCAACCCAGAAAGTATTCCCACCTCTTCGAACACCATCTCGCGCCATTTCATGAGCTGCTTTGTTTCCCAACCGATCGATGTGACGAAACTGGCAGATCTGAAAATTCTTTGCAAATTCTTTGGCTTCCCAGGTGAGTGCACTAATCTCTGACATATCTTCATCACTGTGTAAAATCTTAGTCAAGACTGATCTAGAGTCTCCTTCCAGAATGACGGCTCGAAAACCCATATCAGCCGCGAACTGTAATCCATGAATCACCGCCACTGCCTCAGCAGCAAACACAGTGGGTACCCATAAGGTAATTCTGCTACAAGCTCCTAGGATTAGACCTTTATAATCCCGAATAATAATTCCAGATGTTGCTTGTCTTTGTGCAAGATTGAAACTAGCATCTACATTGATTTTCACCAAATGCAATGGCGGAGGAGACCAAGCTACCACAGTCACCACAGGTGAGCGAGAGACATTCGTACCTGCCTTTGACAACTCTGTACAGAAACCCTGAATGAAATTGAATAATTCCCCCACCCCCTGGGTTTTCCCCTCGTGTAAAAGTTTGTTGCGACTTGTCCATAGAGCCCAAATAGTGACAGCAAATTCTGTTTGTTTGATTCATGTATTATTTTGAAAAATCCATGCCAACCATTCATGAAACATCATTCCATCACCACTTGGTGGATTAACATACCTCAACAGCCCCCAAATGGGCCTTGCATATCCACAGAAACGAAAGACGTGATTAACATCCTCCACAGCAGTAAGGCATCTAGGACAAAGAGCATCATGCGATATTTTCCTGTGAAACAGACTTGCTTTAGTAGGAATAAAATAACGGGCAACTTTCCACAACATAATCTTGATTTTAGGCAGGCAATCTAAAGACCAAATAGACTTGAATAGTTCCTTATCACATGGTCTTAAATTAGGAGGATTAAGTAACAAATGATATCCACTTCGAACACTGTATATGCCAGATCGCTTACCCCCCTAAACCAACCTATCATCCTGCAAGAAATTGGATAAAGGAATGGTTTTAATTAGGCTGGCCTCATTATGAGAAAAAATCGAATCCACTAACTCCAAATTCCAAGTCCCAGAATCGGGTAAAATAAGATCAGACACCAACAACAACCCATCTCTTCTAGGTGAAGCCACACGTTTTGGGATTGAGCTCGGGATCCATACATCTTCCCAAATACGAATTTGCGCCCCCGTCCCCACCTTCCACCGAAGTCCCATATCCAAAAGCTTACGAGCACTCCAAATGCTCCGCCAAATTAACGAGGGATTAGAGCCAAGATTCGCATGCATAAAATCTGTAGAGGGAAAGTACTTAGCACGAAGAATGCAGCTCATCAAAGAACATGGATTTGTGAACAACCTCCAGCTCTGCTTAGCCAACATAGCAACATTAAACTTAGCAAGATCCCTAAATCCAATGCCGCCATCTTCCTTCAAATTGCAAAGAGAACCCCACGTACACCAATGTATGCCCCTCTTGTCAACTGAATTCTTCCACCAAACCGGGCAAACATGAATTCAATCTCAAGGCAAAAGGATCGAGGGAGCAAAAAGCACATCATCGCATAAGATGGAATGGCTTGAAGGACAGACTTGATGAAGACCTCACGGCCTCCCATAGAAAGAAAATGCGTACTCCAAGCTAAAATACATTCGGAGCTACATTCAAAATTATCGCAACCATACAAGGCAAACCAAGATACTTTTCAAAATTATCGGTAAGAGGAACACCCATCATCTGACCCACTTTCGCTCGAACATTCGGAGCTACATTCGTGCTAAAGAAAACACTTGACTTTTCAAAATTAATAAGTTGGCCCGAACATTGCGCATAGACATGCAAGATTTGCATAAGATTGGAAGCATCCAATCTTGAGGCATTTCCAAAAATCAAACTGTCATCTGCAAATAATAAGTGGGAAATACGAGGGGCATCTCTACTAACACGAACACCGTGAACTCTCCCTATAATCTCCTCCTGACTCAATAGTAATGACAAACCCTCTCCACAAATTAAAAAGAGATATGGATTTAACGGATCGCCTTGTCTAAGTCCTTGAGTAGGAATGAAATTTTCACCCACTTCCCCATTGTGCACCACAGAATAACTGACCGTAGAAACAAAGTGCATGATACAAGCCTCCCATCTCTCCGCAAAACCCATCCGGAGCAACATAGCCTCAATGAAATGCCATTCGACACGGCCATATGCCTTGCTCATGTCGAGCTTAAGAGCGAAAGACCCATCACATCCCACCCTTCGATTCTTCATTGAATGTAGCAACTCATACGCCACAATAATGTTGTCCGAGATTAGCCTACCGGGAACAAAAGCACTCTGTCCTTCATCAATACAAAGTGGAAGGAGCTCCTGAAAACGATTCACAAGGACTTTCGATGCAATTTTATAAATTACATTACACAGGCTTATTGGTCTAAAATGGGTCATATTACGAGGACATTTAATCTTTGGAATCATTACAATATGAGTATGATTAACTGAGGAGATAGGAAAATCACCTTGCAGAAGGCTAATACAAAAATGCGCAACATCGAGTCCAAAAATGTGCCAGAAGCTTTGGTAGAACACCGCTCCCAAGCCATCCTCACTCGATGCTTTAAGTGGACTCATTGATTTAAGTGCTGCCAATATATCATCAACCACAAAAGGTCTACTCAATTTCTCATTCAAATCATCAGAGATGCAATTCGCAACCCCCTCAAAACTTCCTCCATGTCGGCAGTCCCTTGAGTTGTGAAAAGTGATTCAAAATACAATTGTGCCACCTTACTAATCTCGGCTTGTCCATCACAAACTCTTCCCGTATTATCCTCCAAATTTCTAATGCGCTTAGATCGCCTTCTCTGAGATGCAAAATGATGGAAAAAAGACGTGTTACAGTCTCCAAATTTGAGCCAATTCGTCCTTGCCCGTTGTTCCCAATAAAGCTCATCTTTGTCAGCCTCAATATTCAGATCTAAATGAACATCAGTAAGATCACCAAGGACATCATCAGTTGGAGACAACATACTTAGATGATCAAGCCGCTCACATAAGCTTTAGTAGAAATCTATTTAACACGTCTCAAACGATTGAACCATATAGGCTCATTACTAACCGCATCCAGCTTTTCCAAAACAGTTCCCGTAGCATTCTCCCATAACTTTCTCACTTCCAATTTGCAAGTATCTTCGAAAAGCCAAGCAGCTTCAAATTTGAAGTGCCATTGATGAGAGGGACCATTATTAAATTGAGTGTCAACCAAAATTGGACAATGATCGGACAACAATCGAGGCAAATGAGATAACCGATAATCTGGAAACAAGTTACCCCATGCGGCATTAGAAAGGCCTCGATCTAATCGTTCTCTAATATTATTTGCTTCCGTACGCCCGCTTTCCCATGTGTACCAACAACTCTTATAACCAATTTCAACAAGAGAACAATCCTCTAACACCCTTCCAAAATCTCGCATTTGTCGTGCATTACGAAGAAGACCACCTTGCTTTTCATGAGAAAAGAGTATCTCATTAAAATCACCGATTACTAACCAAGGAACATCCGGACAATCATTTAGATGACGCAATAATTGCCAAGAAAGCTCTCTACGATGCTCCTGAGGCTCACCATAAAAACTTGTTACTCGTCAAGTAAAACCATCAGAATCATCATCAATTAGTAAATCTATATGATTTCCCGAAAATGATCTCAAAGAAATAGAGATATTATCCTTCCAGCCAATCGAAAGACCTCCACTACTCCCTACATATGCCACATCCACCCCATTACTGTAACCACATAAAGACGAACACTCTCCATTTTATTACTCTGTAATTTCGTCTCAATCAAGAAAATTATAGAGGGGTTTGCTTCCTTCAGCCAATGCCGAAGACGACGAACAGTCCTGGGGTTCCCCAAGCCCCGGACATTCCAACTTACAAGCCTCATTGATATCGGCCGGCCCCTAAAACAGGGCCTACCGTTAAAGAATCATTGCACTCATGCAGCATAACTGAAGTAACCATCTCCTTAGAAGAAACAGACAACCTTCGACACTTCAAACCATCACCTTTCACAATTGGTTCATCTTCATTCATGTCCACGTCATAACCCACTAAAGAAACCCCCTTTTTACACCCCAAATCTCTGTCATTAATTCCACCTGAGCTGGACCCATCCCTTTGTAAATTATTTCAAAGATTCTCCTTTCCCCCATTAACAAAACCGTTACTGACTTACTTATATTGCGCATGCAATCCTCCTGGAAACTGATTTTCTCCCCAAATCCCGCCCTGTCCAAAAAACCAGCAGCATCACCCCCATCCTCCCTAAGCCAGACACTCGATGGCGGACGTGCCCTCCTCATTGGTGCTCGTAAAGATAAATCCCAACCAAGGGGAACTTCCTGATTTACCAGCAACACTCAACTGGGGCAAAAACTCTCCCCATGGCCTAATTTGCCACAAAGAAAACAAAACAGAGTTAATTTCTCGTATGCAAAGGTGACATAAGTCGTAAAACCATTCGGCATTGCAATACGTTTCCGGTGTTTCAGAGGTTTACGAATATCAATACGAACTCGAACACAAAATTCCCTTCAAACCAAGAGATAGAGCTTTTGCATCATATTCAATGAATTCTCCCACAAAAATTCCCCATTTGCCTCGCAACACCTTCCGATACAAAACCGTGTGGCAAGTTCTGAACAAGAACCCAAAAAATCACTAAATTCATCGAAACCAGTCGAGGATCCATTCCATCCTTCAAACGCACCAAAACCAGTAGGTGCGAGTTAAAATTCCAAGGATCGCCCATTTCAATCCGATCAGCATCCACTTTCTAAACAAAAATCTTCCCTCTGACAGATCGGATATTGCAATTCCCCCAATAGGATGCCAGACATTTGCAAGAGTAGCGCGCATCGATTGGAAATGAACAACACTAGTCGTAAGAAACGATCCAACAAAACAGTTATTCAGAGATTCATCCCCAACAGACGACCACTTTTCCAGATGACAAACCTCCTCTTCTTCCACCTCTTCTAACGACAAACCCACTAGATGGCCCTCCACATCAGACATGATAACTACTAACCCAGAACGGAGAAACCAAAAAAGAAAATCTAGAAAAAAGAAAACCCAACAGCAAACCAACGTGCTAAAAAGCAGAAAAAATGCAATTCTGTTTTTTTTACATTGAGGGTTATAATTTTAAAAGAATGAGAAAATTATTATCTTGAATTATTTGGTGTTTTTATTTTATTTTGTATATTTCAATAAAATTTAGTTGATAAATTTGTTTTTTTAGTTTTTTGGATGAAAAGAACACAAAGAAAAGTTAAATTGCAAAAAAATATATATATCTAAATTACACAATGTATAAATGTTGAAGATCAAAATCTTTAAAATCAAGACTGAAGCGACATAATATATAAATGTCGAGAGTTAAAGTTGTTTTTATGCTAATTTTAAAAATTACAACCATTAACTAATTGATTGATTATTTTATAACTTTTTATAATTGAATAATAAAAAAATATTAATAATTAAATGACTATTAATCTAGTTTGCCCTTAATTATAATGGATATAATGATATGATTTAATATTACAATTAAAACTGAATTATTATGGAAACCATCATTTGGGTCCAAAAAAATTGGATTTGGATTTCAAAATTCAAATTCTTTGTTTAGATAACAAATAAAAAGTTGGATTTTATTTTGGACAAATCCAATTTCATCAAAGTTAAATTTTGATTTTAAAATTTATTTTAAAACTTGAAATCTTCAAAATCTAACATTGATTAAAAAATCATGGGAACTTTTTTATTCTCTTTTTTTTAGTACTTTATTCAAAACTCAAACAATAAATAATTATTTTTACATATTCATTATCAAAGCTCAAGATTTACAGCATTGAACCAATAGATGAACTAGTAGATGAATCAATCAGACCAATGGTATGTGATTGAACCGGTTTGACCAATCCGATAGGTACGATTGAATTAACTATTAAAATAAAAATATTTAAAAAAAAATAAAAATCAATCCAAATGATTCGATCATTGGCTCAACCAATCCAACCAATTCAACTGGTTTACAAGTAAACCAATCTAACACCTTATTTCGGACTAATACTCCAACTAATTCTTAATCCAATCAATCTAACAACAGTTTACGTGTATGATATCAATATAGCACATACTTGTACATCAGTTTAGGACAATGTTTTGCAATTTTGGTCTCAAAAGTATTCAAATTTTTCATATTATTTAAGAGTTAACGTTTTAGATCCCTTTCTAAAATTTTGAAAGATAATATTACTGTTATCATTTATATTATAATATCCATGTTTATATAAAGTTTATATTCATTTAGTTATAGAAATATTTTTAACAAAATTACTAAATATATAATTTAATCGATTAAATCACCCAATCTTACCAACAAGTTCAACAATAACAGTTTTCAATCTAGTATTCAAATGGTACCTTACAAAACTTTGTACGGTTGTAGGCATCGAACTCCCTTGTGTTGGACTGAGTTAGGGGAGAGACGGGTACTGGGTCCTGAATTAATATCTGAGACTGAGAACACTGTTAAGCTAATTCGAGAGCGGCTGAAAGCATCGTTCGATCGACAAAAATCTTCTGCGAATTTAAAACGAAAGGACATAGAGTACTCGATTAGTGATCGGGTGTTCCTCAAGGTGTCACCGTGGAAAAAGGTTTTCCGATTTGGGCTGAAGGGCAAGCTAAGCCCGAGGTTCATCAGACCTTATCGGATTTTGAAACGAATTGGACCTGTAGCGTATCAACTTGAGTTACCTCCTGAGCTTGATCGGATTCACGGCGTGTTCCAAGTCTCTATGTTGAGGCGGTATCGCTCTGATCCCTCCCATGTTATCCCGATGGAGGAGATTGAGGTGCAACCTGATCTGACTTTTGAGGAGGAACCCGTTCAAATTCTTGAACAAGACGTAAAGGTCTTACAAAGGAAAATCGTACCTCTGGATAAGGTTCTCTGGCGGAACCACGGTACCGAGGAAGCTACTTAGGAGCCAGAGGATGTAATCCGTCAGCAGTATCCACATTTGTTCACTTCAGGTAAATTTCGAGGACAAAATTCCTTTTTAGGAGGAGAGAGTTGTAATGCCCCGAATTTTTAACTTTTTCTTTGTGAAACATGCCACTGAAATTGTCTTTGCTACAGTAGTTAAAAGCTTTAATTGTTTATTTGAGGTTCGAGTTGTAACTTTTACAAAATTCTATGATTTTCCTTTTGTGAACTCGAGACCTTAAGCGAGTTACATAAATTAATTTTTTGCAGTATTGTTTTAACGATGAGCCTAATAGTTCAATGGTCACACAACTGTCTCTTACTTGCTTGTCTATTGCGAACATGGGTTTGAACCTTTGTGTATACAATGATTATATATTTTTTATTTGCTAATTTTTGGAAAAGGAAGTTATGCCGATAGATAGTTTCTCTTAAGTTGAAGAACGTTCCTTGTTCTTCCTTTTTCTTTTTGTTTTTGGGTGTTTTTATTTTACTGTGGATTGGGTTAAACTGAGGAAAAGCATTTTGCCATTGGTTCGGAAATACTACTGTGGAGATGTCTTGTATTACCGCTAACGGTGATTAATTTCACGAAGATCGTACCATTGACGATATCTCGACAAGTTAGTTCAGTGAATTTGATGTTGGGCGAGGCTTCTGTTCGAGAGAGGACGTTCGCTTTTACTTTGGAACAGGTAGGGAATCGAATCTCAAAATTCTCCCTGTTAGTTCTTTGTAATTTTTGTCAGTAATGCTGATATCCGAAGCCACACAGTCGTGTGTCAGACCATGTGCCCATACTGTTTTGAGAGTTCAGAAACAGTGAGTTACATGGCCTAGACACACGAGCGTATGCCCGTACCGTTTTGCACATACAGAAACAATGAGTTACATGGCCTAGACCCATGGGCGTGTGCCAGGCCGTGTGACATACACGAGCTAATACATGGTCGTGTGTCCGAATGTGTGTAGTGCATCTCCACGTGTGTACTCGTAATCTACTAAAAGTGATCAAAATACTGAACTAGCAGTGACACTGTAAACACTACGAAGTTATACTAAACAAGCAGTGACACTGTAAACATTGCGAAACTATACTGAACTTGCAGTGACTCTGTAAACACTGTGAAACTATATTGAACTGACAGTAACACTGTAAACAATGCGAAATTATACTGAACAGACAGTGACATTGTAAACATTGTGAAGCTATACCGACTTAGCAGTGACACTATAAACACTGCGAAGCTATAACGACTTAACAGTGACACTATAAACACTGCGAAGCTATACCGACTTAGCAGTGACAGTGTAAACACTGCAATGTTATTCTGAACTGGCAATGATACTGTAAACATCGCATGACAATAACTGAAAAGTAGTGACATTATAAACACTAATAGAACATTACTGGTTTGAACATAATTGTTCCCTTGATTTGTTGCTTACGTTTGTGCACTGTGTTTCTTATCAATATACCATATGCTAATTGATTGTACGTTATTTCAATATCTTCTCAGATTTAAGCCAACGGATAGGGGAGCTCGATCATTTAAGACTCATAGGACTATATGCTACATTAGAAACATAACTCTGGATCTTTGAACTTACGATAATACTATTAAGATGATGTTGAACATATGTTGCTTAACTTTATAATATATACGCGTGTCTGCTATCATGATGTCTGATTTATAATTTCGTGGCTTCTTATACTTAGTTGTTTTTCTAGGCCGAGTTTAGTATATTACAGGTACGATTGAATTAACTATTAAAATAAAAATATTTAAAAATGAATAAAAATCAATCCAAACGATTCGATCATTAGCTCAACCAATCCAACCAATTCAACTAATTTACAAGTAAATCAATCTAACCCCTTATTTCAAACTGATACTTCAACCAATTCTTAATCCAATCAGTCTAACAACAATTACACACGATCTAACAACAGTTTACATGTTTAATATCAATATAGCGTATACTTGTACATCAATTTAGGACAATGTTTTGCAATTTTTGTCTCAAAAGTATTCAAATTTCTTCAAATGTTTTAGATCCCTTTTAAAAATTTTGAAAGATAACATTACTGTTATTATTTATATTATAATATCCATGTTTATATAAAGTTTATATTAATTTAGTTATAAAAATATTTTCAACAAAAATACTAAATATATAATTCAATCGATTGAATCACTCAATCCGACCAACAAGTCCAATTAAATTAAAATAATAATGTTAAAATCCTCTTAAATAATTACAATTTTAAAAGAATTAATTGAAATCTATATCTAAATTTGAATTATTAAAACAACGAATTTAAATTAATTCAAAATCTTAAATTTCAAATATGTTAATTCTCGGACAAAGAATTTAAAAAAAAAAATTTCATAAATTACAAATTTTAAAGTTAACTTTTATTTTCCCTTTCTATGGTAGATAAGAATAATCAAATCAAGTGGAGACTAAACAATAATGAAATTTGTAAACCAACCTTGGGAGGAGTTGCATACTGCACAAGCTAAGATTTCAGTAAAAAATAAAATAAGAAAATAGTAGTGTCATGCATTCCGAGCACAATTTCTACAGACTTGACGTGCAGGAAACAATAATGAAATTTGTAAACCAACCTTGGGAGGAGTTGCATACTGCACAAGCTAAGATTTCAGTAAAAAATAAAATAAGAAAATAGTAGTGTCATGCATTCCGAGCACAATTTCTACAGACTTGACGTGCAGGATTCTTCCTCCCAAAAACATTCCAACCATCTGCTGTATAGCTACCAAATTTTCAGATGATACCCCATCAACACAAAATCATCTCAACATACCATTAATTCGCCTCTGCTAATTTCAAACGCGGAACAATATTCATTGACTGGAGTTCCTGGTAGAATGCCATGAAATGGGAAGAATATTACCGACAAAAGGCAAAACAATGAATGGACAACACCATGAACCGAACACACAAAGAACAAAGCATTCAATGGCCATTGAACCGAATTTGATGAAAATCCAGAAGGCATACAAGAAAAGTAAACTAAAAGCTTTTGTATCCAAAAAGCATATGCAGTTTGATCAGCTTTACAAATGAAATTTAGCTATGTCATGAATATATTACAGCACCAAGAATAACCAGAGCAAGCAACAAACTTAAGAAAACCAACTCGTTACCAAAATATCTGAAATTTTATACAATCGCTACTAAAGTTCAAAACTAAGGCACTGAAAATAAAGACAAATATTTTTCTTATTAAATGTCACATGAAACGGGAAACTGTAAAATAAACAGAGAAAATGGAGAGGAGAATTTGGAGACTGCAATTTCAAACTCAATAGAAACAGTGTTCATTTAAATTGTAGGGCGGAAATCCTAAGTACACAAGTCATTTAACTTTTCTTGTTCCATCCCTTGGCTGAGGATTTGAATCTGAAGCCTTTTGTATTTCGATGTTTCTAGAAAATAGTAAATAACATGACCAATGACAGGTCAGGTGCGGTGTAACTTCTACTATGAACAAGGAAAAGGGAATGGTTGGGTAAAGTAATGAGCTGTCTGCCCCTTTAACCAAGACAGAAGAAGGAGATGCTATGTTGCTCTAACTCTTTATTTTCTTTCAAGTACCCCATTTCCAAGGCATATCTGGATACGGATAACAGCATATGACACCCTCCAAAGGCCCTCCAAATACCATGAAAAAACTTTGAAAAAGTTGAACATACAGAAACCAGCACATACCCATTTGCGACACTTATATCAGAGTCCAAGTGACAGATGAAATACACGCCTTTCAACTACATGTGCCCAGTAGGAGTGGGACTAACAAGTCCCATGCTAAACCGTAAGAATCAACATGCAGTACAGATATGGTGATTCTCGGAAAACAAATTACATTAGAGGCCTAACTAATACTTCTAGATCCAAATTAAAATGTCCCAGTTAACTTTCTTTAGACTATTTTTAAACTTTGACCGAACTTTATATGAAATATTTTAATTAATTAAAATTTAAAAAACATATATATAAAAACTATTTCATTCAAAGTGTTGAAACTATTTTCTTTTAAATGTTATCAATAAAAAATTTCAAATAATGAGTCAAAGTTCAAATTTTTTTACCAACAAAAGTCAAAATTTGACTATTTTTATTAGAACCGAGTATTAATTTAAAAATCAAATTTCATAAGCATCCAATTTTAAGTGAAATTGTATATTTTATTTGATCAGGTCCTAGTGCAATACTGTCACAGATATTTCAAGCACAATCTGTATAACAAAAATGTTTGCCGAATCTACCTGGATTAAAAGCTTGCATGCGTATGGTAGTTGCATAGTTGAAACATCATCTCCAGTTTTACATGAAGAACAAATCCCTGTTTTCAGCTTATGGCTGTAGTATCCTAACAATCCACATTTTCTGCAGACCTGTATCCAAAGAAAGTTATTATCAGATCAAAGCTGATTATGCTCAATAACCCAGCAGTAGAAGTGTAAAACGAAAGCACCCTACTTCACCATTTCCAGAAAATTGTGAATAAATAACACAGGTAATGATTCATTCAATGTTAAGAAATATGAAAATAACAGCTATTCTTGAACTGAACTACAATGTTTCATATGAGCAAACTTCAACAAGAATTTACTCTAGGTTTTCTAATTGGGAAAAGCACAAAACCTTTGCAACCTGTGGTCGTAAGAGACTAGATGTAATTTTTTTTTATTAATAAGAGATAACATAAAACAATGTCTAATCAACCACCAATCTTGGTGTCACAGCTCCATTTACATCAGCATTTAGTAAGCTACGTATTGTATCCAGTGGATAATAAAAGACAGAACATTGTAGCGGTTGATCCCAAGCCATTGAAGCTAAACCATCGGCAAGCTTATTGCCTTCTCTCTAGATGTAATTTAAGTAAGCAAGAAGGCCCTATTTTCAATAGTTCATTTCCAGGAGTCATTTGATGCCGGATTACTTATCAAGTGCATTACGTGTGGAAAATATTATGATATAGACTATATACCTCAAGCATTATTTTTGCTGCTATTTCTTTAGCAGTACAATGCAGCATTGTTTTATATTCCACTTCTTGAAAATTCTAAACAAATCGTGAACAGTATGTGCATCTAAAAATTGATATAAATACCTGGACTTCAAAAGGATCGCTGGATACCATCAGGCGCTCAAAAATCAACATACTGGCACCATAAGCAATTAGACAATCACGTTCCATTTCACCTACTCGTAACCCTGTGGAGAAAACATGAACAAGCGCACACTAATTAGAACAAATAATACTTCTTAAGGTAAAAAGTAATGATAGCAAAAATCATCTAACTGTAAGAAATTAACCTCCTTTCCGGGCTCTCCCTTCTGTAGGCTGTCTAGTAAGCATAACTCGAGACCCATTACCTCTAGCATGCATTTTATCAAGGACCTAATCAGCATATCATATTTAGCAAGGAAAATATTCAAGTATTAGACAGCCATCAAGCAAGCTAGATAAACATAAATTTTATATGTACTTCGCCATGATAACACATTAACCGATCAAAGTAATATAGCAAAATAAAAAAAGCTTCTCGTGAGGAACTATTGAGATCAAGGCACCCCCCCCCCCACTTGCCTAGAATAGACATTAAATACAAGAACAGAAAATGCAAGAAGATATCTGATATGAGAGATAATGAACAGGCTAGTTTTGAAAAACAGAACTAAAGTCGCTGCTTTAAAACAAAAGCGAGGGTGGAAAACTATTTGAAATGGAATTCAAACATTACCACTTAGCTTAGTATCAATGGTATCCAGCTTACTTATTTTTATCCAAAAAAGAGGGAGAAGAGAAGGAGAAAGAAAGGAGAGAGGAATTTTGGCTGTTCCATGGCTTCAGTTACTCATGGACTTGAGTATCTAGCAATCCATAAAAGATTTTTTCAAGAACTTAATGAAAAGGTTAAATGTTCCTGTATAAAAAAAAAAAAAAAACTTGAATTTGTTTCCTTTTTTCTCCTTTTTGATTGGAAACTATGAACAATTAGGCAAGTAAAACTTCATATTAAGATTTAATTCTTTGATCAAAGAAAGAAATAAAAAGGGAAGAATAAATGGACTAAAAAATGGAAGTTATGGCAGCTGCCCCATGGACACAAAGTCAAGCTATAGATGGGGTACATGGTGTCACATAAAGTATTATCCTTAGGATATAACCAAGCTCTTTGTACATTATTATGTCTAGGATCATGGCAGCACAAAAACTATGGCAGTTGTGCTAACAGCCATAAGTAACCCCCATGTTATTTTCTTTTGGAGTACCTATCTCCAACGCATATCCTTCATGGATATAGGGATATGATCTTTCAAGGACTCTCCAAATAAATGGAAACCTTAAACAGATTAACGTATCCATCCTGGATGCATACTCGTGTTCCAGAATCCAACAATCAGTTTGTACAGAGTACAAAAGAAAGTAACCATAAAATATTTTTGTTGTGATTCAAGTTTAAATCAATAAAGATGTACATTAGAATAAAGAAATGAAAGCTGACCATATGCTTTAACTTCTGGTAGTAAATTGGTCCCATAAAAATATATGCTTGCAGTGGACAACCAGTGATACCTGAAGAAAATTTGCCGATGTCAGGATGATATCATTTTAAGAACCTAAATCAGAATAATGAATATCTAAAACAGAGAATAAGTTTCCAGCCTCTCGATGAATTATCCAAGGTCACAAATCAATCTGGGAAGATGCATTAAAAAGTGATAGAGAACAATAAAATTAATGGTAAAAGTTACACTTCATTCCTATGTTCTCCAACTCTCTATTTTGCAGTAACTGTGTCTGACATGCATGCTGGACGAATATCAGGACATGCATATAGAGATATGAACCCCCAAGAACCCTCCAAGTACATGGAAAATTTAGAAAAAGTTCAAACATGCACATAGGACTTCTGCCTGATACTCACAAACGAGTTTGAATAACATCTTTATTCTGCTTTCCATCTGATTATGATATATTATCTTCTCTACTCCATCCTTTTAAATTCAGAGGAAAAATTCCTCGGGAATTGATCATTCAGATTCTACTAGAATTTGGAAATGCATTTTAGTTACCAAAAAGTTCAAATGAAGGACCTAAAATATGAATTATATAATGATATCGACAGAAGATCATCTTCCTGAAACATCAGAAAACATAAGAAAAGAAATAGTACTGTTCTAGATATAATCCTGCGCACTACAATTGAAAGGGAATTTCACATTCTTTGATGCTGAAAAAGCCTGGTTTTAGAAAACAGAATAGTTGCATTTTCTAGGCCCCCCTCTAATCTTCAGTTACTTCAATTCTAAATTCTGTTTTATTCTTCAGTGTATATCACCTATAATCATACAGGCATCAATATTGGTAAACAATAATAAATTCAGTCATATTGATATTGTACCATAACTTACTGTCAGTTTAATTGTCAGTGATACTGAAACAGATTAATCCACATCATTCAAGATGGGTGTCAATAGAGATAGCTTCTTAACACTTATTCTCTAGCAATGCATCCAATATATTTGTGACCTCTTAAAATGATGAGTTTGAAACTCTAGTTCTTTTATTATCGAAGTGTAGACATATTCCAGATGCATCATTTGAAATAGGAAACGTAACTCTAGTAATCTTGACACCTACGGTAGGCTTCAACTTTCAAGAAAAGAGGAGAGGGGGAAGGATAGTAAGCAGCAAAACCTGAATAAATGAAGTCCTTGCCGTTGTAGCAAAAACCATGCTTGACAAGGGTTTCACTGACAAAGATCAAGGGGTATATAATAAATTTGCTATGCTAGAAATGAAACGATATAGAGGAAGGGTCAGGGAAAAGAAGGTAGTAAGTAACCTTATAGTTTCAACCTTATCCGCATGACCACTAGGCTCCCCAAAGGCGCTACCATAATGGAACCTACCACATGAAACTCCAGCTTTGCCACCAAGAAACTCTATCATCTTGCCTACAGTCATTCGACTAACAAAAACAAAAAAGAGCAGAAACATGCATCAAGCAATAAGTGAAAGATTGCAATGCTAGCAACATAATACAATAATAAAAGAAATTCCCTAACATTCTGAACAAGCTTATGATGTGCTGAAGCATTTTACTTCATGTTTGTTTAAACCTATATCCATCTTGTGAGGTATGCATAAAAATTACAGAGGACCAGGACAATAGTTGAAGAACCAAAAACCAGACATCAAAAACTTGCATCAGAAAACAAATTAAAGTTGCCTAGATTCGTAAAATCAACCACCACCTCAAGTAAACCAAATTCAACAAGCTTATTTGATGCTCCAATAAAGTCAAGCACATACTTTCTTCCACATTCCACCCCAAAACAGATCTCTTGTTAGATCCATCTCCCTTCCCATTTGTAAGCATTCACTGTAATCATTTGTAAGACCAAAAACACTTTTCTTCTTAAGACCCAAACAAGCAAAAACACTGTCATTTATTTTGGCTGTTTATGCATTTGTATTGGACATGTACAATGATGCTTTTATTACATGCAAAATCATAAGGTAGAGCTCACAAATAACAAATGATTTATGAAGGTGACCAACTATCCTTCTTTATTTTCCATAGGGTAGAGCGGGAAGGGAAAATCATGCTTAAATTGACCCACAGTGTGTTATTTAGTAATTAGTTGTTCATGCATCACAACAGTCTCAATGAAAAAAGAAAGTGAGAGAAATCGTAGCAAGTGAATGCCTTCTCAAGTGGTTTATCAGTCCAAGAAACTGTCTCTTTTAAGCAAACCAGAGCTACAGAGAAAGGTTTGAGGGGTGAATGCCTTAGATTCTAGTCTTTCAAATCATATAAAACTATTGACTAAAAAACCAAAAATTTTATACCTTGGAAAACCATGAGGATTCATAATTAAATCAGGACAAATGCCACGCTCAGAAAAGGGGAAATCTTCCTGTTGAATGATAATACCACAGACACCTTTCTGGCCATGTCTGCTACTAAATTTATCACCGAGCTGAAAAAAAAATATTAAACGAGCAACAAAAAGAAAACAAGGTCAACCCTGCTTTTCCAAGAAAAATATTAAAATGATAATAGCCAAATCAATATTGCCTACCTCAGGTCTACGAGTATGACGTATTAAAAATTTATATTGATAGACTGCCGTTTGTCAGTGCTAAGAGAAACTCTATCCACCACACAAGACTCTCCTTCAGGACCTTTGTATGATTGCCTTGCAGGTTTATAGGCACTGCAAATCGGAAACTGGTAAAAAACTTTTCATAGCAACACAAGCATCAACAGAAATCAGTGAAAATTTAAAATGAATAACTTACCTATCTGGAAGAGAGTTTGAAGATACGTGAGTCCCTCTTGTATGAATAGAGACCTCCTTATTAAGGAGGATAACATTTGGTCAAATAATCTCCCCAGGAGCAGCAATTCCATCATCATCTAATATCTACATAAAGAATTTCAAATTTGTAATTTGACGGAAATCATCCCCCCTCTCCCAAAAAAATTCTTATAAAATTAGAAACAGTGATTGCACATAGAAATTACCATGCTAAGTTTCCAAAAATTACATATACGAGCTATATTTCCAGATTACTCATTACTTTGAGAGTTGAGATGCATAAAAGAAAAAAAAAAGTTAATTTTTTATATGCAAAGGAATCCACCTGAGGCAGGAAAAAGCGGCTTTACAAGGATATTACAGGTAGCTAGTTCATTTTCACCATTAGAAACTCAAACTGATCGAGCATAAATATTGCCTTACCTCTCTTGATATGAACAGTGTTCTTTACATAAGGAGGAAAACACACATTAAAAACTCAAAGAAAATGTCCATTATTTACTAGTTGCTAAATGACCTAAAAACTTTACTTCCATTGCATTTTCATTTAAAATAATTGAACTAGTTAAATATCCTCCATATACATGGAACTTTTCGGAAAAAGTTTAACATACTTGTGTTGACACACCATATCCAATGTTCACACCCAAGTCAAAGTATCTTAGATAGAAATTATGTTATAGTAAACCAGATCATTCACCGTCTAATTGTTTTCTGAGTCAAGATTGTGATGATACAGTCCTAGAACCCTAGTTATGTTCTGTATGACAAAAAATATATAACTTCCTCTTTCAACTATTAACAAACCCCTTTGGTAAGAAAAAAAAATCCTGAGAAGGTTCTATTACCAAAGCCATCTCTTTTAATGAAAAGATTCAAAGTGTCTTATTTTAAAAGGTCGTCTTTTAAAAGGCAATTTGGAAAAGAAATTATTAAAGTTGCCTTCCAAAATTAATTGTCAACTTGTTATCCACCATATTGAAGGAGGAATTTCACCACCAAAAGAATTCTAGATTGCTATAGCTCCATATTGGAAGGGGACACAAGTTACAGAAAAAAGACAGAAATTACAGAAAAGAAAAAAATGTAATCGCAACAAACAAACAATTGTTTGAGCAGCGTAAGACATGCTTAAAAAACAAGTAATTTCACTATATTGAAGGAGGCATTTCACCACCAAGAGAATTCTAGATCGCTATAGCTCGATATGGAAGGGACACAAGTTACAGAAAAAATGGTGAGAAATTACAGGAAAAGAAAAGATGTAATCTCAACAAACAAATACTTGTTTGAGAAGCGTAAGACATGCTTAAAAAACCAGTAATTGACAATGCAGCAGTTCACTCGTCCAAACAGGAAATGTAGCAAATGCATTACCTGCATCTTCTCTGAACCAGGTCCAGTTCTCTGTGGCCTAAGAATTCTGTCGGATGCACCAGTTTCATATTTTTGAATAACGTTAGAAGACCTGATCAAAAGAGAACATTGAAGATAATATGTAATTGCTTAGCCATGCAGGATTACAAGCTCTCATCAAAACTAAGAAAAGCCCCCATAAGGATGAAAAAGCTGTATACTTTTCATGACAATACAACGACCAAAACAACGGTCTAGGGAAGACTTGTTCATGACAATTGCATCCTCTATGTCATAACCACTATAACTGATGACTGCAACAGTTGCATTCTGACCAGCTCCAAGCTTATCATATCCGACCTGAAAGCCATGACAGTCAATTTACAGTAAAAAATGGTGTGCTCATACACTACAATACTGCACGACTGCTGACCAGTTCCAATTGTCCTGTTAATAATGGTCCGCTGAGGATACACCAATAGATAAAGTAATATGTCCATCCGGCCCAACTACAGCACAAAAGAGACAACCTCAGCCAGGAATAAAGAAAATTTAGCAAAAAAGTACTGGACAGAAGTCTCAAGGTAAACTCAAACATAAAAGATGAAATAAAAACTTAGAATATCTAGCAGGCAGACATGTTCTCACAAAAAAAAAACCAGAAAATATCTTAATGAAATTTATGGAGACTGAAATCAGCAAATAAAATGCAAACACATAAGGACACCTTGACATTAACTGCAGCATTAGAAGAGTAACCGTTATTTTTAACAACTCTATGCTCAAATACTTGAGGCAAAAACCCATCTCAAGTTTAAGATAGATATTTTTCAGAAAACAGAAGTTCAGTTTAAATGATATGTGAGCATATAACTGCACACTGCAATATCAGAATATGGAAAACAGTGAATGCCTGTATTAGACTGACAAAACCTTCATAAATTGCTTCTTGAATTCAAGAAACTGAATTACATATTTACTGGAATACAGGGACTCTTATAGAAAGAAAAAAAAATTAAAACAATACTGAATAATACGGCTTGCCTGGTTATATGCAATATTCCCATTGCTTGCTTCCCCATTGCACACTACAAATGCAGAAACATTTAGAGATGGTAAAAGCAAAATTACAGTTCACAACTATGTCAAGTTCAAGATATCAGAAATAAAAAACCTGATAGGTATTTCTTGCGATTGATTATGATGAGGATAAGGAATCAACCCGCAATAAACACCTAAGATAAGATTGTGAATGGTTCTATCTCAATAGGGTTGTTTCAGGTGTTGCCTCTCCTCATACAAACAATCTAAAACAAGATAACCATGTTGTTAAAATTAAAGTATCTATAAATTAAGCAACCGGATGAAAAACCTCTAAAACATTAGGTTAAACAAACCAGAGCATTGTTCTCCTCTTGACATCATATACTACATCAATCTATCCAATCCACACTTAAAAAGTCATCAAAAGTACGCACTCCATCCTTAATAAGCACAAAACTTACAATTAGTTTTCAAACAAGATTATTCTCTTTGGATAAATAGAAACATAACTCTTACCAACAACTCCTTCATATGGTGCTCTTTGATCCTTGATATTCCCTGTCAGCTATTACCAATGGTCGACAAACTCGACCCCCATCAGAAGCAATGTAAACACATCGCTGATCAATATTTTTAAATCTCAAGGATCAGTAAAAAATTTAAATAAAGAAAAAAATACAGTACACAGGAACGATGAAACCACTAGTCACATCAGCACTAGTCTAATTTCAACATAATCATAGAAAAAGAGTTCAACCAAATATGGAGACAGCAATGTGATGGTTCGAAAGGGATTAGATTAGAACATGCACGATGAAAACCACTAGTCACATCTGCACTCTTATCCAATTTCAACATGAACATAGAAAACGAATAACCAGATATGGAGCAAACAAGGCAACTGTTTGGAAGGGATTAGAATAGAACATGCACTCAGTGGGATTCAGCATTAATTCATATGTTTGGATGTATGCATACATATCAATTAATGATGTGAAGAAGCTGGCCTTTGAAAAGGAAATCATTCATAAATTTTGTTTTTATGTGGGTCAAGCTTCATGACTTCTTTCCCAAAAATATTGTTTTATCTCATCTTCTCCATTTTGGACATTGGAGCCAGTTTTGGAGCAATTGTCATCATTTCGGATTAACCATATACCCCACAGTTTCTCTGAATAGAATCTCACCCCAGATTTAATGTGATAAAAGTATTTATCTTCTAAACTTTGTATGTTATATTTGTTATCTATTAGATTTCACATGACAGGTGAGGATTTAAACATCTATTGAGGTGTCATTTATTTCAAATTCCAGAACTAAGCCTCTTAAATATAGATATTTAGAAAATTACAAAATACACAGACATACACATGAATACCAACAAATATCTGAATACAACTGAAAAGGCGACCCAAATTTAATAAAGAAGCTTCTATCAGGGACGGTATTAAAGCAAGAAAGAGATAAACCAGACTTGTTTCAGCTAAATATTCACAATAGTACCTGCGGCTCAAAGGATTCTCTTCAACCCACCCTTACATCAGATTTTGCAAGGATAAGGGAGTTACAGAACTATTCCCATAAAACAAAAATTAAAATTCACTAATACAAGATTGAGTGGTTTAAGGGAGAAAACAGCAGTGAATAAAAGAGCTGAACAAACAAATAGGCAAGATGGAACTCTAGAAAACTTAGGGTTATAGAAAACCTCTAGTTTTTCTATTAATTCGAAGAAAAATATAAGAATAATAATCTGGCTGTAAATATTTTACAGCTAATTTATAGCAAAATTCTAACAATCCTACCTTCTAGTAGCCTATTTAAACTAAAACTCTTACTAAGTCTTATCCTAATCATACAGAGCCTTAGCCTAATCAAATAATTCATTAAATATTTAATGAAATAATTTTTAATACAAATAGACTCCTATAACTAAAATAAAACAGAAAATAATTAACTATTTTAGATGCCCCTGCATCAAAGATATTCCAAGAAGTATTGATAAAGAACACAATTAATTATCAAACCTATTTACATTTTCACATTATATTCCATTCCTTTGAAAACAGAGTTAATCACAGGGTCAACATTGGACATGACTCTTTACATTAGTTGTTGGATCAGCAACTAATTACACTTACTGCACCATACATGCTTGCAAAACACGCAATATATGAGTATAGCGCAGAACTGGATGATTGTTAGATCCAAAACCAACAGAGACGATTGCAAATAAATAATCTATCTTTATAAACAAGCAAACATTACAGCTTTGATTCCAAACATGAACTATAATCATAGTATTGGTGTAAAGCAGAGATAAATCTAAAGCTGATCTAGACCTTAGCATGAGTGTAAAGGTTACTAAGACTAGACAGCGTGATTATGCAAACTGAAAGAAAAGCTATATAATCACATGCAAAATAGTTACATAGCTTTTAAGTGGAAGAATATTTTACCTGCTTCTCATTTACGAAGACAATCACAAAACTCGCCAACTTTGCCAGCTCTTCGCAGCTTTCTCAGAGCATTAGCAAAATGCTACATAAAGGGGAGACAATATTACTAAACTAGTGGAACAAAGTTAATAAACATATGCATAAATTTAACAAAACAAATATGCATGTCTAGGAATTGAAAAACAACCGAGAAGTTCCTAATTTTTTTTTAATTTCTGAATATAACATAATTGTTAAAAGACTTAAAAGAAAATATTATTTATATCAAAGTGGGTTGAACAAAATAAAGAGATCGTCGAATGCGAAAGGAAGCCTTCCAACCTGAAAAAGAGCTGGCTATATAATGAGGATAAGACCAAGTATTTCGTCCTAATGAGTCGGGCAATAAACATGCTATCAACCAAAGCAGAAGGGCCCAGAATTTCAAACAAACAAGCACTAACAATTTTATTATCCTTATTAACTTACAAAGGTACTAGTTGAAAAAAATGTAAGGAAGAACACAAAAAAACAGTCACATGTATGCACTAGTGTACAACAGTGATTTAATGCAAGTAGATACAATTATAAAACTAGCAAGGATGAACTTGTAATCTCAACACTTTTTGAAGGGTATATTTTAAATCAAGCACAAAAAGCAACATTACATAGGTAAAAGACAGCAAAGTGATTGAGATTAAAGTTGACTGAGCTGCCTTGCATATTAATACATAAATTTCTACTAATGAAGTCCTTTTATCACCATCTTATTTTTCATTTTTCTTTTTCCAAGCATCAAAGCGCAAAACAATCCGTCCAACAGTCTAGACCAGCTTTGAATCCTATTTCAGTTTAATTGAGTGACTTTCAAATTTGGATATAAACTGTTTTAGGCTTAAAAGGAACAACAGAAGCACCTGTGGCCTTCTATGTTTGCCAAGAATGAGCCCGTTCAGCATAACCAGGAATGAATTTGGTGTATGAAGCTCTTCTCCAGATAGTAGCTCCAAGCCCTCAACACCCAAGCAATAGCACTGTAATAGAAAAAAGAATACAATGAATTTGAAAAACATAGGCAAAATAATGATAGCACTAGGCATATAGATAAGGACTTAGTAGTATCAAAAAAGTAGATAAGGACTAATAATTGGTTGCATCCTTTCAGTTTGAGATGCAAAATAACTCTTTTCTGAGTTTGTTCTAAATGTAGTTACAAACAATTTGCAGTAAAATATCTAACCAAATATAATGTTTTATGTAATTGAAATAATTAATTAAATTTTAACATCTTTCTAGATTATAGTCATATAATAAAATCAAATGAACTGTAAAATAAAATGTCAACAGGAATACTGAATTTTTCTGATCATAGAATAAAAATAAGAGATTTAAATGCAATATGATAGCCATGTATTAACCTTGTATGAACAATCATGATGTTTATTTTCTAACTAAAGCTATTGATTGAATATTACGCTAACAAACCAAATGTGTGAAAAGACTTAATAATTATTACTAATTTTAGTTTTACTCAATTTAGATCCCCACTACTTCATTCTTTTGAAGAGAACTTCTCTTCCTTTAAATATCCAGGTGCTTCTTTCGAATTTCTTCCCTCTTTTTGCTTTCTTCCTGAACCATTCTAGTTCTTTTCTGATCAAATCTCTCCTTTTATATATGGTGTATTTAACTTCATAAGTGGGCTTTTAAAAAGTCAAAATACAAATCAAATTGCTTTTGGTTCTTTTCTCATAGTACATACTACACAAGCAAGTTCTCTACCTCATAGTATTTGTTCTCATATTATTTCAAATATAATATTGATCCTCAGAAAGAAATTTGTTTTTCCTTATATCAAATTTCTTTAAGCTATGCAGATATTTTCTATTTTGATTAGATATCACTTAATGTGATGAAACTATAAATAAATTAACCACCCTGAAAATAGATAAGTTCACATAAAGAAACATAGAGGCTCGATGTGGTTAGAGTTGAAGAAGGACTAAAAAACTGAATCAAACCAAAAAACACCCATAATACTTGATAGTTTAGTATCTTGTTACCCAATGGATTTCCATTAGCAAACCAAAACTTTTATACTTTAGCACCAAAGACTGTTTGATATCAACAGGAAGTATCTCCTCCCTATTTACTTTAGACTTATGCTATTACTATGACAATGACTTCACAAACAAAAGCAATTTCAAATGAATAAGTGCATACCAAAGAAATCAATGGACCCTCATCCTCGTCAGTAGTAACATGAGTCATTAGGGCCAAGTTTTTAACCAGACCACAAGCTTCACCTTCTGGAGTATCACAAGGGCAAAGCATTCCCCACTAGAGGAAATTAAACAGAAAAGAATAAAGAAAAAAAAAATAAGCAGACTGCAAAAACTTAAGTAACTATTAGTGAATAATCCGTGTTGATGTATTTTGAATGAAACCAGAGACATCACACTCACCTGACTAGGTTGTAAGGCCCTCGGTCCACTTACTTTCCGAGATTTCTCAAACTGCGGTGAGACTTTTGTCATAAAGCCCAAAGTTCGAATAAAGGACAACCTTGCCAAGACCTATCAGTGAAAGATTTTCAATCAATTGAGATTGTACCAAGAAAATACGGGAGAAAAATGGATAAATAAAAACCAATCGAGAAGATGATAAATACCTGTGTCATGCCTTTTCTGTGCATTTTGAACCAATTGATATCAAAGTTGCCAGTAGAAAGGGTCCTTTCAAGCCCCATAGTGATTATATGCGTTCTCCAATGCAAAAACTACAAATTTAAAGAAAAAAAGGTTACAATGGATTGAGAAATTAAAATATAAAACTGGAAAACAGATCTAAAAGAAGAAAAGAATATATCAGTGCGAAACAAAATGAATATGGAGATTAAAGCATATATTTATATGTAGAACCAGCTTTTACAGGTTTTTGTTTTCTTTTCTTTTTGGGTTCAAGCTTTTACATTTTCAGTCAAATAAGAACTGTCACATGGAACCTAGGAGTTCCTAAATGCAAAATCCTTGGTGGAGAATGAATGATTCTGTATGCTATTATGTAAATGTTCTAGCATAATTTTAGGGATTTTTATTTTTGATCGTATTTGATTTCTTTCCTTATGTAACTTGTACATACTGGTTTACCTTTAAGATGTAAATATAAGTTCTTTTCTGTAAAACTTCATCTTCTCCTATTCTCATAACACTCCTCATAATAGTGAATAATTGATAAATAATAGAGGCAATTTGCATGTATTTACATGCAGAACCAGCTTTTTACAGTTTCTTTCTCTTTTTGAGTTCAAGATTTTAGCTTTTAGTCAAATAATAAACCTGGGCTGTTCCTAGGTAGAAGAAGGAATATTTATGTTTCCCTTCATAATAGTGAATAATGGATAAATAAGGGGCAATCTGCATGGGTGAGATTCCAGTTCATGTCAGTAATGTGAAACACCAACAGAACTAGGACTGACTACACAGCCAAGCTAGTTGGTGCTTGCGTTGATTCCAGTTCATTATGCTGTAGATTTGAAACCAATTACAACTGAAACTATACAGTCACACTAGTTGGACTTTTAACCAGTTGAGACTTGGCTCAGACCATTGTTACTTTGTTAGCACTAGGTCAACAACTCAACTGTTGTTGAATGTTTAGCATGTTCAAGTTTTTGAAACAATCTACAGAAGCATAAGCTGAAACAAATTATGTGACTCAATGGAGATACTTTCACCATAAGAAATCTTCCTTCACAACCCCAACTCTCCTTGTTAACACCCTCCCCACATCCTTAACAACACGGCCACCTACCACCAATACAAAATAGATTGACTTTTCCAAATCTGAGACGATAATAGACAGGATTCAAAGCTAAGAAATTCCCAAAACTTTGAAAATCACATTGGGATGGGGAAAATCGCTTAGCATGGAAATAGCTATTTTTGCCACTTACCTGAGAAGGGTCTAATGCACTAGATCTGCTGGTCTTTGATAGGACAACATCAATCAACACCTTAACCTTGGCAAGAAAGGTCTTGAATAGATCCTATTACATTAACAAGTCAATGATGACAACTGAAAACATTGAGAATTACATAGCAATGTAAATAAGTTTTGAGGAACAATCATAATTATGAATAATACCTCAAAAAGAAGAGAGATTAATTGTCCTGATAGCTCAAGACGCTTGTTCCCCACATAATCCTACAAAATAAAGGAAACCATTTAAAGACCTTGCACAAGTAAGCTTACATATATCAGAGATTAATTTTCATGCTTCCACAAGCTCTTCAAACGCATGAATAGCTAGCACCTATGACACAGCACAACACCTTATTTGCCTTGGAAAGATAACCATGGAAAAAGGACTATCACATTAAATTGCAGCAAACTTGTCTGATAGACGACCATGGTTTATCTTACAGGCACGGGTCTCTCTTTGCTCAGGGGTGACCATGGGAATAGAAAATGTTATAAAGCACTTTGACCTGGAGGACTAAACACAGTAGAAACCTTGAGAAGCTGCTGCAGTAAAGTTAAGAATGTAATCTTTGGATTTTTAAATGAGTGGATTGGCATGGGTTTATAGGTAGAGTTTCTAGTGCTGTTTTTCTAGATGAACTAGCATTTAAGCTATGGAGTTCTTGTTGTTTGCTTCCGTGTACTTTCTTAGTTATATAGCTACATAATAAGGGTAACTATCATTTCACACTAGTAGTGACTTCACATTTGCCAAAAACTAAAAAAGAGAAGGGTAATTACCTAAAAGTCATTGAGTTTTGACTGTAATTACACTCAAGTACATGAGTATGGAAACTAACAACCCACAGAAATTGTGCTAACATTACTAACAGAGTTTGGAATTACTAAAATACCCATTTCTGGAATTAAAATTGTTGTTTGAATAGATACAAGCAAAAGAATTCTTTTGCAAGAGATTTAAAGAGGCAATTTCACCACTTTCAAGCAAAAGAATATCAGAATTCAGAGTCAAACAGTACAAATACAAGATACCGTATACACAACTTTAATTGAAATCAAAGGCATAAACAGAAATTAAATTGGAGGATTGCAAGACTGCCAAGCAAACTGTACCAAAAGATAGTTTTGAAGAAATTTCCAACAATGTCAGTTGTAAACAGAGGACTTTGGTTTGGTTGTACTAGTGGGTAATTTCATTTGTCTCCAGGTAATCGTTCATCCTATTGATGCAAACACCAAATATTTTTTTCTCCCTTGCTTGCCTTTTTTCCCCAAAAGTCTGAAGATCTTTAAATTGAAGGGCATTCACTTTTGGGTAGAGGCAAATGTACTATTGTTTTCTTTGAAGAATTTTATCAAACAATTTCTACACAGACCACTAGATTAATCTCAACATCTTGCATTACCATTAATCAAGGGTTTTCATCATCATTTTCCCTTTTGTGGTTCCATGTCATCATTTTAACGGGAGCCTACAGATTTCTAATGATTGGACTATATATTATAATGTAAAAGGAATTTCATTATGATGGAACATAAATTTTCCCAATTAATGACTGAGTGTAATATCTTCAACCTAAGGGTTCCAGGGTAATTTACTGAAAGGAAACATTTTCAACTATATGAATAGCTACCTTGTCATCCACAGCATCCTTATTTAAGATTGCTTCCATCATCCTTCTCAGCATTACCGCAACATAAAAACATTTTGGACGAAAATTATTGCAGTGCACCTAAAAGGAGAAAATTAAATGTAAAACAATTGTTGATGCCAAAATACTGTCATTTGAGAACTAAAACAAAACCTACTGGAACATTGGCAATAAACACATCTCGAAGAATAGAAAAAGCTCTCCCATCCTACAAAAAAAAACAACGAAATATAGATAAATTGACTCATTAACTTAAATTAGTAAAACAATGCTGGCAGCATAGATTTTTTTTTCATTGTCATCGATGAAAAGCTCTCAATCACATCTATATGTGGAAGAATGCAAAAATAGGTATTTATTCAGAGAAAGACTAAAGAGGAAGAGAAACCTGATCAGATGCCGGACTAGCAAATAAAAACCTTCTTGCCTGCAAAAGGAAGCAAACAGCATGAAAATTTGAACCAACCAGGAGTATTGGCACAAAAATGAAAATAGTATATATATTTGTACAACAACAATGAATATATAGAAAATGGGAAAACCCACAAACTAAATGATGCATCAACTCTTCAAACAGGCTCTGACTTTAACAAGAAAGCTCTCGGAAAAAAAAACTTAAACCAGTAGGTTCAGATAAAACTACTGCTGAACAATGAGCATGAATATAATATAATATGAAGGCCTTTTCGCCTGCAAAAGGAAGCAATCAGCATGAAAACTTGAAACAACCAGAATTATTGGCACAAAATTGACAATATATACATACATCGTACAACGACGACTATATGGAAAAGGGAAAACCCACAAACCGAATGAGGCATCAACTCTTCAAACAGGCTCCAACTTTACCAAGAAAGCTCTCAAAAATAAAAACCAATAGGTTCAGCTAAAACTACTGCTGAACAATGAACAAGCGCAATTACAAATGTTTGAGTTAATTGTAACTCATAAATTAGTTGAGTTCCAAATAAAGAGAAGAAGGGTAAAAGAATAACACCACAAAAAGAATGGAAACTCTTCAAAAACTACAGAAACTTTCATGGAGTTAAGAAACTCCAAGTAGTCGGGATTGCAAATGGACCAACCATAACGATTGGCTCAAGCTCGATTGTTACCTTAAAAGTAAATTACCAACAGCCAGCAAAATAAGGAGCCTCATGAAAGAATAGAGGCCGTAAGAGTAAAAGTTCAATACTTATGCACCACTTCTTTCATACTTCAAGACTGACATGATCAATAAGCTGATAAGGCCTCACAGAATTTTAACTTTTAAAACATAGCATAAAACGAACAAAAACTGCAGATTAGAATTAAAGTAAAACTAACTTATAAGCATCTAAATAGGGTTCCATGTGGCCACTGAAAACTAGATATAAAAAGCCAAATTCATAAGTTTTATCACAAAGGTAAGCAAGAGTATTGAACCTTCGTATCAAGGTAGGCCAATGCTTGTTCCTGGGTATATATGCCAATACCTGCACATTCCTAGAAAAGAACAAAAAAATAAATTAAAAGGCATCACTATGCAGAGACAAGATTAACTCTAGAATAGTCCTAGAAAAGAACAAAAAAATAAATTAAAAAAGCATCATGTTACAAGATTGAAATACCAGATGCAGATCATTTTTATGACGCCAAAGCTTAAAGACTGTAATCTGTAGAAATACTCTTTTATTTCTATATCCATACTGATCAATATACAAGGTTATATATACACATCTAATATTCCTAAACTAGGTAACACAATATATCGTAATAAATACAATATGAATCAGCCTATTAATTAGCCTATCAGCCTATGATTCTGTAACACTATCAGCCTATGATTCTGTAACAAAGACTAAATAATAAGATGGGTCACAAAAAGAAAATTGTGAAATTAGTTAATGGGGATTTTGCAAGCACTAACTCGCAGCTAAGCAGTAGACACATTACCAAGTTAGGTAACATTTGATCTAGATAGAAGTTGAACAGGGTGGAGTGCCAAAACTATTAGACACATATCAGACATGCAATGACAGGGTAAGAAAGGATAGATATGTACAAAGTGCAGGTTTTAGAATGGAGGTGCTTGTGCAAGATTATAAGAACACAAAAATACTACAGAGGAAACATTATGGAACACAGAGGAGATATGGCGGAAAACTGAATTTCATTTCAGAAATCTAAATTCAGTATAATTAGAAACTAGCATAGCTTTTTATTGTAGAGGGTTGACTTGAGACCTATGTTGCTCCGACCATTCATTTTTGTTGAAGTACCTGTGTTCGACACATATTCAACCATGAGTTGGTCCAATGACCACCTAAATACATGGAAATCTTAAAAAATATGAATTATACCCATGTCAGATGCATATCCCTATCTGACACTAACACCCAAGTCCCAAGTAACAACACATGAAAACTTCTCAATTTTCTTGAGAAACCTTGAGACGGATAAAGAATCTCACCATGATCTACATAAGATCTCTATAGGAGGTCAGAAATCGAATCTTAGTTTCAAGACTCTTACCTAAGTCATTTTCTATATCTGGCTTCAATTATGTGATCCAGTCATAAAATTTGCTCCTATTTATATTGATGCATTCCTGCAAATTGATAAACCATTCAAGTGCTCTTCCCTCAACTTCCACTTCATCAATCACACTATTACTATCCCTTTAATAAGAAATATATACATCTTTAAAGTTCTTATATTCCTTTCAGAAGCATTCAAGCTATTTGCAAACGACTTTTCAAGAAGCTATTTACCATTCTTTTAAATAATACAAATTATGAACAACTACGCACCCATAACCATATAGCTTACCTCTATAGAAGGTAAAAGAAGGGCACCGAAATGAGGATCTCTCCCAAGCATCTGCACAACCTCTTGATCACTCTCCATCCCCATTGCTGTCATGACCACCATAATAGGGATCTGTGAGAAAACAATACTCAGCAAAAACTGAAGTCTAGTAATGCAACACTAATAACTCTTCAGGGGAAAAAGAAAAGAAGAGAAAGTAAGATGCAACAAGACCTTTTTCACAAACTGGTTGAGTAACAAATATATCTTCTCTTTCTCCATCTGAATAACTGTTTTGCTTTTTGTTGCCTCCGAACTGCTTGTCACAGATGCATTTATACTGGGGGCAGAGAAAAAAAAAGAATCAAGTAGAACGGACATAAATTAGAACAAATCCAAACGATGAGAAAACTGATAGGAATGGAAATTACTATAACAAAGCGATAGCTATACTAATACGACTAAAGATAGATGTATCAACAGAGTAGAATGATAATAAAAAGATAGTCTCAGGTCGAAACAATAAGGCCATAACAAGACTTTGTTCATCCTATATGCCAAACTGAATGCATAAATACTTTATGCAGAATAAAGCAATATAAAATTGTACATACTAAAATTGCATTGCATCAATAAAAGTCATTGTAAAATTTCTCAATCCTTCTATGAGCTTCAAAACAAATTTCCATCAAGCAGCAATGCTAAATGGCCATAAGGTAGACCATTTTTAATTGATTATTTGCTAATAAAGTCTCTGATTTTTTTCGTAAGTTCATTACAAGCAATAAAATATATGACAAATTACATTAGGTCTTTAAGAACCATCTAAACAAACAACAAGACTTTTACCCCCTACTTTACACTCTTCTACAACCCACGATAACTATTACAAGCAGAGCTATATATGGAACCAAGGAAATTCTAGTACTGCACACGACAAGAAAGTGGAGGAGTCAGTCATTAGCAAGTCATACAAAATTGAAAGAACAACTCACTTTCCCTTCTTATTTGCATCAATAATTATCCTGTTCTTGGAGAGCTGTTCCTGTATTAAAATCACCTGAAAGACATTGGCAGAATCATGACATTACAATGATGAGAAAGTATCAGGAAACAGAACAATAAATATTTGAAAAACAAGAGACTAACAAGAGAAGAGAAAAATAAAACTCAGTTCCAACAAGATAAGAATTCGAAAAGAAGAAGTATCAACAAATACGCCCGTCAATATGCCTATTTCAGGTAAATCAAACTCAGAATGTGCATAAAAAAGAGCCTGGGCGAAAAACAAGTACTTAAAGTGAAAAGAATGAAACAATTATAACTCCAAGAACCATGATATGAACAATTCTTAAAGCGACAAAATTTGACGTATTATTATTATTTGATTTTAAAGTTATCTTCTGATCATTGAAATGAAAAGGTAAAGAAGAAATTACTTAGGATGAAAAATACCAAATGGATTTAGTGTGCACATTTACATTTGTAACTACATTTATATCATCACTGCATCCAAACAAAATCCTATTAAACAATCCAGAGAGAAAATACCAAGACCATTTGCTGATGGGTCCATTCGAAATACTATATCAAAAGAGGTAGAACTGGAAAATTTAGTATAATACTAATGCCGTATATTTTTATTCATTCAATGTATGATTCACCAGCTACTTCTCTACAATTTTCTGGCCCGTCATGAATATTAATTGAATATTATGAATGGCAATTGCTGTCAAACTAAAAGCGTGTTATAGTGAATGAGCATATTTGTGTGCATGTGAAGCAAGTGAAGAACAAAGCAAACAGATATGTATGCAATAAAGATGGTCTGAATTACCTTCTCCGTTCCTTTAATGACAAAATACCCTCCAGGAGGCACTCACCTAATATCAAACAATGAAAATATATATATATATTATAACAAGAAGAAAGTGAGAAAAGCAATGACAATTATTTTGAATTTACTGAACACAGACCAAGCCTCGCAAGTTCGGCTTCATCTTTTCCATGTAACACACAGCAGCAACTCCTTAACATGATGGGCATTCTTCCAATAACAAGATCATTCTGCAGCGAACAGATGTTGTATTACATAAAAGCACTTATCATTCTGCATCATACACACATCATTGAAGCATCTGATGTACCTTTTCTAGTATAGTTTTCTGCCCATGACTCCCTTGAATGTACTCTATATTAACCAATATCGGTGAAGAATACCTTAAAATTAACAAGCATATTAATAAGACAAAACAGAACAATATGTACCACTCACTATTCCTTTTAAAGCTTCAGTTGTTATAACACCACAAAAACAACAAACTCCAACAATGTCTATATGAAATAGTTGAACCTAGAAAATCACTAATGTATTTAGGAAAAATCATTTGAACATACGTCATTTCCGACAACCGGCACGCATGGGGATTAATTTTTTCAGTAATCCCATTAACAGTCATGGAGGGCTCACCAATTCTAACATCTTTAAACCTGCACAGCAACACAAATTACATATGAACTATATCAGAAAAATAAAATCAAAATTATACCATAGGAAACTTAATTCCCCGTACAGGTAATTCATAACCAGAAAATAAAGGAACAAAATACAAGGCAACCAAACTAATTCATGATAGTAAAACAGCTAAGGCTCCGTGTGGTTGTTATTATCACTAACCCACCACTTGCTTTTTGCTCCCTCAAATGTTACTAAAAAGAAAATTCCTCAAATTTGATTACAGACGAGTAAATAGTTAAGCCAAAACACATCTGAAATTAACAATTCTATACAAGAAATTAAATAAATAGTATGTGATCATTCCAAAAGAAAGCTTTTTATTTATTTTTAATTGTTCAAAAAGATTAAATTCTGCTTCTTCTAAAACACTTCTTTTTTAAAAATAAAAACATTTAAATGGAGCCTATATCGGCAAGATGGAAAAATATATTTTACAGCAATCATCACCAAAACATAAACAAAAATGCTTTCAAACCTGAGGTAAATACTAGGGTCAACATCGGATACAATCCTGTCATTGGCACGAACAATCTTCTTTATTCCAGTATTAACGAAATAATTAAATGAATCCAAGTGCTGCTTCACTAACCCTCTAACCTATAATAAGAAACAAAAATGCCGAAAACCCATAATTCAGTTCAAGAATGAAAACTTTTCCACATAAAAATAAATACCAAATTAACAAAAAAAATCACCTTTAAAAATTCAGGGAGAAGCTGAAACTTGTCAAAAGCAGATTTTATTGGAGCAGCAAGCTTTTGCTTGTCCACTGGTATCTCAGAATCATTTAAGCTAATGGGTTTTCCCAAGAAAAAAAATTAAACACAGAAATCATACAAAACCAAATTATATTTCGTAAAATAATACAAAAATGAAAAGAAAAACACTACAAAAGCTTACTTTTTCGAGTTGTTATTGAGTATATCTTCTTGCTTAAGACCCATTTTTCTTATAGTTTAAAATTTTGTGGGTTATCTGGAATTTGATTGATTTTTTCTTAGTACAGAAAACAAACCGCTACTGCAGGTGGTTTTGGTTTCTGTTCATTAAAAGACTAAAACCCTTTTAAAAACTTATATATGTTATAAATAAAAAGAGAGAACATATTCTATTAGAATTTAAACTTCATCGTCTTGATAGATATCTATTTAATAAAATATTTATATAATTTCTAATAAAAATATATATATATATTATAATACGTATAATATATTATCTCATTAAAAATTTTATCAAGAAAACCCAATAAGATAAAATTTCGATTAAGGAAAAAAAAATACAACGCGTATTTACTTCTCTTATAAAAATATCACATCATATCTTATATTCTATGTATTTAATTTTGAATAATAGTTTTTCAAATAACTATTTGATTTTATCTGCTAAGCATTTATATCACAATTCTTTTGAAAGTCATGAATGAGGAGAAATTTGGGAAAATATATTTTACTTTCTTCATGAGTTTCGACAATAATCATAATAAACTTTAATCATAATTATTCTATAAAAACACAAATAGATATTTTAGATCATCTTATAATCTTTCTTCAACTACTATTGACTAAGTTAAATTTACCACATGTTCAATTATTTCAATTCATATAAATAAACAATAACTTCAATATGCTTTTGGCATTCCAAATCCTTCAAGGATTTTAATATAAATTTTACTATATTGTGATTCACAAAAAGATTCTAGCAACCATGAGACGCAAGTATGAACGGCCAATTTAATAATATATTGAAATGTTATTGCAACCACCACAAAAAAATATTATATTATCTCATAATCAATGTCAGGACTTAACGAAAAATTTCATATTTTTATTTCGCCTTTAGAAAACTACTTCATTTGTACACTTACTAGCTTTATACCTTAAGATATTTGAACTGTTGGTCCAAAAACTCCACGAATTTAATTGTATTTGAGTTGCGTCTTTCTATTTTGGTGAATTTATTCCATATCTATATTTCCCAAGAGATTTATTTAATATCCTCCTTTTATTTCATTATTTCAACAATAATATTGCATGCAAAACCATTTTTGATCACTTTTATTATTGGTTCGACATTTTCTCAAATTGACATAACTTATCGAGATCTATTATTTTCACTATTTTAATCTTCAGTTCAGATACTTGAATCTCTTCTGAAGTTTTACTTATTAGTTATGTCTTGGGTCTCTTTTGGAGCACTCGCCTTCATTATATGACCATCTGAATTTTTTCTTTTTATGAAAATTTTATTTGGAATTTTAATGAGTTATCATTGTTGAACTTCTGATTTAAATTACTCTCCCTCTTAACTCATTACAAGTTATTAGTTTTCTCCCCCTAATTTTGGGAAAACTATCAAATCAAAAGTAATCATAATAATGTTATAATTGAATCTCTAATACATTTAATATATCATAATAAAAGGAGGTTCATAATTAATATATATTTTCAACTTTATTTGAGGATTCACTCATCTTTGTGCGTTGTGGGGAAACACTTGAAACATATATGCACATACAAAAATTAAAAGATGAGAAATATTTAGCTATTGACCAAAAATCAATTATAATAGGGAGTATTTAAAATTTATTGGTTTGATGCGTACAACACGTAAATCAACATAATCTCATGTTGAAAGAGAAAGTTCAGTTCTCATAAATAATAATCAGAGTCGTTCAATCAATAATTTCTCTAAACCATTATGCGCATAAATAACAAATTTTTACCAATTTTTTTTAAACTCAATCAATAAAAGATAGATATAAACTCATCAGTATTAACAAGATGAATTATCTTAATTGTATAATCTGAAATTAATTATTCAATCAATCTTGCAAATGACAGGTTGCAAGTTGATAACACATATGTGATTATTTTGTAGATGCATCTATCAAAATCATATAATATCAAAACTATCCACATGGTGGATGAATGGGTCCATATTCATTTCAGAAATGCAAGACGTTAAATCTCAATTTTAGCTTGTGAGTTTTTAACAACAAATTTTTATTTAGAACAAACAACAAATGAGAATTCTTTAAATTAAAGAATCTCTTGGTTCTTTAATGAATGTTCATATGAATTCTTAATTAATTTTCGCATCATATATGATCTAGAATGGTCTAACTGATCATGCCAAGTAGTAAATATATTTGTACCAGTAAACTTCTAGTTTACTTTAACATGCATTTCAGTTTGAACTAAATTGTAGCAAATTGATAATTTTACTATCATTCCTTTCACTTTGTATCCACATATAAATACCATTGTGACATTTACTACTGGAAATATCTAAATTAATGTGAAGTTATAATGACATTAAGTCATATAATATAATTTCCAAATAATTATATGCAATATTCGCTTCACGGAATATGCCAAAATATTCAAATGTTCAAAATTTTATAATGCAAGGCATTTATTAATAGCAAACTTTGAGAGTGAATCTTATTTTTCAAGTGTACCACAGGTACATAATTAAAAATTTTCATTCATAAGTTGTCACTCTTTTTAAAGAGTTCTTGGAAATTTTTTATCTTTTCTTACTTCTTCATTTTTCCACTTTTGGTGGTTTGAAAATTTATCATGACCATCTCCCATGACTATTATTATAGTTCAATTTACTACATCCATGTCAAAGGTTATGTCCTTCGAGTTTATCACATAATGTTACATTCTTTTTAGGGAACAATTAGGTTTCGTGGTTAAAAACTTTTGTTCAACCATGAGCACATTTGAATCATGAAAAATTGAATAAGCTCTCTCTTGCAAGATTCTCATCAGTAATATTTTTCCACGTAATTTTAATTAAGAACTTATTTTAAATACTATAAAGTTATACTCATAGTTTTAAAAACTTGCAACTTCAAGTGCATCCAACCATAATGAGCTTTAGATAGAATTACTATATTCTATTGCTCATAACTTTTTTCCACAATTTAAGTAGATCTTTCACATACAAATATTTTGACTTCAACCCTTAATGGAGATGATGACAAAAGAATATCACAAAGATAATCATAATCAATTCAATTTATAATAAATATAAATCAATAACCTAATCCTCTTTTGATTCATATGAAATATAATATTTTCCTCATTCACAATCTCAATATGAGATCCATTATGAATATCTTTAAAAACCAATGTATTAATCATTACAATGTATTAATATATTGGTTCTTCTAGAGCTTTCGACTAATTTTGTACTACCAAATATTGGAATAATATTGGATTGTTTCAATACAAATAAAATAAATATTTTCTATCTGTAATGATAGAATTCATTACTATATTCTAATATCATTCCTCAAAAAATATTAACAAAAATAAAATATTAATAATCTTTCATATTACATTGATAACATAAGTTATCTTTACCTTTTGAAGAGATATCTTGAGAACTCTCATCCTTCTCTTATTCATCACTATGTTCCCACATTTAGTGGTCCATGATTATATATTTTATTTTCTCTATGTTTGCATTCACTCTTGGGAATGTAACAAATTTAATAGGATGAACTTATAAATGTCCCCATAGATTATTTATTCCATAATTAATATCGCAAATATGTGTGGATTTCAAATCAGAATCTATCTATTCATATCGTCATGATTAGTCTCAAATTATAATAAATATAATTTAATAAATAAATCATAGTAAAATATACTTGAAGATCTTTAACAATATCGTTATCACCCTGGCTATTATCATGAGCACTGAGTGGTTAAAGACTCTAATGATTACCCATATTGCATCGGCCTCAATTAATGATTGAAATAGCAGTAGCTCTAGGAGACAATAGACAATAGCAAATTTGGAAATATTTTTGTGATTTATAGAGAAAAATAATTAAAAGAGAATCGTGCTAATAACGTGTTATAAAATAAAATGACGGAGAGTAAAGAACAAAGAGAATGGGAGAGAAAAAAGAGAGAGTGTATTTTATTGATCAATTGAAGTGAGTTACAATACTTCTCCAATGCCTATATTTATAGACATGGAACGTATAAATGAAATAGAACTTTAATTCTAATGACTACTAGAATTTAAATTTCATCCAAATTTATCTTGATCTTGATGGACATCCACTTAATAAAATATTTCTAACAATATAACATAAGGTTTTGGATTGTTCTTTGGATTTGGACCAGGTTAATACATCCCAATTGGATTTATTAGCTTATTTATCGAAGGAAGCAAAATAATTAACTCTCTACTTTGTAAATTCATTATGAGTACATATAGATTTGTTTATGAGTCGGGTTATTTGCCTAGACCAGAAAGTCTGCTCAGAATTTGGAAGGGTTTGTATAAAAATATTAGGTCTAAAAAATGGTTTTAAGCAAAAAAAAAAAAATTAAGTACGTTTAAAATATGGGCCGGGTTCGGACTTAAATATTTAAGGCTCGAGTCCGACTCAATCCATTTTTAAGTTTATAATATTTTATATTATGTAATTTAAAACACATTAAAAAATAAAATTATACTAAATATATAATATTACTAATGTAAATATTAAAATGATATTAAGATGACTATATAAAAAAAATTAATAAATAAAATATGAATAAAATTATTAAATATTAAAATAATATAATATAAAAAAATTAAAAATAATATGGAGGCCTAAAATAGATATGGGTTAGTCTTTTGCAAATATGAGCAAATTTAGACAAAATTTTAAGCTCATTGTTGAAGCCCAATTTATCCGGGCCCAATGAGATAAATTTGGTTTTAAATTAAATTTATTTTAAATTTAAATTTGCACAAATTTAAGTTTATTATAAATATATATTTAAAATTAAATTAGATAAATGTCCAAAGTCCATTTACAAGCACGATTGGGCCAAATTTGACTAGCCCAAAGTACAACCCAATTACAAAGAGCCCAATTGGGCTAAAATTTGGCTAGCCCAAATCCAAATAATTTGCTAGCCCAGATACCCAAAATTCCCACTATTGTTGCCACCTCAATCCCAACCAATGGGAGATCGCCACATCAGCACCACCAGCTATCATCTCCAACCAAGTTGCTTCTGCACAGCGATTGCCACCTTCTCCAAGCTGCTCCCAGCCGTCACTGCTGAGCACCTGCAAAAAGAAAGATGGATTAGGACTAGCATTTAAGTTGTAGGAGACAAATTAGAATGATTGGTAAAAATGGCTATAAAGCCAAGGTTGAAACATTTTGTAAAGGTTACGAACTCAATTCTGGAAATCTAAATACAAACCCTTTTTCATTACCAAACAATATTCAAAGCCAAATAGCAATCAAGAGCATAAAGAACAGAATATCATACAATTCAATTCAGTCCAGGTATGCAATCCCTGTGAATATTCATTCATCAATAATTAACCTTTGAGTTTTAAACTGTTCATAACCTCTACATACATTTATTATTTATTATATCATTTATTTCTTCTTTTACCAGCTGTCAATATTCATTTAATATCACTGACTGTTTATAGTATTCATCCGTTTTTTCATGCACCTATTAAACACATTAAATGATGTTTTAAAATTTTTAATGTTGATGTCTGTTATAATAAAATAATGTTAACAAATATTTTAATAATAATAAATATTAATAATAATAATGTTTAATATATAAAAAAAGGAATTTGAAAAGCCGATTGACTTCCCTGACCGTTGCATCGTCGGAGTGTCGCTGGATCCCATCACTGTCGCTGTTGCTCCCTCCCCAAGGCCGTAATCTGCAGACAAACAAAGGGGGACTTTAAGATCGGATCTTCAAAATTAAAATACCTAAAAATAAGGAGGTTTAAAAAAAATAGGATAAACTCAAGGACAGATTTAGGAACGAAAGACAAAAAGGGATTTTAAGGATTTAAACAAAACACAAAAGGAAAAGGTTTTGAATTTTTTTAGATCTGGGTTAAGTCTAGATCTGAGTAAATGCCTAAAAAAATGGAAGGAAAAGAGAAATGGGTTCAACAAAAAGAAAACAGAAGAAAGGAGAAGGAAGGAAGGCCTACCGGGGGGTGTGCAGCGGCGTGTGGGGAACTGACGACGTGTGAGTGTGAGGATCGACGCGTATTGGCTCGCGGCAACTGAATGCGACAACCGGTGAGGCGCGTGCGATAGTCGACGCTTGGATGAAAGGGGCCAAATCGGCCGACCATGGGTTGTTGTTTTGAAAAAATGAAAATGAAACAAAGGGGGAAAGGAGAGAATTTGAGTGAGAGAGCTCTAATTTTTTTTAAAAAAATGAAAAAGAGATGATTTTTTACCTAAAAAATGGCTCTTATAATACTTTCAAAACGGCGCCGTTTTGAGCAAGGTTCAAACAGTCAAAACGACGCCGTTTTGGCATATGCCCATGGACCCGACTCGATCCGACCCGGTGGACCCTCAAGATCCGCGTGTTTTCAATAAATGGTCTATTTTCACGTTTAGTCCTTTCGCATTTTTAATTGTTTCAATTTAGTCCTTTTCACACTTTTAATTATTTTTAATTGGGCCCAATAATTTTGTTTACTTTTCAATTTAATCCTTTGACATTTTGAATTCACCAGAGGCTACCACGTGTCACTATTTTGGCTTATTTATGTATTTGATCCTTTTTATTTTTAATTTGTTTTAATTTGGTCCTTAAATCAACTTCTGTTTAATTGCACAATTGGCCCAAGAATTTTTCAAGATTTACAAATTAGTCTTTTGACTTCTGGATGCCTGTGGGGCTGCCACGTGTCAGCCATTCTTAGGTTTTATTGTTTTGTAGGTCCTTGAACTGTCCAAAAATTATATTTTGACCCCGAACTTCAGAAAATTCCATTTTTGACCCTAAACTTTCTAAAATTCCATTTTAACCCCGAAACTTCCAAAAATTACTATTTTAACCCTAAACTTTCTAAAATTCCATTTTAACCCCGATTTCATCAAAAATTACCATTTTACCCTCGTATTTTCCAAAATCCCATTTTAACCCTAAACTTTCTAAAATTCCATTTTAACCCCGATTTCATAAAAAATTACCATTTTACCCTCGTATTTTCCAAAATCCCATTTTTAACCCTAAATTTTCCCAAAATTACATTTTTGCCTTCGAGAGTCAAAAATTACTATTTTGCCCCCGAGTATCCAAAGGTCCCGTTTTTCAATCCTTATTGCGTCATTTTTCTTCCTCATCATTATTTGCATTTGTTTAAATCATTATGCACCTGCATCTTACATTTTTGCATTCTGTTTATCTTGCTTCGTATTTAATTTCTCTTATTAATTGCTATTTGCTATTTTAAACTTACATGTTCATTTTCAAAGTGATTTTAAAGATGAGGCAATGCTCCTCTCGTGTGAAGCTTCGAGAAATCATGCCCTAACGTGTCGGGTGTGATTTTTCGTATAACTCACACGCGTCGAATATCCTCTTTTAAGATTTTTTATACCTATTAACTCCGAGATTCCGAGAACATCGTGGCCTAACGTGTTGGTCATGATTTTAATTCTCCACGAAAATCGAAGTAAACTGGTATTCCATATTCGAATCTCTTAAACTATGTGTCCGAGGATTGCATTTTAAATTCAATACGAAATTTTTAAATTCTCAAAATATATATATCACGAGTGATTTAAAAACAAAACGAGGGCAATATTCTTTCGCGTGAAAACCTCGAGAAATCGCGCTCTAACGTGTTGAGTGTGATTTTCGTAATTCATGCGAATCGAATATCCTCTTCAAAAGTTTTCGAAACATCATTCAATTTTTACATATCTATATACAAAGAATGTTAAGACAAAAATGAAACAATGTCCTTTCGTGTGAAGACCTCGAAACACCATTCCCTAACGTGCTGGGTGTGAGTTTCGTATAATTCACGCGATAGAATACTCTCTTTAAAATTTCCCGAAACGTCCTTCAATTTTGAAACTCTGAGAATATAGTGCCCTAATGTGTTGGACACGACTTCTAGTTCTCATAGAGGATTGAAATACGGGGACGAATTTTCCTTAAAAGTTTTCCTCTGAAATTACACAAAGCCTCCTAAAATAAACATCGCATTTTAAACCTTACTCGAATTTTCACTGTTTTCATAAAACAAGACCCGAAAGTAATCATGTGGTACCAATTTTGGGCGTATGAGGGTGCTAATCCTTCCTCATGCGTAACCGACTCCCGAACCTGTTTCTCTAGATTTCGAAGAAACTTTTTAGAATGTTTTTAAATGTTTTGTGGTGATCCAATCACACCCAAATAAAGGATTGGTGGCGACGCCCATTTTTTCTAAATTTTAATAATGATTTTTCGAAGCCCGTTCTCGAGGTGGTTTCGACAACTGGTGACTCCGCTGGGGATTTTCAAAATAAACGAGAGTCAAGCCAAAATTGATAATTTTCGGGTCTTTTTTGAGAACTTTTTAAACTTCGGTTTTGTTTAACATGTGATCCTCGATATTTTTTTTCGTGCGGTATTATACTCTGTGATATTGCTAGTATAATTTTGCATCCATATGCATTGTGCTATTACCCTTTTAAGTGGAAGCGGGTAACTACTCCTTCGTGAGGTCTTCACCTCCGTGCAGGATGGTAGATCACTTTCGGGATTACAAAGTACCCTTGTTTTCGTGAAGTTTTCACTTCCGTGCAAACATGCGGGAAATGCGTCCCCCTAAACCGAACTCGTCCGTATGAGCCTGTAATGGGTGAGGGTCGAGGAATCTGCTGGTTTGGGTACCCTTCACCTTAGAACCTAAACTACATATAGTGAGCCATAAGTACTCACCTTAGATGGAGTTAGGCCGAGCCCTGTTAGCGTATACCAAAATATTTTAGGTTCTGTGTTATATATATTTGTATGCTGATTGTTTTTATTACATGCTCCTAACCATGTTTGTTTTGCCTCTTTCACCTGCATTTGCATCATCATGAATGAAAAGGTGTTGATTTAAATCCGTTTTACCGACTAGGCAGTTTCATCATGGAGGAAGGATTTCTTGATAAAGTAGAGGATAATATGGTGACACGCCTATATAGTCTGAGGAGCAGCAATGCGGAAAAGGCGACAGCTTGAAAGAGGGGCATTTGTCAGAATTTTGGGACTATACTCGTATCAATGTAACTCAGAACAACTTGCAAGAATTGAAAAAGATTTGGGGACAATGGAATAATGAGATGAAGCAGATGTTTTATCAAGACTATGGAGATCTACCTTACTTGCTGAAAGTAAAGATCGACAAGCACCTTTTCCGAGCCCTTACTCAACATTGGAACCCTGGATATAGTTGCTTCACCTTTGGACACTTGGACTTGACACCTACAATAGAAGAATATGCTGCTTTGATTCGATGTCCAAGGATCCAAGTCGATAAGGCATATTCTAAAGACGCGAGTGTTCCGACATTGTTAAAGAGATTGATGAATTCGCTTATCGTATAAAAGTAAAAGGAGACAGCAGGTGCATTACTTGGAAGAGTTTGCGAGACCTGATTGTGACACATCCAGATATGAGGAGACGCATTGACATCTTCGCCCTCAGTATATACGGGTTGGTCTTGTTCCCGAAAGCATTGGGGCATGTGGAAGATGCAGTAGTAGTATTGTTTGATCGACTCAGTAGAGGAATCACGCCCGTCCCTGCTATCCTAGCAGAAACTTTTCTCTCGTTGAGTGCTTATCGGAGAGAAGGAGAAGGAAGATTTATCGGCTGCGTACAACTCTTGATGGTTTGGTTTCACAGCCATTTCTAAAAAGTGGGAGAAATTTTCTTGTAAGGTTTTCTCGATTGACTTCTCGCCTTTAAAGAATTTTGTGGCTTCGAACTATGACTGGTAGAGGAGTAAGAGGGTTAATGATAACATTCCTGCGCCCAATCCTGAAAATGTTTGCCCAGTAGAAGAATATCTGAAGAAGCTCCTTCAGAGTTAGACATCCTCAAACATGATTTGGAAAAGAAAAGCTTAGAGTTTGGTAAAAGGATGGAGGTATTGGAGGAAGATAAGATGAAGCTGGGGCTAGATGTAGACTTTCATAGACTAGAGGCTGAGAAGTTAAGAAAAGGAAAAAATAAAGCCGAAGAGGATCTCGAAGACTTAAAGAAACATTGCAAGAAGCTTCGTCAGTCTATAAAGATTGCAGGGCTGGGTAAGACGTCTGAGCAATGGCGCCAAAAGATTCAGATACAGAAAGACCAGGCGGAACAATGGCAGAGAAGGTTCCAAGATGGTCAGGCTCGCGAGAATGCCTTGAAGGGAGAATTGCTAGAAAAGCAGGTCGAGAAGGCTGAAATGAGAGCTAAGATGACCAGTTTAGAGGCCAGGATAGAGGAATTGGAAGAGTCACTACGGAGGCACCGCAATCAGAATACCGTACTGGAGCTCAAAGCCTGCATAGCTGAAAAATAAGAGTTAAGAGAGAGAGTGTGTAAGAATTGGAGGCGACGCTTCACAACAATGAAATCCGACTCGAGATTATGGAAAGAAATTTAGAAACTAGTGAATGGCACACTCGCCAAGCCCAGAAAGAAGTCGGGGAAAGAGATCATATAATGGGAAAGGCACTGACTCAAATGAGAGAAGCTGCTGATCACATGCAAGAGTTGGCTGCCGAAGCTGATGTTTTGAGTCTTCAATACGAATCCAAGTCGGAGCGAGGAAAGAAGTTAGCTGGACTTCTAGAAAAAATTAAAGCTCTAGGACAAAAGGCCAAACCATTTGTGTAACTTCTGTTTTATGTAAAGATTTTTTTTCTCTCAAGAAGTTGCTCTAATGGAAAGTGGATTTTGGAATCAATGTCTTTTCTTGCATTGCATGCATGCATTTCATTTGTATTATATTTTTGCATATTCTTGCATAACAATACTAATTAATTAAGGCATCCAGTTAACACCAGTCATCATTGAAAATACGCATCATTATTATACCCGCAAGAAAACAAAAGCTATGGAACAACGGCTTGAGCAAATCCAGAAAGAACTACAAGATAAAATGCAGGAACAAATGGCAACAATATGTAGGGAAATAAAAAACCAATTTTCGGAGGTAGAAAAGAGTTTGATGACGGAATTAGCGCAAGTTAAACAAAGCGTGGCTGACAAGGAAAAAGCCCTGCTATTGAGGATGACGAAGACCCGATTGTTCCTCCGGGCTTTACACCAATACATAACCCGGCTTCACAAGAAATACCGACCAGAGAAGCCCATGTTACCATCAGACCACAATAGCAGACCACAGGCACGTCAAGACCTGCTAACTATGTAGTCGGATCTGGGTCAAATCCAGAAGATAATGTGGCAAACCTGAGAGTCCCAGATTTTGATGAGATGATAAAGGAGGACATCCCTAGGCAAATGGAGGAAAAGTATAGGCTATTGGAGGAGAAAATTCAGGCAATACAAGAAATTGAAAATTCTTATGGAGTGGATGCCAAAGAATTGAGTCTGGTTCCAGACTTGGTTTTCCTTCCCAAGTTTAAAGTTCCTAAATTCGAAAAATATCACTGAACGAGTTGCCCAGAAACACATTTGACCATGTTCTGTAGAAAGATGACAGGGCATGCTCACAATGATCAATTGTTGATTCACTGTTTTCAAGATAGCTTGGCCGGATCGGCGATCAGATGGTATAACCAACTGAGCCGAGCGAAAGTTCGTTCATGGAAAGATTTAGCACAAGCCTTCTTGAAACAATACGGTCATGTGACCGAGATAGCCCCCGATCAGCTCACGCTACAGAACATGGAGAAGAAATCAAACGAAGGTTTTAGATAGTACGCATAGCGGTGGAGAGAAATGGCAACACAAGTACACCCACCGTTGACGGATAAAGAGATCACGATACTGTTTGTCAATACCCTTAAAGCCCCCTATCTTAACCATTTACTGGGAAATGCCACCAAAAGATTCGTCGACATGGTCATCTTAGGAGAGATGATTGAAAATGCAATTAAAGCCGACAAGATCGAAGCTGGAGAAACGCTAGAAGACCCACCCCTAGAAGAAGGGATAATGAGGTTAACAATATAAGTGTGTATCGACCTAGCAGTGCCAAACCCTTCGTGACAGGTCAGCATAAAGCACCAGCAGTTAATTATCAGAACGTCCCGAGGCGGGAACCGAGTGCTAGGCCTAATAGAGCAAGGATTCAATACACTCCACTTACGATATCGTACAGAGAACTCTACAAGTTATTGTATGACGCCCATGAGATAGCTCCTCAAAGGGTGAAACCGTATGAACCACCGTTTTCGGCTTGGTATGATGCGAATGCTCATTGTGAGTACCACGCAGATGCGGAAGACCACTCAATCAAAAATTACCCGGCTTTCAAAAGGCGAGTCGAAGAACTCATAAGATTCGGGGTCGTGAAATTAGAAGACCCAACTAGTCCTAATGTAGCTGGGAATCCCTTGCCGAATCATTCGAATCAAGGAGTCAATATCGTGCTGGCGGAAAGGGGACGAAAAATTAAAAGGAAAGTGGAAGAAATTAGGTCCCCGTTACGATGGGTGTGGCAATAAATGGTCAGAGTAGGGATGATTGTGAAGGATAAGAAGGATATGATGATGGAGGCCGACTGCGAGTTTCATGCCGTTAAGAGGCATGAAATCCAGGATTGTGACGAGTTCAAAGCTCTGTTGCAAACATTAATGGACAATCAGGAGCTGGAATTCTTCGAAGAAGAAGAAGAAGAAGTCAATTATGTCTGTGCTTCCGAAGATGGGACGGTCAACCACCCGAAGGTGATCATTTGCAAACCGTAAAAAAGCGCAGCCAGAGGACAGATGACGCCTCGTATTATCATTCAAAGACCTGCAACCTTCCCTTACAATGACAGCAAAAAGGTTCCATGGAATTACAATTGCAATGTGACCGTACCCAAAGAAGAAGAACCTATGAAGGAGGTAAACTTGATTACCTGGAGTGGCAAAATTTATAACTCAGCCGAAAAAACCAGAGAGATTAATAAAGGGAAAGCGGTAATATGTGAGTCTGAAGAAGAGATAGCCACTGGGCTTGAAGGATCCACCAATGAGCCAGTATCTGAAAGGGAGGCGAAAGAGTTCCTAAAGTTCTTTAGGCACAGTGAATACAGCGTGGTTGAATAGCTCCATAAACAACCTGCACGAATATCGATCTTATCATTGCTCTTGAGCTCAGAAGCGCATCGTGATGCATCAATGAAGGTACTCAATAAGACTTACGTGAACAATGATATATCGGTATGTAAGTTGGACCGCTTAGTTAACAACATTAGTGCAGATAATTTTATCTTCTTTAGTGATAATGAGATCCCGTCCGGAGGGATGGGATCAACCAAAACCCCCACATCACAACCCGTTGTAAAGGGTACACGCTACCGGGAGTACTCATAGATAATGGGTCAGTATTGAATGTACTACCACTAGCTACACTACAAAGATTATCGATCGATAGCTCTCATTTGAAAGGATACAACAACATAGTAAGAGCATTTGATGGGACAAAAAGGAAGGTAACCGAAAAAATTGAAGTACCCCTGCAAATTGGGCCAAACACGTATGAAATAGATTTCCTAGTGATGGATATTAGGCCTACCTATAACTGCCTATTGGGGAGGCTATGGATTCACTCGGCTGGGGCAGTACCTTCCTCTCTACATCAGAAGGTGAAGGTGAAGCTAGTGAATGAAAGGAGGTTAATTACTATCAATGCTGAGGAAGAAATAATTGCCTCTGTAACAAGCGAGTCACCTTATGTGGGAATAGATGAATAGGCTATAGAATGCTCATTCCGTTCAGTGGAATTTGTAAATGCGACCTTCATTTCGGAAGGAAGCAAGGTGCCTGTGCCGGCAATATCATCGACTACTAGAATGGGCCTACGGATGATGCTTGAGAAAGGGGCTGTCTCTGGAAAAGGACTCGGGAAGTACCTCCAAGGGAGAACCAACATGCCGACCCTGACGAAAAAGCGAGATCGCTACGGCTTAGGGTATAAGCCAGATGCGAAGCAAAAAGAAAGAGATGGAAATGAAACAAGAGAGAGGAAGGCTAGATTATCTGGAAAGGAACTCTCGTGGGAACCCATGGTCTTCCCACCTATTTACGAGACTTTTGTTTTGGGAGAAATAATTAATCAGAAGAAAGAGCAAGAGAAGAAACAAGTAACCATTGGTACTGGAGGGAACATCATGAGGGACTTGAGCGTCAATGCTATATCGGAAGAAGACAGGGAAGGGAATCTATCAAGGATTGGTCCGTGTATACCTGGAAGCACCCTGGATAACTGGACCGTAGAGGAACTTCCTGTAATTTTAAAAAATTCCTCAGAGTAATGCTCGAAAACACCTATTGCTTTAGGCTTGAAAGCAATATGGATCTTTTGTAAAAGGCCCACGTTCATTACTTAGTTACTTCGAATGAGAATGCATTTCCTAAAATTATTCTTTCATTTTTTGATTCAGCCTAATAAATCACTTGTACATAACTAACAAATACGACTAATCATCCTTTCGATACATACATATTCATATATCCCACAGAATCATTCTTTCATAAATTTATTTTGTTCTTTGGACCTTCTTTTTATCCCTCGATTGGTCCTCAAATATCAATAATATGAGTAACTCTAAGGTTAACTTAGAGCCTCACTTGGAGCAAGACATGTGTCTAGAAGAACTTCAGGGCTTTGAAGAAAATCAAGATTGTGATCTCTCTCCGGATCTGCTAAAGATGATAGCGCATGAAGAAAATATATCCTGCCTCATTCGGACCCTGTAGAGGTGGTTAATTTGAGGAACGAAGACGAAAAGAAAGATATAAAAATTGGGACATGCATCTCTGCGGAAACTAGAAAGAATTTCATCGAGTTGCTCAAAGAGTTCCAAGACATCTTTGCATGGTCCTATCAAGATATGCCCGGGTTGAGTACTGATATTGTGGCACACAAACTCCTTATAAAAGAAGGATGCAGGCCCGTGCAGCAAAAACTCCAGAGATTGAAACCGGATATGAAAGAAGAAGTCAAGAAACAACTTGACGTCGGTTTTCTCCAGATAGTTAAATACTCCGAATGGGTAGCTAATATAGTCTCTGTTCCTAAAAAGGATGGAAAGGTACGAATGTGTGTGGACTATCGAGACTTAAATAAAGCTAGCCCAAAGGACAATTTCCCTTTACCTCACATCGATACTTTGGTCGATAACACAGCGGGACATTCTTTGTTTTCCTTCATGGATGGTTTCTCCAGATATAATCAGATAAAGATGGACCCTGAGGACATGGTCAAGACCACATTCGCCACGCTATGGGGAACATTTTGCTACAAAGTAATGCCCTTTGGACTTAAAAATGCAGGGGCAACTTATTAGAGAGCTATGGTAACCCTGTTCCATAACATGATGCACAAGGAAATCGTAGTTTATGTTGATGACATAGCGAAATCCCAAGCAGAGGAGGAGCATGTGAGAATCCTGAGGAAGTTGTTTATAAGGTTAAGGAAATATCAACTAAAGCTAAACCTGGCTAAGTGCACTTTCGGGGCTACATTAGGAAAACTATTAGGCTTTGTGGTCAGCAAAAGAGGAATTGAAATCGACCCAGACAAAGTTAAAGCCATACAGGAGCTACCACCACCCAGCACGCAAAAAGAAGTGCGGGGATTTTTAGGAAGATTGAATTAAATTGCTCAGTTCATCTCACAATTGATCGAAAAGTGTGACCCTATCTTTCGCTTGCTTAGAAAGCATAACCCCGGCATATGGGATGCTGAGTGCCAAGAAACTTTCGATCAGGTCAAAGGTTATTTTTCCAAAGCTCCTATCTTAGTCCCTCCAATTCCTAACAAGCCTTTGATACTGTACCTGACGGTATTTGAGAATTCCATGGAATGCGTGTTAGGCTAGCATGATGAATCTGAAAAGAAAAAGAGGGCGATATATTATCTGAGCAAGAAATTTACCGATTGTGAGACTCGATACTCGTCTATTGAGAAATTATATTGTGCATTAGTCTGGACTACACGCAGACTAAAACAATACATGCTCTACCATACTACTTGGTTGATCTCGAAATTAGATCCTTTGAAGTACCTAATGGAGTCAGCTGCACTAAATGGAAGGTTAGCTCGATGGAAAATCTTGCTATCAGAATTTGACATTGTCTATGTCAATCAGAAGGCATTAAAAGAGAGTGCGGTAGCAGACTTCCTGCCAGTAGGGCCTTAGAGGATTATGAGCCGATAAACTTCGATTTTTCGAATGAAGATTTAATGTATGTTACAACAACTGAAGAGGCAACCACGAGGGGGCAACCGTGGATTTTAAATTTTGACGGAGCTTCAAACGCCATTGGTAACGGGGTTGGAGCAGTCTTAGTATCACCAGAGGGAGACCATTACCCTTTACCAGTAAGCTTGATTTTGATTGCACTAATAATATGGCTAAATACGAAGCATGTATCATGGGAATTCGCGCAGCCATAGAACGAGAAATTAAAACTCTGGAGATTTATGTAGACTCCACATTGGTAATCTATCAACTTAAAGGAGAGTGGGCAACTAGAGATGCTAAGCTAATGGATTACCGTAAACTAGTTCTCGAATTGGTTACAAAGTTCGATGATGTCGCATTTCATTATCTCCCTCGAGAGATCAAATGGCTGATGCCCTTGCTACTTTGGCCTCGATAATCAAAGTAAGTAGGCCAGAAGATGTGAAGCCCATTCAGATGAGTATCTATGAAACTCTCGCTCATTGTTGTGATATCGAGACAGAGAGAGGAAGTAGAAAAGGAAGATCACCCATGGTACCAGGACATCCTTCAATTTGTAAGAGATCGAAAATAGAGGAAAGATTAGGTACTATTGAGATGTGTTGATGCAGTGGAAGCCAAGAGGATTTTAAAGGAAGTTCACGAAGGAATTTGTGGGACGCATGCCAATGGTTTCACGATGGCCCGACAGATAATGAGTTTCTGGTATTATTGGTCTACCATGGAGAGTGATTGCATCAACTATACCAAGAAATGCCACAAATGCCAGATATATGGAGACAAAATTAATGTACCTCCATCGCATCTCCATGTCATGACTTCTCCCTAGCCCTTCTCTATGTGGGGCATGGATGTCATTTGACCAATTTCTCCGAAAGCTTCCAATGGGCATAGATTCATCTTCGTGGTGATCGACTATTTCACCAAATGGGTAGAGGCAGCTTCGTATGCCAATGTTACTAAGTCTGCAGTTAGTAAGTTCCTGAAAAAGGAGATCATATGCCGGTATGGGATGCCAGAGAGGATTATATCCGACAATGCCTTGAACTTGAACAATAGCACGATTGCAGAAGTTTACGAACAATTCAAAATCAAGCATCATAATTCCTCTCCCTACCGCCCAAAAATGAATGAAGCCGTGGAGGCGACCAATAAAAATATCAAGAAAATCGTGGCAAAGATGACCGAGACTTATAGGGACTGGCACGAAAAACTGCCATTTGCCCTCTTCACCTACAGAACTTCGGTTAGAACTTCTACTGGGGCAACACCGTTCTCGTTGGCATACGTTATGGAGGCAGTCTTACCTATTGAGGTTGAAATACCTTCTCTCCGAGTCATAACTTAGCTCCAATTAGATGAGGCTGAATAGATCCAAGCTCGATATGATCAGTTGAATTTGATCGAGGAAAAAAGATTAAAAGCCATCCGTCACGGCCAAATGTACCAAAAAAGGATGATGCGAGCTTATGACAAAAAGGTCCGTCCTAGGGATTTCCATGAGGGAGATCTGGTTTTGAAGAAGATACTCCCCATACATAAAGATTTTCGTGGAAAATGGATGCCCAATTGGGAAGGACCTTATGTTGTAAAGAAAGCTTTCTCGGGAGGAGCTCTCATCTTAACAGAAATGGATGGCAAGGAACTGTATAACCTCGTTAATTCGAACTCGGTTAAAGAAATACTTCGCCTAAAAAAAAAGTCCACGATGAAAACCCGCAAAGGGCATCCTGGAACCAAGAGAATTTTGAGTTGAAAACCCGCAAAGGGCGGCTCAAACCCAAAAGCAGATCAAGGAGATAGAGAAAGGTTACAACTTAAAGCGTCAACAAAGCACTCTAGGTCTTCTAGACACACGTCCGGGTTAAGGGTGATTCTCAGCAAGTCGATGCAAGAGTGGCTCATTTTTAGCGATATTCAGGACAATTAAATTGCCCCTTTTCTTGTACTTAGCCATTTTTTGATTAATGTTGTTTCCTTTGACTTCCTTGTTAATAGATTTTTTTTATATACAACTTTGTTTCCATACAATTTTTGTGCAAGCATTTCACGTTTAAATAACGGGTAATGAACTGATAAATCATACAAAGATTCATGAGCATTACCCTAGAAATTTTCAAAAATTATAGGGGTCCGAAACAGGATCACCAGTGAGAAAACAAACTTGGAAATGAGCAATTCAAGATCAGCATAGAAGAAGATGGATCGACACATCAAGGAACCATACCGGCCCGACTAATAACAAATAAAATATTAATCATGCACACATATAGTTAGGAGCATTTCAACTCATTCTGAGCATGACATCCTAAACAAACTAGCCTACCTATAGGCCCATTTGAGCATATTTTACAAGTTCGACACCTTGAAGCAAGACGAGAAATAACAAATTCATGATGGATCCCGTGAAGTTATAAGGACAACCATTTTTCGGACAGATTACAGTTATTTGATCCTTTACCCCAAGTATAGGGCAGATCACCATCAATCGACCTTACTCCAATCACGGAGTAGTTCAACAAAACAGCGAGGCGGTCATCTTCCTGATGAGATACAGAGAAGAATACCAACTCAACGCTCAACACGAGCCAATCTTTGAACCCAGCTTCCTGATGAGACACTGAGAAGCAGGTCGAAGCGATAAAATGGTTAGCTTCCTGATGAGATACAGAGAAGTGGACCAGATTCGTCTTCTTGAGGAGATCCAGAGAAGCGAATCAAAACAAGCGAGGCGATCATCTTCCTAATGAGATATAAAGAAGAATACCAGCTCAACGCTCAAACGCAAGCAAATCTTCGAACCCAGCTTCCTGATGAGATACTGAGAAGCATGTCGAAGCAATAAAAAGGTTAGCTTCCTGATGAGACATAGAGAAGTGGACCAAATTCGTCTACCTGAGGTGATCCAGAGAAACGAATTAAAACAGATGATCGCGGTCATCTTCCTGATGAGACACAGAGAAGAAGACCAGATCAATGAAATCAGACTCAAAGACTACGATGACGAATTCCAATCTCTTTGAAATTTCGAGAGAATGGGGTGTGAAGTCATAGTAGTAAATTTTGACTTTTTGAAGATCACCTTAAAATAAAATGGAACCACCACGTCAAAGAAGTGGAAAGGCGGATGTAGTGGAGATTGAACGACTGACAAAAAACGAAAGGCGGACCAGTTTAAGATAGAGTGTCAAAGAGATGAGACCCGACAAATTGAGCATCCTTTTGGGTCTTTGCTCTGTTCCTGTTACACAGCAACAAGCAAAGAGGGGCAGCTGTTGAAGCCCAATTTATCCGGGCCCAATGAGATAAATTTGGTTTTAAAATAAATTTATTTTAAATTTAAATTTGTACAAAATTTAAGTTTATTATAAATATAAATTTAAAATTAAATTAGATAAATGTCCAAAGTCCATTTACAAGCATGATTGGGCCAAATTCGACTAGCCCAAAGTACAACCCAATTACAAATAGCCCAATTGGGCTAAAATTTGGCTAGGCCAAATCCAAATAATTTGCTAGCCCAGATACCCAAAATTCCCACTACTGTTGCCACCTCAATCCCAACCAATGGGAGATCGCCACGTCGGCACCACCAGCTATCATCTCCAACCAAGTTGCTCCTGCACAGCCGACTGCCACCTTCTCCAAGCTGCTCCCAACCGCCACTGCTGAGCACCTGCAAAAAGAAAAGATGGATTAGGACTAGCATTTAAGTTGTAGGAGACAAATTAGAATGATTGGTAAAAATGGCTATAAAGCCAGGGTTGAAACATTTTGTAAATGTTACGAACCCAGTTCTGGAAATCTAAATACAAACCCTTTTTCATTACCAAACAATATTCAAAGCCAAATAGCAACCAAGAGCATAAAGAACAGAATATCATACAATTCAGTTCAGTCCAGGTATGCAATCTCAGTGAATATTCATTCATCAATATTAAACCTTTGAGTTTTAAACTGTTCATAACCTCTACATACATTTATTATTTATTATATCATTTATTTCTTCTTTTACCAGCTGTCAATATTCATTTAATATCACTGACTGTTTATAGCATTCATCCGTTTTTTCATGCACCTGTTAAACACATTAAATGATGTTTTAAAATTTTTAATGTTGATGTCTGTTATAATAAATAATGTTAACAAATATTTTAATAATAATAAATATTAATAATAATGTTTATATATAAAAAAAAAGGAATTTGAAAAGCCGATTGACTTCCCTGACCGTTACATCGCCGGAGTGTCGCTGGATCCCATCACTATCGCTGTTGCTCCCTCTCCAAGGCCGTAATCTGCAGACAAACAAAGGGGGACTTTAAGATCGGATCTTCAAAATTAAAATACCTAATAATAAAGGAGGTTTTAAAAAAAATAGAATAAACTCAAGGACAGATTTAGGAACGAAAGACAAAAAGGGATTTTAAGGATTTAAACAAAACCCAAAAGGAAAAGGTTTTGAATTTTTTTAGATTTGGGTTAAGTCCAGATCTGAGTAAATGCATAAAAGAATGGAAAGAAAAGAGAAATGGGTTCAACAAAAAGAAAACAGAAGAAAGGAGAAGGAAGGAAGGCCTACGGGGGGTGTTTGCAGCGGCGCGTAGGGAACTGACGGTGCGTGAGTGCGAGGATCGACGCGCATTGGCTCGCGGCAACTGGATGCGACGATCGGTGAGGCGCGTGCGACGGTCGGTGCTTGGACGAAAGGGGCCAAATCGGCCGGCCATGGGTTGTTGTTTTGAAAAAATGAAAATGAAACAAAGGGGGAAATGAGAGAATTTGAGTGAGAGAGCTCTAATTTTTTTAAAAAAAATGAAAAAGAGATGATTTTTTACCTAAAAAATGGCTCTTATAATACTTTCAAAACGGCGCCATTTTGAGCAAGGTTTAAAGAGTTAAAACGACGCCGTTTTGGCATATGCCCATTGAGCCGACCCGATCCGACTCGGTGGACCCTTAGGATCCGCGTGTTTTCAATAAATGATTTATTTTCACGTTTAGTCCTTCCGTATTTTTAATTGTTTCAATTTAGTCTTTTTCACACTTTTAATTATTTTTAATTTGGCCCAATAATTTTGTTTACTTTTTAATTTAATCCTTTGACATTTTGAATTCACCAGAGGCTACCACGTGTCACTGTTTTGGCTTATTTATGCATTTGATCCTTTTTATTTTTAATTTGTTTTAATTTGGTTCTTAAATCAACTTCTGTTCAATTGCACAATTGGCCTAAGAATTTTTCAAGATTTACAAATTAGTCCTTTGACTTCTGGATGCCTGTGGGGCTACCACGTGTCACCCATTCTTTGGTTTTATTGTTTTATAGGTTCCTTGAGCTGTCCAAAAATTATATTTTGACCCCGAACTTCAAAAAATTCCATTTTTTACCTCAAACTTTTCAAAATTCCATTTTTACCTCGAAACTTCCAAAATAACTATTTTGACCCCAAACTTTTCAAAATTCCATTTTTAACCCTAATTTTCCAAAAATTACCATTTTACCCTCGAACTTTCCAAAATCCCATTTTTAAACCCGATTTCATCAAAAATTACCACTTTACCCTCGAATATTCTAAAATCCTATTTTTAACCCCGAATTTTCCCAAAATTACATTTTTGCCCCCGAGAGTCAAAAATTACTATTTCACCCCGGGTATCCAAAGGTCCCGTTTTTCAATCCTTATTGCGTTATTTTTCTTCCTCATCATTATTTGCATTTGTTTAAATCATTATGCAACTGCATATTACATTTTTGCATTCTGTTTATCTTGCTTTGTATTTAATTTCTCTTATTAATTGCTATTTGCTATTTTAAACTTACATGTTCATTTTCAAAGTGATTTTAAAGACGAGGCAATGTCCCTCTCATGTGAAAGCTTCGAGAAATCATAACCTAACGTGTCGGGTATGATTTTTCGTATAACTCACACGCGTCGAATATCCTCTTTTAAGATTTTTTATACCTGTTAATTCCGAGATTCCGAGAACATCGTGGCCTAACGTGTTGGTCATGATTTTAATTCTCCGTGAAAATCGAAATAAACGGGTATTCCATATTCGAATCTCTTAAACTATGTGTCCGAGGATTGCATTTTAAATTCAATACGAAATTTTTAAATTCTCAAAATATATCTATATATATATCATGAGTGATTTAAAAACAAAACGAGGCAATATTCTTTCGCGTGAAAACCTCAAGAAATCGTGCTCTAATGTGTTGAGTGTGATTTTCGTAATTCATGCGAATCGAATATCCTCTTCAACAGTTTCCGAAACATCATTCAATTTTTACATATCTGTATACAAAGAATGTTAAGAAAAAAATGAAACAATGTCCTTTCGTGTGAAGACCTCAAAACACCATGCCCTAACGTGCTAGGTGTGAGTTTCATATAATTAACGCGATAGAATACTCTCTTTAAAATTTCCCAAAACATCCTTCAATTTTCAAACTCCGAGAATATAGTGCCCTAATGTGTTGGACACGACTTCTAGTTTTCATAGAGGATCGAAATACAGGGACGAATTTTCCTTAAAAGTTTTCCTCTGAAATTACACAAAACCTCCTAAAATAAACATCGCATTTTAAACCTTACTCGAATTTTCACTGTTTTCATAAAACAAGACCCGAAAGTAATCATGTGGTACCAATTTTGGGCGTATGAGGGTGCTAATCCTTCCTCATGCGTAACTGACTCCCGAACCTGTTTCTCTAGATTTCGAAGACCAGCTTTTTAGAACGTTTTTAAACGTTTTGTGGTGATCCAATTACACCTAAAATAAAAGGATTGGTGACGACTCCCATTTTTTCCAAATTTTAAAAATGATTTTTCGAAGCTCCGTTCCCGAGGTGGTTTCGACACTCATAGTTCGGGCCGAGCCAAACTTGGACAAATATAAAATATATTAATATCATATTTAAGTCTAAATTCGACTTGACCTGACCCATAAATACCTCTAATTACATGTTTGCTTCTTTTTTTACTATGAACTTTCGTTTTATTATTTTAAAATAATGAAATTCTGTTTAATCTCAATCTTTAATCTAATATAACATACAAAAGCATTTCATGTATACAACTAGTTACATTTACATGTTTTGTGTTTAAAATTTATTAAATAATATATTTTTATATTTTTAAAAATATGTATTTGTTAATTAAATAATAATTAATTTAAACCCAACAAGTGGCTCCAGTGGAAAAGAGGACGTTGTTCATCCTAGGGATTCCGGGTTCGAGTACCTGTGTGTGCAAGATGTGTGTGCTTTGTCAAAGGGTTAATAAAGTATGAATAGATACTACCGTGTAATCACAGCTGTATATTCAAAAAATAATAATTAGTCTAAATTATAATAAAGACCTCTTCAAAATAAACTAATTTTTTTTTTCTCTTTACTAAAAATAAAACATAAAAATGATTAAATATTATCAATTGAATTAATTTATTACTAACTTATATACTAAACCACCTAACCAAATGTAGCATAAGTAAAAAAGTGAATAGCTTACAAGTAGATAATTATTATTTTAGCAATTTGAAATAAGTAAAATTTGAAAGGGTTAGATAAAATTTGAAAATTATACTTATTTTTTATGTAAGAAAATTATATATATAATTTTCATAAACGAGCAATAATATTATCATAATTATAAATATTATTTAATTGTCATTAAGATGAAAAGTATATTTATAAAAAAAAAATAATATGATTGAGAATGAAATCCTAAATTTTTTTCTCTTTTTTCTCGAAGTTGTTTGTTTCTTTTCTTTTATTTTGTCGAGCGATGGTGCCAACCTTCGGATTGGTTACCACTCGGCTTATTCTCCCTATCCCAAATCCTTTATTTATTTTTTTTCTTTTCATCCATTCTATATGTCTTCTCTTTTTTCAATTTGCAGATCTATTTTGTAGGTATCTTTGTTGTTTTCACAAGTTGTAATAGATAGATGACAGTGCTTATCATTACTAGAACTCCACTAGCTATTAGCAGTTTCTCTTGAAAGTGGGAGGTTCTTCGTCGATTTTCTTTTTTTTTATGTTTTGAGAGTATTTCAGAATAATAAATGATTTCATGAGTTGATTTGGACCCGTGTCTCTTAAATTTTATAGATTTTTTGTTTGTTTTCCATTGTTTTTTAATAGATCTTCATTTTTAGAAGTTTTTATCTGCTCTTGTAGTATGTTTTTTTAATCTTACTTTTGCAAGTGATTTTATGAATGGTTTTGTCGTCGTCCTTTTTAGTTTGGTGAATGTTCAGTTCTTTTTTCAATTTTTATTCGTCGCTTTGGACCTCCGATGTTGATTTTCTTATCGTATTAAGTGCTTGCAATTACTCCAAATATGTTGTGCTTGAGTTGTGATAGAGTCAATTGTTAATGTATCATAATGTTTAATTCATGGTAAACCGAAGTCTTTATTATGTTGATGGAGCTTGTTCTCCACCGTCTACGATGAGCGTTTATTTGTTTTTTACTAGAATTATATGGTCACATTCATTGAATGAATTAATAAATTCCCTTTTAAAAAAATTATTATTAAGATAAATATTATTTTAAAGAATAGTATTTTATTTCTTTATTTTTAACATATCTTTCTCTATGTTTTTACTTTCAATTAAGAAATGCAATTTAATATATACGTAATATAAAATTATTTTTTATAATTTTTTAAATTTAATATTGTAGTATTAATATAACATATAGGAATATCATATACCAATTATTAATATAACATTTACCTTTATTATATACAAATTATTAATATATCATTATTCCATACTAATAACTTTTAAAAATATTAAATAAATTTTAAAATAACCTTATTAAAATTTTACTACTTTATCATTGTGGTGTGAAAAATTTATTAATATAACATATTCCAAAGGTTTTTATAATTTGATTTGAAATTAAGTTATAATTTAGTTTTAATATACATATATTAAAATAAAACACTCACTTTTTTAAATCAAAAACAATAAACAAACACTTTCAAAGCCTTTTATTTTAAATTAAAAAAAAAGTTATTCATAGGATTCACAAATTATTTTTAAATTAAATTAAAATCGGTACATATTGATAATAATATAAAACACCAAAATTTTTAAAATAAAAATATTATAGTATATTTACTTTTTCAATCCTAATGTTTTTTAAATTTAATAGATTTTGCAACAAATTTTTAATACATAAATAAAATACGATTTCACTGATACATGCATTTAAATCTGTGGATTGTACAACTGACATAATGTTTCATAACATTGGGATTGTTGCCCCTCACATAATATGAAAAGAATTAGGCTTTTTCTGTATTGAATCAAATTATATGTGATTCTTATATTTTTAACCCAACATTTTATAATTTTATTTAATTTAATATATATTTTTTATTTTTTAAAATTTAATTAGATAAATTAATTTTTCTAATTAAATAATTTTTGAACACAATTCTAATTCTGTTAAAATCATGATAATTTTATTGTAAAAGAATTTATAAGAAATTATATTTAATTTTCATATTCAATGGATTCACAATGATCAATTAATTTAATTCTATTTTTGAAATTCAATTATTTAATAATAATTCAAAAACCTTAAATTAATGCTCAAGTTATTTCTATACTTAGTGAGAAAACACATTCATTTGTGAGTGTGACTCATTTCTCAAACTTATTCATTTTCATTCATTTATGTACATTTGGTTCAACATGCAATTCATTTATGGTTTCAACTAGCTAACGAATGGATCAATTGGACATATATAATTAGGACTCAAATAATTTATAATTAAGTTTCAGCTTTTCACCTATTAATTATAAACTTATTTAGGCATGAAGTCATTCCACTATATTACGTGATCGTGCTCTCCCTTGTTACATACCATTACAAAAGCTACTTAATAAATACTCGTCAAATGATCTTGTCATAAGTGTGTTACCTTTAATGGATATCCTTAATTTCTTTGGGATAAATCCGTTCTCCTAATAAGATCTCATTTTATCTTATGGTAACCATTACATCTTCCTTCGTGATAAGTCATTACTATCAAATGGTAATTAGCCCATTTATCACAAAGACAAACGACCCAGTATCACGTTTACTTTTTATCTATAATGTAAAATCGATGAGAGTATATCATTTACCCATTAATTGGGTTATGAATTCCACTATTGTAAATGATGCTACATACCGCAAAAGTTCATATACCCAATGCACCAACTTTCGGTTTGTTATCTATTTGAACTCAAGTTTTTACTTACATCAAAATATATGAGTGCTATGAACGTCACAGCAATGTGCAAGCGTACACTGTCGATGCAAGTATAGTAGACAAAAATGAATCTGTCGGATATCGATCCCACGAGGATGGGTGTCTATTGTCTAAAATTGTCGGTGCATTGAATAAGTAAAATGCAATAAATTGTGAGAATGGTTGTCGGAGCAATAATGTGAAAATAAAGATAAAATGTAATTAAGGTAAAATGAGATCCACAACGTGAATAGTCAGCAAAAAACTAAGTGTAGCTTACAAGGTTAAGAATAACATGTAATTTGTCGGTGCAATGAAGTGCAATGAACATCTTACCAAACTTGACTTTTCTATTAGATCTATGACTTTAGTATGCACACTAATCACACCTTCCAGTGCTGGCAATGTAACATACTTAAGAACAAGCGGACCAAATTCCTTCAATCCCCAAGCAACTTCCATTGTCTTGCTTGGTAGTTATAACTGTCACTGCACTTCCAATGACTGTGATGCAATAACACTTCCGTGCTAAAATCATTCAACCAAAGATAAACAGTAAAGGCAAGCTTGGATAAAATATCAATTATCTAAAATCAAGTGTACTTCCATACAATATTGAAATAACATGAATTACTATTATTTAAGAAAAAATATAAAAGAACAAATGAAGAATACTATGTCTAGGCTACTCGACTTGCTCTCTTACTCTCCTCTTGTGTCACACTCAAGAACTCCTCGTTAGGAGCTGGTCTACATCACCTTCACGTGATTCACCCGAGAGGTTTCAAGCCTCCATAGTCAAAAAGCTCAAAAGCTAGGTTGAAGAAGATAATATTGCAAAAATGAGAGACTAAGGAAAAGAGAGACTCTCCTTCATGCTTTGTGTGTGCTTATATTTAGCCCCAAATTGTATAAGTTCTCTTTTGCAAAATTCAGCTGTACAAGTTAGTTATACAAGATTGGACAGCTCACACATTTCTGTTCTTATCAGACAATTATCAGATGCGACGAAAATCCTGGGTGTAATTCTGGACACGTTCATGCAGCGATAATTTTGGACATGTTCATGCAGCGACATTCCTGGGTGTAATTGAAGAATACTTATACAACGATAGTTCTGGATGCAATTTGAAGAATATTTACGCAGCGACAGTCTTGAGTGCATTCCAGCAATATTCCTGTGGCGACAGTTTTGGGTGCAATCTGGAAGTGCTCATGCGACGACAATTTTGTGCGCAATCTAGAAGTGCTCATGTAGCGACATTAGTAGTAAAATATGGCAAAATTAAGGAAAACTAGGACAAGATCCACTGAGTTATAAAATGCAATGTACTAAACTAAAAAATGTTAAAATATGTACTAAGGACAACTAAATGAGAACAAATTATCCCATAAATGGGGAGAAAACATATGTTCTTTTTAGTACTATCAGTCACGCATACATAGTCCATCGTCCATCGTCCACTTAAGATTAAGGTATGTCACACTATGAACGTCATAAGTGAATAAATCTATAAACGAGTTTAGGATATATTCTACTTGGGTCTTGTCCAATATACTATCAATACAGCCAGTCACATATATGTCTCTATCTTTTGGGAATCATCTGCACCAATACTCAAGAAAAAACATATCCTCAATTGGACTTGATGGACAACATATTAGTCTTTCAATCTGTAATATCCCTTACCTGGAATGAATTGATACATTCCTAGCAAGAGATGCCAAATTTAGACAATAAAGCTAACTTAACTCAAGCTTCAAGTTCAACACTTCACTTTAAGATAAATATAGTCATTTGAAGTTATTTAAGTCATTTCTAATCCTACTTTAAAGTTTGTATACAATGGGGGTTGTTCGAGGCTTAAACAAGACAAAATAAGGTAAACAGGCTCAATGTCATAACATTGGGAAGTGGGTGTCTTAACACTGAACTAATGTCGCGACAATAAGCTGATGTTGTGACACTGACTTCGAATGTCACGACATCAAAAAAAAATTGCTCTAATGAATCCAATGTCGTAACATCGAAGGTTGGGTGTTGCAACACTGAGCTGATGTTGCAATACTGGACTTTGGATGTCACGACACCGAAGACAAATTACCTAAAAACAAGTCTGAATAATCTAAAACCAAGTCTAAACTATCAATAATCATCCCATATCAGTTCTAAACAATTTTAATACTTAAAACATGCCAAGCTAACATTCAAAAACTTCTTATAACTCATAAGTATATCCTAAAGTACAAAAGGTTAAGAGGCATGCAATACCATAGTTTTAGAACCACCAAGTTACTTACAACAAAATTTTCTATGATTCAAATCCTATGTTCATGTCATTCTATTTCCAAAATTTAAGTGCCATACTATTCAAATCCTTGCTTGATAATGAGATGATGATGATGATGTTGGACACTTCAAAAGTTATCTTCACTCGATCTTTACCTACGCTTTTATAACAATGCGTTAAGCTCATGAAAGCTTAATAAGTACCCATGAATTTAAATTTTACAATTTCTAAAATTTATTTAATGGTAACAATATTATTGTAACGCCTTAAAATTTTTAACTTTTGCCTGTACGTTTGTCAATGGATTTGTCTTTGCTTTTGTGGTTATGTGTTCGGTTTGGTCATTTGAGATTTGAGGTTCGAGTTGAGTTTCTGAAACTTTATATTTTGTTTTTCAAAATTGTAATCTCTAAAATGGTGTAATAAATTATGTTCTGAGCGATATTGTTTCAACGATGAGCCTAGAGATTCAATGGTCATATGCCTGTATGTCTATTTTTGGGCTATGTGTTCGAATCTCAGTGTGCACAATGTGTATATTTTTTTATTTGCACTTCTTTGGTAACATAGAAGTTAAGTTAATTATATAGTTTCCTCTTAGTTTTATTACGTTCATTTTTCTTTCTTTTCTTTTTTTAGTTCTTCGTGACTACTGTGAAATCCTTCTTAATTGAGGAAATCTTTTTGTGCAAATTGTTCTAAAATATCGTCGAAGTGTTATCTGTCTTGCTATCTCGCAAATTGTGACTTTGTTGAGTAAGTTTTATCGAATTTCGCATTGTGATTTTAGCTGTTTTAGTGAGTTGCTATTCAGAAATTGTTGGAATTGTTGCTTACTAGTGGGAATGGTTTTCTTTAGGTGAGGATCATACTGTTAGCAACTTTTCGACACATTAGTTTGATGAACTCGGTGTTAGGCAAAGGTAAACATTTTCTCAAATTAGAATTAGAACTTACGTTGAAGTTTGACGAAGTAATTTGAGAATAGTTCATGAATTAGTGAATTGATGTTGATTTGGTTAAATAAACCTCTGTTTAGGCTTCGATTCGGGTAGGAACGCTTCGCTTCTACTCCAAGATAGGTAGGGTATTGAAACCCAGTTTTTTATACGTTTTTCTGTATTTTTACCTAGTTTTTACCTCTGCTCGAGGGCACACGGGCGTGTGTCCAGGCCTTGTGCCATGTAAACAAGGTATAGAAGACACACAGTCTGGGCACACGGGTGTATGCTAGACCGTGTGTGTATACTATTTAGTGACACACAGGATGAGCACAAGGATGTGTGTCAGGCCGTGTATGCATACTGTTTTGGAAATAGCATACAAGGGACACACGGGCTGGGCACACGGGTGTGTACCAGATTGTGTGTGTATACTATATTGGGACACACAGACGTGTATCAGACCGTGTGTGTATACTGTCTTGGACAAGCAGGCATGTGCCAGACCGTGTGTGTATACTGTCTTGGGACACGCGGGCATGTGCCAGACCGTGTGAATACACTGTTTTAGAAATTCATGTGCAGTGGTCTCACGGGCTAGATACAAGGGTGTGTACCTGGCCGTGTGTCATACATGAGCTAACACATGGCCGTGTGCCAGATCGTGTGTAATATGTATTCGTGCGTAAACTCTATGCAATGCGACCATACGTTAACAGTAGAACTTGTGTGACCTAAACCGATTTGTGAAAGTTGTAATGGATGTCTGCAACTTGATTCTGAGCGTGAGACTGATTATTTATGTGATGGTAACATTTGATATGCATTTGAGACATTTGAGCTTGTACTAAAATGTATCATCTGATATCTGTCTTGCATCTCAATGGGGCTAGGATTAAGAATTGAAGGAAGTGACTGAACTGTTTCGATGGTTAAACCACTTGAAAATATTTACCGAACTGATGGTGACACTGTAAACACTGCAAGATTACTGCTGAATTGGCAGTGAAACTGTAAACACTACAATATGTCAGACCGACACTCGGAGATGGTGTCCAGGGGTGGGTTTGCATAATAGTGACTGAATCCGTAACTGAGTGTGAAACTGAAATTTTTTTTGTATCTGTTAACTGTATCACTGAACTACGGTATGACTACCTATCTGTTTGAGATGTACAAATCAGATAATTGAACTGCAACGGTGTTTTCTATAGTTACGTTATGAAATCTTATGACATACCATTATAACTTGTACTGACTTAATTAATGGTATTTCAGGGTCTTCTCAGACTTGACAGCCGACGGAGGAGGAGCTCGGTCATTCTAGGACTCTTAGGGACTTATAACTAAGTTATTAGTATGCTACGATTAAAACTTAAGCCTAGTACTTTTGACACATGTGTTTTCGCTTTTAACTTAGTGTTGGATTTACTTTCTGTTTCTATGGTGCATATGCTATGACTTAACTATGAAGTTTACTTTCAATGCGGTATGGTACTTTTTCTCTATGGTGACATTGTGACATTCTTGACTTAACCGTTTCGTTTAGGCCAAGTTTAGGGTGTTACATTTATTAATATAATTTCTTGAACATGTCTTTGTTCTCAAGATATTATTTACTACTATATAACACATCATTTATGTTCGCTAACCAATTATTTTATAACCATTTCTCAAGCCTCATTTAACACTTATCACTTTCATATTCATTTTCAAGTTCAATTAATTACTAAATTTTCATTTCTTATGTACTTATGAATACTTATGATATTCACTTGTCATCACTTATGTTTACACTTATTTATACTTTAAAGTCACTTACCACACTTCATTTCTCCAATACTATGAATCATTATGTTACCACTTCACGATTATCAAAAATTTGTAACCCCTTTAACCCGACTTAAAAGATACGATCGAATCTAGAAGATCACAGTTGTACTTTCACTCTGATTAAAACCATTTAAAACATATATATAGTATAATTTAATTTAAAGTAACATTAGAACAAAACATTTTCCATTTTCATAAAGAATCTCAAAAGTTTATAATTTTAAACATGAAGTATTTATTAAAATAATTTGAGTAAAACTTATGTATGTAAGTAAAAAGTAAATCCGAAATATTAAAATCCCCAAATTAAATTTACATCACAGTCCCAAATACTATTATAACAAAATAGTCTATAAAACTCCCAAAAATAGTCCATATTGATAGATAAATAGAAGAAGTATAAAAACTGTGAGATCTTTTGAGTACCAAGTTGCTAAATTAAAATTACATCACAATCCCAAATACTATTATAACAAAAATTTTAATAGGTCTAAATTTTATTTTTATTTAATTTTAATGTTTAATTATGTACAAAATAAATATTTTATATTTAAAATATTAAAATTAACTTAAATATATTATATAATTTTACAGAAAACATAAAAGTTAAAGAATTATTTTTATTTACTTAAAATATTAATTTTTATCCATAAATATTGGGTTCAGCACTTCATTAGTAAGGCATATTACATTTCTAATGAGAGAACATAAATCTAAACCTTGAAGACAATATTATTAAAAGAAACAACAACAAACCTCAAATATAAACCATAAAACAAACGTAAATAATAAAATATTCAACCAAACCAAACTCAGCCTTAATAAATACAGAAATTAAGAAAAGGAAAGGAGGCAACACTATTATGAAAAACCAACAATCAACAATTATTATGCAAAACTTTAATAGCGAGGACATATTCTAGTAACAATAAAGGCTTAACATTATTATGCATAAAAAAACATGTCTAGCAAACTCTCTCTAGCCTTGCAAAATTCCGATAACGAAGAAGGAATTGATTCTCATCTTGGTAAGGATCATTATACGTAAAAAGTAAGATTTAAAGATGGCATCGATGAAGGGTTCATTGAGATGGCTGTTGATCCAACTCCGGTTCCCACTCTATCGTGGAAAGACAAGCTCTTGGGGAGAGTTTAGTTAATCTTGAGGGAAATTGTAATGCTCTTTAAACTGAAAAAGATGGTGACTTAGAATTATTCGATGGAGATGTGCAAACGAATTTCGTTAATGGCATCCCTACCGTAAAGTTTTTCGATCGCGTCAAGGAATTACTATTCAAAGAGATGGAGTTAACTGTTGTCTTAAAACTGCTGAGGAGAAGTATTAGTTACAATACTCTCTATAACCGTATCATTAATCTCTGGAAACTTTATTACCCTTTCCATCTTATGGACATTGAAAATAGGTATTATTTGGTTTGCTTTCACGACAAATCTGATTATGACCGTGTTTTGATGTAGGGACCTTGGAATCTCTTCGAGAAATATCTCACCGTTTCAACCTTGGACAAAGGAATTTAACCCGCTGCACCCATATCCCAAGATGGTTTTGGCTTTGATTCGGCTGCCAGGTCTTTCAGGGTTTTTTTACAAAAAGAAAATAGTAAAGGTAATTGGGGGATTGATCGGGAAAGTTATAAAGCTGGATTTCAAACAGACAATCAAACAAGGGGACCTTTTTCCCGTCTTGCTGTTTTTATCAACCTTGAGAAGCCATTAGTTTCCCAAGTGATGGTTGATGATGCCATTCAACAGGTAAAGTACGAAGCTCTCCCCACTGTCTGTTTTTCTTGTGGAAAATACAGCCACTTCAAAGATCTTTGTACTACGGCGGTTATAGAACCAAACAAGGAGAAACCTACCGGTGTGACGGAGTCAAGTCAGATGGTGGTCCCGGAGGAGAAGCTCAAGGGAAGGGGTCAGATTATGGCCCATGGATGTTGGTTGAAAGATGAACTCGATGAAGACAACGGTCTTACCAAGCGAACGACGTTGTGAAATCTAAGAAGGAAACTTTGGGGACCAGATATGCGGCATTAATGGAGGAAGAAGAAATGGCCGATGATTTTGCTGATGCTGACCAAAATTTGGGGGAGATTTGGCTACTTCCAGTAAAAGGAGGAGTTTGGTGAAGCAAGATTTTAAGGTTAAATTAAGGAAAGATACGTTGAGAAAAGATACTATTGATTTTAATCCTAGAATAGATCAATGGTCTTTTGAGGGTAATGGTTTACGGATTGGATCTGGTCCAAGTTTTGTTGCGAGTCGTAAGAAGGTTAGGGATAATGGGCTGCAAGTTACATCTTCTGAACAACTTGGTGGGGCGTCTTTACTAGCATATTCTAGGAAGACTAGTAGTTCGGGCTAACTTGATTCTGGGCCGCCCTTGAATCCATCTAATGTAGCAATAATGGGGGTTGGAGTTCTAATTTTTTAGACAGCTCAGGTGCTGGAAAAATAGAGAAAGAATTGGGGAAAAGGCCCATGCTTGATAATTCTTTGGATCATTTTCATTGTGAATTAATTAATCCTGACACTACTGCACCTAATAAAAATTTTGTCCTTGTTTCTTTAGAGCTAATTCACAATTCCCTAAGCAATAAGAAAATGGAGATTGTTGAAGATGAATGAGGTGTCTCCTCCAAAATGATGACGTCTTTATTAATGAGCAAAATTTTAGGGAATTCAAAGCACTATCCAATCCTGCTTTTGGAGGACTTGATGGCACCATAGTTTCTATGTCTAAAGGGGTTTTAGATCCTACAAGGCATTCAATAGTGAGATTTGAAGACAATTCTCACCCTAATAAAATTGAAAAATTAAATGACGGTATTCCAGTGGCTCGAATAAGGAAAAATAGTGGTAGAGATCTTAGCGCTCGTACTAGTTGGGTTACTTCTACTGCTTTAAGAGGTCGAGGGAGCTGGTTCAAAACTTTTGGGATTTGCGCAGCTCTCTTGCTGAGTCCAAGAAAGCTCATGTGGAGCATAACTTGACTCCGAATCCTAGTATCATAGATAATGCTACCTCGAATGCTCCTAGAGAAATTGTAAATGTAGATATTGTCTATAGACAGTAATGGTATGTTCCCTTAACTTTTATATTATTTATAAATATTAATATATTTTTTTGGAATTTCTAGTGATAGGTTTCCCCGTATTTTTCGAGAATATAATTTGCAACATAAACATGATATTATTAGATTGCTTGAGACAAGGGTCAGTGGGCCGAAAGTTGATAACATCATTGCTAAGTTTGGATTTCAATTTTCTTTCTATGTGAAAGCTATCAGATATTCAGAGGGAATCTGGCTTGGTTATAAGGATAGTGTCTGTCTTGATTTCATCCATTACCATTCGCAATTCATTGTGGCTCGGGTTAGGTTGCCTTATTCTTCTTCTTCGATTTTCATCGCTTTTGTTTATGGTAGCCCAAATCATCAGAAACACAGGGAAATGTGGGATATTTTGAGATCTTTGATTCTGAAAGGTAATTGCCCGTGAGCAGTTATTGGTGACTTCAACTCCATTCTTTCTTCTTCAGAAAAATCTAGAGGGCGTTCTACAATTTAATTGGAATAAAAGGGCTTTTTGAAAGGTTGGATCGAGCTTTGGGAAATAAAGCTTGGATTCAAAATTTTTTGAACAATGTTGTCACCCAACTCTCGAAGATTAAGTTTGATTACAGGCCTCTACTCTTTTCTTTAAATCCAGTTGTTGCGCTTTCCAGAGGTCGTCCGTTTCGCTTCTTGGTTGGGTGGCAGGAGCATCCTGATTTTGGTAATTTTGTAAAGGATAAATGGTCTTTTTCAGGAGATATGTCTGCTTCTCTTGGTTCTTTCTCCCACAACTTAAAGGATTGGAATAAGAAGGCGTATGGGCATATCACTTCTCATAAGAGGTTATTGTCTAAGGAGCTTGCAAAAATTCAAAGATTAATGGATTTTTTTGGTTCTAATCGCTTAGCCCCAGTTGAATTAAGTCTTCTCCAAGAGTTGAAAAATGTTTTACACCATGAAGAACTCCTTTGGAAGCAGAAGGCTCAATGTGACTGATTACAGCTTGGAGACCGTAGTACTAAATTTTTCCATTCCTGTACGATTCGATAAAGGAAGAATAATTGTATTACAACTATTCATATTTCTTCTGATGTTTGGCTTTATGATCCTAATTCCATTGAAATTGAGGCTAATATTTTCTTTCAAAAGTTATATAGAGATATTCCTGGTCCAATTGGGTTATTACCTCCTAGTAAGTTTCCTCAGCTTGACCAAAAAGATATTAGGTTTTTAGGTAGTCCAGTCACCAACGAAGAGATCAAGGCTGCTCTTTTCGATATGGCTCCCCTTAAAGCTTCTGGGAGTGTTGAATTTCAAGCCTTGTTTTTTCAGAAGCAGTGGAATGTTGTTGGGGAAGTAGTCTGCGATTAGGTTAAAAGTATTTTGTTGGTGGTATCATTGACGGAGATTTGAATAACACATTTATCGTCCTTATTCCTAAGGTTTCCAATCCGAAAGAGTTTGCCCAATTTCGTCCCATTAGTCTCTGTTCTGTTCTTTACAAATTAGTGATGAAAGTCATTGCTAACCGGTTTAAGTTCATTTTTCCTAAGATTATTACACAAGAGCAAGCTGGTTTTATTGTAGGTAAGAAAACCATCGACAATGTCATTATCACTCAAAAAGTGATTCAGTCCATACGGAGTCAATCCAAAAGGAAGTGGATGACAATCAAGATTGATCTTAAGAAAGCCTATGACAGAGTTAGATGGAACTTCATCAAAGCTTCCCTCCTGGCTGCAAGTATTCTATTGTATCTCATTAATGTTATTATATCCTCTATATCCAACTCTACAATGCAGGTTTTGTGGAATGGCGCTCCTCTATCGAAATTTAAGCTAGTTAGGGGTATAAGGCAAGGATGCCCGCTTTCCCCTTACCTCTTTATCCTATGCATGGAATAGTTCGGTCATTCAATTCGCTCGACTATATCAGATGGTAGTTGGAAGCCTATTAAACTTTCTCGGGATGGGCCTCCTATATCCCATCTCTTTTTCACCGACGACTTGGTTATTTTTAGCATAGCCGACTTGGCGCATGGTGGTCTCATCAAGGATATTCTGGCTAATTTTTACGAGTGTTCGAGCTATAAAATTAATGGTAGAAAGACGAATATCTTCTTTTCCAAGGGGATTGATAAGTCGTTGGTGGATTCGATTAGCTCGTCTTTTGGTTTCCAAAACACTCAGGATCTTAGGTGCTATCTTGGTATACCTCTTTTCATTAGAGGGTAACTAGTAGTACCATGCATTTTTGTAGTTAAGAAAGTCCGAGGTAAGTATCAAAGTTGGGATGCCAAGCAATTATTCATCACCGATTTGGTTACCTTTGCACAGTCAGTTCTTTTATCCATCCCTAGTTATTTTATGCAGTCCATGCTCCTTCCCAAAAAATTTGTAATGAGATCGAAAGTCTAGTAAAGAATTTCATATGGGGCTCTTCTGAACATAAGAAGAATATGTCTTTGGCTAGTTGGGATTCCATTTACTAACTAAAAGGGTGTGGGGGTTTTGAAATGCGTCAACTTCGAGATCAAAATATCTCTTTACTGATGAAGTTGGGTCTTAATCTTCTCTCAGACATGAAGGCTTTTTGGGGTCGCATCATCAAGGCAAAATGCCGCTTGAATGAAGTCAATCCGATCTTTATTTCTTATGATAGAGGCTCTTTCCTTTGGCAAGCTCTTTCTAAAGTTTGGCCACTACTTCGAGAGAATCTGATATGGTCTGTTGGAAATGGAAACCAGATTCGTTGTTGGTTAGATAGTTGGGTTCCTAGTGAAGGTCAATTGATTAAGTATATTCCTGAAAATGTTTCTTTTGACTTTGGTTGCTACCTTCATGAGATGACTACTGAGGATGGGTCGTGAAATCTTTACCTTTTTAGAGTTTGGCTTCCTGAAGAGGTGGTTCAGCGTATTATGGCTATCCCTCCTCCAAATTCCTCTGTTAGTCTTGATAAGATCACCTGGTCCCATACTTCGTCAAAAAGTTTCTCGATTAAAAGTACTTATAAAGTTCTAAAAGGTGATGCTTGGAGTCTAGTGGATGATAAATGGAAGAGTGCTTGGAAGTGTCCCGGGCCTCAAAAAGTCTATTTCTTCATTTGGTTGGTCCTCAAGTAACTCTACTCAGCAATGGAACGGGTTTTTAGAGGTTAACGGTCGATCCTTCTTATCCCATTTGTGGGTCTTATTCGGAAGATATCTTACATATTCTTAGAGACTGCACTTCAGCTAAGGATGTTTGGAGTCAAGTCCTCACAGGTAATCGTCTTTCCAATTTTTTCACTTCTAATTTGCAAGACTAGATTATTTCTAATGTGTAGGATATTTCCATGATCCATGAGGGAGCCACCAATTGGGCTTGCTTGTTTGACATTATAATTTGGCGGCTCTGGAAAAATCGCAATATATTTATCTTCTAAGGAGCTTCTTGGAGTTTAAGGGAGATTACAGAAATTCATACTCTTGGGTTATCCAGTGCATGTCGACCTCCACAGTTAGACTGGATGTTGGGACCACTGTTTCTCTAGATGTGAAATTTTTGGGCTCTACAATCATCCTTAATTCGGATGGTGCTATCAACCTGGCTTCTGGATTAGTAGCTGCTGGAGGAGTTGCACGTGACACAAATGGTGATTGGCTTTTTGGGTACAATCGGTATCTTGAAAAGTGCTTCATTTTTTATGCTGAGCTTTGGGGAATCTTGGAAGGGTTTAAGATTACCCAACGTTGAGGTCATGATATCGTAACCATTCAAATCGATAGTTTGGAAGCTCATCGAGCCATTCAAGGAACTACCTCCTTCACATCCAACTCTGCTTTGGTTTGACGTGTTCAAAATATCCTTTCTCAAGCTCAATGGTCCCTACTCTATATTCCTAGGGAGAAAAACCAAGTTGCTGATCGCTTGGCTAAGCAAGGATTATCTACTAGTGACAAACTGTAATTTTTTGATACCCCTTCTGACACAGTCCAAAGGCTTCTTGATTTGGATAAGATGAGGAATGTTCTACCCATTCAGAACCTTTTGATGTAATAATCTAGATTGTATTTTCTTTATTCACCAAAAAAAATAACATTATTATGCATAATAAAAGTGACACTTATTTAATTAATTTGTATTTTTATCATTTAATTATTAGTAATTTTTTCATAATTTATCTTTTTTATCACCAATTGGTTAACAGTGACAACTTTTAAAATTGACATAATAATAATTTTAACCCTTAACTTTTATACATTGAGTAATTTGATTTTTTGGCAATTCTGTTTTTTTTTGTGACATTGAGGATTATAATTTTAAACGAATGAGAAAATTATTATCTTGAATTTTTTGGGTGTTTCAATTTTTATTGTATATTTCAATAAAATTTAGTTGATAATTTTGTTTTCTAGCTTTTTGGATGAAAAGATCATAAAGAGAAGTCAAACTGCAAAAAAAAAAAAACCTAAATTACACAATGTGTAAATATTGAGAATTAGAATTTTTAGAATCAAGACTGAAGTGACATAATATATAAATGTTGAAGGTTAAAGTTGTTTTTATGCCAATTTTAAAAATTACAATCGTTAGCCAACTGGGTGATCATTTTATAACTTATATAATTGGATAACAAAAAAAATACTAATAATTAAATGACTACTAGTCTAGTTTTCCCTTAGGTATAATGGATATAATGATATGATTTGATATTACAATTAAAACTGAATTGTTATAATAGCATTTTTGGAAACCATCATTTGGGTCCAAAAAAATGGATTTGGATTTCAAAATCCAAATTCTTTATTTTTATAACAAATAAACAGTTGGAATGTTCAAAATCTAACAGTGATTAAAAAATCATGGGAACTTTTTTATTCTCTTTTCTTTCGTAGTTTCTTCAAAACTCAAACAATAATAATTACTTTTACATATTACATATCATTATCGAAGCTCAAGTTTTACAAGATTGAACCAATAGATAAACCAATTAGACCAATGGTACCCGATTCAACCGGTTTGACCAATCCGATAGGTACTATAATGCCCTGAAATTTTAACTTTTGCTTTGTGAAGCATGTCACTAAAATTATCTTTGCTACTGTGGTTAAAAACTTTAACTGTTTATTTGAGTTTTGAGGTTCGAGTTGTAACTTTTGCAAATTCTATGATTCTCCTTTTGTGAACTCGAGGCCTTGAGCAAGTTACATAAATTAATTTTTGTGCAGTATTGTTTCAACGATGAGCCTAGTGGTTCAATCATCACACAACTATCCTCTACTTGCTTGTCAATTGCAAACATCGGTTCAAACCTTTGCGTATACAATGATTATATTTTTTTGTTTGCCAATTTTTGGAAAATGAAGCTATACGTATAGATAGTTTCACTTAATTTGACAAACGTTCCTTGTTCTTCATTTTTCTTTTTTTTTTGGGTGTTTGCATTTTACTGTGGATTTGGTTAAATTGAGGAAAAGCATTTTGCCAATAATTCGAAAAAAACTGTTGTGGATTTGTCTTGTATTACTACTAACAGTGATTAATTTCACGAAGATCATACCGTTGACGATATCTCGACTAGTTCAGTGAATTCGGTGTTGGGCGAGGCTTCTGTTTGAGAGGGGACGTTCGCTTTTACTTCGAAACCGGTAGAGTATCGAATTCTTAAAATTCTCCTTGTTAGTTTTCAACAATTTTTGTCAGTAATGCTACTATTCGAGGCCACACAGGATGGCACACGGGTGTGTGTCGAACCGTGTGCCCATACTATTTTGAAAGTTCAGAAATAGTGAGTTACACGACTTGGACACGCGAGTGTGTGCCAAACCGTGTGGATATTCTATTTGTGAAATATGAAACAGTGAGTTACACGGGTTGGACACATAGGAGTGTGTCAGACCGTCTGCCTATACCGTTTTGCGCATACAAAAATAGTGAGTTACACGGTTTGGACCCATAGGCCTGTGCTGGGCCTTGTGACACACACAGGCTAATACATGGTTGTGTGTCCGAATGTATGTAGTGGATCTCCACGCGTGTACTTGTAATCTATTGAAAGTGATCAAAATACTGAACTGATAGTGACATTGTAAACAGTACGAAACTATATTGAACTAGCAGTGACATTGTAAACACTACGAAACTATGCTGAGCAGACAGTGACACTGTAAACACTACGAAGCTATACCGACTTAGCAGTGACGCTGTAAACACTGCAATGTTATTCTGAACTGACGGTGACACTATAAACATTACACGACTATAACTGAATAGTAGTGACATTGTAAACACTACTAGAACATTACTGGTTTGAACATAACTGTTCTCTTGAATTATTGCTTACGTTTGTGCACTGTGTTTCTTATTAATATACCATATGCTAATTGATTGTACGTTGTTTCAGGATCTTCTCAGATTTAAGCCGGCGAATGGGGGAGCTCGGTCATCTAGGACTTGTAGGACTATATTACGCTACATTAGAAACATAACTCTAGATCTTTGAACTTATAATAATACTATTAAGATGATGTTGAACATATGTTGCTTAACTTTATATTATATACGTGTGTTTGCTATCATGGTGTCTGTTTTATAATTTTGTGGCTTCCTACACTTAACTGTTTCTTTTAGGTCGGGTTTAAAGTGTTACATTTAGTGGTATCAAAGTCAGGTTTAGTAACACTTGAATTGTTTAGTGGGTCTACTTATGAGGCTAGGATGAGAATACGTTAAAATAGGGACTGAATGGTTAACTTAGAACGATCAGGCCTATGATGTGTGCTTGTAAGTGTCTTTAAACAATAATCTGCATACTGAACTGAGTTAACTGGTTTGTGATTGAACTGTTATCAACTGAGTTCTGATTTAACTAATATCGATCATTATGTGATTGAACTGTTAACTGACATAATGTGGGGAAAAGTTCGATTTAGTTTTAAACTGATATGAGTATTCATGATATTGTAGACACTGACAGATGAGTTCATGAGAGAGTTCTGGACACGAAACACGAGGGTATCGAGGGTACTAGGGAAGGCTTTGAGTCGAGTTGTCTTCCATGGGAAGCATTCTTATATTGAAGATGAGTGAAACTGTCAGTACTCTCACTGTTAAGACGAGGTCTCAGACCGAGCCAATTGGAGACGATCATGTGTCCTAGGCCATATTGAGGGTACTGAAAAGGGTCGTTGGATCTCTTGCTGGACTCGCAACTTGAGCTTCCGTTATTGAATAGTTCCGTTCAAATGGGGCTGAGTTGTTTAAGGGTATCATTGGAGTACCTTTTACAGTGGCTGAATATTAGCTGGAAGCAGCTGAATGAATAATAGATGATAGAGATTATACACAGGCATAAGGGTGCTATATCTCTTCTGCCGGATAAGACATATTAGTGGTGGTTGGTCGCGGATTAAGGTATTCAACCTGATTTAGTAACATGAGAGTATTTCAAGAATACTTTTCAGAACATGTATGTGAGAGCCGATTACATCGAGGCTCGTCTTAGGGAATTCATGAGTTTGAAACATGGAGAGCTGTCAGTAGCTGAGTACGAGGTCGAGTTCTTGAGATTGAGCAGATATGCTCGAGCGACGGTTGCTATTGAGTATGACAAGTACGTAATATTCGAAGAAGGGTTACTGTATGAACTAAGGGTGTTGATAGCTTCCTAGAGGGAACGTGTTTTTGCTGTGTTAGTGGACAAGGTAAAGGTTATAGAAGAGGTTAAGCGCACTGTGCACGAGAAAAAAGAGCAAGAGAAGGTTCAAGGTAAGGATAAGAGAGAGATTGCACTTGCTGGTAGTGTTTCCCGTCTTAAGAAATGGGGTAAGTTCGATGGACCTCCGAGAGCTGAGGCATCGGTGGGTTTTAGCGCAGTGGTGCTTTGTGACTATTGTGGTAGATGCCATCTAGGCAAGTATTGGAGGAAGATAAGGGCATGTTTCCGCTGTGGGTCACTGGAGCATAAAGTGCGAGACTCTTCGCAACCAACCAGATCAGGTACTAGTGATCACATCAGTGATAGTTACGAGCACCGTTCAATTTGTGATAGCGATGCCACTACAGATTAAAGGCCGAGGCGTAGTCGATGTAGTAACATTTTCTGTAGGGGTAGTATCGTATTTGGCCGAGGTCGTGGGGAACCAGACAGAGGTACGACCTAGATCGAAGCTCGACAGCCAGCTGACCAGTTGTTTAACGTCATAGTAATAATGTGTAAGTGTACACTGTCGATGCAAATATAGTAGACAGATGTGAGTCTGTCGGATATTTATCCCACGAGGATGGTTGTTTTGTCTATTAATATCAGTGCAATGAATAGATAAAAACGAGATAAATTGTGAAAATAATTGTCTGAACAATAACTTGAAAATAAAAAAAAATGTGATAATGATAAAATGGGATCCTTAATGTGAATGTTCAACAGAATACTAAGTGCTGCTCACAATATATGAAAGATAGGTGATTGTCGCTACAATGAAGTGAAAGAATATCTTACCAAGCTTAACTTCTATATTCGATCTAAGACTTAAACATGCGCGTTAACCACACCTTCCGATAATGGAAATGCAACACAGTTAAGAACAAGTGGATTAAATTCCTTTAATCCCCAAGTAACTTCCGTTGTCATGCTTGTTAGCTTAAATTATCGCTGCACCTTCTAGTAATAGTGACCGCAATAACACTTCCGTGTTAAAAACATTCAAACCCAAAGATTAAGTAGTAGAAGCAAGATTGAATAAAATAATATTTAATCCAGAAATCATGTGTACTTTCATACAAACATAAAATAAACAGTAATCACCAGCGTTTAGAGAAGAAATGTAAAAGAAACAAGTAAAGAAAGAATACTATTCCTAGAAGAACTCGCCTTGATCTTTCGATTCCTTCTTATGCTGTACTTAGAGCTCCTCGTCAAGAGTTGATTTGCATTTTTTCCATGTTGGTTCACCCGTGAGAGGGTTAAGCGTCCATAGTTGAAAGCTTCAAAAGTTAGGTTGAAGAAGACAATGTACCAAAAAACCCCATTTTTCTCTTTTCTTGTGAGTATTTATATTCCTCTAAATTGTACAGGTGTATTTTCATCAGAATCAAGCTGTCCCTAATCGTACTAGTTGGTTATGCCAGACTGGACAGCTCACTCATTTCTGCTCTTATCCGGACAGTTGTCGGGTGTGCGACAATCTTGGACACAATCTAAAAATACTCATGCAGCAACATTAGTACCAAAATTAAGGGTAACTAGGCTAGGTCCATTGAATTAGAAAATGCAATGTATTAAACTAAAAATATGCTAAAATATGTGCTACAAATAACTTAATGGGAACAACTTAACCAATAAGTAGGGAGAAAATAATGGTTCTTTCTAGTACTATCACCAACACTTATCTATACGGCTAGACGCCGTGAGGACAAGGACGACGCCGACATTATTGCGGGTACGTGCTTTATTTATTCAGTTTCATACTTTGCTCTGATTGATATTGGTTCTACTCACTCATATGTAGTTAAAATTGTATATATAAACTTGAATATATCTACTGAGTGTACTATTAGTGTAATTTCTATGGTCATTCCATTGAGTTAGTCCATTCGGCTTAACGGAGTGTTTAATAGGGTATCATTAGAAATTCAAGGGGTTGTGTTTTCGATGGACTTAATGAAGCTTCCGTTTGGGGAGTTTGACATAATAGTGGGAAAAAATTGGCTTGTTAAACATTAAGTCGGTTTGGATTATACGATAAAGAGGGTTACCTTACGAACTGAAGGAAAAAATGAAGTATTATTGATTGGTGAGCGTCGAGATTACTTATCCAATGTAATCTTCATTCTTGTGACCAAGGAACTGATAAGGAAGGGTTGTGAGGCGTATCTCGCCATTGTCACTGATACTGCACCTGCTAAACTAACCGTTAGTGACATTCAGATGGCTAGGGATTTTTCGAATGTCTTTTCTGATGAGCTATCGGGGTGGTACCAACTCGAGAGGTAGAGTTGGGATAGATTTGCTACCAGGTATTGCTCCGGTGTCTATTGATTCATACCATGGTACCGAAAGAATTAATTGAACTTAAGGCTCAATTGCAAGAGCTCCTCGATCGAGGGTTCATTCACCCAAGTGTGTCTCCGTGAGGAGCACTAGTTCTGTTTGTTCAAAAGAAAGACGGCGCCATGAGGATGTGTATCGATTATCGTCAACTAAATAAATTGACGATAAAAAATAAATATCCGTTACCGAGGATTGATGACTTGTTCGACCAATTTTGAGGAGCCTCAGTGTTCTAAAAATTAATCTTCGATCGGGTTATCATCAGTTGAAAGTTAAGGAAGAGGATGTATTCAAAACGGTCTTCAAGACGCGCTATGGGTATTACGAATTTTTAGTGATGCTGTTGGGTTAGTAGATGCCCTGACGGTGTTCATGGACCTGATGAATCTTGTGTTTCAGTCGTAGTTGGATCGGTTTGTAGCGGTTTTTATAGATGATATCTTGATATATTCCAAAACTAAAACAGAACATGACGAGCACCTACAGGTTGTACTTCAGACGCTTTGCGAGAAAAAACTTTAGGCGAAGTTCAGTAAATGTGAGTTCTTGTTATTGGAGATATCTTTTCTAGGTCATGTAGTGATTACCGAGGGGATCTGAGTTGATCCAGAAAATCGAAGCTGTGGTGAATTAGAAACAGCCCAAAATGTGGTAGAACTTCGAAGCTTCCTCGGGTTAACAGGTTACTACTAGAGGTTTGTCGAAGGGTTCTCCTTGATAGCGTCTTCTCTGACAAAACTTCTACGTAAGAACATTCTGTTCAAATTGATAGAAGAATATCAGGTGAGCTTTGAGAAGCTCAAGTCGGTGCTAACACAAACTCTTGTGTTGGTACAACTTGAATTGGGTAAAATTTCGTAGTTTACAGTGATGCGTCACACGTCTGCTTGGGCTCTGTTTAATGCAAAACGGTAAAGTGTTAGAGTACGCGTCACAACAGCTCAAAATGTATGAGAATAATTACCCTACACATGATCTTGAGTTGGCTACGGTTGTGTTCGCATTAAAAATCTGGAGGCATTACCTATATGGTGAGAAATGTGTAATATATACTGATCACAAGATTCTCAAGTATCTATTGACTAAAAAAGAGTTTAAAATGAGACAACATCGAGGGGTCGAACTACTTAAGGATTATGACTGTACAATAGAGTATCACCTGAGTAAAGCTAATGTTGTAGCTGACGCTCTAAGTCGTCGAGCGATGACTGAATTGAGAGCAATGTTTGCTCGATTGAGTTTATTTGATAACGATGGATTGTTAGCTAAATTACAAGTGAAATAGACCTAGGTAGAATAGATTCAAGATAAACAGTTGCAAGACAAGCTTCTGGTTGAATGTCTAAGTATGATTAAGTCTGTTGTTGGGTTGGAATTTAGTTTGAATAGAGATGGAGTTCTGTGCTTCAAAGGACGCATCTGCGTACATAGGGATGCTGAATTAAGGTTGTCAATTCTGCGAGAGGCTCATAGTAGTCCTTATGCTATGCACTCGAGCGAAAATAAGATGTATCGTGGTTTATGCAAACTGTACTAATGGCCTTGGTTAAAAAGAGAGGTGACTACCTACATGTCGCATTGTTTGACCTGTCAGAAGGTAAAGGCTGAGTATCAACTACCTTCAGGATTTGTACATCAGATTAAGATTCCTCAATAGAAATGGGAACGAGTGGTGATGAATTTCGTCAGTGGGCTACCTCTTACGCCTGTTAAAAAAGATTCTGTCTGGGTCATTGTTAACCGATTGACCAAATCTGCTCATTTTCTACCAATTCAGACTGATTACCCCCTTCAGAAACTTGCAAAACTTTATTTGTTTGAGATTGCGACATTGCACGGAGTTCCTGTTTTGATCGTTTCAGATTGGGATCTACGTTTCACCTCGCGATTCTGGAAGAAGTTGCATGAAGCGTTTGGCACACGACTGGATTTCAGTACCGCGTATCATCCTTAAACGGATGGTCAGTCGGAGCGAGTTATACATATTTTAGAGGATATGCTCCGGAGTTATATAATCGACTTCAGAGGCAGTTGGGAGGATCATTTGCCGTTAGCTAAGTTTGCTAACAATAACAGTTTCCAATCTAGTATCCAAATGGTACCTTACGAAGCTTTGTACGATCGTAGGTGTCGGACTCCCTTGTGTTGGACTAAGTTAGGGGAGAGACGAGTACTGGGTCCTAAATTAGTATCTGAGACTGAGAACACTGTTAAGCTAATTCGAGAGCGATTGAAAGCAGCCTTCGATCGACAAAAATCTTATGCAGATTTAAAATGAAAGGACATAGAGTACTCGATTGGTGATCGAGTGTTCCTCAAGGTGTCACTGTGGGAAAAAGTTCTCCGATTTGGACGGAAGGGCAAGTTAAGCTCGAGGTTCATCAGACCTTATCGGATTCTGAAACAGATTGGACCTGTAGCATATCAACTTGAGTTACCTCCTGAACTTGACCGAATTCACGACGTGTTCCATGTCTTTATGTGAGAGTAGAATCACTCTTATCCCTTTCATGTTATCCCGATTGAGGAGATTGAGGTGCGACCTGATTTGATTTTTGAGGAGGAACCCGTTCAAATTCTTGAACAAGACATAAAGGTCTTACGAAGGAAAATCGTACCTCTGGTTAAGGTTCTCTAACAGAACCACGGTATCGAGGAAGCTACTTGGGAGCCAGAGGATGTAATCCGTCAGCAGTATCCGTATTTGTTCACTTCAAGTAAATTTCGAGGACGAAATTTTTTTAGGGGGAGAGAGTTGTAACGACCCGAATTTTTAACTTTTTCTTTGTGAAACATGCCATTGAAATTGTCTCTACTACTGTGGTTAAAAGCTTTAATTGTTTATCTAAGTTTTGAGGTTCGAGTTGTAACTTTTGCAAAATTTTGTGATTTTCCTTTTGTGAAATCGAGGCCTTAAGCGAGTTACATAAATTAATTTCTATGCAGTATTGTTTCAATGATGAACCTAATGGTTAAATGATCACACAACTATCTGCTACTTGCTTGTTTATTGTGGACATAGGTTCAAACCTTTGCGTATATAATGATTATATTTTTTTATTTGCCAATTTTTGGAAAAGGAAGTTATGCCAATAGATAGTTTCCCTTAAGTTGAAGAATGTTCCTTGTTCTTCCTTTTTCTTTTTAGTTTTTGGGTGTTTGCATTTTACTGTGGATTTGGTTAAGCTGAGGAAAAGCATTTTGCCATTTGTTCAGAAATACCATTTTACGCATACAGAAACAGTAAGTTACACGACCTGAACCCATGGGCTTGTGCTAGGCCGTGTGACACACACGGATAATACATGGTCGTGTGTCCGAATGTGTGTAGTGCATCTCCACGCGTGTACTCGTAATCTACTGAAAGTGATCAAAATACTGAACTAGTAGTGACACTGGAAACACTGCAAAGTTATATTGAATAAGCAGTAACATTGTAAACATTGCGAAACTACATTGAACTGGCAGTGACACTGTAAACACTGCGAAGCTATACTGACTTAGCAGTGACACTATAAACACTACAATGTTATTCTGAACTGGAGATGATACTGTAAACATCGCATAACTATAACTCAAAAGTAGTAACATTGTAAACACTACTAGAACATTACTGATTCGAACATAATTGTTCCCTTGAATTGTTGCGTACGTTTGTGCATTGTGTTTCTTATCAATATATCGTATGTTAATTGATTGTACGTTGTTTCAAGATCTTCTCATATTTAAGCTGACTGACAGGGGAGCTCAATCACCTAGAACTCGTAGGACTATATGCTACATTAGAAACATAACTCTGGATCTTTGAACTTACGATAATACTGTTAAGATGATGTTCAACATATATTGCTTAACTTTATAATATATATGTGTGTGTGTGTGTTTGCTATCATTATGTCTGTTTTATAATTTCGTGGCTTCTTATACTCAGATGTTTCTTTTAGGCAGAGTTTAGCGTATTACAAGTACTATTGAATTAACTATTAAAATAAAAATATTTAAAAATAAATAAAAATCAATCCAAACAATTCAATCATTAGTTCAACCGATTCAATTGATTTACAAGTAAACCAATCTAACCCTTTATTTCGAATTGATAGTCTAACCAATTTTTAATCCAATCAATTTAACAACAATTTACGTGTATGATATCAATATAGCGTATACTTATACATAAATTTAGGACAATGTTTTGCAATTTTGGTATCGAAAGTATTCAAATTTCTTCATATTATTTAAGTGTTAATGTTTTAGATCCCTTTCTAAAATTTTGAAAGATAATATTACTGTTATTATTTATATTATAATATCCATGTTTATATAGAGTTTATATTAATTTAGTTATAAAAATATCTTCAACAAAAATACTAAATATATAATTCAATCGATTGAATCACCCAATCCGACCAACAAGTCCGATTCAATTAAAATAATAATGTTAAAATCCTCTTAAATAATTACAATTTTAAAAGAATTAATTGAAATCTATATCTAAATTTAAATTAATTCAAAATCTTAATTTCAAGTATGTTAATTCACGGACAAAGAATTTAAAAATAAAAAAAATTCATAAATCACAAATTTTAAAGTTAAACTTTTATTTTCCCTTTCTATGGTAGATAAGAATAATCAAATCAAGTGGAGACTAAACAATAATGAAATTTGTAAACCAACCTTGGGAGGAGTTGCATACTGCACAAGCTAAGTTTTCAGTTAAAATAAATAAGAAAATAGTAGTGTCATGCATTCCCAACACAATTTCTACAGACTTGATGTGCAGGATTCTTCCTCCTAAAAGCATTCCAACCATCTGCTGTATAGCTACCAAATTTTCAGATGATACCCCATCAACACAAAATCATCTCAACATACCATTAATTCGCCTCTGCTAATTTCAAACGCGGAACAATATTCATTGACTGGAGTTCCTGGTAGAATGCCATTAAATGGGAAGAATGTTACCGACAAAAGGCAAAACAATGAATGGACAACTCCATGAACCGAATACACAAAGAACAAAGCATTTAATGGCCATTGAACCAAATTTGATGAAAATCTAGAAGGCATACAAGAAAACTAAACTAAAAGCTTTTGTATCCAAAAAGCATATGCAGTTTGATCAGCTTTACAAATGAAATTTAGCTATGTCATGAATATATTACAGCACCAAGTATAACCAGAGCAAGCAACAAACTTAAGAAAACCAACTCGTTACTAAAGTTCAAAACAAAGGCACTGAAAAAAGGTCAAATATTTTTCTTATTTAATGTCACATGAAACGGGAAACTGTAAAATAAACAGAGAAAATGGAGAGGAGAATTTGGAGACTGCAATTTCAAACTCAATAGAAACAGTGTTCATTTAAATTGGAGGGCGGAAATCTTAAGTACACAAGTCATTTAACTTTTCTTGTTCCATCCCTTTTTGGCTGAGGATTTGAATCTGAAGCCTATTGTATTTCGATGTTTCTAGAAAATAGTAAATAACATAGCCAATGACAGGTCAGGTGCGGTATAACTTCTACTATGAACAAGGAAAAGGGAATGGTTGGGTAAAGTAATGAGCTGTCTGCCCCTTTAACCAAGACAGAAGAAGGAGATGCTATGTTGACTCTTTATTTTCTTTTTAAGTACCCCATTTCCAAGGCATATCTGGATATGGATAACAGCATATGACACCCTCCAAAGGCCCTCCAAATACCATGAAAAAACTTTGAAAAAGTTGAACGTACAGAAACCAGCACATACCCATATGCGACACTTATATCAGAGTCCAAGTGACAGATGAAATACACGCCTCTCAACTACATGTGCTCGGTAGGAGTGGGACTAACAAGTCCCATGCTAAACCGTAAGAATCAACATGCAGTATAGGAATGGTTATTCTCTGAAAACAAATTACATTAGAGGCCTAACTAATACTTCTATATCCAAATTAAAACGTCCCAGTTAACTTTCTTTAGACAATTGTTAAACTTTGACCGAACTTTATATGAAATATTTTAATTAATTAAAATTTAAAAAACATATATCTAAAAACTATTTCATTCAAAGTGTAGAAACTATTTTCTTTTAAATGTTATCAATAATAAATTTCAAATAATGAGTCAAAGTTCAAATTTTTTTATCAACAAAAGTCAAAATTTGACTATTTTATTAGAACCGGGTATTAATTTAAAAATCAAATTTCATAAGCATCCAATTTTAAGTGAAATTGCATATTTTATTTGATCAGGTCCTAGTGCAATACTGTCACAGATAGTTCAAACAAATAATCTGTATAACATAAATGTTTGCCGAATCTACCTGGATTAAAAGCTTGCATGCGTATGGTAGTTGCATAGTTGAAACATCATCTCCAGTTTTACATGAAGAACAAATCCCTGTTTTCAGCTTATGGCTGTAGTATCCTAACAATCCACATTTTCTGCAGACCTGTATCCAAAGAAGGTCATTATCAGATCAAAGCTGATTATGGTCAATAACCCAGCAGTAGAAGTGTAAAACGAAAGCACCCTACTTCACCATTTCCAGAAAATTGTGAATAAATAACACAGGTAATGCTTCATTCAATGTTAAGAAATATGAAAATAACAGCTATTCTTGAACTGAACTACAATGTTTCATATGAGCAAACTTCAACAAGAATTTACTCTAGGTTTTTCTAATTGGGAAAAGCACAAAACCTTTGCAACCTGTGGTCGTAAGAGACTAGATGTAATTTAAGTAAGCAAGAAGGCCCTATTTTCAATAGTTCATTTTCAGGAGTCATTTGATGCTGGATTACTTATCAAGTGAATTACGTGTGGAAAATATTATGATATAGACTATATACCTCAAGCATTATTTTTGCTGCTATTTCTTTAGCAGTACAATGCAGCTTTGTTTTATATTCCACTGGTTGACAATTCTAAACAAATTGTGAACAGTATGTCCATCTAAAAATTGATATCTTAAAACAGAATCAACTACCTGTACTTCAAAAGGATCGCTGGATACCATCAGGCGCTCAAAAATCAACATACTGGCACCATAAGCAATTAGACAATCACGTTCCATTTCACCTACTCGTAACCCTGTAGAGAAAACATAAACAAGCGCACACTAATTAGAACAAATAATACTTCTTAAAGTAAAAAGTAATGACAGCAAAAATCATCTAACTGTAAGAAATTAACCTCCTTTTCGGGCTCTCCCTTCTGTAGGCTGTCTAGTAAGCATAACTCGAGGCCCATTACCTCTAGCATGCATTTTATCAAGGACCTAATTGGCATATCATATTTAGAAAGGAAAATATTCAAGTATTAGACAACCATCAAGCAAGCGAGATAAACATATATTATATATGTATTTAGCCGTGATAACACATTAACCGATCAAAGTAATATAGCAAATTAAAAAAGCTTCTCGTGAGGAACTATTGAGATCAAGGCAACCCCCCCCCCCCACTTAAGAACAAAAATGCAAGAAGATATCTGATATGAGAGATAATGAACAGGCTAGTTTTGAAGAACAGAACTAGAGTCGCTGCTTTAAAACAAAAGCGATGGTAGACAGCTATTTGAAATGGTATCAAACATTACCAATTAGCTTGGTATAAATGGTATCCAGCTTACTTATTTTATCCAAAAAGAGGGAGAAGAGAAGGAGAAAGAAATGAGAGAGGAATTTTGGCTGTTCCATGGCTTCAGTTACTCATGGACTTGAGTATCTAGCAATCCATAAAAGATATTTTCAAGAACTTAATGAAAAGGTTAAATGTTCCTGTATAAAAAACTTGAATTTGGCTGTGTTTAGCACAGCTTTTCTAATGGACTTTTTATCAAATAAGTCCTTTTAGCTTTAAGCTTAGCTAAACAAATACCATTTGGGTTTTTTTTTTAACTTTTAAACTGGACTTTTTAATCCATCAGAAAAGCTGAAATTTTGACTTTTAGGAAAGTGAATTACTTTTTTAACCTCTTACACAGTACATCAATCGCTTTTTCTTTTTTCTTCCATTTTTTCTGCTCTCTTGAATTTCCTTCCTTCTCTTCTATTTTCTTCTTTTTTTCAATTTTAGAGCAGGTTTTTTGTAAACTCGGCAGCCTCTCTTTGGCTTATATTTATATATTATGTTAATATTTAATATGAGTTATATATTCAAATTAACTTTTAAAATAAAATAATACAAATATATTAAAAGCATTAATTAAAAATTAAAAAATATTTTATAAAATAATACAACTGTGCTAATATTTAAATATAAATATTTAATGACTATATTTAAATATTTAAAATATAGTTTATAAAATCTAATTAAATTTTTAAATAATTAATATTAATTACTAAGAAATATTTAAAATTAATATTTCATATATTAAAATATTAACAATAAGTTATAATAAATTATTTTTATATTCTTGCTAAAATATCATAATATTAACTAATTTGAACATTATTTAAATGTATAATTATTACTTTATAATACCATGTCTAAAATAGACATTTCATTTCTCAAAAGCACTTTTTGATAGCAATGCTAAACAACCAAATCTTTAATCAAACTTTTTAAAAGTAATTCTCAAAAGAACTTTTCCACCAAACTTTTAAAAGCACTTTTCAAAAGCAATCCTAAACTAGCCATTTGTTTCCTTTTTTCTCCTTTTTGATTGGAAACTATGAACAATTAGGCATATAAAACTTCATATTTAGATTTAATTCTTTGATCAAAGAAAGAAATAAAAAGGGAAGAATAAATACCAAAAATTGGAAGTTATGGCAGCTGCTCCATGGACAAAGAGTCAAGCTATAGATGGGGTACATGGTGTCACATAAAGCATTATCCTTGGGATATAACCAAGCTCTTTGTAAATTATTATGTCTAGGATCATGGCAGTATAAAAACTAAGGCAGTTGTGCTAACAGCCATAAGTAACCCCCATGTTACTCCAACCCTTTTTTTTGGAGTACCTATCTCCAGCGCATATCCTTCAAGGACTCTCCAAATAAATGGAAACCTTAAAAAGATTAACGTATCCATCCTGGATGCATACTCAATGTTCCAGACAACGATCAGTTTTGTACAGAGTACAAAAGAAAATAACCATAAAATTTTTTTGTTGTGATTCAAGTTTAACTCAATAAAGATGTACATTAGAATAAAGAAATGAAAGCTGACCATATGCTTTAACTTCTGGTAGTAAATTGGTCCCATAAAAATATATGCTTGCAGTGGACAACCAGTGATACCTGAAGAAAATTTGCCGATGTCAGGATGGAACCTAAATCAGAATAATGAATATCTAAAACAGAGAATAAGTTTCCAGCCTCTCGATGAATTATCCAAGGTCACAAATCAATCTGGGAAGATGCATTAAAAAGTGATAGAAAAGAATAAAATTAATGGTAAAAGTTACACTTCATTCCCATGTTCTCCACTCTCTATTTGCAGTAACTGTGTCTGACATGCACGCTAGACGAATATCAGGACATGCATATAGAGATATGAACCCCCAAGAACCCTCCAAGTACGTGGAAAATTTAGAAAAAGTTCAAAAATACACATAGGACTTCTGCCTGATACTCACAAACGAGTTTGTGTAACATCTTTATTCTGCTTTCCATCTGATTATGATACATATTATCTTCTCTACTCCATCCTTTTAAATTCAGAGGAAAAATTCCACGGGAATTGATCATTCAGATTCTACTAGAATTTGGAAATGCATTTTAGTACCAAAAAGTTCAAATGAAGGACCTAAAATATGAATTATTTAATGATATCAACTGAAGATCATAGTCCTGAAACATCAGAAAACATAAGAAAAACAATAGCACTGCTCTAGATATAATCCTGTGCACTACGATTGAAAGGGAATTTCACATTCTTTGATGGTGAAAAGCCTGGTTTTAGAAAACAAAATAGTTGCATTTTCTGGCCCCCCTCTAATCTTCAGTTACTTCAATTCTAAATTCTGTTTTATTCTTCAGTGTATATCACCTATAATCATACAGGCATCAATATTGGTAAACAATAATAAAATTCAGTCATATTGATATTGTACCATAACTTACTGTCAGTATATATTGTCAGTGATACTGAAACAGATTAATCCACATCATTCAAGATGGGTGTCAATAGAGATAGCTTCTTAACACTTATTCTCTAGCAATGCATCCAATATATTTGTGACCTCTTAAAATAATGAGTTTGACACTCTAGTTCTTTTATTATCGAAGTGTAGACATATTCCAGATGCATCATTTGAAATAGGAGAACGTAACTCTAGTAATCTTGACCTGCATTAGGCTTCAACTTTCAAGAAAAGAGGACAGGGGGAAGGATAGTAAGCAGCAAAACCTGAATAAATGAAGTCCTTGCCGTTGTAGCAAAAACCGTGCTGACAAGGTTTTCACTGACAAAAGATCAAGAGGTATATAATAAATTTGCTATGCCAGAAATGAAACGATATAGAGAGAGGGTCAGGGAAAGGAAGGTAGTAAGTAACCTTATAGTTTCAACTTTATCCGCATGACCACTAGGCTCCCCAAAGGCGCTACCATAATGGAACCTACCACATGAAACTCCAGCTTTGCACACCAGAAGCTCTATCATCTTGCCTACAGTCATTCGACTAACAAAAACAAAAGAGCAGTAACATGCATAAAGCAATAAGTGAAAGATTGCAAAGCAACATAATACAAAATGATAATATGAAAATTGCCCTAACATTTCTGAACATATGATAAAATTTTTATGTCATGTTGAATAATCCACTAACATAAAATTAACAATCCAACTAGTTGAAGAACTATCTGAAGAAGAATAATGTTTTCTTGCAGTTGTTTAAACCTAATCCTCTGGTTGAGGTATGAATATACAAGGTCAGGACAATATGAAGAACAAAACAGAAACATACTTGCATCAGAAAAAATTAAAGTTGTAGATTCGTAAAATAAAATCAACCAACACACCTCAAGTAAACAAAATTCAAAACAAGTACCTTGATTTGATGCTCCAATAAAGTCAATCACATAATTTCTCCACATTCCACCCCAAAACAGATCTCTTGTTAGATCCATGTCTCTTCCCATTTGTAAGCATTCACTGTAATCATTTTGTAAGACCAAAAACACTTGTCTTCTTAAGACCCAAACAAGCAAAAACACAGTCATTTATTTTGGCTGTTTATGCATCTTTATTGGACATGTACAGTGATGCTATATATTACATGCAAAATCATAAGGTACACAAATAACAAATGATTTATGAAGGTGACCAACTATCCTTCTTTTTTCCTTTAGGGTAGAGCGGGATGCGAAAATCATGCTTAAATTGACCCACAGTGTGTTATTTAATAATTAGTTGTTCATGCATCACAACATGTGTCAATGAGAAAAGAAAGTGAGAGAAATCGTAACAAATGAATGCCTTCTCAGGTGTTTATCAGTCCAAGAAACTATCTCTTTTAGCCAATAGGAGCTAGAGAAAGGTTGTAGGGTTGAATGCCTTAGATTCTAGTCATTCAAATCATAAAATTATTTGACTAAAACAAAAAAAAAATTTATTACCTTGGAAAACCATGAGGATTCATAATTAAATCAGGACAAATGCCACGCTCAGAAAAGGGGAAATCTTCCTGTTGAATGATAATACCACACACACCTTTCTGGCCATGTCTGCTACTAAATTTATCACCAAGCTGAAAAAAAATACATATTAAAGGAGCAACAAAAAAGAAAACAGGGTCAACCCTGCTTTTCCGAGGAAAAATATTAAAATGATAATGAAGCCAAATCAATATTGCCTACCTCAGGTCTACGAGTATGACGTATTAAAAATTTTATTGATAGACTGCCGTTCCTGTCAGTGCTAAGAGAAACTCTATCCACCACACAAGACTCTCCTTCAGGACCTTTGTACGATTGCCTTGCAGGTTTATAGGCACTGCAAATCGGAAAGTGGTAAAAAAAACTTTTCATAGCAACACATGATCAACAAGAGAATCAGTGAAAATTTAAAATGAATAACTTACCTATCTGGAAGAGAGTCTGAAGATACGCTAGTCCCTCTTGTATGAATAGAGACATCCTTATTAAGGAGGACATCATTTGGTCTAATAATCTCCCCAGGAGCAGCAATTCCATCATCATCTAATATCTACATAAAAAACTTCAAATTTGTAATTTGACGGAAATCATCCCCCCTCCCCAAAAAAAATCAAATAAAATTAGAAACAGTGATTACACATAGAAAGTTACCATGCTAAGTTTCCAAAAATTACACATAATGAGCTATATTTCCAGATTACTCATTACTTTGAGAGTTGAGATGCATAAAAGAAAAAAAAGTTAATTTTTTATATGCAAAGGAATGCACCTGAGGCAGGAAAAAGGGGCTTTACGAAGGATATTAAAAGGTAGCTAGTTCATTTTCACCATTAGAAACTCAAACTGATCGAGCATTATATAAGGAGAACACATTAAAAACTCAAAGACAAATGTCCATTATTTACTATTTGCTAACTGATGAATAAAACTTTACTTCCATTGTATTTTCATTTAAAATTAATTGAACTAGTTAAATATCCTCCATATACATGGAACTTTTCGGAAAAAGTTTAACATACTTGTGTTGAACACATCCATATCCAACGTTTACACACAAGTCAAAGTAATAAACTATGTTATAGTAAACCAGATCACTCACGCATCTAATTGTTTTCTGAGTCAAGATGTGATACAGTCCTAAAACCCTAGTTATGTTCTGTATGACCACAGAAAATATATAACTTCCTCTTTCAACTATTAACAGACCCCTTTGGTAAGAAAATAAAAATCCTGAGAAGGTTCTATTACCAAAGCCATCTCTTTTAATGAAAAGATTCAAAGTGTCTAATTTTAAAAGGTCATCTTTTAAAAGGTAATTTGGAAAAGAAATTATTAAAGTTGCCTTCCAAAATTAATTGTCAACTTGTTATCCACCATATTGAAGGAGGAATTTCACCACCAAAAGAATTCTAGATTGCTATAGCTCCGCATTGGAAGGGGACACAAGTTACAGAAAAAACAGTAGTGAGAAATTACAGAAAAGAAAAAAAATGTAATCTCAACAAACAAATAATTGTTTGAGCAGCGTAAGACATGCTTAAAAAACCAGTAATTTCACCATATTGAAGGAGGAATTTCACCACCAAAAGAATTCTAGATTGCTATAGCTCGATATTGGAAGGGGACACAAGTTACAGAAAAAATAGTGAGAAATTACAGAAAAAGAGAAAGATGTAATCTCAACAAACAAATACTTGTTTGAGCAGCGTAAGACATGCTTAAAAAACCAGTAATTGACAATGTGGCAGTTCACTCGTCCAAACAGGAAATGTAGCAAATGCATTACCTGCATCTTCTCTGAACCAGGTCCAGTTCTCTGTGGCCTAAGAATTCTGTCGGATGCACCAGTTTCATATTTTTGAATAACGTTAGAAGACCTGCTCAAAAGAGAACATTGAAGATAATATGTAATTGCTTAGCCATGCAGGATTACAAGCTCTAATCAGAAAAATAAGAAAAGCCCCCATAAGGATGAAAAAGCTGTATACTTTTTCATGACAATACAACGACCAAAACCACGGTCTAGAGAAGACTTGTTCATGACAATTGCATCCTCTATGTCATAACCACTATAACTGATGACTGCAACAGTTGCATTCTGACCAGCTCCAAGCTTATCATATCCGACCTGAAAGCCATGACAGTCAATTTACAGTACAAAATGGTGTGCTCATACACTACAATATGCAGACTGCTGACCAGTTCAATTGTCCTTGTTGTCAATAACGGCCGCTGAGGATACACCAATAGATAAAGTAATGTGTCCATCCGGCCCAACTACAGCACAAAAACACCCCTCAGCCAGGAATAAAGAAAATTTAGCTAAAAGTATATGGACAGAAGTCTCAAGGTAAACTCAAACATAAAAGATGAAATAAAAAACTTAGAATATCTAGCAGGGAGACATGTCTCAAAAAAAAAAAAAAAAAAAAAAACAGAAATATCTTAATGAAATTTAAGGAGACAGAAATCAGCAAATAAAATGCAAACACATAAGGACACTTGACATTAACTGCAGCATTAGGAGAGTAACCGTTATTTTTTAACAACTCTATGCCTTAAATACTTGAGGCAAAAACCCATCTCAAGTTTAAGATAGATATTTTTCAGAAAACAGAAGTTCAGTTTATATGATACGTGAGCATATTACTTGCACACTGCAATATCAGATTATGGAAAACAGTGAATGCCTGTATTAGACTGACAAAACCTTCATAAATTGCTTCTTGAATTCAAGAAACTGAATTACGTATTTACTGGAATACAAGGACTCTTATAGAAAGAAAAAAAAAATTAACAGAATACTGAATAATACGGCTTGCCTGGTTATATGCAATATTTCCCATTGCTTGCTTCCCCATTGCACACTACAAATACAGGAACATTTAGAGATGGTAAGAGTAAAATTACAGTTCACAACTATGTCAAGTTCAAGATATCAGAAATAAAAAACCTGATAGGTATTTCTTGGCGATTGATTATGATGAGGATAAGGAATCAACCCGGCAATAACACCTAAGATTGTGAATGGTTCTATCTCAATATGGGTTGTTTCAGTGTTGCCTCTCCCTCATACAAAGCAATCTAAGAACAGATAACCCTGTTGTTAAAATTAAAGTATCTATAAATGAAGCAACCGGATGAAAAACCTCTAAAACGTTAGGTTAAACAAACCAGAGCATTGTTCTCCTCGTTGACGTCAAGATACTCGATCAATCCATCACTTAAAAAGTCATCAAAAGTACGCACTCCATCCTTAATAAGCACAAAACTTACAATTAGTTTTCAAACAAGATTATTCTCTTTGGATAAATAGGAAACATAACTCTTACCAACAACTCCTTCATATGGTGCTCTTTGATCCTTGATATTCCCTTGTCAGCTATTACCAATGGTCGACAAACTCGACCCCCATCAGAAGCAATGTAAACACATCGCTGATCAATATTTTTAAATCTCAAGTATCAGTAAAAATTTAACATAAAAAGAAAAAAGTAAAGTACACAGGAACGAAGAAAACCACTAGTCCCATCTGCACTAGTCTAGTTTCAACATAATCATAGAAAACGAATACAACCAAATATGGAGACAGCAATGTGATGGTTCGAAAGGGATTAGATTAAATCATGCACCATGAAAACCACTAGTCACATCTGCACTCTAGTCCAATTTCAACATGATCATAGAAAACGAATAGTACCAGATATGGAGACAGCAAGGCAACTGTTTGAAAGGGATTAGAATAGAGCATGCACTCACTGGGATTCAGCATTAATTTGCATGTGTGGATGTATGCATACATATCAATTAATGATGTGAAGAAGCTGGCCTTTGAAAAGGAAATCATCCATAAATTTGTTTTTATGTGGGTCAAGCTTCATGACTTCTTTCCCAAAAATATTGTTTTATCTCATCTTCTCCATTTTGGTCATTGGAGCCAGTTTTGGAGCAATTGTCATCATTTTGGATTAACCATATACCCCACAGTTTTTCCGAATAGAATCTCACCCCAGATTTAATGTGATAAAAGTATTTATCTTCTACACTTTGTACTGTATATTTGTTATCTATTAGACTTCACATGACAGGTGAGGATTTAAACATCTATTGAGGTGTCATTTATTTCAAATTCCTGAACTAACCCTCTTAAATATATATATTTAGAAAATTACAAAATATACGGACATACACATGAATACCAACGAATATCTGAATACAACTGACAAGGCGACCAGAAATTTAATAAAGAAGATTCTATCAGGACGACGAAAGAAAGAGAGAAAGAGATCAACCAGACTTGTTTCAGCTAAATATTCACAATAGTACCTGCGGCTCAAAGGATTCTCTTCAACCCACCCTTACATCAGATTTTGCAAGGATAAGGGAGTTACAGAACTATTCCCATGAAACAAAAATTAAAAATTCACTAATACAAGATTGAAGTGGTTTAAGGGAGAAAACAGCAGTGAATAAAAGAGCTGAACAAACAAATAGGCAAGATGGAACTCTAGAAAAGTTGGGGTTATAGAAAACCTCTAGTTTTTCTATTAATTCAAAGAAAATAATAAGAATAATAATCTGGCATATTTTACAGCTTATTTATAGCAAAATTCAAACAATCCTACCTTCTAGTAGCCTATTTAAACTAAAACTCTTACAAGCATCCTATCCTAATCATAGCCTAATCAAATAACTCATTAAATATTTAATGAAATAATTTTTAATACAAATAGACTCCTATAACTAAAATAAAACAGAAAATAATTAACTATTTTAGCTGCCCCTGCATCAAAGATATTCCAAGAAAGTATTGATAAAGAACACAATTAATTATCAAACCTATTTACATGTTCACATTATACTCCATTTCCTTGAAAACAGAGTTAACCACAGGATCAACATTGGACATGACTCTTAACATTAGTTGTTGGATAAGCAACTAATTACACTTACTGCACCATACATGCTTGCAAAACACGCAATATATGAGTATAGCGCACAACTGGATGATTGTTAGATCCAAAACCAACAGAGCGATTGCAAATAAATAATCTATCTTTATAAACGAGCAAACATTACAGCTTTGATTCCAAACATGAACTACAATCATAATATTGGTGTAAAGCAGAGATAAATCTACAAGCTGATCTAGACCTTACCATGAGTGTAAAGGTTATTAAGACTAGACAGCATGATTATGCAAACTGAAAGAAAAGGTACAGAATCACATGCAAAATAGTTACATAGCTTTAAGTGGAAGAATATTCTACCTGCTTCTCATTTACGAAGACACTCACAAACTCGCCAACTTTGCCAGCTCTTCGCAGCTTTCTCAGAGCATTAGCAAAATGCTACATAAAGGGGAGACAATATTACTAAACTAGTGGAACAAAGTTAATAAACATATGCATAATTTTACAAAACAAATATGCATGTCTAGGAATTGAAAAACAACCGGGAAGTTCCTAATTTTTTTTAATTTCTGAATATAACATAATTGTTAAAAGACTTAAAAGAAAATATTATTAATATCAAAGCGGGTTGAATAAAATAGAGAAGATCATTGAATGCTAAAGGAAGCCTTCCAACCTGAAAAGAGCTGGCTATATAATGAGGATAAGACTAAGTATTTCGCCCTAATGAGTCGGGCAATAAACATGCTATCATACCAAAGCAGAAGGGCCCAGATTTTCAAACAAACAAGCACTAACAACATTTATTTACCGTTATTAACTTACAAAGGTACTAGTCGGGAAAAAATGTAAGGAAGAAGAACACAAAAAAAGTCACATGTATGCACTAGTGTACGACAGTGATTTAATGCAAGTAGATACAATTATAAAAGTAGCAAGGATGAACTTGTAATCTCAACACTTTTTGAAGGGAATAGTTTTAAATCAAGCACAAAAAGCAACATTACATAGGTAAAAGACAGCAAAGTGATTGATATTAAAGTTGACTGAGCTGACTTTGCATATTAATACATAAATTTCTACTGATTAAGTCCTTTTATCACCATCTTATTTTTCATTTTTCTTTTTCCAAGCATCAAAGCGCAAAACAATCTGTCCAACAGTCTAGACCAGCTTTGAATCCTATTTCAGTTTAATTGAGTGACTTTCAAATTTGGATATAAACTGTTTTAGGCTTAAAAGGAACAACAGAAGCACCTGTGGCCTTCTATGTTTGCCAAGAATGAGCCCGTTCAGCATAACCAGGAATGAATTTGGTGTATGAAGCTCTTCTCCAGATAGTAGCTCCAAGTCCTCAAACCCAAGCAAGCAATAGCACTGTATAGAAAAAAGAATACAATGAATTTGAAAACATAGGCAAAATAATGATAGCACTAGGCATATAGATAAGGACTTAGTGGTATCAAAAAAGTAGATAAGGACTAATAATTGGTTGCATCCTTTCAGTTTGAGATGCAAAATAACTCTTTTCTGAGTTTGTTCTAAATGTAGTTACAAACAATTTGCAGTAAAATATCTAACCAAATATAATTTTTTATGTAATTGAAATAATTAATTAAATTTTAACATCTTTCTAGATTATAGTCATATAATAAAATCAAATGAACTGTAAAATAAAATGTCAACAGGAATACTGAATTTTTCTGATCATAGAATAAAAATAAGAGATTTAAATGCAATATGATAGCCATGTATTAACCTTGTATGAACAATCATGATGTTTATTTTCTAACTAAAGCTATTGATTGAATATTACGCTAACAAACCAAATGTGTGAAAAGACTTAATAATTATTACTAATTTTAGTTTTACTCAATTTAGATCCCCACTACTTCATTCTTTTGAAGAGAACTTCTCTTCCTTTAAATATCCAGGTGCTTCTTTCGAATTTCTTCCCTCTTTTTGCTTTCTTCCTGAACCATTCTAGTTCTTTTCTGATCAAATCTCTCCTTTTATATATGGTGTATTTAACTTCATAAGTGGGCTTTTAAAAAGTCAAAAATACAAATCAAATTGCTTTTGGTTCTTTTCTTATAGTACATACTACACAAGCAAGTTCTCTACCTCATAGTATTTTTGTTCTCATATTATTTCAAGAAATATATATTGATCCTCGGAAAGAAATTTGTTTTTCCTTATATCAAATTTCTTTAAGCTATGCAGATATTTTCTCTTTTGATTAGATATCACTTAATGTGATGAAACTATAAATAAATTAACCACCCTGAAAATAGATAAGTTCACATAAAGAAACATAGAGGCTCGATGTGGTTAGAGTTGAAGAAGGACTAAAAAACTGAATCAAACCAAAAACACCCATAATACTTGATAGGTTAGTATCTTGTTACCCAATGGATTTCCATTAGCAAACCAAAACTTTTATGCTTTAGCACCAAAGACTGTTTGATATCAACAGGAAGTATCTCCTCCCTATTTACTTTAGACTTATGCTATTACTATGACAATGACTTCACAAACAAAAGCAATTTCAAATAAATAAGTGCATACCAAAGAAATCAATGGACCCTCATCCTCGTCAGTAGTAACATGAGTCATTAGGGCCAAGTTTTTAACCAGACCACAAGCTTCACCTTCTGGAGTATCACAAGGGCAAAGCATTCCCCACTAGAGAAAATTAAACAGAAAAGAATAAAAGAAAAAAAAAATAAGCAGACTGCAAAAACTTAAGTAACTATTAGTGAATAATCCATGTTGATGTATTTTGAATGAAACCAGAGACATCACACTCACTGACTAGGTTGTAAGGCCCTCGGTCCACTTACTTTCCGAGATTTCTCAAACTGCGGTGAGACTTTTGTCATAAAGCCCAAAGTTCCAATAAAGGACAACCTTGCCAAGACCTGTCAGTGAAAGATTTTCAATCAATTGAGATCGTACCAAGAAATACGGGAGAAAAATGAATAAATAAAAACCAATTGAGAAGATGATAAATACCTGTGTCATGCCTTTTCTGTGCATTTTGAACCGCTTGATATCAAAGTTTCCAGTAGAAAGGGTCCTTTCAAGCCCCGTAGTGATCAAATCCGCACTACGCAAAAACTACAAATTTAAAGAAAAAAAGGTTACAATGATTTAGAAATTAAAATATAAAACTGGAAAACAGATCTAAATGAAGAAGAAAAGAATAATCAGTGCGAAGCAAAATGAATATGGAGATTAAAGCATATATTTATATGTAGAACCAGCTTTTACAGGTTTTGTTTCTTTTCTTTTGAGTTCAAGCTTTTACATTTTCAGTCAAATAAGAACTGTCACATGGAACCTAGGAGCTCCTAAATGCGAAATCCTTGGTGGATGAAAGATTCTGTATGCTATTATGTAAATGTTCTAGCATAATCTTAGGGATTTTATTTTTTATCTTATTTGATTTCTTTCCTTATGTAACTTGTACAAACTGGTTTACCTTTAAGATGTAAATACAAGTTCTTTTCTGTAAAACTTCATCTTCTCCTATTCTCATAACACTCCTCATAATAGTGAATAATTGATAAATAATAGAGGCAATTTGCATGTATTTACATGTAGAGACCAGCTTTTACAGTTTCTTTCTCTTTTTGAGTTCAAGATTTTAGTTTTTTATCAAATAATAAACCTAGGCTGTTCCTAGGTAGAAGAAGGAATATGTATGTTTCCCTTCATAATAGTGAATAATGGATAAATAAGTGGGAATTTGCATGGGTGAGATTCCAGTTCATGTCGTTAATGTGAAACACCAACAGAACTAGGACAAACTACACAGCCAAGCTAGTTGGTGCTTGCGTTGATTCCAGTTCATTATGCTGTAAGATTTGAAACCATTACAACTGAAACTATACAGTCACACTATTTGGACTTTTCAACCAGTTGAGACTTGGCTCAGACCATTGTTACTTTGTTAGCACTAGGTCAATAACTCAACTGTTGTTGAATGTTTAGCATGTTCAAGTTTTTGAAACAATCTACAGAAGCCTAAGCTGAAACAAATTATGTGACTCAATGGAGATACTTTCACCATAAGAAATCTTCCTTCACAACCCCAACTCTCCTTGTTAACACCCTCCCCACATCCTTAACTCCACGGCCACCTACCACCAGTACAAAATAGATTGACTTTTCCAAATTCGAGATGATAATAGACAGGATTTAAAACTAAGAAATTCCCAAAACTTTGAAAATCACATTGGGATGGGCAAAAGCGCTTAGCTTGGAAGTAGCTATTGTTGTCACTTACCTGAGAAGGGTCTAATGCACTAGATCTGCTGGTCTTTGATAGGACACCATCAATCAACTTCTTAACCTGGGCAAGTGTGGTCTTGAATAGATCCTATTACATAACAAGTCAATGATGACAACTGAAAACATTGAGAGTACATAGCAATGCAAATAAGTTTCGAGGAACAAGCATAATTATGAATAATACCTCAAAAAGAAGAGAGATTAATTGTCCTGATAGCTCAAGACGCTTGTTCCCCACATAATCCTACAAAATAAAGGAAACCATTTAAAGACCTCGCACAAGTAAGCTTACATATATCACAGACTGTAAAATGTCCACTAATTTTCATGCTTCCACAAGCTCTTCAAACGCATGAATAGCTAGCACTATGACACAGCACAACACCTTATTTGCCTTGGAAAGATAACCCTGGAAAAAGGACTATCACATTAAATTGCAGCAAACTTGTCTGATAGATGACCTTGGTTTATCTTACAGGCACGGGTCTCTCTTTGCTCAGGGGTGACCATGGGAATAGAAAATGTTATAAAGCACTTGACCTGGAGGACAAACACAGTAGAAACCTTGAGAAGCTGCTGCAGTAAGTTAAGAATGTAATCTTTGGATTTTTAAATGAGTGGATTGGCATGGGTTTATAGGTAGAGCTTCTAGTGCTGTTTTTCTAGATGAACTAGCATTTAAGCTATGGAGTTCTTGTTGTTTTTGCTTCCGTGTACTTTCTTAGTTATATAGCTACATAATAAGGGTAACTATCAGTTCACACTAGTAGTGACTTCACATTTGCCAAAAACTAAAAAAGAGAAGGGTAATTACCTAAAAGTCATTGAGTTTTGACTGCAATTACACTCAAGTACATGGGTATGGAAACTAACAACCCACAGAGATTGTGCTAACATTACTAACAGAGTTTGGAATTACTAAAATACCCATTTCTGGATTTAAAATTGTTGTTTGAATAGATACAAGCAAAAGAATTCTTTTGCAAGAGATTTAAAGAGGCAATTTCACCACTTTCAAGCAAAAGAATATCAGAATTCAGAGTCAAACAGTACAAATACAAGATACCGTATACACAACTTTAATTGAAATCAATAGGAATAAACAGAAATTAAATTGGAGGATTGCAAGACTGCCAAGCAAACAGTACCAAAAGATAGTTTTTGAAGAAATTTCCAACAATGTCAATTGTAAACAGAGGACTTTGGTTGGTTGTACTAGTGGGTAATTTCATTTGTCTCCAGGTAATCGTTCATCCTATTGATGCAAACACCAAATATTTTCTTCTCCCTTGCTTGCCTTTTTTCTCCCAAAGTCTGAAGATCTTTAAATTGAAGGGCATTCACTTTTGGGTAGAGGCAAATGTACTATTGTTTTCTTTGAAGATTTTATCAAACAATTTCTACACAGACCACTAGATTAATCTCACAAGATTAATCTCAACATCTTGCATTACCATTAATCAAGGGTATTTTCATCATCATTTTCCCTTTTGTGGTTCCATGTCATCATTTTAACGGGAGCCTACAGATTTCTAATGATTGGACTATATATTATAATGTAAAAGGAATTTCATTATGATGGAACATAAATTTTCCCAATTAATGATTGAGTGTAATATCTTCAACCTAAGGGTTCCAGGGTAATTTACTGAAAGGAAACATTTTCAACTATATGAATAGCTACCTTGTCATCCATAGCATCCTTATTTAAGATTGCTTCCATCATCCTTCTCAGCATTACCGCAACATAAAAACATTTTGGACGAAAATTATTGCGGTGCACCTAAAAGGAGAAAATTAAATGTAAAACAATTGTTGATGCCAAAATACTGTCATTTAAGAACTAAAACAAAACCTACTGGAACATTGGCAATAAACACATCTCGAAGAATAGAAAAAGCTCTCCCATCCTACAAAAAAAAACGAAATATAGATAATTGACTCATTAACTTAAATTAGTAAAACAATGCTGGCAGCATAGATTTTTTTTTCATTGTCATCGATGAAAAGCTCTCAATCACATCTATATGTGGAAGAATGCAAAAATAGGTATTTATTCAGAGAAAGACTAAAGAGGAAGAGAAACCTGATCAGATGCCGGACTAGCAAATAAAAACCTTCTTGCCTGCAAAAGGAAGCAATCAGCATGAAAATTTGAACCAACCAGGAGTATTGGCACAAAAATGAAAATAGTATATATATTTGTACAACAACAATGAATATATAGAAAATGGGAAAACCCACAAACTAAATGATGCATCAACTCTTCAAACAGGCTCTGACTTTAACAAGAAAGCTCTCGGAAAAAAAACTTAAACCAGTAGGTTCAGATAAAACTACTGCTGAACAATGAGCATGAATATAATATAATATAAAGGCCTTTTTGCCTGCAAAAGGAAGCAATCAGCATGAAAACTTGAAACAACCAGAATTATTGGCACAAAATGACAATATATACATACATCGTACAACGACGACTATATGGAAAAGGGAAAACCCACAAACTGAATGAGGCATCAACTCTTCAAACAGGCTCCAACTTTACCAAGAAAGCTCTCAAAAATAAAAACCAGTAGGTTCAGCTAAAACTACTGCTGAACAATGAACAAGCGCAATTACAAATGTTTGAGTTAATTGTAACTCATAAATTAGTTGATTTCCAAATAAAGAGAAGAAGGGTAAAAGAATAACACCACAAAAAGAATGGAAACTCTTCAAAAACTACAGAAACTTTCATGGAGTTAAGAAACTCCAAGTAGTCGGGATTGCAAATGGACCAACCATAACGATTGGCTCAAGCTTGATTGTTACCTTAAAAGTAAATTACCAACAGCCAGCAAAATAAGGAGCCTCATGAAAGAATAGAGGCCGTAAGAGTAAAAGTTCAATACTTATGCACCACTTCCTTTCATACTTCAAGACTGACATGATCAATAAGCTGATAAGGCCTCACAGAATTTTAACTTTTAAAACATAGCATAAAACGAACAAAAACTGCAGATTAGAATTAAAGTAAAAACTAACTTATAAGCATCTAAATAGGGTTCCATGTGGCCACTGAAAACTAGATATAAAAAGCTAAATTCATAAGTTTTATCACAAAGGTAAGCAAGAGTATTGAACCTTCGTATCAAGGTAGGCCAATGCTTGTTCCTGGGTATATATGCCAATACCTGCACATCCTAGAAAAGAACAAAAAAATAAATTAAAAAAGCATCACTATGCAAAGACAAGAATAACTCTAGAATTGTCCTAGAAAAGAACAAAATAAATTAAAAAAGCATCATGTTACAAGACTGAAATACCAGATGCAGATCATTTTTATGACGCCAAAGCTTAAAGAATAAATAATAAGATGGGTCACAAAAAGAAAATTGTGAAATTAGTTAATGAGGATTTTGCATGCACTAACTCGCAGCTAAGCGGTAACATCTGATCTAGATAGGAGTTGAACAGGGTGGAATGCCAAAACTATTAGACACATATCAGACATGCAATGACAGGGTAAGAAAGGATAGATATGTACAAAGTGCAGGTTTTAGAATGGAGGTGCTTTTGCAAGATTATAAGAACACAAAAACTACAACAAAGGAAACATTATGGAACACAGAGGAGATATGACGGAAAACTGAATTTCATTTCAGAAATCTAAATTCAGTATAATTAAAACTAGCATAGCTTTTCATTGTAGAGGGTTGACTTGAGACCTATGTTGCTCCCACCATTCATTTTTGTTGAAGTACCTGTGTTCGACACATATTCGACCATGAGTTGGTCCAATGACCCCCTAAATACATGGAAATCTTAAAAAATATGAACTATACCCATGTCAGATGCATATCCCTATCCGACACTACACACCCAAGTCCCAAGTAACAACGCATGAAAACTTCTCAATTTTCTTGAGAAACCTTGAGACGGATAAAGAATCTCGCAATGATCTGCATAAGATCTCTATAGGAGTTCAGAAATCGAATCTTAGTTTCAAGACTCTTACCTAAGTCATTTTCTATCTCTAGCTTCAATTTTGTAATCCAGTCATAAAATTTTCTCTTTATATTGATGCATTCCTGCAAATTGATAAACCATTCAAGTGCTCTTCCCTCAACTTCCACTTCATCAATCACACTATTACTATCCCTTTAATAAGAAATATATAAATCTTTAAAGTTCTTATATTCCTTTCAGAAGCATTCAAAGCTATTTGCAAACGACTTTTCAGGAAGCTATTTACCATTCTTTTAAATAATACAAATTATGAACAACTACGCACCCTTAACCATATAGCTTACCTCTATTGAAGGTAAAAGAAGGGCACTGAAACGAGGATCTCTCCCAAGCATTTGCACAACCTCTTGATCACTCTCCATCCCTTGCTTTCATTCATGACCACCATAATAGGGATCTGTGAGAAAACAATACTCAGCAAAAACTAAAGTCTAGTAATGCAACACTAATAACTCTTCAGGGGGAAAAAGAAAAGAAGAGAAAGTAAGATGCAACAAGACCTTTTTCACAAATTGGTTGAGTAACAAATATATCTTCTCTTTCTCCATCTGAATAACTGTTTTGCTTTTTGTTGCCTCCGAACTGCTTGTCACAGATGCATTTATACTGGGGGCAGAGAAAAAAAAGAATAAAGTAGAACTGACATTAATTAGAACAAATCCAAACGATGAGAAAATTGATAGGAATGGAAATTACTATAACAAAGCGATAGCTATACTAATACAGCTAAAGATAGATGTAACAACCGAGTAGAATGAAAATAAAAAGATTAGTCTCAGGTTGAAACAATAAGACTACAACAAGACCTTGTTCATCCTATGTGCCATACTGAATGCATAAATACTTGATGCAGAATAAAGCAATATAAAATTTTACATACTAAAATTGCATTGCATCAATAAAAGTCATTGTAAAATTTCTCAACCCTTCTATGAGCTTCAAAACATATTTCCATCAGGCAGCGACGCTAAATGGCCATAAGGTAGACCATTTTTAATTGATTATTTGCTAATAAAGTCTCTGATTTTTTTCGTAAGTTCATTACAAGCAATAAAATATATGACAAATTACATTAGGTCTTTAAGAACCATCTAAACAAACAACAAGACTTTTACCCCCTACTTTACACTCTTCTACAACCCACGATAACTATTACAAGCAGAGCTATATATGGAACCAAGGAAATTCTAGTACTGCACACGACAAGAAAGTGGAGGAGTCAGTCATTAGCAAGTCATACAAAATTGAAAGAACAACTCACTTTCCCTTCTTATCTGCATCAATAATTATCCTGTTCTTGGAGAGCTGTTCCTGTATTAAAATCACCTGAAAGACATTGGCAGAATCATGACATTACAATGATGAGAAAGTATCAGGAAACAGAACAATAAATATTTGAAAAACAAGAGACTAACAAGAGAAGAGAAAAATAAAACTCAGTTCCAACAAGATAAGAATTCGAAAAGAAGAAGTATCAACAAATACGCCCGTTAATATGCCTATTTCGGGTAAATCAAACTCAGAATGTGCATAAAAAAGAGCCTGGGCGAAAAACAAGTACTTAAAGTGAAAAGAATGAAACAATTATAACTCCAAGAACCATGATATGAACAATTCTTAAAGCAACAAAATTTGACGTATTATTATTATTTGATTTTAAAGTTATCTTCTGATCATTGAAATGAAAAGGTAAAGAAGAAATTACTTAGGATGAAAAATACCAAATGGATTTAGTGTGCACATTTACATTTGTAACTACATTTATATCATCACTGCATCCAAACAAAATCCTATTAAACAATCCAGAGAGAAAATACCAAGACCATTTGCTGATGGGTCCATTCGAAATACTATATCAAAAGAGGTAGAACTGGAAAATTTAGTATAATACTAATGCCGTATATTTTTATTCATTCAATGTATGATTCACCAGCTACTTCTCTACAATTTTCTGGCCTATCATGAATATTAATTGAATATTATGAATGGCAATTGCTGTCAAACTAAAAGCGTGTTATAGTGAATGAGCATATTTGTGTGCATGTGAAGCAAGTGAAGAACAAAGTAAACAGATATGCATGCAATAAAGATGGTCTGAATTACCTTCTCCGTTCCTTTAATGACAAAATACCCTCCAGGATCAAGAGGGCACTCACCTAATATCAAACAATGAAAATATACATATATTATAACAAGAAGAAAGTGAGAAAAGCAATGACAATTATTTTGAATTTACTGAACACAGACCAAGCCTCGCAAGTTCGGCTTCATCTTTTCCATGTAACACACAGCAGCAACTCCTTAACATGATGGGCATTCTTCCAATAACAAGATCATTCTGCAGCGAACAGATGTTGTATTACATAAAAGCACCTATCATTCTGCATCATACACACTTCATTGAAGCATCTGATGTACCTTTTCTAGTCTAGTTTTCTGCCCATGACTCCCTTGAATGTACTCTATATTAACCAATATCGGTGCAGAATACCTTAAAAATTAACAAGCATATTAATAAGATAAAACAGAACAATATGTACCACTCACTATTCCTTTTAAAGCTTCAGTTGTTATAACACCACAAAAATAACAAACTCCAACAATGTCTATATGAAATAGTTGAACCTCGAAAATCAGTAATGTATTTAGGAAAAATCATTTGTACATACGTCATTTCCGACAACCGGCACGCATGGGGATTAATTTTTTTCAGTAATCCCATTAACAGTCATGGAGGGCTCACCAATTCTAACATCTTTAAACCTGCACAGCACACAAATTACAAATGAACTAGATCGGAAAAATAAAATCAAAATTATACCATGGGAAACTTAATTCCCCGTACAGGTAATTCATAACCAGAAAATCAAGGAACAAACAAGGCAACCAAACTAATTCATGACAGTAAAACAGCTAAGGCTCCGTGTGGTTGTTGTTATCACTAACCCACCACTTGCTTTTTGCTCCCTCAAATGTTACTAAAAAGAAAATTCCTCAAATTTGATTACAAACTAGCAAATAGTTAAGCCAAAACACATCTGAAATTAACAATTCTATAAAAAAATTAAATAAATAGTATGTGATCATTCCAAAAGAACGTTATTTATTTATTTTTAATTGTTCAAAAAGATTAATTCTGCTTCTTCTAAAACACTTCTTTTTTAAAATAAAAACATTTAAATGGAGCCTATATCGGCAAGATGGAAAAATATATTTTACAGCAATCATCACCAAAACATAAACAAAAATGCTTTCAAACCTGAGGTAAATACTAGGGTCAACATCGGATACAATCCTGTCATTGGCACGAACAATCTTCTTTATTCCGGTATTAACGAAATAATTAAATGAATCCAAGTGCTGCTTCACTAACCCTCTAACCTATAATAAGAAACAAAAATGCCGAAAACCCATAATTCAGTACAAGAATGAAAACATCTTCACATAAAAATAAATACCAAATTAACAAAAAAAATCACCTTTAAAAACTCAGGGAGAAGCTGAAACTTGTCAACAGCAGATTTTATTGGAGCAGCAAGCTTTTGCTTGTCCACTGGTATCTCAGAATCATTTAAGCTAATGGGTTTTCCCAAGAAAAAAAATTAAACACAGAAATCAAACAAACCAAATTATATTTCGTAAAATAATACAAAAATGAAAGAGAAAAACACTAAAAAAAAGCTTACTTCTTGGAGTTGTTATTGAGTATATCTTCTTGCTTAAGACCCATTTTTCTTATAGTATAAAATTTTGTGGGTTATCTGGAATTTGATTGATTTTTTCTTAATAACAGAAAACAAACCGCTACTGCAGCTGGTTTTGGTTTCTGTTCATTAAAAAGACTAAAAACCCTTTTAAAAACTTACATAGCATAAGGTTTCGGGTTGTTCTTTGGATTTGAACCGGGTTAATACATCCCAATTGGATTTATTAGTGTATTTATGGGAGCAAGCAAAATAATTAATTCTCTACATTTTGTAAATTTATTAAGAGTATGTATATGGGCAGTTATGCATCTAAATTCGAAAGTTTATTTAGAATTTGGAAAGATTTATATAAAATATTAGGTTTAAAATATGATTTTAGGTAAAAAATTAAGTACGTTTAAAATATGAGTCGGTTCGAATTTATATATTTAAGGCTCGAGCCCGATTTGATTCATTTTTAAGTTTATAATATTTTATAATATGTAATTTAAAATACATTAAAAATAACCTTATACTAAATATATAATATTACTCTAATGTAAATATTAAAATAATGTTAAGATGACTACATAAAAAATTTTAATAAATAAAAAATGTATAAAATTATTAAATTTAAAATAATATAATATAAAAAAATTTAAAATTTTTTAAAAATAATATGGAGGCCTAAAATGAATTTGGGTTAGTATTTTATAAATATGGGCGAATCTGGACAAAATTTTAAGCTCATATTTCAAGTCGAGCCAAATTTAGACAAATATAAATATGTTAATATCATGATTAAGTCTAAACTCGACTCGACCTGATCCATGAACACTTTTCACATAAAAAACACTTTTGAATCAAAAGCAATGCTAAACAAGTAACTTTTGAAGGAAATTTTTTACTTTTCAAAAGCACTTTTCCTAAGATGGAGAAATTAAAATTTTTAATTTTTCTATCTCAAAAGCACTTTTGATAGTTCTATTATGTTTTCACCCCTCCAACACATTATACTTTTCCTTTTTTGATTAATTGATTAAAAAATATTTAAAATTTATATTTTATATATTAAAATATTAACAACAAATAATAAATTATTTTTTATATTCTTATTAAAATATCATAATATTAACTAATTTGAATATTATTTAAATGTTTATTTATTACTTTATAATACATGTCTAAAATAGATATTTTATTTCTCAAAAACACTTTTTGACAGTTATACTAAATACTTAAATCTTAACTCAAACTTTTCAAAAGTACTTTTCAAAATCACTTTTTAAAAACACTTATCAAAAGTAATACTAAACTAACCCTAAGTACATGTTACCTTTTTTTACTATGAACACCTCTAAGTACATGCCTAGCTCGACCTAGCCTATGGACACCTCTAAGTATATGTTTTGTTTTTAAAATTTATTAAATAATATATTTTTATATTTTCAAAAATATGTATTTGTTAGTTTAAGGGCAAGTTTAGTAATGCTTTTTAAAAATATTTTTGAGCTAAAAAAATACTTTTGAGATAAAACTAAAATTTTTTCAATCTCCTTTTGGCCAAAAGTGTGTTTTCCAAAGCATTATTGGTGCCAAAAGCACTTTCAAAAAACTGAAAAGCACTTTGTTTAGTAATGATTTTATCTCAAAAGTATTTTTTATCCTAAACATATTTTTGAGAAGCAATACTAAATGAAGCTTATTTATTACGTATCTATTATAATAGCTGAACATAAAATAAAGAATAGTTAGTACAAATTTAAACTTGAAATTAAAAAGATAAGTAAAAACTCTTATAAAAAATAAGACCTCTTCAAAATAAGGGACAATTTTTCTTCCCTTTGCTGAAAATAAAGCATGAAAATAATTAAATATTATCAATTAGATTAATTTATTGTTAACTTATATACTAAAATATGTGTAAAAAATAACCCTCCAAAAATAGCATAAGTAAAAAAGTGAATAGCTTACAAGTAGATAATTATTATTTTAGCAATTTGAAATAAGTAAAATTTGAAAGGGTTAGATAAATTTTAAAAAATTTACTTCAATTTTTTTATGTATATATATATATATATATATATTATTTTCATAAACGAACAATAATATTATCATAATTATAAATATCGTTTAATTGTCATTAAGATGAAAAGTATATTTATAAAAAATAAAATAATACGATTGAGAATGAAACCCTAAAATTTTTTTTCGAAGGGATTATTTTTTTGTCTTTTGTTTTGCTGAGCGATAGTACCAACCTTCGGGTTGGTTACCATTCGGCTTATTCTCCCTATCACAAATCTTCTATTTATTTTTTTTCTCATTCATTCTATATGTCGTCTCTCTTTTCAATTTGTAGATTTGTAGGTGTCTTTGTTGTTTTACAAGTAGGGGTGAGCAAAATCCGATTCGATTCGAAAAACTCAATAAAAAATTCAAATTTTGAATTAAATAGTTAGAGTTATTTGAGTTAATCGAGTTATTCGAATCAACTCGAATAAAAAATTAAGTTTTTCAGTTTAACTCGGATACAAATTACACAATTGAGTTATCCGAAAATCTGAATAAGAAAAGACAAAACTACGTCGTTTTGATAAATGTTTACCCTTTCTAAAGTTAAAAGTTAAAACCATTAAGTTAAAAGGTAAAATTATGTCATTTTGATAAATGTTTACCCGTTAAGTTAAAAGACAAAATCATTATATTGTTTATGTAGTTAAATAATCTTGTACTTTGTTTACTAGTTAAATAATCGGTCCATGTAAACACAACATTAAGTTTAAATAATAGGATTCGTTAACTCGACTCGACTTAATTTGAAATTTTTTGACTCGATTCGATTTAAGTCGAAAAAATTTCAAATTGAATTTGGTTGCAAAAATAGGATTCGTCAACTAGACTAACTCGAAATTTTTTTGACTTGATTCGACTCGACTCGATCGAATACTCACCCCTATTCACAAATTGTAATGGATAAATGGCGGTGCCTATCATTACTAAAACCCCACCAGCTGCTAGTAATTTCTCTTGAAATATGGGTGGTTCTTCGTCGGCTTCTTAATTTGTTTCTGTTTTGAAAGTATTTCAGAATAATAAATGATTTCATGAGTCGGTTTGGACCCATGGTCTTTTCAATTTTATATATATTTTGTTTGTTTTCCATTGTTTTTAATAAATCTTCATTTTTTAGAAGTTTTTATCTGCTCTTGCAGCATGTTTTTTAATCTTACTTTTGCAAGTGATTTTATGAATGGTTCTGTCGTCATCATTTTCAGTTTGATGGATGTTCGATTCTTTTTTCCAATTTTTATTCGTCGCTTTGGACCATTCGATGTTGATTTTCTTATCATATTAAATGCTTGAAATCACTTCAAATATGTTATGTTTGAATTGTGACAGAGTCAATTGTCAACATTTCATAATGTTCAATTAATACTGAAGTTGAAGTCTTTATTATGTTGATGGAGCTTATCTTCCACCATCTACGGTGAGCGTTTATTGTATTTTTCTAAAATTGTATGACCACATTCATTGAATAAATTAATAAATTTCCTTCTAAAAAAATTATCATTAAGATAAATATTATTTTAAAGAATAATATTTTAATTTCTTTTTTTAACATATCTTTCTCTATGTTTTTACTTTCAATTAAGAAATGCAATTTATATATATGGAATATAAAATTATTTTTTATAATTTTATAATTTAACATTTTAGTATTAATATAACATATAGGAATATCATATACCAATTATTAATATAACATATTAATATAACATTTACCTTTAGTATATACAATTATTAATATACCATTCCATACTAATAACTTTAAAAATATTAAATAAAATTTAAAATAACCTTATTAAAATTTTACTACTTTATCATTGTTTTTGATAATTTTTCTTTTTGGTGAAAAAAAATAATTAAAAGTTACCTAACTCTATAAGTTATCTATCCTAACATTCTTATGTCCTCTTAAGAAGATTTTAGAAGTCGATATATCCCTTCTACCCAGGTCCCTTTTCATTGTTGTACAATACTGATCCACCCAAGTAATCGATATTTTGATGGTTTCCATAAGACTCCAGGATAGGCCTTGAAAGATGAACAAGTTCTTGTTTTTCCATAATCTCCATATTAGAATTCCAAAAAGGGTAGCCTACGGAGTTCCACTGCTTTCAAGTCGTCGAGAGCTTGTCAAATTGTTCTCCAACCATTCCTCGAGGTTTCCTGAGAAAAAGGATGACCATCTGGAATTTTGGTATGAAAAATTTCCAGACAAACTTCGTTCCTTTGCAATCTCTAAGGACATGTAACGTGTCCTCTGTAGTTTGATGACAAACTGGACAAGTCAGGTCCTGACCAATGGTTCTCCGAACGTGTTCCTGATTGGTGAGTAATTTCTTTTTATAAGCCAACCAGATGAAGAAGCGAACTCATTGTGGACCTTAATACTTACAGATTCCAGATTGCCTCCACTTGTCAGATTGTTCATGCCATGTGTCTTCCTTCAGCATTTGGTAAGCATTTTTTACTAAGAAGTTACCATTGGTCGAATGAGCCCATATGACTTCGTCTGCCCTTGCCAATGGATGCAAAGGAGGGATACTAACAATTTTTTGTATGATTTCTTCTGGTAAATACTCTTGAAAAGCCTGTAAGTTTCAACTCTCGTCGTTGTGTATCATGCCTTTTAGTGTGCAGTCAACAAGTGGACGGGCGGATAAGCGTGCTAATGATTTCAATGGTCCAACATTCGGGACCCAAGAATCTTCCCAGCAGTGAATCGAATCACCTGTTCCAACTTGCCAACAAAACTTTCTTTTAAGTATGGGCCAAACCTTTGCTATCCCTCACCAAATGACTGAGCAATTCCATTTTTACTATATTATCTGATATCCTTTTAGTTATTTTGTATTTAGATTGTAATACTTTGACCCATAGGGCGTTCTATTTAGTAATGAGATTAAAGCCTAGTTTCAGTAAAAAGGCGATATTTTGGTCCTCCAAACGATGAAGTCCAAGACCATCATTTTTGCGTGGTTGACACATGGAGTTCCAATAGACCAAAGCCATTTTCCTTTTCCCTGCACTAGAGCCCCAATAAATTGTCTAGCCAATCTCTCAATTTCTTCACAAATCCCTTTTGGAATTTGCATAGTCTGCATAAAATAATTTGGTATAACAAGAAGCACTGACTAAACCAAGGTGAATCGGCCAACTATAAATTTATTAATATAACACATTCCAAACGTTTTTATAATTTTGATTTTAAATTAAATTATAATTTAGTTTTAATATACATATGTTAAAATAAAACACTCACTTTTTTTAAATCAAAAAAAAAAAAACACTTTCAAAGCCTTTTATTTTAAATTAAAAAAAAGTTATTCATAGGATTGACAAATTTTTTTAAATTAAATTAAAATCGGTACATATTGATAATAAAATAAAACACCAAATATTTAAAAATAAAAATATTATATTATATATTTACTTTTTCAATTCTAACATTTCTTAATTTTAACAGATTTTGCAACAAATTTTTAATAAATAAATACATTTTCAATGATATATGCATTCAAACCTGTGGATCTCTCCTTTGTTCAAATTATATGTGATTATTACACTTTTAACCCAACACTTTATAATTTTATTTAATTTAATATATATTTTTATTAATTAATTTAATTAGATAAATTAATTTTTCTAATTAAATAATTTTCTTAACTCAATTCTAATTCTGCTAAAATCATGACAATTTTACCGTAAAAAAATCTATGATGAAATATATTTAATTTTTATATTCAATGGATTCACAATGACCAATTAATTTAATTTCATTTTAGAACTTCAATTATTTAATAATAATTCAAAAACTTTAAACTAATACTCAACTCATTTCTATACTTAGTGAGAAAACACATTCATTTGTGAATGTGATCAGTTCTCTAACTTATTCATTTCCATCCATTTATGTACATTTGATTCTACATGCAATTCATTTATGGTTTCAACTAAACCTGTTCATGGGCTAGATCGAGGGCTCGCTCGAAAAATAGGAGTGTTTAGGTAAAAATATAGGCTCGAAAAATGGGCTTGGGCAAAAAAATAAGGCCCATTTAAAAAATAAGTCGGGTTTCAAGTAATTCATTTTTGACCCGGACTCGGCTCGACCCGAATTCACAAAAGGAAAAAAATTGCTATTTTTTAATGCTATTTTCTTTTTGTTTTTCTTTTTATATTGCTACAATTTCACTATATTTTCCTACTATTTTGTTGTTATTGTTTGACTATTGCATAAAACTTATTTTATTGTTAATTTTATTATTATTGAAGAGGTATTTGTTAATTTTGTTACTATTTTAGAGGCATTTGTTTGTTAAGTTGCATCTATTTTAGTGTTATTTAAGTATATATATTTTAAAACTTATTTTCAATTTGTTAGGAAATATTTATTTTAATGTTTCTAGTATTTTTTGCATTATATATATTTAAAAATTAAATAAAAAATTAATATGGGCGGGCCGAGTCGGGCTTGGGTTTTAGCATTTTAATCCAAGTCGAGCTTAGGCAAAATTTTAGGCTTATTTTTGGGTCGGGCTGGGCTCGGGCCTAACATACAGGCCTAAATTTTTGGTTGAGCTCGACCCGACCCATGAACACCTCTAGTTTCAACGAGCTAGCAGGGACCAATTCATAGTCTCAATTAGACTTAATTAATCAAATTTATAATTAAGTTTCAAATTTTCACTTATTAATTATAAACTTATTTAGTCACGAAGTCATTCCACTATAGTGTCATGATCGTGCTCTCCCTTATTACATACCATTACGAAAGCTACTTTATCAATACTCGTCCAATGACCTTATAATAAGTGTGTTACCCTCATAGGATATCATTAATTTCTTTGGGATAAAACCGTTCTTCTAATAAGATCTCATTTTATCTCATAGTAATCATTACATATTCCTTCATGAAAAGTCGTTACTATCAAATAGTAATTAAGTCATTTATCACAAAGACAAACAACCCATGATCACATTTACTTTTTATCTATAATGTAATATCGATGAGAGTATATCATTTACCTATTAATTGGGTTATGAATTCTACTATTGTGAATGATTCTACATTCTACAAAGTTCGTATACCTAATGCACCAACTTTCGGTTCATTATCTATTTGAACTCAAGCTTTTACTTATCATAGTATATGAGTCATGCATACATAGTCCATCATCCACTAAAGATTAAGGTATTTCATAATATGAACGTTACAAGTGAATAAATCCATAAACGAGTTTAGGATATATTCTACTTGGGTCTTGTCTGATATACTATCAATACATCTAGTTACATCTATGTCTCTATCTTCTAAGAATCATCTGCACTAATACTCAAGAAAAAGAATCTCCTCAATTGGACTTGATGGACGGCATATTAGTCTTTCAATATGTAACATCCCTTACCCGGAACGAATTGATACATTCCAAGCAAGAGATACCAAATTTAGACACTAAAGCTAACGTAACTCAAGCTTCAAGTTCAACACTTCACTTTAAGATAAATATAGTCATTTGAAGTTATTTAAGTATTTTCTAATCCTACTTTAAAGTTTGTAAAGAAATGAGGGTTGTTCGGGGCTTAAATAAGACAAAATAGGGTAAACAGGGTCAATGTCGCAACACTGGGAAGTGGGTGTCTTGACACTAAATTGATGTCGCGACAATAAGCTGATGTTGTGACACTAGCTTCGGGTGTCGCGACATCGAAAAAAAATTGCTCTAATGAATCCAATGTCGCAACATTGAAGGTTGGGTGTCGTAACATTGAGCTAATGTTGCGACACCGGAGACAAATTACCTGAAACATGTTTGAATCATCTAAAACCAAGTCTAAACTATCAATAATCATCCCATATCATTTCTAAACAATTTTAGTACTCAAAACATGTCAAACTAGCATTCAAAAACTTCATATAACTCAAGTATATCCTAAACTACAAAATGTTAAGAGGCATGCAAGACCATAGTTTTAGAACCGCCAAGTTACTTACAACCAAATTTTATATGATTCAAACCCTATGTACGTGCCATTCTATTTCCAAAATTTAAGTTCCATACTCTTCAAATTCTTGCTTGATAATGAGATGAGGATGAGGTTGGTCACTTCAAAAGTTATCTTCACTTGATATTTACTTATGCGTTTATAACAACGCGTTAAGCTCATGAAAGCTTAACAAGTACCCATGAATTTAAATTTTACAATTTCTGAAATTTATTTAATAGTAACAATATTATTAATATAATTTCACGAACATGTCATTGTTTTCAAGAGATTATTTACTACTATATAACACATCATTTAAGTCCACTAACCAATTATTTTAAAACCATTTCTCTAGCTTCATTTAACACTTATCCCTTTCATATTCATTTTAAGTTCAATTAATTACTAAATTTTCATTTCTTATGTACTTATGATTACTTATGATATTCACTTGTCATCACTTATGTTTACACTTATTTATACTTTAAAGTCACTTACCATACTTCATTTCTCAAATGCTATGAATCATTATATTACCACTTCACGATTATTAGAAATTAATATCAAAAATTCGCTTACCTCAGCTACTTAAACCATCCTAGACACATTTTAACTAGATGAATACACAGAATAATTCGTTAAGCACGAGCAAAAAATGCTAAATCTAGGAGCACCAAAGTGTTAAATACGGGAGCACTAGAGTGCTAAATATAGAAGCGCCTACGGAATTTGTATGACATGACAACTATATCCATGAAGTTCAATGCTAGTTTACATGGGCACTTGAATATCACTAGATTTATAATAATTAATCACAAATACTTTATTTCACAATTTTCACGATTTCGTTACACTTTCACATTTATTTCATTCCGGTTTACTATTTAAGATTTACCCAAGCATATAATTTAGACATTAAAACTTTCAAGAGCATTGTTTTTACACTTCCATTTCATGAATAACCACGATTTGTCTTCATTATGGTATTGATCGTGCTATGAACGTCACAGTAATTGTGCAAGCGAACACTTGTCGATGCAAGTATAGTTGATAGACTTAAAATTATCATATATCGATCCCACAAAGATGGCTGTTTATGCTGATAATTGTTGATTCAATTAAAGTTAAAATAAGAGAAACTGTATGAATAATGTTAGCGTAATTAAAATAAAGAGTGCATAAATGAATTAAACTGTCAGAGGAAATATCGCAAGACTGTAATAAAATATGTCGAAGCAAATTAATAAGAAATGAAGTGAAAGTTTGAAGATAATTTGTCGATGCAATTTAAGAAAATTAAACAAGTAAAAACAATGATAATGGAATGGGGGATCCTTGACTTGATAAGTCGGCAAACCACTAAATGTGACCACAAGGTAAATAATAGATAAATTGTCGCCGCAATTAAGCTTAATGAGATCTTACCAACTTTGACTTTCCTGTTTATCAAAGACCCAAATAATCACAATAACCACACCTTTCAGTGCTGGCAATGCTTTGCATTCAAGAACAAGTGGCCAAAATTCCTTCGTTCCCCAAGCAACTTTCGTTATCTTGCTTGTTAATTTAATTTTTCACTGTACTTTCCAGTGTTAGTAACTGCAATAGCATTTTCGTGATCAAGCAATTAAATCCAAAGATAAACATATAAGAGAAAATTGAGCAGAAATCAAATTAGATCTAAAATTAAAATGTACTTCCATACACATTTAACTTCATCAGAATTTATCAGCGTTTGAGAGGAAATAGAGAACAAGTTGAAGCATTCTATTCCTAGCCTACTAGAACTCTTCCATAATGCTCCTTTTGTGTTGCACTTAGGAACACTCCTCGTTAGGAGCAGGATTTTGCCTTCTCATCACAGTCAGTTCACCTTCCAAGAAACTAAGCTGCCATGGAGGCAAGCTTAAAGAAAAGATGAAAAAACGAATTGATTTTTTGTCATGAGCTTCAAGATTCCTCTCCCTCTTTCTTCCTCCTCTTTTTTCTTCTTCTTTTCATCAGTATTTATCTTTAATGCCAAATACATGTGTCCTTCTTCTTCAGATCTAACTTCCTTACAACTGTACAAGTTAGTTAATCCAGCTGTACATTCACGCAGATCTGGTGCATTCAGCAAGTAGTTAAAGGTTATCGCGACATCTTTGGACGCAAATTTAGATTTTAATTCGCTGCGACAATCTTGATATTCTCAAGCACTGGTACTTCTGGATATGTTCATGCGGCGACAGGTTTGGGCTCAATTTTTTATTCTAAATTGCGGTAACAACCTTGGACACCTTCATGTGTTGATCTTTTGGGATAAATTCCTATATTGACATCTTTAGACGCAAAACTGAACACTAAATGGGGTTACATTAGTAGCAAAAGTAAGACAAAATTAACCAAACATCACTGACTTAGAAAATGTAATTACTGAATATAAAATGCTAAAAATGCATGCTAAACATATTATAATGGGAACAAATTATACTTTAAATAAGGAGAAATTAATGGTCTTTTCTAATGTTATCACACACCCCAAACTTTAGTTTTTACTTGTCCTCAAGTAAACAAAAGCTAGCAAGGTCATAGTAAAAGTCTTGTTGAAGCAATAATCATTCTAGCAACTTGAATTTTCTGAGATCCTAATGTATAAATTACATTCACATGATAGAAAGCTGCACCAACAATTTATAGGTATGAATAATCAAAACTGCAACTTCACCAATGCTAGCATCATGCTCTAAATCTTAAATTCTTTTGACCAACACAACATTTATTATATAAACATATCTTTTTTTTATTCGGCTGAGGGATGTCGTTGCATTACTATACCCTTGTTCCTGAAAAGTAACGATAAGGTGCAACAAACCCCCAAGGAGTATGTAATTGCGCCGACACACACTCTTGCAGTAACAGCTGTCGAAATGTTTTTTTTTGGGAAAACAAAAAGGTCTCGAACAATATTTATTTGAAAATCAAAAAATAGAAGTCGCCACCAATCTTTTATTCGGTGTGATTGGATCACCACAAAGCATTTAAAATCCGTTTTGGAAAACATTTTGGTCTTCGAAATCCAGAAAATGGGTTCGGGAGTCGGTTACGAGAGAGGAAGGATTAGCATCCTCACACGCCCAAAAGTGGTACCACATTGATTATTTTAGGGTCTTGTTTTTTGAAAACTCGAATAAAGCTTTAAATTATGATCCTTAAATGCATCAATCATGTTTAAGAAAGAAATCGATTTTTGTTTGGAAGTCTCGCTATTTTAAGGTGATCGAGAAAGAAAGTCACGTCCAGTGAGTTAGAACATAACGTTTCGAGATCCGAAAATAACGAACTTTCCTTTGTTGTAAACTTTAAACCTTGAAAAAGGGTATTCAATTATCCCGATTTGAAGAAAAGCCACGCCTAGTAAGTTAAGGCATAATTTTTCAAAACCAAAAATAAAGGAATATTGCCTTGATTTAAGGTATTCGGTTATCTTGGTTTGAAGAAAAATCGCGCCTAGTAAATTAAGACACGAATTTTCAAAACCCAAAATAAAGGAATATTGCCTCGATTTTAAATATTTTGGAGAAAAAATAAAAAAATAACTTTAATTAAAAAGCAGAGATAAAAATGAGCATACAAATTAAATACGAGCTATGCGATTAATGATAAAGTTAAATAACATAAATAATGAACAAATATACAAAAACAAATATGAGAAAAAAATATGAAAAAATAAATGAGAAAATACAAAATTTATTTTTAAAAAAATTAAAAATTTATATACAAAATTCGAAGAAAGAAAAAAAATGGGTCGAAAATGAAGTTTCGGAGAGTTTAGGATTAAAACATAATTTTGGAAAGTTTAGGGGAAAAATGACATTTTGGGAAAATTTAGGGTAAAAACGTGATTTTTGGAAGTTCAGGGTAAAAATGTGATTTTGGAAAAGTGTAAGGGTTAAAATGTGATTTTTAGAAGTTCGAGGGTAAAAATGAAATTTTTGGAAGTTTAAGGGCAAAAATGTATTTTTGAAAGTTTAAGGGTAAAAATGTAATTTTTGAGAAGTTTGAGGGTTAAAATGTAATTTTTGGAAGTTTGGGGGAAAAATGTAATTTTTAAGAAGTTTGAGGGTTAAAATGTGATTTTTGGAAGTTCAAGGGCAAAAATGTAATTTTTGGAAGTTTTGGGGTAAAAATGTATTTTTTGAGAAATTTGAGAGCAAAAACATAATTTTTGAGAAGTTCGAGGGTCAAAATGTGATTTTGGAAAAGCGTAGGGGTTAAAATATGATTTTTGGATAGTTCAGGGACTTTTTGGGTAATAAAACCAAAAAGATGAGACACGTGGTAGCTTCTCAGGCATTTCTGGGGTCAAAAGACCAATTTGTATATCTTTTAAAAATTATTGGGCCAATTTAAAATAAAATAAAACTTGATTTAAGGACAAAATTAAAACAAATCAGAAATAGAAGGGACCATTTGCACAAATAACCCAAAAATAGACACGTGGTAGCCTCCTAGACTTTCAAAAAGGTCAAAGGACTAAATTGAAAATGATTCAAGATTGTTGGGAGATTTAAAATAGATTAAAAAGCATTAAGGACGAAATTATAAATTTAAAAAATGTGGAAGGACCACGTGGGTAAGTAACCCAAAACTCAAAACACGCGGGATCCTAATTATGGGTCGGGTCGAAAAACGGGTTAAGCTCAAAACGACGTCGTTTTGGGGCTGAAACTCAGCCCTTAAAAGGGGCCGTTTCTAGGGCATATAAAAGTCAAATTTTCAAAAAAAAAAAGCATTTTGTCATTTGTTTATAAAAAAATTCAGCTCCCCTCTTTTTCTTTGAAGCTCTCTGGTAGGGTTCTCCGTCCATCCATGCTCCGGTCGCCGTTCAACCACTGCCCATCACCGCACCATTGCAAGTGCCAACATCACGCGTCGCCGTCAACGGTGATCCAGGTAAGCTTCTCATCTCTTTTGTTTTTTAGACTTTTATTTTTTTAAAAAAAAAAGTAGATCTGGTTATAGATCGTGTTCGATCTAGCCCAGATCTTGAAAACCGCAAAAAGATTTTGAAAAGCCCTTTAAAAAAGAATCGAAATCGACCTCTATTTTTAATGTTTAAAATTATTTTTTTTAGAAAACCTTAACTCTGGGTTTGATTTTTCTTTTCGAATCTACACCATACCACCCTTTTATTTCTATTATTCTTTTCAATTTATTTATTATTGTTTCCTTTTCAAAAATGGTGAAATTGTGTCTTTGTTGAAACCTTCGTGCACGGACACGCTCGAGGATCCTGACCAGAGCAAGGACAACGACAGATCGAGGTAAGACCTTCAGTTTATTATTATTATTAATTATTATTTATTTAATATTATAATTAATATGCATTAAAGATACGTTTAGAAATAATAAATAATAATGGTAATATAATAAATAAATAGGTATTAATAAATATATGCAGAGGATATAAACAGTTTGAAATTTAAAGGGTCAGTGCTAATGAATAAATGCTTACTGGGGAATGTATACCTTGACTGATATGAATTGTTTGATATTCGACCTTCTTGTGATATTAACTGCTGTTTGCTTGACTTTGAATATTGCTTATATTTACTATTGCTTCGAGTACTGGTCTTTTTGCTTATAGGTGCACTGTTTTTGTTTGTATTGATTTCTAAAGAAAGCTTCTGTAAAAATTACAATTGTTTGAATTTGGTTCTATAACCAATTATACAATCATGTTAATTTGTCCCTTACAACTAAATGCTGGTCTTTTCTTCTTTTGCAGGTTCGGCTTGGCAGTGGCGGTGGTGGTAATTCAAGTTGTTGGTGCTTTGGTGCAACTTGGTTGCTAACGTGGCGACTTCTTGTTGGCTAAGGATGGGCGACAACAGCAGCACAAGTTGTTTGCAATTAGGGTTTTTGTGCAATTGGGTTTGTTTGGTTTGTTTAGGCTTGGTTATATTGGGTTTAGGTTTAGGTGGGTAATTGGTCATGGATTTATAATTGGGCTTGTAATTGTTTTGGACTTGAATTTGTATTTTGGACAATATTAATTTAAATTTAGAATAAATTTAAATTTAAGAATAAATTTAAACTTAAATTAAATTTAAATTTAAAATAAATTTAAATTTAAAAACAAATTTAAACTTAAAATAAATCTAAAAAAATGGGTTTAGTTTGGGCCCGAACAAATTGGGCTTCAACAATTGCCCCTCTTTGCTCGTTGCTGTGTAATAGAAACGGAGCAAAGACCAAAAGGAGGCCCAATTTTGTCATGTCTCACTTCTTTGACGCTCTTTCTTCTTCAACTAGCTTACCCTTTGCTTCATTGGTCGTTCAACTCTACTGCATCCGTTTCTCTATATCTTCGATGTTGTGATTCCATCTTGTCTTAAGGCAATTTCAACAAGACAAAATTTACTATTGTAACTTCACTCAATTTGGTCGTGACTTCAGAGGTTTGGTGTCGTAGCTTGATATCTTGGTCTACTTCTTTGTATTTTACTAGGAAGACGGATTTGGTTCACTTCTCTACGTCTCGTCAGGAAGATGACCACTTTATTGCTTCGAATGATTGCAATCTGCCCCATGATCAAGGTAAGAGATTGGCTGATGATGATCTACCCCAGGCTCGGGGTAAAATATCTAATGGTTGCAATCTACCCCAGGCTCGTGGTAAGTGATTGGCTGATAGTGATCTGCCTCAAACTCAGGGTAAGAGATCGGATGGCTACAATCTGTCCTATGATCGGGGTAAGAGAATTGCTGATCTGCCCCAGGCTCGGGGTAAGAGATTTGCTAATAATGATCTGCCTCAATCTCGGGGCAAGAGATCAAATGGTTGCAATCTGCCCCAGGCTTGGGGTAAGAGATTTGCTGATGATGATCTGCCCCAATCTCGGGGCAAGAGATCAAATGGTTGCAATCTGCCCCAGGCTTGGGTAAGAGATTTGCTGATGATGATCTGCCCCAATCTCGGGGTAAAAGATCGAATGGTTGCAATCTGTCCCAAGCTTGGGGTAAGAGATTTGTTGATGGTAATCTGCCCCAAGCTCGGGATAAGAGATCGAACGGCTGCAATCTGCCCCAGGCTCGGGGTAAGATCGAACGGCTGCAATCTGCCCCAGGCTCGGGGTAAGAGATTGGCTGATGGTGATCTACCCCAGGTTCGGGGTAAAAGATCGAATCTTCAATCTGTCTTTCTTGATTAAGGGTAAAAATGAAATGATGTAATTTGAATCCAACTTCACTACAATTTCAGAAAGATAGGATTTGATGTCGAATTTTGTCTTGCTCTTATGGCAACTTCAAAGTGATGAAAACTTGGTATGATCTCGATCCACTGTAATTTTGAGGTAGAAGATTTACTGTTACGGCTTCAATCTACTCCTCTTCTTCTTTAGGGTATCAGTTCTAATGTTTTCTTGGTTCCTCTCGCTATTTTGAGGGGATATGACTTGTAAAGTATACTCCTATAGACTTCATATGTAGGCCCGAATTATTAGGATGCAATGATCGAAATAAACCAAATGCTCCTAACTACATGAATGCCTATGATGAATGTCCGTTTATTATTTGAGTTAACATAGCTTGTCACTTGTCCAAATTTTGTCATGGGTGCGCTGTCCTGTCTTCTTGTAGGCTTAGCCTGAACTGCATGTTTTCAAGTTTTCCAATTAGTGGTCCTATTTCGGGCCCTTGTATCATTTAGCAAATTCTAGAGTAATACTCATGGATCTTTGTATGATTCATATTATTAGTTCATTATCTGTTATTAAAAATGCAAATGCTTGAACGAGATTATGAAAGAATAAGGTTTAAATTTATAGAAGATACAATTCAAAAGATCAATAGGAGACAAATTTTTGTCAAGAAATTCCCAAGTATACAACAAATAATTAGATGCCTCGAATATCGTAGGATGAGCTTCTCTAAGCCGACTTGCTGAGAATCATTTTGAGCCCAAATATGTGTCTAGAAGACCTGAAGTGCTTTATTGATATTTCAAGTTGTAATTTTCCTCCATCTTGTTACATTTGAGAGAAACGATCACTTCGACCCGTTCTTTGAATTTGAGCCACCCTTTGCGGGTTTTCAACTCAAAATTCTTTTTGTTTTCAGGACGTCCTTTGCGGGTTTTCATCCTGAACCTTTTTTTTGGAGATGCCCTTTACGAGTTTTCATCTCAATTTTAGGCAAAATATTTTTTCACTGAGTCTGAATCGACGGGGTTGTGCAGATCTTTGCCGTCCATTTCTGTTAGAATGAGAGATCCTCCTGAGAAAGCCTTCTTTACTATGCAAGGTCCTTCCTAGTTAGGCATCCATTTCTCGCGGAAGTCTTGATGTATGGGAAGTATTTTTTTCAAACTTAGATCTCCCTCATGAAATTCTCTAGGATGAACCTTTTTGTCATAAGCTCACATCATTCTTTTCTAGTACATTTGACCATGGCGAATAGCTCTTAACCTCTTTACTTCGATTAAATTCAATTGATCATATCGGGCCTAGATCTATTCTGCCTCATTTATCTGTAACTCAGTCAAGACTCGGATAGAAGGTATTTCAACCTCAATTGGTAAGACAGCTTCCATACCATACGCTAGCGAGAATGGTGTTGCCCTGGTAGAAGTTCTGATTAAGTTCTGTAAGCAAATAGGGAAAATGGTAGTTTTTTGTGCCAGTTTTTGTAGGTCCTAGTCATTTTCGCAATTATTTTCTTGATGTTTTTGTTAGCTACCTCTACAGCTCCATTTATCTTTGGGCAATAGGGAGACGAATTGTGATGCTTGATTTTGTCGCAAACTTCCGCTATTGTGCTATTGTTCAAATTCAAGGCATTGTCGAATAGGATCCTCTCTAGCATCCCATATCGGCAAATGATCTCTTTTTTCAAGAACTTAGTAACTGCAGTCTTCGTGACATTGGCGTAAGAAGCTGCTTCTATCCATTTGGTGAAATAGTCGATAACCACGAAGATAAATCTATGACCATTAGAAGCCTTTTAAGAAATTGGCCCAATGACATCCATGCCCCACATAGAAAATGGCCAAGGAGAAGTCATGACATGAAGGTGTGATGGAGGTACATGAATCTTGTCTCCATAGATCTGGCACTTATGACACCTCTTAGCATAATTGACGCAAATCCCCTTTCATGGTAAATCAGTAATACCCAAATCTCATTATCCGCCTGGCCATTATGAAACCATTGACGTGTGTCCCACAAATGCCTTCGTGAACTACTTCTAAGATCTTCCTAGCTTCAACTGCGTCGACACATCTTAGCAACACTTGATCTTTTCTTCTTTTGTACAAGATTTCCCCATCTAGAACATATTTATTGGCAAGTCTTCTCAATGTCCTCTTTTCATTTTCAGAAGCTTGCTCAGGGTATTTGCGATCTCTTACATACTGAAGAATATCTTGGTACCATGGGCGATCATCCCTTTCTTCTTCTTTTTCTTTTTCTTCTTTTTCTTCTTCTTCTTCAATATCATAACAATGAGGCAGAGCCTCATAGATGCTCATTTGAATGGGTTTCATATCTTCTGGTCTATTTACTTTAATCATCGAGGCCAACGTGGCAAGAGCATCAACCATCTGATTTTCTTCCCGTGGGAGATAATGGAATGTGACGTCATCAAACTCCTTGGTTAACTTGATAACCAATTTTCGGTAATCAATTAGCTTAGAATCTCTTGTTTCCCATTCTCCTTTAAGTTGGTAGATTACTAGTGCAGAATCTCCATATACCTCAAAACTTTGATCCACGTTCTATAGCTGCTCGGATTTCCATGATACATGCTTAGTATTCTGCCATGTTGTTTGTGCAATCATAATCAAGTTTACTGGTGAAAGGATAGTGGTCTCCTTTTGGTGATACCAAGACTGCCCCAACTCCATTACCCGTGGCGTTTGAAGCTCTATCAAAATTTAATCTCCAAGGGTGTTCCACTGTGGCTCAATGGTCGCAACATACATTAAATCATCATTTGGGAAGTCGAAGTTTATTGGCTTATAGTCCTCTAAAGCCCTGCTAGCTAGGAAGTCTGCTATCGCACTCCCTTTTACTGCCTTTTGATTGACATAGACTATGTCGAACTCCGAAAGAAAGATCTGCCACCTAGACAATCTTCCATTTAATATGGTCGACTCCATAATGTACTTCAGAGGATCTAGTTTTGAGATTAACCAAGTGGTGTGGTACAACATGTATTGCCTTAATCTTCGCGTGGTCCCAACTATAGCACAACATAGTTTTTCAATTGGCGAGTATCGAGTCTTACAATCAGTGAATTTTTTGTTGAGATAGTATATCGCCCTTTCTTTCTTTCCAGACTCATCGTGCTGACCTAGTACTCATCCTATAGAATTTTCAAAGACTGCCAAGTACATGATCAACGGTTTATTAGGAATTGGAGGCACCAAGATGGGAGCATTGGACAAGTAATCTTTGACCTTGTTAAAAGTTTCCTAAGCAATTCCTAAGCAAACGGAAGATAGGATCACATTTCTTAGTCAACTGTAAGATGAACCAAGCGATGTAATTTAGTCTCCCTAAAAACCCTCGAAACCTCTTTTTGCGTACTGGGTATTGGTAACTCCTGTATGGCTTTGACTTTATCTGGATCGATTTTAATCCCTTTTTTGCTGACCACAAAGCCCAACAACTTTCCTGACGTGGCTTCGAAAGTGCACTTGGCTGGGTTTAGCTTTAATTGATACTTTTTTCGTCTCCCAAACAACTTTCTCAGAGTTCTTACATGCTCTTCCTCTATTCGAGATTTCATAATCATATCGTCGAAATAAACTTCAATTTCTTTATGCATCATGTCATGAAACAAAGTCACCATGGCCTTTCGATAAGTTGCCCCTGTGTTTTTGAGTCCAAAAGGCATCACCTTGTAATAGAATGTTCCCCACAGTGTGACAAACGTAGTTTTCTCCATATCAGATTTCAGATTCATTATTTGATTATATCCAGAAAAATAGTCCATGAATGAAAATAAGGAGTGACCTATTGTATTATCTACTAAGGTATCGATGTGGGGTAATGGAAAGTTATCCTTTGGCCTAGCTTTATTTAAATCCCGATAATCCACACACATATGCACTTTTTCGTCTTTTTTAGGAGCAAGGATTATGTTGGCTACCCACTCTAAGTATTTAACCACTTGGAGAAACCCAACGTCAAATTACTTTCTAACCTCCTCTTTTATTTTTAATAACACATCCGGTCTCATCCTTGGATGCTTTTGCTGAACAGGTTTGTATTCTTTCTTTATGGGGAGTTTATGCACCACAATGTCAGTACTCAGGCCAAGCATGTCTTGATAAGACTATGCAAAGACATCTTGGAACTCTTGAAGCAATTCAATAAGATTCTTTCTAGTTTCTAAAGAGATGCTTGTCCCAATTTTCACTTCTTTCTTTTCATTTTTCTTCCCCAAACTGATAACTTCCACAGGTTCCGATTGAGGCAAGATTTATTTTTCTTCTTGTTCCATCATTCTTAACAGATCAGGAGACAATTTACAATCTTGATCATCTTTGAAGTCTTGCAATTCTTATAAACATATATCTTGCTCAAAATGAGCCTCTAAGTTAGCATCAGGGTCACTCATATTATTGATATTTAAGGATCTGTCAAAGGAATAAAGATGAGATCCAAAGAACAAAATAAATTTACGAAAGAATGATTATATGGTATGAGTATGAGTATGTCAATTTGGACAAGAATGTATATATTAAAGAATGATTAATTTTGTTTATTGGATATGTACGAATGGTTTGTTAAGTTGGATTAAAAATGAAAGAATAATTAGCGAAAGATTAGTTATATAATATCAAAGATGCATTTTCATTCAAAATAACTGGATAATGATAATGGGCCCTTTTACAAAAAGATCCATATTACTTTCGAGCCTAAAGCAATAGGTATGTCCTGAGCATTATTTTGAAGAAGCCCTAAAGACTACAGGGAGTTCCTCTACAGTTCAGTTGTCGAGAGTACTTCCAGAGGCGAAAGGATGAATTTCCCATGAGTTTCTTCCTTCATTTGCTTCCTCTGATACAGCGTTGATGCTCAAACCCTCTATTATCCCCATTGCTTCAATTAGTCTTCCTTCTCTCTCTTCTACCTTCGGCCTTGAATTGATTATTCCTCTTGATATGAACGTTTTTGATATATGGGGAAAAATCATTGGCTCCTATTAGATTTCTTCTCCAGCCAATCGAGCCCTCCTTCGCTCTTGCTTCTTTTCCAGCTCCCTTCTCTTTTTCTTCGTGTCTGGTTTATACCCTAGGCCAAAGCGATCTTGTTTCTCTTCCAAAATTGGCACATTGATTCTCCACTGGAGAAACCTTCCTAGTAATTTCCAGCTAGGGCTCCTTTGCCAATTGTCATTTTTTGGGTCATCTTTGTGATTTTTGATAATTTGGGTGTAGGGATTCTTCTCTCTTCGGCGATGAAAGTCGCATTGACGAACTCAAAGGATCGGAAGGAACATTCTAAAGTATCTTTATCTGCTCCAATGTATGGCGCATCATTTGCTATTGACACTATTAAGTCCTCTTCAGCATTGATTATGACTAATCGTCCCTCGGTCACCAATTTTAGCTTCTGGTGTAATGATGACGGCACTGCTCCTACCGAATGGATCCACGGTCTTCCAAGCAAGCAGTTGTAGCTTGGTTTAATATCCATTACTAAGAAGTCTACCTTGTATGAGTTTGGATCGATTAACAATGGTATCTCAATCCGGCCCATAACTTTCCTTTCTGTTCCATCGAACGCTCTCACTACATTGTGGCATGTCTTCATATGAGAATTATCGATCGGTAACCTCCTTAACGTTATCAATGACAGAACGTTTAAAGATGAACCGTTGTCAATCAATACACCAGGCTGTGTGTAACCTTTACAGCGAGTGGTGATATGTAGCGCTTTTGTTGACCCCATACCTCTTGGGGGTATTTCATCATCATTAAAAAAGATAAAATTATCAACGCTGATATTATTGACCAGGCGGTCTAGTTTGTTCACTGAAATGTCCTTAGCTATATAAGTCTCATTTAATACTTTCAGTAGCGCGTTACGATGTGCTTCTAAGCTTTGTAACAGCGTTAAAATGGATATACGAGCCTGCTGTTTATGTAACTGCTCCACCACGCTGTATTCACTGTGCTTGAGAAACTTCAAGAATTCCTTAGCCTCTTTTTCTGTCACTGGCTCGTTAATTGGTGACTTTAGTCTACTAGTGCTCCCTCTTTTCGGCTCTTCTAGGTTTTTTTTCCAAATGTTTCATTTTTTGTTCTCGCAGGGCCATGGTCTTTCCCACTATGCGTGACAAGACTCACATCTCGAGCTCTTTCTGATTCAACCTTGGATTTTTCCTCTCTCGATACTGTTACATTACAGTTATAATTCGAAGGTACCCTTTTGTCATCCATGTAAAGGAAGGTTACGGATTTTTGAATTATTATTGTGGGAGCAACTCTTGCTTTAGTTTCATCCTTCTTTGGTCGTGAGATGATTATTATTGGGCTATTAACCCCAAAAGATTTCTTAGTTGTACCTTTTTCGGAGGCGCATACTCCTTATTGTCCATCAATCCCTGTACCACAGTTTTAAACTAGTCGTATTCTTGAATCTCATGCCCTTCATTATTGTGAAACTCACAGTAACGTCCCTTTCCCACTGTTTTTCTAGAATCTTGAGCAATTAAACCCGTTTTTATCATTTCGTGTTATACCTATCTCAATGTTGATCTTACCCCTTGATCGGGATGTTTGGCTAGTAAATTCCCTGATACATTGGGATTCGCAAGATCCTCGAATATCAGTGCCTTGGCATCAATGCCTTTTTAGGGCTGCGCAGTTCTCAATTGAATTTCGGTTATCCCTGCATGATATTCACATCGTACGTACGTTCGTGTTATACCAACTCGGGAATGGTGGTAGCAATGGCTTTACATGGATTGGCACCATGAGATGTTCCTCATACAATCTCGGATAAAGTTCTCTATATGTCATGGGAATAGAAGTGAATTTCATTTTTGGTCTCGCACCAAACCTCTGCCTTGGATTTCTTTGATAATTTCCTTTCGTGGTTCTAGTGGATGCCATTATCATTGGCTTTGAGTAATTTATCTTGTAAGAGTCTATATTGTTGACCTTATTTTCCTTTTTTCTGAGAGTTATTCTTCTGGCACCTTCTCTCATCTTAATTTTTCTCTGCTTCGAATTGCGTTCTCCACCATCTCCCCTAACATAACCTTGTTAGAGAAACTTTTGGTAGCATTCCCTAACATATGGTTAATGAAAATGCCTTCAGAATATTAACAAACAACATAGTTATTTCTTTTTCCAACAATGATGGTTGTACTTGGGTTTTTTCTCCATCTTTGAGCGTATTGTCGAAAACTCTCATTTGGTTTTTTCTCCATCCTTTGCAAGGTCAGTCTATCAGGTGCCATGTTAGTTACATGATTGTATTGCTTCATAAATACTTGTACCAGATCCTTCCATAAGCTTATCTTGGCACGAGTCAACTGATTATACCATTTGGCTGCAGATCCTGTTAAATTATCTTGAAAACAGTGTATTAATAACTGGTCATTATGGACATGCCCAGTTATCTTCTTGTGGAGCATGGTAATGTGTGCTTTGGGGCAACTGGTCCTATTGTTTTTATCGAAATTCGGTGTCTTGAATTTCGAGGGGAGCACTAGGTCTAGGACGAGGCTTTGCTCTTTAGTGTCAATGTCATAAAAGGTATCAACTCCTTCCATTGCTTTCACTTTTTCTTCCAACCACTTGTATTTATCCTCCAACTGTCTAGGGATCTCAGGTTTTGCTCTTTTCGTCTCCTCTACGTCATCCAAGTCAGGGACGATGGGAATGGCTAAATTATCTTTAGGGTTGGAATTGGATCCCATCTAAAAATTTACTGGCCCTGACATACCGCCTAGGTGTTGTTGTGCTCTTATTGTTACGGGTACTCCACGGGGATACGTTTCCGGCGATGCTTGAGTATGCATAGAAGCATAGCTTGGGAGATATCTAGGCTCCTCACTCTCCTCCCCTAGGTTTATAGTAAGACCTTTTCCTTTATCCGCCCCTGCTCTTATCAGCTATGTTAGCTCACTTATAATGCTCTTTTGAGATTCTATAATCTGGTCCTTCATATCTTGCTGTACTTTTGCCAAATGGTCTTGCAACTGTACTTGCACTTGCTCTTGCATTTCCTTTTGAATTTGCTCTAGCGTTTGCTCCATAGCTTTGGTTTTTTATGGGTGTTATAGTGATATGAGTTTTCAATGATTATTGACGTAACTGTTAAACTTTTTAATTAGTTAGAATTATCAAGCTAAAATATGTGAAAATGCAATGCGGATGAATACATGTATGCAAAAGAAAGGTATTGACTTATAATTCATTTTCCATTAGAAAACTTCACTAAATAACAAGACCCTTTACATAAAGTAAATTACATAAACGGTTTTGCCTTAATGCTCAGAGCTTTACTTTTCTTGAGAAGTCCTGCTAGCTTTTGACCCCATTCTGTTTTTGTCTCATATTGTATGCTTAATCATCTACTTCGACTGCTAGTGTTTTCATGTGGTCAATTACTCCCCGTATTTGATTCAGAGCCTTGCCCATAACATAATCCCTGTCTCGAACTTGCTTTTAAGTTTGTTGAAGATGCTAATCATTTATTTTCTTTATCCTTTCCAAAATCTCGATTCGTATTTCACTATTCTGTAACGAGGCTTCCAATTCTTCCATCCTCTTGTTCAATCTCTCGATCTCGACTCGACTTGCCTTCAGCTCTACCACTGAATTCCAGCTACGATGTCTATACAAAGATTCCTCTAATTAATTTATTCGAGCCTTTAACTTGGTAATCTCAGCTTGACTTTCCAACAGGCTGCTCTTCATGGCATTTTCTTGAATCTAGACATCTTGAAACTTGTTCTTTCACTGACTCGTTCTATTCTTCTCTTCACGGATTTCTCGTTGCCATTGTTCCTACGTCTTACCTAAACTGGCAGTCGTCATTGACAAGCGAAGCTTCTTATAGTCTTTCTTTAGGCTATCGAGATCTTCTTTGGCCTTATTCTTCCATTTTCTCAATATCTTTGCCTCTAGCTTCTGGACATCAACGTCTAATCCTAAAAGCACCTTTTCTTCTTCTAGTTTTTCTATCATCTTTTCTATCTCAGCATTCTTCCTTTCAAAATCTTGTTTAATAATTTCTAGTTCAGTAGGGACATCTTGCAAGTGCTCCTCAATTGGGCGAATGACCTCCGGGTTTGGCACAGGAATGTTGTCATTTATCCTTCTATTTCTCCACCAATCATATTCTACAGTTATCATGGGATTGGCGCCGAACACTTTCATCCTTCGAACCTGGTTCCATGCATTTGAGATCTCTCGAATCCTCCTCTTATTATTTTCTCCTCTGTATGAAAATTCACATTGAGCTAACCCTTGAGTTGCTGGTATGAATTGTCTCGACCTGTATTGTCTTGAAACCAATAAAGGTGCGTATCTTATTACTCCCCAAATATCGGCCAATGGAACCCAGTTTAAGTCTTCGCATCTATACAAAATTTCATCGAGAACAAACCATGGTGCTCGCCATTCTATGTCTTCGTCTTGGAGACTTTGGAGTATTGTCATTCATTTTTCTTCTAAGAAGTTTTCTTGTCTTTGCGTGGCTACAAACTCTTTCAAAGGAGAATAATCTTTAGATAAGTATTGATAGGAGACCTTTTTTATTTTCCAAAATGACTATGGAACCATACTATCAACAACGATGCGCAGCCAACAAACCGACCCTCTCCCTCCTTTCTACACCTATTGAAGGATCTGAAAGTTTCAGCCAATATTATCGGGATCGGTGTAACCTTTTTACTCAATCGGTTAAACAAGTCTGTCACCGCATCTTCTATATGTCCCAAAACCTTAGGAAAAATGACTAACCAGTATATACTTAAAGCCAGGAAGTCAATCTTTTTCTTCGCATCTGGGTGGGCCAAGATCAAATCTCGCAAACTCTTTCACGTAATGCATTTGTTGTCACCTTTCACCGCAACCCGAGCTGCAACTCATTGCTCGCTCATGCCGGTGATGTTTATTATTCTCTTGACAAAAGTCAGGACACTAGGAGCTCTAGAATAGGCTATGTCTACCGAGATCTTCGGACAATGGAGTAAAGTGGTGTATTCTTCTATCGTCGATGTCATGTCCACATTCCCAAAAGTGAAGCAACTGTAGGGTGGGTTCCAGTACTGCGCTAAGGCTCGGAAGAGATACTTATCCACCTTAACCTCGAACAAGTATGGTAAATCTTCGTACTTTTGGTAAAAGTTTTGCTTCATGTCATTATCCCAACTGTCCCATATCTCTTTCAATTCTTGCACACTGTTCTGAGCTGCACTAATCCTGGTATAATCCCAAAAGTCTGACTCATGTCCTTCTCCAATCTATCCCCTTTTTGGCATTGATTTTCCTCTAACCACATATGCACAACCATATTGTCTTCCACCTTATCAAGGTACTTATTTTCCATGATCGATTCTCTTATCAGTAATTGAAATTTTAGAATCTATACCTTTCCTTGTATGATGATGAAATGTAATGCAAAAGAGACAAAATAGAACAAGTTAGCAAAACACATCAGTATCAATATTTAGGTATAAAACAAAGAACCTAAGAATTTGTCTTGGATAGTTGCTAAAAGGTTCGGTATAACTCATTCTAAGGCAAATATTTATGGCTCATTACATATGGTTTAGTTTCTAAAGTAAAAGGTACCCAAACCAGCAAATTCCTCGATCCTCATCCATTACAAGCTCATATGGACGAGTTCGATTTAGGGGGACACATTTCCTACATGTTTGCACGAAAGTGAAAACTTCAGAAAACATGGGTACGGATGTAATCCCGAAAGTTATCCACTATCTTGCACGAAGGTGAAAACCTCACGAAGGAATAGTTTCCCACTTCCACTTAAAAGGTGTAGTATCATATGCAAATGAATGCGGATCTATACTAGCAGTATCGACATAATATAACATCACACAAAATTTTCAAGGATCGTATATTAAACAAAATCGAGTATTAAAAGTTTTAACAAAAAGGCCCGATAATAATCAATTTTGGCTTGACTCTTTTGTTTGAAATTTCCCCAATAAAGTCACCAAGCTGTCGAAACGTTTAATTTTAGGAAAACAAACAGGTCTCGAACAATATTTATTTGAAAATCGAAAAATGGGATTCGCCACCAATCTTTTTTTCGGTGTGATTGAATCACCACAAAGCATTTAAAATTCGTTTTGGAAAACATTTTGGTCTTCGAAATCCAGAAAATAGGTTCGAGAGTCGGTTACTTGAGAGGAAGGATTAGCACCCTCACAAGCCCAAAATTGGTACCACATTGATTATTTTAGGGTCTTGTTTGTAAAATTTTGAAAACTCGAATAAAGCTTTAAAGTACGATCCTTAAATGCATAAGTCATATTTAAGAAAGAAATCGATTTTTGTTTGGAAGTCTCGCTATTTAGAGGTGATCGAGAAAGAAAGTCATGTCCAATGAGTTAGGACATAACGTTTCGAGATCCGGAAATAACGAGCTTTCCTTTGTTGTAAACTTTAAACCTTGAAAAAGGGTATTTGATTATCCTGGTTTGAAGAAAAGTCGCGCCTAGTAAGTTAAGGCACGAATTTTCAAAACTTGAAATAAAAGAAATATTGCCTCGATTTTAAATTTTTTGGAGAAAAAAAAATAACTTTAATTAAAAAACTGAGATAAAAATGAGCATGCAAATTAAATACGAGCTATGTGATTAATGATAAAGTTAAATAACATAAATAATGAACAAATATACAAAAATAAATATGAGAAAAATAAAATACGAAAAAATAAATGAGAAAATACAAAATTAATTTTAAAAAAAGTTAAAAATTTATATACAAAAGTCAAAGAAAGAAAAAAAAAAGGGGTCAAAAATGAAGGTTCAAAGAGTTTGGGGTTAAAATATAATTTTAGAAAGTTTTAAGGGTAAAAATATCATTATGGGAAATTCGGGGTAAAAACATGATTTTTGAAAGTTTAGAGGTAAAAATGTGATTTTGGAAAAGTTTAAGAGTCAAAATGTGGTTTTTGGAAGTTCGGGGCTAAAAATGTAATTTTTGAAAGTTCGAGGCTAAAAATGTGATTTTTGATGTTTAGGTTAAAAATGTATTTTTTGAGAAGTTTAAGGTTTAACATGTAATTTTTGGAAGTTTGGGGGCAAAATGTAAATTTTTGGAAGTTCGGGGGGTAAAAATGTATTTTTTGTGAAATTTAGGGGCAAAAATGTAATTTTTGAGTTTGAGAGTCAAAATGTGATTTTGGAAAAGTGTCAGGGTCAAAATATGATTTTTGGACAGTTTAGGGACCTTCTGGGCAATAAAACCAAAAAGATGGGACACGTGGTAGCTTCTCAAGCATTTTGCGGTCAAAGGACCAATTCGTAAATCTTTTAAAAATTACTGGGCCAATTTAAAATAAAACAAAACTTGATTTAAGGACAAAATTAAAACGAATCAGAAATAGAAGGGACCATTAAATAACCCAAAAATAGACACGTGGCAGCCTCCTGAACTTTTAAAAAGGTCAAAGGACTGAATTGAAAATGATTCAAGATTGTTGGGCAAATTTAAAATAATTAAAAAGGCATTAAGGACGAAATTATAAATTAAAAAAGGTGGAAGGATCGCGGTGGGTAAATAACCCAAAACTCAAAACAAGCGGATCTTAGTAGCTGGTCGGATCGAAAAACGAAAACGGGTTAGGCTCAAAACGACGTCGTTTTGGGGCTTAAACTCAACCCTTAAAACTGCGTCGTTTCTAGGCTATAAATGTCAAATTTTTAGAAAAAAAGCATTTTGTCATTTGTTTAAAAAAAAATTCAGCCGCCCTCTTTTCTCTCTGAAGCTCTCTAGTAGGGTCTCCGTCCATCATCATGCTCTAGTCACCGTTCACCATCGCCCGTCACCGCACCATTGCAAGCGCCAACATCACGCGCCGCCGTTAATGGTGACCCAGGTAAGCTTCTCATCTCTTTCGTTTTTTAGACTTCAAATTTTTTTTTTAAAAAGTAGATCTGGGTATAGATCGTGTTTGATCTAGCCTAGATCTTGAAAACTGCAAAAAGATTTTGAAAACCTTTTAAAAAAGAATCGAAATCGACCTCTATTTTTAATGTTTAAAATTATTTTTTTTAAAACCCCTAAATTTGGGTTTGATTTTTCTTTTAAAAACTTTAATATTTTACTACTTATTCCTTCGAATCTGTTCCATACCCTTTTATTTCTATTATTCTTTTCAATTTATTTATTATTGTTTCCTTTTCAAAAATGGTGAGATTTGTCTTTGTTGAAACCTACGTGCATGGACATGCTCGGGGATCTCGACCAGGGCGGTAGGTCGAGATAAGACCTTTCGGTTTGTTCTTATTAATTATTAATTATTTAATATTATAATTAATATGCCTTAAAGATGCGTTTAGAAATAATAAATAATAATGGTAATATAATAAATAAATAGGTATTAATAAATATATGCAGAGAATATAAACAGTTTGAAATTTAAAGGGCTAATGAATAAATGCTTACTGGGGAATGTATACCTTGACTAATATGAATTGTTTGGTATTATGCCTTCTTGTGATATTAACTGCTGTTTGCTTGGGTTTGAATATTGCCTATATTTTCTATTGCTTCGAGTACTGGTGCCTTTGCTTATAGGTGCACTGTTTCTGTTTGTATTGATTTCTAAAGAAAGCTTCTGTAAAAAATTACAATTGTTTGAATTTGGTTCTTATAACCAATTATACAATCATGTTAATTTGTCCCTTACAACTAAATGCTGGTCTTTTCTTCTTTTGCAGGTTCGGCTTGGCAGTGGCGGTGGTGACAGTTCAAGTTGCTGGTGCTGTGGTGCAACTTGGTTGCTGACGTGGCGACTTCTGGTTGATTTTCTTGGTTATGTAAATTTGATAGATAGATTTGAGTAGGTACGGGTAAAAATATTTTTATCTATTGTTATATGAACATTTCAGAAAACACCTATGGAAATTTCTGTTTTGATCTATCTTGAATCTAGGAAGGAACATCAAGTGTCGTCTAAATTATTACTGCTTATTATGATTCTTGAGTAGGGAAAGTCAAGATAAAGTTTGTGTTAATTGAGATTGTTATTCTCTATATTTGGATGAACTAGTAATGATTTTTGTTATGAGGAAAAACATCAGAATAAATCGGTAGTGTTAGATAAAAATTTCAAGGACGAAATTTCCTAAGGGGGAGAATTGTAACAGCTTTTTTTTCAGTGGTGTTGAGAACAGTGGTTTCAGAATCACGAACTCGACAAGAAATTTTTTTTATAATGAATGTTTAAATTAAATAAGTCAATAATAATTTTATATGAAATTTTGACTTGGAGAATTTTAATTAATGAATTAAAGTTAATGTAAGTGGTTTGGATCAAAAGTCAAGTGGTTTTAGAAAATGACGTATCGAGACCTCATTTATGAAATTTAAGGCTGTAAATATTTTTATTAAATATTTACAGAGTCTTATTTTTATGTGAATTGAAGTTTGGTTGAGTAATTTTGATGAACCATTGTTTAATTAAGGAAAAAAGAGTAAATTGTAAAAGAGGTAAAAGTTAATTGCTATAGATTAAAAATAGCAAAGGGACCAAAATGGTAATTAAACCATGGTTAAAAAGTTCAAGCGGTGGTGACATGATTACCATCCAATAATTTTTGGGTTATTTTTCATTTAGTCCTATTAGTTTAAGACTAAATTGTAAACAAGTTGTTTAATTGAAATTTAATTTAATTGAAGGACAAATTATGAAATTGGACCCTCTTTAAATGACCTGATAATAGAAATGATGTGAAACTCTTTAGATTTTGGTAAATTACAATTAAATCCTTATAAAATGAGGATTTATTAATTAGTTATTTTTAGTGTGATTGAGAATAGTGGTTTCGAGGCCACAATTTTGATTTGTCAGGCCGTAAATATTAATTATTTAATATTTACAAGGTCATTAGTATAGTATTTAATTTTGGTTATGAAATTTTAACGTTTGGATAGTTAATTAAGTAAAAGGGATTAAATTGGAAATGGTGCAAAAGTTGAATTCTCTTAATTAAAGGTATTAAATGCTAATTGAAAGGTATGCTAAAGTACTTAGATTGTAATTATACCATTAAGGATGCAAGTGGACGGTCATGACCTTGAATTTGTTGAATTTTGAATGTTTTAATAGAGGGCAAATTGGTAAATAAGAAATAAATATTATAAACAAAATAAAAAGGAAAGAATCATCTTCCTCATTAAGCAATTGAAACCCGATCCAGCCATGGGAGAAGAGAAGAAGTTCGGCCAAGCTTAGGGCTTCAAATTAGATAGGTAAACCTTGCTCGATTTTGGTAATTTTTATGTTTTTGAGTTCGTTCTAGCTCGATTTAGCTAATCCGGTAACTAATTTGTAAAACTGTTAAATGTTGTGGGTTATGCCATTGTTGATTTTTGTATATTCTTGGAATTTTATGATGGATTTTTAATTTTGGTTGTTGGATTTGATTATTTGTTAAAGTAGTTTTTGATGATTTTAATGTTTAAGGACTAAAATGTTAAAGTGATAAATTTGCAAGGACTTAACGTGGAATAATGAAATAAGTGGGCTGTTGAAAGCACATGGATATTAGTCTAGGCTGAAATTGGAATAAAAATGGGTATTTTGCACGTTTAAGGCTTAGGGACTAAATTGCATAAAAGTAAAACATTAGGGGTAATTTTGTAAAATTGTCAAAAGGGCTTAATTGCATAAAATAAGTTTATTTTACTATTGGAATTAGTTAATTAAATGGAATTATTATGTTAGATCAAGAACGTATTGATAACGGAGGAGAAAATAAAGTAGCACAGTAGTCCCCGTACTTTGACGATTGCTGCAAATTAGTCTAGTAAGTTCGTACAGTAAGATACTTGATTTAGTTTCTGTTTGTAAATTATTGAAATAATTTAAGTATGTTGTATTTAAATTTGTTGCTTAGTAAATGTTAAATTGATGAATTGAATTACATTAAAATGAAATTGTATTAAGAAGCATGATTGAAAGTGATGAAATGATATAGTTGAAATCAGGTGACAACGAAACACTTAAATGATTAAGTGTTGTGTTATTTATTATTAATGTTACGAATGAATTAATTTGATTGAAATATGACAAATAGTAAATTGAACTAAATGACATTGTTAGTTAATTCGATATTATATTTGGTAAATAAGGATTATATGGATATTTGCTCGAAATGGCATAACATGATGAAAGTTAATTGCAATGAACATAATATATGACACATGTGAACCTCATAAATTATTGGGACATAAAGGGCATGTCATTAGGGGCTATACAGATTCGGGAGCTAGTGTTGGATGTTTTACTGACGGGTACTCCCTATACTTGAGTCGTTGCTACAAATTAATCCTGTAAGTTCATATTGTTAAATTCCAATTTAAATTGCATATTCTTGTATTGTAAACAATTTCTATGAGTTGAAACGATGATCAGAAGTGTGGAAGACTGGAATAAAGGAAAGGAAAGGCTAACGAGCTTTGTGCCGTAAATGAAAGAGGTCTGATGACTATGTGTCATCATGCGTATATGAATCCTTTATGGATTATGAGGTCCGATGACTACGTGTCATCGTGAGTATATGAATCCTTTATGGATTATGAGGTCCGATGACTATGTGTCATCGAGAGTATATGAATCCCTTACGGATTATGAGGTCCGATGACTAAGTGTCATCGTGAGTATATGATTCCTTTACGGATGAAGAGGTCCGATGACTATATGTCATTGTGGGTATTAAATGAAATGAGTCCATTACGGAATAAAGGTCCAATGACTCTGTGTCATCGTGAGTATCAAATGCTAATTGAAACCTCCTCTGATGTATACAGCTTACTCCATTCGGTTGATTAGATTTACAACTCTTGAAGTTTGGTAGATCTATTTAACTTTATGAACTTACTAAGTTTTGAAATACTTACTTGTGGAAATTATTGTTGTTTTTTATAATCAATTTTTGCTGTTTGGAGATCGGATCATTTAGGAGTATCACACTATCTTGGAGTTTGTTCGATGGTAATCATATCATTTGGTCATATGACATGTACTAGGATGAATGGACCCGTACTTCTTGTATGGATAAATGAATCTATTTGTTGTGAATTCATGATAAATGTTGGTCAAGTTGGTATGTTAGTTAAATGTGATAAACATACTATATTGTGATGTATACAAGGTCTTGAAACCATGTACGATGAATTTGTATGTTTCATTTGAAATTATGAAGTGATGAATGGTTGATAAACTTATAGTTTATGCTTGATTTATTGACTCCTGTGTACTTGTTTCGGTGGAACTTATGTATGTATCAGTAAGTATAGGGAAGGAGAGAGGTTGTTTACTGACTTGGGTTGTATCGGTAATTGCATAATAGGTATCGATAGTTCTGTGTATGCTTGTATCGGTAGTTAGGATACTTGTATCAGTAGAAGTTGCAAGGTAAGACTTCCTAGCTCTCTGGAGTTTTTAGTATCGATAGAAACATGACTTGTTTCAGTAAAAGTTACACTTGTATCGATAGAACTTTTCCTAGTTTTGGTAGAAGTCTGCACTGTTCTAAATTCCATACTAACTTGACTACTATCGATACTTGTCCAATAGGTATCGGTAAAAGTCTCCAAAAATTATGGAAATGACATTTTTCCCTTAACGAATTGTGATTTTATTACAATAAAGATTTATGTTATGTTAAACGTATTTCTCTATTAAATTATGATTAAATGAAAGGGTATTAGGAAATCAACTGTGATAGATGATCAGAAAGACACTGGAACCTAATTGACGATGATTTCGGGTTTTGTGTGTTATAATTTACATGATGATAGTTGGAATGATTTATGTAGCTTGGTTAGTAGTTATGGTATTATGGTTGATTTGGATTATATTAGTAGGTATCGTAGATTGATGTGAGATGAGTATTGATTCTTCTTGAAAAATGTGATTGATTTGTTGTGTAATATAAAAAAATTGTAAAATTCTGTGAACTTTGAGAGACCTTAAATCGATAATGGTTACGGGTTGCGGTGTTACACAGTCACTGGAAGGTGCAGGTGACATGTTAGATTAATAAGTAAGACAACGGAAGTTGCTTGAGGCAAGAAGGAATTCTGGCCACTTGTTCTTGAGTACAAAGTAGTACTAGCACTGGAAGGTGTGGTAATTGTGAGTATTTGGGTCTTTGTTAAACAAAGAGTTTGATAGCAGTAAGATCTCATTGAGATGTAATTACGGCGACAATTCATCTATTAGTTACCTTGTAGTCACATTTAGCATTGCCAACTTGTGAAGCTAGTGATCCTTTCCAATTTTTTACACTTGATATATTTTCTTTATATTTCTGAATTGACATTTACAAACAGTCTCAACAATCAATTCATCTTTTATTAATTTGCTCTGAAATTTTATATTACATTTGCACTAATAGATTTTAATCTTGTGTAGTTTTAACCGATTTGTGTTAACATTACTCTTAACAATTCTTTTCATTTGAACTCTAATTGCTTCGACAAAATTTAAGCAACAAGAACACCATCCTCGTGGGATCGATATCAGATAGATTCATCTCTATCTACTATACTTGCATCGACAGTGTCCGCTTGCACATTTTCTGTGACGTTTATAGGCTGATCAAGTTTTAGTGCCGTTGTCGGGGATGGCATTTGTTTGATGTTTATTTTTGTAGTTGCATTTACTATTCTTTTTCTAACTTTTATTGATCAACTAATCTTTTATTTTATTTTATTTTAAATTGTTTTTAGGTGTTTATTTCCACAAGGAAAAATCCTAACAACATTGTTAGTTTTGATCCGAAAATTGAAAGAACAATTTGGAGGAAGAGACAAGAACAAAGAAAGATGGATGGAAATAGCAATGATTTACCACCATTGCTACCACAAAATGTTGTTCCTCCAGTGCAGCCACAAGGTGTCAACAATATGCTGCCACAAAGAGAGCAAATTCCAGACAAGACAATTAGAGACTTCGTTGTTCCTGTGCTCGATGATCTACAACCAGGGGTTGTTAGACCAGCAATACAAGCTGGGAATTTTGAATTAAAACCGGTGATGTTCCAAATGCTTAACTTGAATGGACAATATGCAAGTTTGCCTCACGAAGATGCAAGGGAGCATATCAAATCTTTTCTACTTATATGTGCTTCTTTCAGTTAACACGGTGTTTTGATGACGCCTTAAAGATGCAATTATTCCTTTACTCTTTACAAGGAAGGGCAAGTACATGGTTTCTTGGTTTACCGGTAGGATCTATTACTTCATGGAATACGCTAGCAACTCAGTTTGTCTTGTGATTCAATCCACCCACAATGAATGCTAGACTGCGGAATGATATCACAGCATACCATCAAACTGGATGATGAGAATTTGCCCACTACGTGGGAACTTTACAAAACTCTGCTTAAATGTTGTCCCATGCACGAAATCCAACAGGAGGTACAAATTGAGATCTTCTATAATGGATTAAATGTGCAGACAAGAAATCTTGTCGATGCATATGCTAATGGTCCTTTTTTGGATTGCACTTACAATAAAGCTGTGTGAATCTTGGAAAGAATTGCGCAAAATGATACCACAACATCCTGGAGTTATTGAGTTAGATGTCATTTCATCTCTAAGTGCACAAGTATCCTCACTGGCGAATATGATCAAAAACATGAAGGGGACAAGTGATGTTACCCCTATTCAAGTAGCCAACAAATGGATGTCCCGACATTTTCTTGTGAAATTTGCGGCGACAATCATAGCCATGAGGATTGTCCATAGCATGCTGAAAATGCATTCTATGTCAATAACGTCCGAGGGAATTCATATGGTAACTCGTATAACAGTTCAAGTAGAGCTCAACAACCTTGGGGGAGTTAGAATGAGTCAACATACATATATGGAAATTCCACAAATCAAGGTAATTTTAGACAAGGGAGTTACAGTCAACAGCAGTAGAATTATAATCACAATCCTCAAGTGTATGCGCAGCCTGACCAGATGTGATCACAGAACCAGATGTAGTCATATACTCAGATGCAACCACAATAGACTGTGCTACTAAAAAAAGCAAGGACATCATCAGCAACAGCAACAACAGTATTCTCAACCAAGATCAAATCCATTAGCTACTCTTGAAGCTTTGATGCCTGAGCATATTACTAGAACAGAAGCAATTGTACAAGGAAATTCGTCTTCCATCCGAGCGTTGGAAGCACAACTAAGACAATTGGCTTCTAACATGAGTACACGACCACCAGGTGTTTTGCCTAGTGATATTGAAAATCTAAATCAGAAAGGAAAGGACCATTGCAAGGCTATCACATTGCGGAGTGGAAAGCAAATTGCCAAACAAAGTAGCAGCTCCAACTAAGCACCTATCAACGCAAACAAAGCAAAGCAACAAGAAGAAGTTGCATCTGAAGAAGATACAACAGAAGTAAATGAGGAGGAACCACCAGTAGTCACACCAATACAGACCATTCATCCTACGAAGTTGTCGATGCAATTACCCATGTCGACATAACCGGTTATATCACAACAATTTACTATGAACATACCTTGCTTTGCATTTCCATGACGATTCAAAGAGAAAGATCATGACAGAGATTATCAAAAGTTTGTATCTACATTGAAACAATTACATATTAGTATACCTCTAGTTGATAATCTTGTGCAGATTCCCAGTTATGAGAAATTTATGAAGGAGCTACTATCAAAGAAGAAGAAACTATCTGATATTGAGACGATTGCGTTCACAGAAGGGTGTAGCACTGTATTGAAAAATAAATTACCATAAAAATAAAATATCCTGGTAGTTTCACAATCCCATGCTCCATTGGAAACCATTACCTACGTAAAGATTTATGTGATTTGAGAGTTAGCATTAACCTTATGCCATTGTCAACTTTCAGGAAATTAAGGATTGGTCATATGAAGCCTACTGCGGTAACATTATAACTTACGGACAGATATTTGGCACAACCTGAAGGACAGATTAAAGATGTTCTCGTCCATGTAAATAAGTTTGTGTTTCTAGTATATTTCATCATACTTAATTGTGAAGCCGATAAAGAAGTGCCCATTATTCTGGGGCACCCATTTCTTGCAATGGGATGCACACTTATAGATGTTTTCAAAGGCGAGTTGATCATGTGTCACAATGATGAACATGTAACCTTCAGTATTTTCGAAGCATCTCCATGATGAAGTAAGGAACAATGTCACCACATTGATGTTCTGGACGAGTTAATTACAAAGGGTTTAATGAACGAAGTTCAGCAGTGCCAGAGGAATATGCGGTGACATCGAAAAATAATACCTTATCTGAATGTGACCAGAAAGTTGATGCTAATGTCTATAAGTTGAAGCATGGTTGACAATTGGAATCTTTGTATCTGACTAATAGGACAATCCCTATTTTAAGCCATTGTTGAACACATTTGAAATATGTTTCCTAGGTGATAATGATACATTACTAGTGATTGTTAGCGCAAGTCTTGACGTGAGCCAAGAAGAAAAACTAATCGGAATATTGAAGCAACACAAAAGAGCCATCGCTTGGAGCATAACAGATATTAGAGGCATTAGTCCCTCTTTCTGCACGCATAAAATTAGGCTGAAAGATGAAGGAAAACAGTTAATTGAGCAACAATAAAGATTGAATAAGAAAATAAAGGAAGTAGTGAAGAAGGAGATTATCAAATGGTTAGATGCAGACATAATCTACCCTATTTCGGATAGCACATGGGTAAGCCTAGTCCAATGTGTGCTTAAGAAGAGCAGTATCACGGTGGTAAGTAACGATAAAAATGAACTAATCCCTACTCGCATTGCTATAGGTTAGTGAGTGTGTGTGGACTACCGTCGTTTAAATGCAGCCACAAAAAAGGATCACTTCCCACTGCTGTTCATTGATCAAATGTTGGGATAGGCTAGCTGGTAAGGCTTATTACTGTTTTCTTGATGGATACTCTGGATACAACCAGATCATAATCGCACCTAAAGATCAAGCAAAGACGACTTTTACTTACCCATTTGGAACCTTTGCTTTCCGGCGAATGCCATTTGGTTTGTGTAATGCCTCAGCCACATTCTAGAGGTACATGATAGACATCTTCTCGGATATGATCGAGGATTCATTAGAGGTATTTATGGATGATTTCTCTGTGTATGGGTAAAATTTTGATATATGCCCTGACAATTTAGAAAAAGAGTTGAAAAGATGCGAGGACACCAACTTAGTTTTAAACTGGGAAAAGTGCCACTTCATGACAACCGAAAGAATTGTCCTTGGTCATCGAATATCTTGTCAGGGTATTGAAGTGGATAAAGTGAAGGTTGAAATCATTAAAAAGCTACCTCCACTGAATAATGTAAAGGGAATAAGGAGTTTTCTCGGTCATGCCAAGATTTTATAGACGATTTATCCGGGACTTCTCTAAAATAACAAAACCACTCTTCTCCTTGTTGGAGTAAAATAAAAAGTTTTTGTTCGATGAAGCTTGTTTGGAAGCATTCCTGAAAATTAAACAGCAGCTAGTGCTAACACCCATTATCGTCGCACCGGATTGGTTACAACCGTTCGAGGTAATGTGCGATACGAGTGACTTTGCTGTAGATGTTGTGCTTGGACAAAGAAAGGATAAGGTATTTCATTCAATCTATTATGCTAGTAAGACTCTAACTGAAGCGTAGGTGAATTACACAACCACCGAGAAAGAGTTGTTGGAAGTAGTTTTTGCATTCGACAAGTTCTGTTCATATCTTATCGGCGTAAAAATTACAGTGTATACTGATTATTCTGCGTTGAGATACCTTTTTGCTAAGAAAGAAGCAAAACTCAGGCTAATTAAATGGATCCTTTTACTACAAGAATTTGATGTTGAGATTAAGGGCAGGAAAGGAGCGAAAAACCAAGTAGCAGACCACCTATCTCGTCTGGAATCTAGAAGTGAGGATAGAAATAAGTCACGAAGTGTCGATGCATTTTAAATGAGAAATTATTCTTTATCGACTCATCTCCATGGTATGCAGATGTCATCAATTATCTAGTATGTGGAAAGTTACCACTAAGTGCAACATGTCATAGAAAGGTCAGATTTCTTAGGGATGCTGCTAAGTATCATTGGAATGAGCAATACTTGTTCAAGGTATGCGCCGACAACATCATTCGTCACTGCGTTCTTGAAGAAGAAATGTTATCTATCCTGAAGCGTTACCATGATGCATCTTATAGAGGCCATTTTGGTGGCGTTAAGACTGTTGCAAAGGTCCTGCAGTCAGGATTTTACTAGCTGACACTGTTTCGAGACGCCCATAATTTTGCTCAACAGTGCGAAAAATATCAGCGCACCGGTTCTATATCTCGATGAAACGAGATGATTCAACATCTTATCATGGAGGTTGAGTTATTTGATGTTTAGGGTATAGATTTTATGAGACCATTTCCAAATTCTTTTGGGAATATGTATATTCTGGTTGCTGTTAACTATGTCTCCAAGTTGATTGAAGCAATTGTTGTTCCAAAGTACGATGCTCGGACGGTTTTAAAGTTCTTTCACACATATATCCTTACACGATTCGGAACATGTCAAGCATTAATAAGCAACCAAGGCACTCATTTCCATTGTAATCAGGTGGCGATAACTTTCAAACGTTACAGTGTGAAACATCACATGGAAACTTTGAAACAAATGGACAAACAGAAGTATCCAATCGACAAATTAAGGGTATTCTTGAGAAGGTGGTTAACACATCTCGACGAGATTAGTCTTTGCGGTTAAATGATGTGTTGTGGGCACTTTGCACTGCATACAAACACTATTAGGGATGTCGCCATATTAGCTAGTTTTTGGGAAATCCTACCACTGGCCAGTCAAACTTGAACATAAGGCCATGTGGGCAATCAAGCAAGTAAACATGGACTAGATGGAAAAAAAAGGTTGTTAGACATTTCAAATCTGGAAGAGCCTCGACGCAATGCTTATGATAATGCTGCCATTTACAAAGAAAAAACTAAACGATGGCATGACAACATCATTTTGCGGTGACAATTTTCTCCTGGTCAGTTAGTGCTTTTATTTAACTCACGTTTAAAATTGCATCCAGGAAAATTACGCTCAAGATGGTCAGGACCTTTTGAAATTGTCAAAGCATTTCCACATGGTGCGGTGACAATCAAGAATTTGAATGACGAGCACCAATTTAAAGTAAATGGCCAATGATTGAAGCATTACTGAAGCCTAGGCATCAACGAACAAAACGAGACCATTAACCTGGTCACATTTCTTTAGGATGTCATTGTAATTTTTCTGTTAATTTTTGTCTTTTAGAACTCCTTTTTGTCGACGCACACAAAAGCACAACTTGTTGACGTATTTCATTGATGACTCAACGAAGCGTTTCAGGAAAAAATCACGCCGGTTGATTCACCTCTTTCCTCAACCATTGGATCACTCCGAAAATGTAAGATCTGTGTTCTGACATTTTTTAGTTACAGGCACAAGGTACTCCTAATGGCAACAGCAATCATCACGTCTCTTCATCTCTATCTTCTATAAAACACCCATTTTGTGTTAATTGAAGCTTCACACTCACTACCACCATTATTGTTGTATTTTTCTTTATCCTCAACTTTCAGTTTTTCTACTAAATATTCTCACTCTCTTTATTTCAATAGTCAAGGCAAGAACTCGCGAAGCAAAAACCCCATCCAAATTTACTGTTGAATCGTATGTTGCTATGGTTAGAAACGTTAACCAACCACCACCAAAGGAACCTATCCTGTTCTTATCAAAGCGACGAAGGACCGTTATCATGAAGTGATGTTGAAAAAACTATCATTCTAAGCAAGGATTTTAGTTGTCCCCGCATCTGACATTGGGGAAGCAAGTTGCCAGAACCATTTCACGATTGGGCTAGGAGTAGTTTTGTAACCATCCAGTAAGATATTCTCCCTCCATGGTAAGAGAGTTTTATGCTAATCTGGTTGATTCTGAACATGAATTTATATTCATTCGTGAAGGGTTGGGGCCATAGAGCTCTGACCACATCAATGCTCTATTTCATATTGATGAAGGAGAGGATAAGCATGTCGAGTTCTTGGAGAACTTGACAGAGGACAGTGTTGATCTATTACTGAACGACTTATGCGTCGATGGCACAGTTTAGACTGGCAACAATCCAAACAACTACACCATGCATCGTCGCTACTTCACTGTCCAAACTATGGTGTGATTTCATTTCATTAATTGTCGTCTCTTGCCATCCACTCATAGCACCATTGCAACGCTAGATAGAATGTGCTTGTTGTATTCTATACTGAAGGGATGACGAATTGATGTCGGCGCAATCTTACATCAAGAAATCATTAAAGCCGCCACCAAACAGATAGGTATCTTGCCTTTTCCTTCTCTCATCATGATGCTGTGTAAACAGAGAGGCATTGTGCCTCGCGAAGGGCCAATTAATGATATTTCTATGGAAAGGATGACAAGGGGGCAGGAAACCCCTATGGTGAAGGAGGTGCCACAAAAGAAGAACAAAGGGAAAGGGAAAAAGAAGGACACCACAACCTATACACCCACAGATCCTCAGATGTGAAGGAAGCTTGATGAGATTGAAAAGTTTGTTGATCGGATGAGCAGCAAACAAATCAAACTTGTCGGCGTAATCAACAAGATGCCGTTCAGACAGAACTTATTCTATGCCTATACTAGGGCAGGAACACTACTATTGTTAGCGTATTAAGAGGTTTGAGCAGAAATCCGATGCCTAAATTCCCTGTGTTCCCTCCTATTATCGATGAAACCACTCTATCATCAAAGCAACATGGTTCAAAAGGAAGAACCCAGTCCGTCCAGTCCCCAAATAAAATCCACATCTCTGATAATGAGGATCAAGAGGCGCAATCCAAGGAAATGGAAGATTGCTTCCGAAACATAGCTAGCCTATTTGAAGACAAACTGTCGAACAGTTTGAAGGCCACTATGGTAGACAGAGAGGCTACTGCTGTGAAAAAGCACACACCAATTGCTTCTGTGGGTATTGAGGTAGAAGAAAAAAAAGAAGAAAAGGAAGAAAAAAGAAGAAAACGTTGCCCTGACAAATTCATCAAAGGAATTTGTTGACGTACCCGCCAATGTGGGTGCATCTGTTGAAAAATTGGCACCATCTAGGGCAAGCTAGGCAGACGCACCCGCCAACGACAATGCACTAACAATATTAGACAATGCAATTACACCCACAAATTTAAGAATATATTTGTCTCTTTAGTTGATTGAAAATATGCAAAGTTAAGAAAAAAATGTGACCACAATTTTATTCATTTGATGCTTGAATTGGATGAATGTGATTGAATGCTGAATCCTTCTATTTTTGGATGAATAATTGAAATTGCATTAGTAATAAATGAGTAGTATCAATCTTTAAATATTGAATTAACTTACCATCTTGCAGCTATGTATATAAGTATATTTGCTAATAAAAGTCACTCTAATGTGGGTGCATTGTGACTCAACAAAGGGGGAACACTTCACTGCTAGCCAAAGGTTGTCACTGTAAGAGTGTGTGTCGATGCAATTACATGCTCCTTGGGGTTTGTTGCACCCCATTATTACTACCTAGGAACAAGAGTATAGTAATGCAATGACATCTCTCAGTCACATTAAAAAAAAGAGAAAGAGATAAAGAAAGAAAAGTTTATATATATATATATATGTATATAATTATACAATAAATATTGTATTGGTTAAGAAGATTTAAGATTTAAAGCATGATGCTAGCATTAGTCAAGTTACCATTTTGATTATTCATGCCTATAAATTGACGGCGCAACATTCCAACATATGAATTCAATTTATACATTAGGATTCCAGAGAATATAAGTTGCTAGAATGATGAGTGTGGTGACAAGAATTTGAATATAACTTTGCTAGCTTTTATTTACTTGAGGACAAGTAAAAACTCAAGTTTGGGAGTGTAATAACATTAGAAATGACACTTAATTTTGCCATAAATTAGTGTATAATTTGTTCCTTTTGTATTTTATTTAGCATACATTTTTAGCATTTAATACTTAGTATTTGCATTTTATAAATCAGTGTTGTATGGTCTTAATTGTTTTCATTTTATCCCTTTTGTACTACTAATTTCGTTGTATTTAGTACTAGTGTTGCGTCTAAAGTTGTCAGCGTAGAAATCCACCTCGAAAGATCAGAGTAAGAAAGCATTTAGAATTGCAGGCACAAGTTTGATCTAGATTTGCAGCCAAATATGTCACCACATGAATGCTTCTACATTTTATCAGGGATTTTACGCTGCTAACGCATTCAGAAGCTCTAGCGCAGGAGAATGTTAAGTTGTCGCCGCAAATTTAAATCATAATTTGCGTTCAGAGATGTTACAATAATCTGCAACTGCCTAATGCACAAAACAGATCTGCTTGAGTGCACAAGTAGCAGTAACAAACTTGTACAGCTGTAACAAGGGAATTTAGATCTGATCTGAGAGGGATAGATCTGTGCTGTGGAGTGATTATAAATAGAGGAAAGTATAGGAAGATCAATATCAAGCGGTGAAGAATTCAACTCTACAATTTCTCTCATTCATTCCTAAAGTCAGCTACCATGGAAGCTTGATTCCGGAGAAAGGTGACCTGATACAACAAGGAAGCAACTGTTTCTAACGAGAAGTGCCTAGGTGTGACACAAGAGGAGCGATTAAGGAAGGATTCTAGTAGACTAGGAATATCATGCTTCAATTTCTTCTTTAATCCCTCTTAAATGTTGATGAATTCTATTGACTATTAACTATATATGGAAGTATCTATTAATGTTAGATTTACATTGATTTCTACTCAATTATTCTCATCTGTTTATATTTGGATTTAACTGTTTTTACCACGAAAGTGCATTGCAGTCACAGTCACTGGAAGGTGTGGTGACAAGTTAGATTAACAAGCAAAACAACAAAAGTTACTTGAGGCAAGAAGGAATTCTGGCCACTTGTTCTTGAGTACAAAGTAGTACCTGCACTGGAAGGTGTGGTAATTATGAGAACTTGGGTCTTTGTTAAACAGAGAGTTTGATAGCAGTAAGATCTCATTGAGACGTAATTACGGCAACAATTCATCTATTAGTTAACTTGTAGTCACATTTAGCGTTGCCAACTTGTGAAGTCAGTGATCCTCTCCAATTCTTTCTGAATTTTCATTTACAAATAGTCTCAATAATCAATTCATCTTTTATTAATTTGCTCTGACATTTTATATTACATTTGCACTGACATATTTTAATCTTAACTTGTGTAGTTTTAACCGATTTGCATTGACATTACTCTTAATAATTCTTTTCATTTGAACTCTAATTGCTTCGACAAAATTTAAGCAATAAGAACACTATCCTCGTGGGATCGATATCTGATAGATTCATCTCTATTTACTATACTTGCATTGACAGTGTCCGCTTGCACATTTGCTATGACGTTTATAGGCTGATCAGGCCACTCGAAACAATGATGGCTAATAAAATCCTAATTGAAGGATCTTTGCAGAAGTCCTAACACCACCAAATGATCTCCATATGGAGCATCATGGCAATGCTTCAGGATAGGAAGAATTTCTTTTTTAGGGACATAGCAACGAATAATATTGTCGGTTCATACCTTGAACAAGTATGGCTCGTTCCAGTAATACTTTGCAGCATCTCAAAGAAATCTTACCTTTCTGTGACCAGTTGCACTCGGTGGTAGTCTTCCACAGACCAAATAATTGACAACATCAGTGTATCATGGGGATGCGTTGACAGAAAAGAGCTTCTCATTTGGAAATGCGTCGACAATTTGTGAGGTATTACCATCTTCACTCCCGAATTCCAAACGAGATAAATGATATGCTACTTAATTTTTTGATCCTTTTCGATCCTTAATTTCAATATCGAATTCTTGTAACAGCAGGATCCATCGAATCAATCTTGGTTTGGCATCTTTTTGGAAAAGAGATATCTCAATGCAAAGTGATCAGTATATACTATAACTTTTGCGTCGATAAGATACGAATGAAACTTGTTGAGTGCAAAAACTACTGCCAACATTTCTTTCTCTATGGTTGTATAATTGACTTGCGCTTTAGTAAGAGTTTTGCTAGCATAATATACTATATGAAATACCTTATCTTTGCGTTGACCAAGCATTGGACCTACTGTATAGTCACTCGCATAACACATAACTTCAAACGATTGTGACCAGTCCGGTGCGACGATAATATGTGTCTGTTGTAATTGCTGCTTAATTTTAAAAAATGCTTCTATACAGGCAACATCAAACATAAACTTTTTAATTTGCTCCAATAGTGAGCAGAGAGGTTTTGTAATTTTTGAGAAATCTTGGATGAATCGTCGATAGAAACTTACATGACCGAGAAAACTCCTTATTCCTTAACATTATTAGGTGAGGGTAACTTTTCAATTATCTTCACCTTTGCCTTGTCCACTTCGATCCGTGACAAGATATACGATGTCTAAGGATAATACCTTCAATTGCCATGAAGTGGCATTCCTCCCAGTTTAGTACCAGATTAGTGTCCTCGCATCGCTTTAAAACTCTAGCTAATTTGTCAACGCATTTATCAAAAGTGTGACCATAAACAGAAAAATCATTCATGAATACCTCGAACGAGTCCTCAATCATATCTGAAAAAATCACCATCATGCACCTTTGAAATGTGGCTTGTGCGTTGCATAGACCAAATGGCTTTCGACGAAAAGCAAAGGTATCAAACGGACAAGTGAAAGTCATTTTAGATTGGTCTTCTAGGGCAATTACAATCTGGTTGTAGCCAGAATAACCATCAAGGAAGCAGTAATAGGCTTTACCAGCAAGCCTGTCCAGCATCTGATACATGAAGGGAAGTGAGAAGTGATCTTTTTTTTCTTGTGGCAGTATTTAAACGGTGGTAGTCCATGCAAACTCGCCAAGCTATAGCAATGCGAGTCGAAATTAATTCATTATTGTCATTACTTACCACCGTAATACCGCTCTTATTTGGAATGCATTGGATTGGGCTTACCCATGTACTATCAAAAATTGGGTAAATAGTGCCTGTATCCAACCATTTGATGATCTAATTTTTAACAACTTCATTCATTTTTTCATTTAACCTCCTTTGCTGCTCAATGGACTGCTTTCCCTCATCCTCTAACTTGATTTTATGCATGCAGAAAGAGGGACTAATGCCTCTGATATCCGTAATGCTCCAGGCGATGGCACTCTTGTGTTGCTTCAGTATTCGGATCAATTTCTCCTCTTGACTTGCGTTGAGATTTGCAGAGACAATAATTGGCAGGATATCTTTGTCACCAAGGAAAATATACTTTAAATGTGTTGGCAATGGTTTCAACTCCAAGGTCGGAGCTTCTTCAACAAACGACTTAAATACAGGGACCTTTTTATTGGTCAGATCTAAGGATTCCATCTGCCAACCATGTCTAAGCTCAATAGTATTCGCTTCATCCTTGTGGTCACAACCAGTCAGGAAATTGTGTCACATGAAATTTTTCCGCAATTAATTCGTCCAGTACATCAACATGGTGACATTCTTGTTTACTCTTGTAGGGAATTGCTTCAAAAACACTGAAGGTAATGTGTTCATCATTGTGTCACATAATTAACTCACCTTTGAATACGTCTATAAGAGCGTGACCCGTAACAAGAAATGGGCATCCCAAGATTATGGGCACCTCCTTATTAGCTTCGTAATCAAGAATAATGAAATCTGCTGGGAACATAAACTTGTCTACTTCGACGAGAACATCTTTGATTTGCCCTTCAGGTTGCGCCAAAGATCTATCCTTCAAATGCAATGTCACTACAGTAGGCTTCATGTGACCAATTCCCAATTTTTGAAATGTTGGTAGTGGCATAAGGTTGATGCTTGCTTCTAAATCATAGAGAGCCTTTCCTAAGTAATGATTTTCAATGGAGCACAAAATTGTAAAACTGCTAGGATCTTTCATCTTGGGTGGTAATTTATTTGTTAACACAGCGCTGCAGCCTTCTATGAGTGCAATTGTCTCGATATCGGTTAACTTTTTTTTCTTGGATAAGAGCTCATTCATAAATTTCCTATAGCTAGGAATCTGTACAAGAGCATCAGCAAGAGGTATATTAACATGTAATTGTTTCAGGATGGCCAAAAACTTCTGATATTCTCTGTTGTTTTCTTTTTCCTTAAATCTTTGTGGAAACAGAAAAGGTATTGAAACATTAAGTTGTCGTGACATAACCGGCTGCATCGACATTGGCAGTTGCATCGACAATTTTGTAAGTTGAATGGTTGGCATGAGAGTAAGAACTTTTGGCTCCTATTCATTTAGCTTTACTGCTCTTTTGGCTCCTATTCATTTAGCTTTACTGCTTCTTCTTCAAGTACAACTTTTCCTCATTGCTCTGCTTCATTTGCGTCGGTAGGTGTTATATTGGAATTGCTACTTTGTTTAACAGTTTGCTTTCCACTCCGAAAAGTAATAGCTTTACAATGCTCCTTCCCCTTTTGAATTGGATTTTCAGTATCACTAGGTAAGGCACCTGATGGTCTCGTGGTCATATTAGAAGCTAGTTGTCCTACTTGTGCTTTCAATGCTCGGATGGAAGAAGAATTTCCTTGCGCAATAGCTTTAGTTCTTGTGATGTGTTCACGCATCAGAGCTTCAAGGGTAGCTAATGGATCAGCTCGTGGTTGAGAGTACTGTTGTTGCTGTTGTTAATATTATCCTTGCATATTTAGATTTGGCATTGCAGTCTGCTATGGCTGCATCTGATCATGATGTGAATGCGTCTGAAGACTGTGGTTGTTGTTTTGCTGCTACTGATTGTAACTCCCTTTTCGAAAATTTCCATGGCTTGAGGAATTTTCATATCGAACTGTGGACGCATTTTGATTCCCCAAGTTTTTGGATATATGATTGAACTGTTGTAGGAATTATCATACGAATTTCCTCTGATGTTATTGACATAAAACGCATTTTCTACATGCTATGGGCAATCCTCGTAGCTATGATTGTCACCGTAAATTTTACAAAAAAATGTCGAAACATACATTTGCTAGGCAACTTGAATTGGAGCAACTTCACTCGCCCCCTTCGTGTTTTTAATCATGTTAGCCAATGAAGGCACCTACGCACTCAAAGCTGATATGGCGTCTAATTCAATAATTCTAGGATTTGTTTTTACTTGAACAGCTTGCGAAATTGGGTATTGATTGTCATTCTGAGCGATTCTTTCCAAAATTCTCATAGCTTTATCATAGGTGCAATCTAACAAAGGACCGTATGCAGATGCATCGACAAGATTTCTTGTCTGCATTTTTAATCCATTGTAAAAAATTTCGATCTGTGTTTCTTGTTGGATTCCATGTATGGGACAACGTCGAAGAAAAGTCTTGTATCGCACCCATGTGGTATGCAGATTCTCATCATCTAGTTGGTAATAAGCAGTAATATCATTCCTCAATCAAGCATTCATCGTGGGTGGATTATATAACAACCCAATTTTCAATGGTGTCAAAAATAGTGGTTTTGAGACCATAGCTCTGACGAGTCGAGTCATAAATATTAGTTATTTAATATTAGTGATGTCATCAATATCGTATTAAGTTTTGGGTATGAAATTTCGACGTTTAAATAGGTAAATGAATAGAAAGGACTAAATCATAATAGGTGCAAAAGTAGAGATGATAATTGGAAGGACCAAATAAACAAATTGACCTAAGGTACTTTAGTGGGTGGATTAGCATGATTTAAATTGGTTATAAATAGGTTTAATTAATATTAAAAATGGTTAATTAAAGCTTAATTATGAAAGTCGATAAATGAATAGAAAACACATGAATCCTAACCGGCGATGGTGTTCGGGTTTTAGGTATTACAAATTAAACCACAAAACAAATTGAGTCGCAAGTGTATTCCACGATGTAATCGATCCAGTAAGTAATCCAATGAACCAAGTACGAGCCCTTCCTTGCAGTGAATAAGGAAACAGTTGCATCTTTAAAGCGTCATCAAAAACACCATGCTGACTAAAAGAAGCACAAATTAGTAGAAAAGATTTAAGATGCTCTCTCGCATCTTCATGAGGCAAACCAACATATTGCCCATTCAAATTTAACATTTGAAACATAACCGATTTTAACTCGAAATTTCCAGCTTGGATAGCTACTCTAACAACCCCTAGCTATAAATCATCTAGCACAGGAACAACAAAGTCTTTAATTGTTCTGTTTTGCATTTGTTCTTCTTATGGCAGCAGTGGATTGTTCTGTGGTTGTATTGGAGGGACAAAATTTTGTGGTTGCAATTATGGTATGGCATCATTTGCAGGCAATGCCATATTCCTTTGTTCTTGTCTTCTCCTTCGAATGGTTCACTCGATTTCCGGATCTAAGCCAACAATATTTTCAAGATTTCTCTTAGTGGTCATAAAACACCTAAAAGAAAATTGAAAAAGAGTCAACAAAAGTTGAAACAAATCAGTAACAAATAAAAGTTAAGAAATAAAGAATAATTGCAACTAAAAAAATAAATATCAAACAAACGTCATCCCCGACAACGACACTAAAACTTGATCGCTCTATGAACGTCACAACACTTGTGCAAACGAACACTTGTTGATGCAAGTATAGTTGATAGACTTAAAACTATTAGATATAGATCCCAGAGATGGCTGTTTATGCTTATAATTGTTGATTCAATTAAAGTTAAAATAAGAGAAACTATATGAATAATGTCAGCGCAATTAAAATAAAAAGTATAGAAATGAATGAATTAAACTGTCAGAGGAAATATTGCAAGACTGTAATAAAATATGTAGAAGCAAATTAATAAGAAATGCAGTGAAAGTTTGAAGATAATTTGTTGATGCAATTTAAGAAAATTAAATAAGTAAAAACAATGATAATGGAGTGGGGGATCCCTGACTTGATAAGTCGGCAAACCACTAAATGTGACCACAAGGTAAATAATAGATAAATTGTCACCGCAATTACGCTTAATGAGATCTTACCAACTTCGACTTTCCTATTTATCAAAGACCCAAATACTCACATTAACTACACATTCCAGTGCTGGCAATGCTTTGCATTCAAGAACAAGTGGCCAAAATTACTTCGTTCCTCAAGCATCTTCCCTTGTCTTGCTTGTTAATTTATTTTTTCACTGCACTTTCCAGTGTCAGTAACTGCAATAGCACTTCCGTGACCAAGCAATTAAATCCAAAGACAAACAAATAAGAGAAAATTGAGCAGAAATCAAACTAGATCTAAAATTAAAAGGTACTTCCATACACATTTAACTTCATCAGAATTTATCAGCGTTTGAGAGGAAATAGAGAACAAGTTAAGGCATTCTATTCCTAGCCTACTAGAACTCTTTCGTAATGCTCCTTTTGTGTTCCACTTAGGAACACTTGATGGTATTACAAATGAAATATATTTTCTCCCTAATTTAGTGTTTTAATTGTCTCTTTTATATCTCATTTAGCATGTATCATAAGCATTTTATACTCAATTTTCATATTTTCTAATTCATTGCTAGTTAGTTTAAATTCTTGTTATTTTTATCTATTTTTGTACTAATGTCGACGCAAGCAGCCAATATATTGTGTCTTAGAATTGTCAGCGCAGGAGCTTAGCCCAGAAAATCAATATTGGCAGTATGCAGCCACAAGATCAGCATGGAATTGCAACCAAGAAATGTCGCCGCATTGAATTTGAACCTTAAATGAGTAGACTCAAGCTGAATTTACATCTGGAAGCACCAACGCAGGAATATCATAGGTGTCGCCGCAATTACAATCTCAGATTGCGACCCGTAATGCAGCGACAACCTGCAGATCTCTGAAGAACACACTAGATCTGCGTGAGTGCATAGCTGTACTCTAACCAACTTTGACAGCTGAAAAAAATCTAGATCTGGATCTGACAATGGAGGCTAACACCTACAACATTTTGAAGGCTATAAATAGACGAACGAAAAATGAAGAAATCATCAAGAATTAAGGGATTGAATTCTACAAATTATGTGTGATTTTGGAGATTTAAGCTGGAAATTGGGAAGCTGATTAAGCAAGTCTGTAGCCACTTCTGACGAGAGGTGCTTGATGAAAGGCAAGAGGAACAATTAGGGAGGAGTCTTAGTAGTCTAGAGATAGTAAGCTTTGATTGTACTCTCTAATTCTTCTTTAACAATAATTGATTTTGATATCATTAAATGAATACGATAGTGTCTTTTAATGCTAGGTCATTTTGATTCTTATTTTATACTTCTTATTTGTTTATTCTTGGATCTAACCACTTTAAGCATGAGAGTGAAATTGCAGTCTGCCGACATCGAGAGATGCAGTGATAAGTAGTTAGGCGAGAGCTGCTTGAGATTGGACTACAATCACTTGTTCTTGAATGCACAACATTGCTCAAACTGATAGGTGGAGTGATTATGGGTATTTAAGTCTGGATTAAATAGAGAGCTGTTATTGGTAAGAACTCAAAAGAACTTTATTGATGCGACAATCCATCTATACTTTACCTTGTTGGCGCATCCAGTGTTGCAACTTAGCAAAATCAGTGAACCATTTCTACCCTTTATACTTGATCGCTTTTACATTTCATGCATTTAAATATTCAGCACTCAACACTCAACACATTTGATTTACTTTCAGTACATCGACATTTAACACCTGATATTTAACTATGATTGCATTAACATTAATAACTATTTTAGTGTGTAGATCTGACATAATTGTGTTAACAATATTACTCACAATTGCCTTAGTTTCAATATTAATTACTCTAACAGTTAACATCAAGAACTCATTCCTCATGGGATCGATATCCGATAGAATTGTCTATCAACTATACTTGCATCGACGTGTGTTCACTTGCACATTTGCTGTGACGTTTCAAACGCAATCAAGTTTTTGCTCTGTTGCCGGGGAATGGCGTTTGTTTGATGTTTATTTTTGTTGTTGCAATTAATTATACTTACTTAACTCTTAATCTTTACTAATTTGTTTACTTTTCTATTGTTTTTCTTTTTCAATTTTGTAGGCATTGTATGTCCATAAGGAGAAATCCTAACAAGATTGTTAGTTTTGATCCGGAGTTTGAAAGGAAATTAAGGAGGAGAAGGTAAGAACAAAGAAGAATGGATGGAAACAATAGTAATTTACCCCCAGTGCTGTCACAAATTGAAATTCCTCCAGTCTTGCCACAAGATGTTAATAAAAATATACCACCGCCTCCACAGATCGAACAAGTACAAAATAGGACAATAAGACATTTTATTGTGCCTATACTCGATGATTTACAACCAGAGGTTGTACGACCAACTATTCAGGCTGGTAACTTTGAATTGAAACCGGTTATATCTCAGATGTTAAATTTAAATGGGCAATATTTTGCTTTTTAGCATGAAGATGCACGAGAACACTTAAAATCATTCTTGTTTATTTGTGCATCCTTTAGTCAACATGGTGTCCCTGATGATGCCTTGAAAATGCAATTATTTCCTTATTCGTTACAGGGTAAAGTAAGAACATGGTTTTTAGGATTGCCAGCTAGATCAATCACATCTTGGAATGCGCTAGCAACGCAATTTATTCTGTGTTTCAATCCGTCAACAAAGAATGCAATATTGCACAATGATATTACTGCATATCATTAGCTCGATAATGAGAATTTACATGCAACATGAGAGCGTTACAAAACATTGCTTTGGTGCTGCCCAATGCATGAAATTCAACAAGAGACCCAGATAAAGATTTTTTATAATGGTTTGAATGCTTAGACAAGAGATCTTGTCGATGCATCAGCTAATAGTCCTTTGTTGGATTGTACTTACAATGAAGCTATAAGAATTCTAGAGAGGATTGCTCAGAATGACTATCAATATCCAATCTCTCGTTCTGCACAGATAAAAACTAACCTTAGAGTTCTTGAATTAGATGTTATATCTTCTTTGTCTGCACAGGTATCCTCATTGGCCAACATCATAAAGAATATGAAGGAAACAAATGACGTTGCTCCTATTCAAGTAGCCCAGCAATTGGATGCACCGATATTTTCCTGTGAAATTTGCAGCGACAACCATAGCTATGATAACTGCCAACAACATGCAGAAAATGCTTTCTACGTCAACAACATCACGGAAGGTTCATTTAGTAACTCATGCAACAACCGATCTCAATAACCTTAAGGGAATCAAAATACTTTCACGTATAGATATGAAAATTCCTCAAATCAAGGGGGTTATAGACAAGGGAGTTATAATAACAACCAAGTGCAGAATTACCACTAGAATTTCTCAAATAAATTCTCGTTCTGACCAAATGCAGTCACATAGTCAGATGCAACCACAATCGCGATTACAGCCACAATAGTCTATGCTGCCACATATGCAAAGACAACATCATCAGCTTCAATAGCAGTAATTTTCTCAACAAAAGACAGATCCTATGGTTGCTCTTAAAAGCAATTAATGTGAGAGCATATCACGAGGACTGAAGCTATAGTGCAAGGTGACTCTTCTTCCATTCGAGCATTGGAAGCCCAGCTCGGGCAATTGGCTTCTAATCTCAGCACCAGATCACTAGGCCTCTGCCTAGTGATACTAAGAATCCAATGCAGAGGGGGAAAGAGCATTGCAAAGTAATCACGCTGAGGAGTGGCAAATAGACGGTGGGTCTAAGTAGTTCTGACCAAGATCATGTCGACGCATCTAGTTCACAGCAACAAGAAAAGGATGCAGCTGAAGGAAGTCAAGCAGAAATCAATGCTGAGGAACTAATTGTAGTACCATCTTTGCCTGCAATTTATCTAAATAAGTTTTTAACGAAACAACCAATGTTGACACCACCGAGTTATCCACAACAACCCACTACTACAATACCTTTACCGTTTCCACAACGATTCAAAGAGAAAGTCCATGATAAAGAATTCCAAAAGTTTGTTTCTACTTTGAAACAATTGCACATTAATATACCTCTTGTAGATGCTCTTGTGCAGATACCCAATTATGGGAAATACATGAATGAGCTATTATCGAAGAAAAAGAAATTGATCGACATCGATACGATTGTGCTTACAGAGGGGTGCAGTGCTGTGCTTACAAACAAGTTACCAACCAAGATGAAAGATCCCGACAGCTTCACAATCCCATGCTCCATCGGGAATCATTACTTAGGTAAAGCTTTATGTGATTTAGGAGCAAGTATTAACCTTATGCCTTTGTCTACATTTAAGAAATTAGGAATAGGTTCGATGAAGCCCACTACGGTGACATTACAACTGGCAGACAAATCTTTAGCACAACTTGAAGGCCAAATCAAAAAATGTTCTTATCCAAGTTGATAAACTCGTGTTTCCTGCTAATTTCATTATCCTAGACTACGAAGCAGATAAGGAGGTACCCTTATTTTAAAGAGGCCATTTCTAGCAATGGGACGCATACTTATCGACGTGTTCAGGGGAGAACTTGTCACACGTTATAATGATGACCATGTAACCTTCAGTGTGTTTGAATCATTTTCGCCTAGACCTAAAGAACAATGTCATCACATCGACATGTTGGATGAAATCATTATGGAAGAGTTTAATGCAAGAAGTTCAGCAATGTCAGATGACGATATGGTGACATTTACCGATAAAATCCTAAATGACTGTGTCGATAAAGAGGAGGTTAACAATTGTGAGCTGCGCCAGAATTGACAATTGGAGTCTTTGGATTTATCCAATAGGACAATCCAAGTGTTTAAACCATCTATTGAGCAAGCTCCTACCTTGGAGTTGAAGCCATTACTAACATATTTGAAATATGTCTTCTTTGGTGACAACGAGACACTATCTGTTATTGTCAACGCATCCCTTGACGCAATACAAGAAGATAAGCTCATCGTGATTTTGAAAGAACACAAAAGAGCCATAGCCTGGAGCGTTACAGATATTAGAGGCATCAGTCCCTCTTTTTGCATGCATAAGATAAGGCTAGAAGATAAAGGGAAGCAATCAATTGAGCAACAAAGACGAGTTAAATACCTTATTTTTTATAGCAATTGGGTGAGCCCCGTCCAATATGTGCCTAAAAAGAGTAGTTTCATATTTGTGACCAACGACAAGAATGAGTTAATCCCTACTCGCATTGCGACTGGATGGCGAGTATGTATGGATTACTGTCGACTAAATGCGGCCACAAAGAAGGACCATTTTCCACTACCTTTCATTGATCAAATACTAATAGGCTAGCTGGTAAAGCCTACTATTGCTTCCTAAATGGCTATTCTGGATACAACCAAATTGTCATTGTACCGGAACATCAAGCAAATACCACGTTCACATGCCCTTTTAGAACCTTTGCTTTTCGATGTATGTCGTTTAGGTTGTGTAATGCGCCAGCAACATTCTAAAGGTGCATGATGGCAATATTCTCGGACATGATTGAGGATTCCTTAGATGTATTCATGGATGATTTCTCTATCTATGAACAGAATTTTGACCACTGCGCTGACAATCTGGCGAGAGTTTTGAAGAGATACGAGGACACAAATCTCATTTTGAATTAGAAGAAATGCCATTTCATGGCAACTGAAGGCATTATCCTTGGACATCGCATATTTTGTCAGGGCATTAAGGTTGATAAAGCAAAGGTAGAAATCATCGAAAAATTACCACCGCCCACAACTGTCAAAGCAATAAGAAGCTTTTACGCCGGCTTTTATAGAAGATTCATCAGAGATTTTTCCAAGGTAGCTAAACCTTTATGCTCACTACTAGAGCAGAACCAAAAGCTTGTGTTCGATGACGCCCGTATGGACTCATTCAAAACAATAAAGAAGCAGCTGGTACAAGCTCCGATTATCGTTACACCAGACTGGACATAACCATTTGAATTAATATGCGACGCTAGTGATTTTGCTATAGGAGCTATCCTAGGCCAAAATAAAAGAAAAGGCATTTCACTCTATCTATTATGCTAGTAAAACTCTAACTAAAGCGCAGGTTAATTACACAACAACTGAGAAGGAGTTGCTAGTAGTAGTCTTTGCATTTGACAAGTTTCGTTCCTATCTTGTCGGTGCAAAGACTATAGTTTACACGAACCATTCAGTATTAAGATACCTTTTCAAAAAAAAGACGCTAAACCTAAACTTATCAGATGGATTCTACTCTTTCAAGAATTCGACATTGAAATCAGAGATAGGAAAAGATTTGAGAATCAAGTAGCTGACCACTTGTCTCGACTGGAAGTCAAAAGTGAAGATCGGCAGACATCCCAAATTGTCGAAGCATTTCCTGACGAGTAATTATTCTTTGTCGACCCATCGCCTTGGTATACCGATGTTGTCAAGTATCTTGTGTGTGAAAAGCTACTTATGAGTGCTACTGGTCACAAGAAGATCTGGTTTATACGCGTTGCTACTAAATACCATTGGAACGAGCTATACCTATTTAAGGTATGCACCGACAATATCATTTGTCGTTATGTTCCTAAAGAAAAAATGATGCTAATCCTGCGGCATTACCATGATGCCCGTTATAGAGGCCATTTTGGTAGAATAAGGACTACTGCAAAGGTCCTACAATCAGGATTTTATTGGCCCACGTTGTTTCGAGATGGTCATAACTTCACGCAATAATGTGATCGCTGTTAACGTACTGGTTCCATATCTCGACGTAATGAGATGCTCCAATAACCTATCATAGAGGTAGAGCTTTTTGACATTTGGGGTATAGACTTTATGAGACCATTTCCAAATTCTTTTGAAAATGTGTATATCTTAGTGGCGGTTAATTATGTCTCGAAGTGGATCGAGGCAATTGCGGTGCCAAAAGATGATCTCGACAGTGTTGAAATTCTTTCACACTTATATTCTTATAAGGTTTAGAACACCGAGAGCATTGATAAGTGACCAAGGAACTCATTTTTATAACAACCAAGTGGTGACAGCATTAAAATGGTATGGTGTGAAGCATCATATGGCTACTACATATCACCCACAAACCAATGGTAAAGCCGAGGTATCGAATCGACAAATTAAAAGTATCCTTGAGAATGTGGTTAACCCATCTAAGAAGGATTGATCTGCACGGCTACATGACGCATTGTGGGCACTTTGCACTGCATACAAAACTCTGCTGGGAATGTCACCATATCAGCTAGTATTTGGTAAGTCTTGTCACCTGTCAGTTGAGGTTGAACATAAGGCCATGTGGGAAATCAAGCAGGTGAATTTGGATTATGATGCTGCCGGAAAGAAAAGACTGTTGGACATACAGAGTTAGAAAATCTGATGCCATGCTTATGAGAATGCTGCAATATACAAGGAAAAGATAAAGAGATTGCACAATGATATCATCTTGCGTCGACAATGTCACCCTGGTCAGTTAGTACTTTTATTTAACTCACGTTTAAAGTTGTATCCAAGTAAATTACGATTAAGATGGTCAGACCCGTTTAGAGTTGTCAAAGCATTCCAGAGCGGTGTGATAACAATTAGGAATCTAAAGAATGGATAACAATTAAAAGTGAATGACCAACGTCTAAAGCATTATGTGAGCCCAGATGTCAAAGAATTAAAAGAGGCCATCAATCTGGTCACATTTAAATAATGTCGACACATTTTTTCTTTACTTTTATTTGTTTCACTTTTACTTTTGTTATTTCAAATTCCTTGCAAAAATAAAAATCGTATTTTAGTCAAAACATAGAAGCACGTATTATCGGTGTATTCTGCGATGAGTTAGCATTGCTTTTTCAGTAAGAATCATGCCGATTAATTTCTTTCTCTCCCAGCCTTTGGATCAAAATGAAACAGTACGATCTGCAGCTTGGTAATTAATGGCTGCAGACACAACGTTTCCCCGTAAATTTTTCAATCATCACGCTTAGGTTATAAAACCTCCCTCCCGTAGTTTTTTTTCTCCTCACATACTCCGTTGTTGCTACAACTCGTTTTCTTCATTGCTTTCATCCTTTCTTTTCTGTTCACAAAGCACTCGTTTCTGCAAACTTCTCAAACTTTCTTTTTCTTTAACAATGGTAAAAACTCGTGCCTTGAGAAACACTTTCAAAACCCCATCCAAGAACACTCCAACCACTTCTATTGTGGCTCTGCCCACAACACCACCCTCATCTACAGGCCCAGTCTTATTTTTGACGACTGCGGCTAAAGATCGCTATCAAAATACCATGTTGAAACGTAACCTCCAGCCTGAACAAAGCCTATAACTTTCTCCATACCTGGCCTTGGGAAAGCATGTTCATCGTACCATAAGCAGCCTTGGGTAGGAATTATTTTGCGAGCAGCCTTAGGTAGAAATTCTTTTGTGAACACCCTTCTGGTTTCTCCCCTACATTGGTTAGGGAGTTTTATGCCAACTTGGTGGATCCGGACCAAGAATTTGTTTTTGTACGGGAAGGGCTCATTCCATGAAGTGCTACATAGGTAAACATGCTATTAAGGATTCTGGAGCGAGTGGACGACCATGCACCATTTATACATTGTTTGGACGATGACGGTATGGCACAGATGATGAAGGACCTATGCATCGATAGGGCCACCTAGACTGGTAATGGCTTCCACAACTACACAATGCACAGAAGGTACCTTACACCCTTTTTCAAAGTCTGGTTCCATTTTATCAACAGCTACATCATACCTTTAACCCATAGTACTACGACGATATTAGATAGTATGTGTCTACTACATTCTATCCTGCACCACCGACACATCGACATCGGTAAGCTCATACACACCCAGATTGCAGAAGCAGCTGTCAAGCAAACTGGTATACTCCCTTTTCCCTCTCTCATTATGCTGCTTTGTAAACAAAAGGGCATTGTGCCCAAAGATAGTAAGGAGGTCTTAGATAACAAAGGCCCGATCAACGATATCTCTGTTGAGCGGATGACATGTGGCCAAGATACACTAGTGGCCAAGGAAGCCTCCAAGAAAAGGGATAAATGAAAGGGTAAAAGAAAGGTTGATCAACCTGATGCGCCGACAGAGTCCCAAGTGGCGAAGAAGCTGGCCTTAATGGAATTACACCTGGACCACATCGACATGCGATCAATCCAGACTGATAGCATAGTGGATAACATGGATTTTAGGCTACACAAATTTTATGCATATATAAAGATTTGGAACGAGGCCATTGTCGCCGCACTGAGCCAGATCAGCCCTACTACATTGCCAGATTTCCCAGCCTTCCCATCCATCTATCAACTGATGCAGTACTCGTCTTTCGAGCAACCTACCACTGATAGTAGACATGTCCCTACACTAACTCAGAGTCATATTTTCGATGATGAGAAGGATGACGGGCACTCGCAGGCTGACGAAGATTATTATCACAATATCGCTCACTTATTCGAGGATGAGTTCTCTAACAGTCTGGACTCGAATATAGCTGAACGAGAGGCTATTGTAGAGGAGGATGTCGACGCGATGGAATGCACTAACATTGGCCCAATTGAGACTGAGCAGCGTGTGCACAAGGATGCGGATCAGGGGGATGATCAGTTGAAGGTTCAAGAAGAAAAAAGGGAAGGAAATTGAAAATAAAGAGAAAGAACCTGCCGAGGTGTAGGAAGAGAATGAAATAGATGCTCCGATAATGATTGTTGAGGATGTCGTGGGGGCATTCAGCTCAGACGAGGCTCGACCTGCTGCGAGCCAGGCTGAGGTTATCACTAAAGAGGTAGAGGAATTGGATCCTCTTGCTATCGTGCCTTATGTGGCACCACTCACAGAAATTAACCCATTAGAGGTGACAATCGATGAGGCCACCACCTAACACACCGAGGAGGAGCAATCTGTCGAACCGATTGGTCCGAAGGATAAAAAGTGGAAAAGGCACAAGGACAAGAAGAAGAAGCATTATGACGAGGGTGAACGCCCAAAGAAGAAGAAGAAGAAAACTAAAGCAGCCTCTGCATTGGCTGCTAATGCCTAAGTTGGTACATTTCTTTAGTTAGTCTTATGCATTTTTAGTGTCCATGCATTTTATTTTGTCAGTGCATTCATCTTGTTAACTTAGTTGCATAGTAGTCGTATTTCCATTATTTCTATATAATATTGTCAGTGCATTGGGGACAATATAGACATTAAGTTTGGGGGGAGATAATGTGAAATGGAAATGCAATTACACCCACATATTTAAATTTTATTTGTTTCTTTGGTTAATGATAATTTAAAAGATTTCAACTGAAATATGCCTATAATTTTTATTTTGATGCGTAATTCTTGAATTGTTTGGATGCTGATGTGTACATTGGATGAATATGAATGAATGATGAGTCTGATATTTTTGAATGAATGATTAGAATTGTTTAAGTAATGAATGATAGTGTTGATATTTGAATCTTGAACTAACTGACCAGTTGTAGCAACATTATATTAATAAAAGATGCTCTAATGTGAGTGCATTGTGACTTTTTCAAGGGAGAACACTATACTGCAGACTTTAGAAAATTCATCTGTAATAGTGTGTATCAGTGCCATTACATGCCTCTTGGGGGTTTGTTGCACCCCATCGTTACTACCCAGGAATAAAGGTAGAGTAATGCAATGACATCTCTCAGCCACTTAGAAAAGGAAAATGAGAAAAAGAAAGAAAAAATGTTTGCTATGAATGTTGTATTGGTTTAAGGAAGATTAAGATTCAAGGCATAATACTAGCATTAATGAAGTTGCAGTTTTAATTGTTCATACCTATAAATTATAGGCGCATTATTCTATCATATGAATACAATTTGTGCCTTAGGATTCAAGAAAATTCAAGTTGTGAGAATATTGATTGTGGTGACATTTTTGCTTTTAACTTTGCTAATTTTTTGTTTACTTGAGGATAAGTAAAAACTTAAGTTTGGGGGAGTGATGGTATTACAAATGACATATATTTTCTTCCTAATTTAGTGTTTTAATTGTCTCTCATTTAGCATGCATCATAAGCATTTTATTCTCAATTTTCATATTTTTTAATTCATTGCTAGTTAGTTTAAATTCTTGTTATTTTTATATATTTTTGTACTAATGTCGACGCAAGCAGCCGATATATTGCGTATTAAAATTTTCAGCGCAGGAGCTCAGCCCAGAAAATCAATATTGGCAGCATGCAGCCACAAGATTAGCTTGAATTGCGACCAAGAAATGTCGCCGCATTGAATTTGAACCTCAAATGAGTAGACTCAAGCTGAATTTACATCTAGAAGCACCAGCGCAGGAATATCATAGGTGTCGTCGCAATTACAATCTTAGATTGTGACCAACAATGCAGCGACAACCTGCAGATCTCTGAAGAACACATTAGATCTGCGTGAGTGCTCATCTGTACTCTAACCAACTTTAACAGCTGCAAAAAAAATCTAGATTTGGATCCGAGAATGGAGGCTGAAACCTACAACATTTTGAAGGCTATAAATAGACGAACAAAGAATGAAGAAATCATCAAGAATTAAGGGATTGAATTCTACAAATTATGTGTGATTTTGGAGATTTAAGCTGGAAATTGGGAAGCTGATAAAGCAAGTCTGCAGCCACTTTTGATTAAAGGTACTTGATGCAAGGTAAGAGGAACAATTAGGGAGTAGTCCTAGTAGTCTAGAGATAGTAAGCTTCGATTGTACTCTCTAATTCTTCTTTAACGATGATGGATTTTGATAACATTAAATGAATACGAGAGTGTCTTTTAATGCTAGATCATTTTGATTCTTATTTTATGCTGCTTATTTGTTTATTCTTAGATCTAACCGCTTTAAGCACGAGAGTGAAATTGCAGTCTGCCGACATCGAGAGATGTGGTGACAAGTTGGGTGAACAAGTAAGTTAGGCGAGAGCTGCTTGAGATTGGACTCCAATCACTTGTTCTTGAATGCACAACATTTCTCACACCGAGAGGTGGAGTGATTATGGGTATTTAAGTCTGGATTAAACAGAAAGTTATTGTTAGTAAGAACTCAAAAGAACTTTATTTCTGCGACAATCCATCTATACTTTACCTTGTCTACGCATCCAGCGTTGCAACTTAGCAGAATCAATGAGCCATTTCTACCCTTTATACTTGATCACTTTTACATTTCATGCATTTAAATATTCAACACTCAACACTCAACACATTTGATTTTCTTTCAGTACATTGACATTTAACACCTGACATTTAACTCTAATTGCATTGACATTAATAACTGTTTTAGTGTGCAGATATGATAACATTACTCATAATTACCTTAGTTTCAGTATTAATTGTTCCGACAGTTAACATCAAGAACTCATTCCTCGTGGGATCGATATCTGATAGAATTGTCTATCAACTATACTTGCATCGATGTGTGTTCACTTGCAAATTCGCTGTGGCGTTTCAAATGCGATCAAAACTCCTCGTCAGGAGCAGGATTTTGCCTTCTCATCACAGTCAATTCACCCTCCAAGAAACTAAGCTACCATGGAGGCAAACTTAAAGAAAAGATGAAAAAACGAATTGATTTTTTGTCACGAGCTTCAAGATTCCTCTCCCTCTTTCCTTCCACTTTTTTTTCTTTTTTATCAGTATTCATCTTTAATGCCAAATACATGTGTCCTTCTTCTTCAGATCTAACTTTCTTATAATTGTACAAGTTAGTTAATCCAATTGTACATTCATGCAGATTTGGTGCATTCAGCAAACAGTTAAAGGTTGTTGCGACATCTCTGGATGCAAATTTAGATTTTAATTCACTGCGACAACCTTGATATTCTCAAGCACTGGTACTTCTGGATATGTTCATGCGACGACAGGTTTTGGCGTAATTTTTTATTCTAAATTGCAGTGACAACCTTGGACACCTTCCTGCATTGATCTTTCGGGACAAATTCCTGCATTAACATCTTTAGACGCAAAACTGAACACTAAATGTGATGACATTAGTAGCAAAAGCAGGACAAAATTAACCAAACATCACTGACTTAGAAACTGCAATTACTGAATATAAAATGCTAAAAATGCATGCTAAACAGGATATAATGGGAATAATTATACTTTAAATAAGGAGAAATTAATGGTCTTTTCTAATGCTATCAGGTATTTATTTTACAATTTTCACAATTTAACTACACTTTTACACTTATTCAATTTAGTGCTCATTTTCACAATTTAAAGAATAATTGAAAATTTAAATTACAATAATCACAAGATATTCATGAACTAAATCCTTGGTCCATATTTTATCATATATTTCATACTTTCTAGATAAATTTCATTTATCTAATAATAACACGTAAACTTTCACATATTTTTCAATTTAGTCCTTTTACCACAAGATTCAATACTCACTACTTAGTCAATTTAAATCAATTCCTTTCCATTTAACACTTCACTTCTCTTAACTCAATTATAAATTTCACAATTTAGTCATTAACATCATGAAAATTCAATATTTATTATAATTTCACTTAAATATCATTTTATGTGTAATTCACTACCATATTTCATTTCAATTAAGTTTTCTTTCATATCATTTTATTTTAAATATCAAAATTATTTTATACTTTATTTGACTAATTACCACAAAATTCATAAATTTTACATCTTAGTCCTTAGATAATAAGAAAATTCAAGGGTACTTACCTCACTTCAATCTTTAATCACTTGTTTCCTTGTTTTCTTTGCCACTTGAATCACTTCCTCTATCTCTCTCTTCAATATCATTTCAAAAACATAAAATTTTTCATGAGAAATATCTACTTTAACATCACTTCCATACTTATCTAACAAGATTAAACTTGAAAACATAATAAAACCTTGATATTCTCATACATTGTTCTCTTGATTTCAAGCCTTAGCTTGATTTTCTCTCTCCTCAAACTTCTATTTTTTTAATCCAAGTTGATATTTATATTCACCATAGTCTTCTTATCATTTTCCACTCTTGATGGCTATGAAAATTCTTTTAATTTCTAGATGAAAATGATGAATTTTGATGGAAAAGGACCAAATTGCAAAGAAAGCAAAATTTTCTTATAATTATTTTATAATTATAATTTTTTATTAAAAAATAGCAATATTGACCCAATAAAAGAGTACGATCAATTTTTTTTAAAATCTTATAACCATTAGATTTTAATAGGTCGGTATTGTTATTTTTAATAAGAAATTTATAATTTTAAAATTTTTTATAACTTCTTTTTATAATTTTATTCATAATTTTTAAGTAATTTTTAAATTTTAAAAGGGTTTAATTGATTTTTCTAATTTGTAGCCTTTTTTATACTTTAGTCTTATTAGTTTTAAAATTTTTTTAATTTACTTTCAATAATAGAATAGGGGTCAAATTAAATAAATATGTAAATATTGAGGGTTAAATTTATTATTATACTTTATGTATAAACACAAATTTTAACGGATAAATTATTTCTTACCTATTTAATGTGAAGTGATTAATTTATTTATTTTTTGAATAAAAGAATTAAGATGCAATATAAAAAAATTTGTTTAATAGGCCCAAACCAATTTTAGGGTGAGAAAAGCCCAAATATTAACATGGTTATTGTACAAAGTTGAGAGATATTTTTGGTGAGCAGATCCGTGCTACATACACCCACAGTTTATGGACAGCCGAATCCTTAAAATCTCACCACAAAATACTCATCACCAGACACCACCACAACTACATTAAAACAGCCCCCCAAATCTCTTTGCTCACTTTCCTCCAACCAACCCCAACATGGCATTTGCATCACAGGCAATGATATCAACCAACAGCTGTGCCTTCACTTCCCCAAACTTGTTTTTGAAGAAATGTTCCAAAATTAACAACAAGACCAGGCAATTCCAGTTCTTCACTATTAGAGCTTCTTCTGATGAATCCGATGACTGCAATGAAGAGGAATGTGCACCCGATAAAGAGGTCTCCACATCTCTTTTTTCCAGTAATCTTCTGTTGCATGAATGTGTTTATATATATGTGTATGTGCATATTCTGGTTTAGTCCCTCTGATTGATGTAATTACCCATCAGAGATGAGTATTTGTAATTGTGGAAAAAGAAGATGTCACTTCAATTCTCTTAGTGCTTGTCAATGTTGCCTAAGTTTAGCTGTACCTCTTTAAGTTGTTCATCTGTCTTGCATAAATTACAAAAGGTAGTATAGTTTGATATAATTAGGCAATTGATATGGTAGTAAAATCGGTACTTAAATATTTAGATTTGAACAGGTGGGAAGGTGAGTGTGGAATGGCTAGCCGGGGATAAGACAAAAGTAGTCGGGACATTTCCGCCTCGCAAACGGGGCTGGACCGGCTATGTCGAAAAGGACACCGCAGGGCAGACCAACATTTATTCAGTAGAGGTTGGTAGTCTTTAGATCTTTCGATTACCTGCATAACTTATGTTGTAAGCAAAGTGTGTTTTTTTTTTCCTTCCCTATAGCCTGCAGTTTACGTAGCCGAAAGTGCGATAAGCTCGGGAACCGCCAGTTCTTCAGCCGACGGAGCTGAGAATACGGCTGCAGTTGCTGCCGGATTCGCTCTTATCTTTGTTGCTGCAGCTTCATCTATAATCCTTCAAGTTGGCAAGAACTCACCTCCGGTAAAGACGGCCGAATATACTGGACCAACACTTAGTTACTACATAAACAAGTTTAAGCCACCGGAAATTATCCAGGCCGCGGCACCGAGTGTGACTCAAACGCCCTCCTCAGAGTTAACAGAAACGTCGGCTTCTGCAGTTTCAGACATTCAGGTTCAATCTGAACTTCCACTTGAATCTTCTAGTCTAAGCAGTACTTCATAGGAAAATTTTGGGATCAATCTGTTGTAATGTTCAATTTTTATTTCTTTTGTAGCTCCTGTATTATATATATACATATTGAATAGCTACAATATTTATACTGGAATATGATTTCATTTTTACTACATTAGTCTTGCATTGCTCCAGCTGTTTGATATTCATGTTTGATATATATACTTTTTATTTTGGGTGAATTACAAGAGGAGGGTAACCCTAACAACAATGTGACTAGCGCGACTCGAATTCAGATCACATCTGGAAGCAGTAAACACTCTAACTATCAGGCTAACACATGGGATTCTGTTTGATATATTTTCAGTTATAGATGTAGATTAATAGAGTGTATGATTAACAATTCATGAAAAATTAGGTTTTTATTCATTTATATTCCTTCATCAAGCTAAATAAACGAAGATAAACAAAAATTTGAGATTAGTTTATTAAAAGAATCAAACACTAACAAAGCTTTTTCGGTTCATTTATTTTTGAATAATATTGTTTATATTCATTTAATGTTCGTTTAATAAATCATTTAAAGCTAATTTAGAATTTGCTTATTGTTCAATAATTATATATAATAATATTATTATTCTTTGTGAGATTATTTTATTTATAATATAATTATACAATTTTATATACTTGTTTATCTTTACATCTATATCTATCTATCTATCTATCTATCTATCTGTCTTGTTTGTTTATTATTATTCATGAGCATTGTTCGTGAATATACTCAATTATATGTTTCTAGACATGTTTGCAAAAATGTTCGTGTAGTGTCTATGAGCATGTTCGTTTAATATTCACTAACAAGTTCATTTAACTTGAACGACTATGAATATACAGAATTTTAAATAAACGAATATGAACACAAATTAAAATTCTTAACGAATATGAATCGATTAAGAACAAATTTAAAAACCAATCAAACATGAACAATAACTCGTTTATTCAAGTTCGCTTCAATTATAACCCTAATTAGATATTTGCGATGGTTGTTTGACTTGAAGACTATTTTAGGTAAAGGTGAGTTCGATTCTATTTGATTGAATTTTTTAAAACTTTTAAATAATTTGGTTTAATTTTTTTATATTAATTTTAGGTTTTTTTATTTTTATTTTAATACAATGAGGTTTTTTTTATAGTTTTTGGATATTATTTGATAAAGTTTTAAAGGTTTTTTTTTCACAAATGTTTTTATATAATATTTTAAAGTTATTTTCACTATAATAAATATAATATGTTTATTTTTACATCATAAAAATTAAAATTAAAATTCAATTTGATTTGAGTAATTGTACTTCTTTAACTTGTTTTTAAAAAACCATCAAAGCAAAACGGTTTAAAATTATTTTTGGTTTTTCGATTATTTTTGCTCAACTCTTATTTCAATGTCAATTTTATTGCTTAAGCCAAACATTGGATGGAACATATGAAACTACTGATGAAAAAATTGAATCAACCAATATATCAGTTTTATTAATAACTAAAACCCTATGATTGAGTATGATGTACGAAATTAGAAGTTTGCTAGATTGGTAACAATGTGGTAAAAACTAAACAGGCTCGTTGGCAAGTTTTCAAAAGCAGAGTTTGATTTCAGCATGTAATATAAGCCGGGGACAGCTAACACTTTGGTTGATGCACTTAGCCAAAAGGTGGAGTTAATAGCAATCAGCCAATTTGATAGCTCGCTATTGAAGTACATTCGAGAGAGATTGTCCCAGGATCCCTCAGCCAAAAATTTGATCGAGCTTGCGAAGGAGGGAAAAATGAAGGGTTTTTGGCTTGAGGGAGAATTGTTGTACACTCAAGGGCATCGTCTTTATGTGCCTTAATTTGAGAACTTGCGCAAGGAAGTCATGAAGGAGTGTCATGATATGAGATGGGTTGCCCATCCAGGTATACACCGCACTATGGCTCTTTTGGAGGACAGTTGTTACTGGTCTCACATGGGTGATGATTTGGAGACATATGTGAAAACTTGTTTGGTGTGCTAACAAGATAAAGTAGAGTTGAAGACTCCGGTCGGATTATTACAACCTTTGCCCATTCCGGAACACCCATGGGAGAGTGTATCCATGGACTTTAATCTGAGTTTGCCTAAATATAATGGGTTTACGAGTATTTTTGTTGTTGTGGACAATTTTTCCAAGTATTGAACTTTTATTCCAGCGACCAATGAGTGCCCTGTTGAGGAGGCAACTCGTTTGTTCCTTAGACATGTGGTGAAATATTAAGGAGTGCCACAGTCAATCATCAATGATCGATATGGGTGGTTCACGGATATTCGATTCTGGATGAAGTTGTTCAAGTCGATGGGCTCAGACTTGAACTTTTCCACTAGCATGCATCCGCAAACTAATGGGCAATTCGAGAGAGTGAATGTTTTGTTGGAGACATACATTCGACACTATGTGAGCACCACCTAGACGGATTGACCAAAGTTGGTGGATATGGCTCAATTTTCTTATCACTTGCAACGAAATAACGCCACAAATCAAAGTTCATTCCAGATGGGGCAACAACCACTCACACCCAATGCTGTTGCGACTCATTATGCAGGACCAAATCTAGTAGCTTATTGATTTGCGAAAGATTCGCAAGAGCAAAATGATTTAGCCAGAGTTTGCCTACACAAGGCAAGTAAGCGCAACCAAAAGTAGGCTGATTAGAATCGTATAGATACAGTCTTTGCAAAATTACACTTAATTTTGAGCCACAATGGCTTGCTCAAGGGACTTGTGTAACAATATGAGAGACTCTTTCGAGTTTTGAAGAGAGTAGGCAAGGTGGCCTACAAACTAGAGTTGCCTCCATACCTCAAGGTTCACTAGATGTTTCATGTCAACATGCTTAAGCCATTCTTAAAGGATCAAGAGGATCCGAATCGAGTCAAGTCCAAACGAGCATCAATAAGGGTAAAGGTCTCATATGATCATGAATTTTAATTCATTATGGAAGATCGAGTGATTCGACGAAAGTACTATAGGCCGAGACATGAATACTTAGTTCGATGGAAGGGACTTCCTAACAATAAAGCTAGTTTGGAACTTGACAAAACCTTATGGCAGTTCCAAGTCAAGATAAACCAATTCCATTCGGAGGATGCGTCGAGGGCGTCGCCAGAACAAGTGGGGGAGAATGTCACGAGTTGCGCAAGGGAGCCCACAACCATGGCACACTTGAATGACCCATCAAGTTCACGAGGGGTCACTTGGCCTAATAGGAATGACCCGTTGCTTGGAGAGATTAGAGGCCCATCTACAAAGCATGACAAGTATGGGAAGTAATCTTCGAAGATATGCAATCTTAAAGGATTTGTAATCTTAGAATATTTGATTCTGTAAATCTTACGAGCCCAGATAGGGTTAACTAGTATTCGATGCTGCTCACACAAGCTGATGAGAATCTGCAACGTATGCAGAAAATCAGCCATCGTAGGGGTCCAGATAATCAGTATTCATTCAGAATTTGTCGACTCATGATGCTGCTCACACAAGCTGTCAGGAAACTACAACATATGCAGGATCTCAACCATCATGTCGGACCAGATAATCGGCCCCAAACTTGTCATCACATTTTCTTCATATGTTTCCCGATCTTCTCGAACAATCAATCTTCCTTGAGTTTGCTACTTAACAAAGAATAAACAAGAAACATTCTATGAATAAAAACTAACACTACGAACTTACCGGACAAAATGTAGTTAGAGTGAAACTCTAAGGACTATTTTAAAATTTTCCATTTTCCATGATCGATGACTCAATCTCGATCTAACACAATAAATCAACCAAACCACTCATTAAATCATGTAATTTGATCAATTTATGCTTATAAGTCCTTTTTGAGAAAATTATGAAATTACTCTTAACCTTTGCATTTTTATTCAATTTAGTCCTTAAGTACAAAACATCCAAAATAGCAATTTTCATTCCAATCTATACCAGCTGAATAACTATGGGCATGCACCCAACACCTGCATGCAATTATTTCACAACAAGGACAAATATTTTCACCCTTTTCATAATCAAGTCCACAAACCCTAAATTCTTCAAAAATCATTTTACAAAATCAATAAATCTAATAATCAATCATACAAATCCATCTAAAACTTCCAAGAACAAGCACATTCAACGATGGTAAAATTTGTAACATTTGAAAGATTTACAAATTAGTCCTCGTGTTAACTAGATTAAGCTAATACAGACTCAAAAACACAAATATTACTAAAAATGAGCCTCATTTACTTACTCCAATTTAAGCTTCAAGCTTGAGATGAGAAACCCTAATTTCTCTCCGCTTAGCCGAATGTAGAAGATGAAGTAGTGAAAAAAATGAGAAAAATTCCCACTTTTCTTTCTTTTAATTTCATATATATATATATTAACGGTAAACTTGTAATTTTTTTAACTTTTTTTATTAAGCTTAATTAATACTTTTCTTTAACTTAATTAATTGCAATATATTCATGTAAATATCATGTCATTCCACTAATTAAATCTCTATTGACTAATTTACTCATTTGGTCCTTCTAATTAAACAATTCTACTTTTGTACCCTTTACAATTTAATCCTTTTTACTCAATTCACTATCTAGACATAAAAATTCCATAACCAAATTTTAATACGATGCTAACAACGTCATAAGTATTAAAAATAATTAATTTACGACTCGACTAGTCAGAGTTGTGGTCTCGAAACCACTATTTTCAACAGCACTGAAAACCGGACTATTACATTTACTTCAAATATACAATTTATAAAGTCCCTCAGGAGCCACATTCTTCTGGATAGAAGCTATGCAATTTATTTCAGACCTGCACACGCAAAGAAAAAGGAAACATGCAAGGATAGAAGACGAGTAGCAAAAATACAAAAGAAATCATTGTAAATTGGCTATAAAAGCCATGAACAACCATGTAATTTTTTTTACCCACGATATATATCAAAAACACATATTTGCAACACAGAAAAATTTCAATTTGAGGTATATTGTCATTTCCATATACGCATACAAACATGTATGTGTATATGTATATGTATATATATACATATACAAATATATGTTATTTTTATTTTCCTTTCTTATTTTTGAAAACTACTATACAAATACATTTTTTATTTTATTTCCTTTGATTCATTGTATTTTATTTATATTTCGAAACTAAAAAATAAATAAAAATAGAACGAAGTTAGGGCTCCGAAAAAGGGGATTTATTTTAAAAAAATTTCATAAAAGACAAATTTTAAAATATATATATATAAATCAAATATTTCGAATCTTTCGAAAAGATCTGGGCTTGATCTAAAACGATCTCTTTAGATCTGAGCCTAGATCTAGTTTTTAAGAAGGAAAAAGCAAAAAAAAAGGGTTTTTCGAACCTGGCCGTCGTACACGGCGGTTTGTCGGCATCGGAGGTCGGAGGGGAGCAATGAAGCCACGACGGGCATAAGGCCGACCCTTGGATAGGTGAGGGGGTGAGGTTGAGAGAAAAAAATCAAACAAAGAAATTTTTTTTTGAAAAGAATGGAAGAAAATGAAAATTTCAGCAAAAATTTGGCTTTAATACCCATGGTTAAACGGTGACGTTTGGTGTGAGGATTTAGTGACCAAACGGCGTCGTTTCACAACCGCGACCTAACCCGTTGCAGACCTGTTTAGGGTCCGCGTGTTTCTGGATAATAGAATATTTATCCCTTTAATCCCTCTGCTTTTTTAATGTTTGCAATTCCACCCTTTCTTTTATTTTTAATTTATTTTATAATTTCTTCTTAAAATTTGTTTTACTTACAATTTAATCCCTCACACGTGGATTGCCCTGAATCTTACACGTGTCAAATCCAAAATAATTGCTTAGGAGATCCCTATATTTTTTAAATTTTTGAATCTGACCCCGTTTGTTTTCTTTTTTAATATTTTATGCTTTGAAACTTTGTTTTAATTTTAATTTAGTCCTTTTCTCCTTTTATTTCTTTAAAATTGGCTTTTTTTAGTTTATTTTTAATTTAATCCTTTTATTTAAATTATTACTTTATTATTATTTTAAAATTGATTATTATTTTAATTTTATTTTAATTTAATCCCTATTCTTTCAAATTGGTTTTAATTTGCTTATTTTTAAACCTTTAAACATTTTAAAATTTGGTTACTGTTTCTTGTGTTATTCTCAATTAAATTCCATTTTTATTTATTTGTTAATATTATTTGTTTTGTATATCAAATGCGTATGTATCATTGCTCTATTTCATCATATGTTATTTGTTTATTATTTATGCCATATCATCATCTTTAAAATGCAAATTGTGCTCACACATATTTTAAGAAATATTATTGTGTTTTAGTAAAAATAAAAATTTTAAAACTAAGGCAATATTCATTATCTCGTGATTTGAAAGGTCGTGTCTTAACTTACTAAGTACGGTTTTTCTTCGAATCGAGATAATCGAATAATTTTCATTTTGTATTAAAAACAACAAAATACAAGATTTTTAAAAAAATAAGAATGCTCGTGATTTTTTCGAAAACTTGAGGTGTTGTGCTCTAACTTACTGGACATAATTCCTTTACTCGGCTTTTACTCGCTTTTAAATGACAAGCGTTCCTCGAGAAATTTGTTTTTTTTAAAAGGAAAATAATGTTAAACCCCTAATTCACGCATTTAAGGATCATATTTTTAATTTATTCTTGATTTTTCCAACTTTTAACAATTAAGTCCTTCAAAAATCGATTTGGTACCAATTTTGGGCACGTGAGGATGCTAATCCTTCCTTACGCATAACAGACTCCCGAACTAATTTTTTGGATTTCGAAAACCTATTTGTTTTTTTACAAATTAAAAATGTTTTAAGGTGCTCCAATCACACTATATAAAATTATTGGTGGTGACTCCCATTTTCGATTTAAAAATTTAAAAGTCAAGACGATTTTCAAAAACGTTTCGATAGCTTGACGACTCCACTAGGGACAATAAGAGAGTCAAGCCAAAAGTCGATTATTTTCGGGTCCTTTTTGTTATAAATTTCAAAACTCGGTTTAAATTAATATATGATCCTTTACATTTTCTATGGAATACCATGATAATATTATTGCTAGTATAAGTTCGCATTCATTTACATATGTTACTACACCTTTTAAGTGAAAGTGGGAAGCTACTCCTTCGTGAGGTTTTCACCTTCGTGCAGGATAGTGAATCGATTTCGAGATTACATCCATACCTATATTTTCGTGAAGTTTTCACTTCCATGCAAACATATGGGAAATGTGCCCCCCTAAAATGAACTCGTCTGTATGAACCTATAATGGGTGAGGATTGAGGAATTTTTTGGTTTAGGTACCCCTACTTTAGAACCTAAACAACATATAATGAGCCTTAAGTGTCTGCCTTAGGATAGAATTACATCGAACTGTTACCAGTTCTCCAAGCCCAGGTTTCTTGTTTTATTCTGAATTTTGTTATCATACTAACATGTCTTATTTTTCTTTTTGCTTGCATTACATCCCCATATGAAGAGAGGTATAGTTCTAAGCTCATTTGCTAAATAGAAAAACTGGTCATAAGAAAACGAATTCCTTGATAAGATAGAAGATAGTATGGTCGGGCGTATATGGCTAAAAGAAGGACGAAAAACCAATAATTTTCCAGATGAGCAAGATAGAGACGAAGATTGCGTAACCAACCAAGCTTTGGTCAAAGTACGAGAAATGACTGATCGCTTAACCTTTGAAGCTGATATTTTGGACTCAAAAAAATTCAGAGACAAACTAGGGCGAATTTGAATGCCTTCATGCGAAGATTAAAGCTCTTGAATACTACATCACGACCATATAGGTATTTGCTTTATGTAAAGGAATTTGTTTTCTAGTAAAGTTTTTCTAATGGAATTGAACTTTAAGTCAATACCTTTCTTATGCATACATGCATTCATAAGCATTGCATTTACTAACATGCATTAAATTCCAAAAACATACACCTAATTAATTAAACCTGAAACAGTTATATCGGAAACCATTGAGAACTCCCATCGTTACTACACCCGTGCTAAATCAAAAGCCATGGATCAGAGGATAGAAAGGCTTGAACAAACACAAAGAGACATGTAAAAGCAAATGCATGCACAATTACAAGATCAAATGGAAAAAATGCAACAAGACATGAAAGATCAAAGGGATTTGATAAATTATTTAGCCCAAATATTAAGAGAAAGGGCTGATAAAGGGAAAGGTCCTACAATAAATCTCGAGGAAGAAGAAGAGGGTCCCATTTACCTCCCAGGCTATACTCTCCCATACAATCAAGTCCCACCTGAAACATATACACAAAGAGCTCCCGTTACCATAAGAACGCAACAACACCCTATTGGCATATCAAGACCAAATAATTGTCCAATGGGATCAGGATCTAACCCTGAAGAAAACGTCGCAAATACTAGTGTTCTTGACTTCAATAAGATAGCAAGGATGTATCTCCTTAGACAAATAGAGGAAAAATACAAAGTGTTAGAAGAAAAAATTCAAGAAATGCAAAGATTTGAAAACTTCTATGGGATGGATGCCAAGGAGTTGAGCTTGGTCCCAGACCTAGTGCTCCCGCCCAAATTCAAGGATCCAGAATTTGAAAAATATAACGGGATAAGTTTCCCAGAGGCTTACATCACCATGTTCTATAGAAAAATGATGGGATACGTCCACAATGACCAACTACTGATCCATTGTTTCCAAGACAGATTGGTAGGTTCTACTGTTAGATGGTATAATCAGCTTAGTCGTGTAAAAGTTAGTTCATGGAAAGACTTGGCACATGCTTTTATGAAGCAGTACGATCATGTTACTGACATAACCCCGATAGGATCACATTACATAATATGGAGAAGAAACCAAGTGAAAGCTTCAGGTAATACGCCCAAAGATGGAGAGATATGGCAACTCAAATGCAACCACCTCTATTGGAAAAAGAAACGACAGTGTTATTTGTTAATACCTTGAAGGCTTCATTCATCAACCACATGCTGGGGAGTGCCACTAAAAGCGTCATTGACATGGTTCTGTCTGGAGAAATGATCGAAAACGCTCCTAGGAGCGGGAAGATCGATGTAGGGGAAAGAGGCAAAAGAGTAGCCCTTAAGAAAAATGCAAATGGGATAAACAACGCAAGCATGTACAGTAGGATAGAATCAAAGCCTATAGTGATGACGTAACTTAAGGCTATAACAACTAACAATAGAGGTGCCCCTAGATAGGAAACTAGGTCAAATAATGAAAGGCGGTCGATTTTCTCTTATCACCATGACATATAAAGAGCTATATCAAGACTTATTTGACGCCCATGTCATGTCACCATACCATATAGACTTAATGCAACCCCCATTCCTAAGTTGGTATGATGCGAACGCCCAATATGAGTTTCATGCTGGAAAAATAAGACATTCGATCGAGAATTGTTTTACTTTTAAGAATATGTCGAAAGACTCATCAAAAGGGGAGTCATGAGGTTCGATGACTCAGTGAGGTCCAACGTAAAGAAGAATCCATTACCCAATCATCCGAATCAAGAGGCAAAATGAGAGCGTTAATGCTATTACCGAAGAAATGAGTGGATATGAAAATCTATCATGAATTCATTCTTATGCTCTTTGAAGTATTCTGAGTAATTGGACTGTAAAGGAACTCCTTGTAGCTTTTGGGTCATCTTTGAAGTAATACTCAAAATACACTTATTGCTCTAAACCCGAGAGGAAAAGAGACACTTTTGTAAAGGGCATGTAATCCTTATCTTTTATTTTAATGAGAACAATGCATTTTCTGTCTCATTTGACAAATATTGTAATACATTGGACAAACATTCTTTTCACGCCTTACAAATAATCATCCTAAAACTCATTTGCTATTGTCTAATTTGACAGATGTTTTCATGCATACTCATATCATACAATCATTCTCAAAATTCATTTGTTTCTTTGGATCTCTATTGATTCCTTTAACAGGTCCTTTTATATAAATGATATGAGTGACGCTGCTACTGACTTAGATCCTTTTAAGAAAGACATGTTGTCTAGAAAAACTTTAAAGCTTTGAAAATGATCAGGGATGTAACTTGTCTCCCGATCTGCTATGAATGTTTGAGCAAGACAAGAAACAAACATCACCTCGAAGAGTTGTGATTTTAAATTGAGGCATGTGTCTTTGCGGAAACAATGCAAGATGCTTCAAGAATCCAAAGATCTTTGCATGGTCCTATCAAAGCATGTCAAGTTTAAGGAACTGATGTAGTGACAATACGATCCAATTCCCCGAAACTTCAAAGAATGAGGATAAAAAAGGAGGTTTAAAAAAATAAAAAAAATAAAAAATAGGGTTTGAGATAAAAACTCGCTAAGGGCATCTTGAAACCCAAGAAAAAAAAAGAAAAAGAAAAAAAATAAAAGTCAAGATGAAAGCCATCAAAAGGGATTTTGAAAATCTATGTATCTCCTTCACCTCTTCAGATCAGGACCTTTTTCTATGTGGGGCATGAATGTCACCGAGCAAATTTTTCCAAAAGCTTCTAATGAGCATCGATCCATTGCATCACTGAATGGGTAGAAGCTAATTCCTATGCCAATCGACGGTTAAGCAAATTCTTGAAGAAGAGAGATTATATGTCGATATGGACGGCAAAAAAGGATCGTATCCGACAATGATTTGAATTCGAACAACAGCACAATAGTAGAAGGCTTTAGCTAATTCAAGATCAAGTATCACGATTCAGTACTACGTCGCCAAAGGCAGATAGGGAATCTATTTGAAAAGAAATATCTTGAATAGAAAATCATGAGGTTGAGGTCTGTTTATTTCAATAGAAATGGAAAAGTATAAAAAAAGAACCCTAGATCTTGAAGTCCATTTCATAATGATGACCAAAATAAATATCATTTTGTAAAGAAAATCATAAAGTTGAGTCCTTTTAATTTCGATACAAGTGAAAACATTAAAAAAAACCCTAGACTTTAAGTCCATTTCATTAAGATGGAAACATAATACAATGAGAAATTAAGTTATTTTTGCATATTATCTCAAATCACTTGTTAATGTTTTATTTCCCAAGAAGGATTACAAAAAATGAAGATTTTGGCTCCCTTTTATTGTATAATCCTCCATCCCCACAAAATTTATTGGGTTCAGACTTATCGACGAAAGTTAAACCCAATCGTATGAACCGAGCAAGTGATCTTCTTATGGCGGTGTCGATAAGAGCTAATCTGAACAAGAACAAAATCATCAAACAAGCTATGGAAACCATGGAAGAGTTGTTTAATTTGGCAATAATAGGTGAACCATTATTGCCAACGCAATGGAAACGGTGGAATGGAAACTCTAAATGGGCTTCAATACTTGATGAAATTTGGTAGCTTTGATGCAACTATGGAACAGATAATGGGGATGGTTGAAGTTGGTGAACCCTAATGATTTCTAAGCTTTGATTACAATTGTAACTTCGACCAAGATGTTCCTTCATTCTCTTCGAAACTCGAATTTGAGCCTTTTAATATACGAAACATCTCGAGAGGTCGTATTTATTGAGATGAATCCTATAAACATCATCGAATTGCTCATGGATATGGTAGGGCTTTTGTTTCACCTTATTCCATTTCATTTTGTAAGTTAACTCATTTATGAAGTTGTTAATGAACTAAAGTTTTCCATGTTCTTGACATTAGAAACAATGGGTGACAAACATTTTACAGCATTGTCTTGAGGACAACACTGTTAGGAGTTATATTAGAAAGCGTTAATGGGAGTTACAATGGAGTTTTTCAAGTGGTAAACCTCAAACATCATCTTCATTTAAATCTCAAATTTACACATTGACTTCGATTAAATGTGGAATGTGATAAATCAATTTTGATTTGCTACAATTATATACACATGAAACTTTAATTTGATTCAATTGTATAAATTTTTAAAAAATAAATACATTCATTTATTTTTACATTCAGTAAATATAATTATTTATTTATACAATAGTAGACGTAAAATGATAATATGTCGGAACCCAACAAGTGGCTCCAGTGAAAAAGAGGATGTTGTTCATCTTAGGGGTCTCGGGTTCGAGCACTTGTGTTTGCAAGGTGTGTGTGCGTTGGCAAACGGTTAAGAAAGTATAAACAGAACACTACTATGTAATTACACCAGTTTATTAAAAAAATGATAATATGTTATGCTTCAGATGTGGACCTAAACATCACCAACTTGCTTCTTTGAGCACCAGGCAACAGGGTTATTACCAACATAAATACAGATGAAGCCCGATTTGCATCTACATAACAAACAAGATTGAACACACCATCTACCTTAGAATAATCCATGATCAAGAGTGCCTTGGAGATAATGCAATATATGCTTCACTACCTTCTAATGAGTAAGATCCAAGATCTTTTCAGGAAAACTCAGAATTGAGCTATATTAGAGTATGAGTATAATAAGTCAAATTTGGAGGTGTACCAAACGATAACAGAATTCATTTGTTAAAGTAGTTGTAATTGGTTAATATTAGTTTCTAGTTTGTTGACAGTATAGGTTGTATATATAGCAGATCAAGCAAAGAGAAAGGTTAACGATAATTCAATAGAAAATAGTTTGAAGAAATTAATCTTCAATTTCTCTTTTCTCTCTGTCTTTACACATTGTTTCATAGTTTCTTTCATAGTATCAAGAGCTTAATCCTAGGAGTGTGAGTGCTTTGTGAGTATAGTGAGATGTTAATTAGCGTACCTGTGAGTGGTGCTCTTTCGATGGCTTCAGCTGCTTCTCAATCAAATCTGACGAGTTTGCCTAGTGAGAATGCCTTCTTCAAGATGCTGCAGGCATTTTCAAAGCATGACGCTGTTCGGCTTCATTTAGATAACTTCGGTCAGTGGAAATATCAATTGAAGCTATTATTGGATGAGTACGAACTTACTGGCTTCGTAGAAGGCACGATGGAGGAGATGTCGCGCATGATCACTGGTGCCGATGGAAGGTTAAGTGTAAATCCTTTTTACACGTTCTTTGTTAAGCAAAATAAATTGCTTGTGTCTTGGTTGATCTCCACCATTAATGGAGATCTGTTACCGGTATTTACAGAGCGATGAGTGCTCACCAGATCTGGAGCAAGACGGCTTGACTCTATGTGGTGACATCAGATGCGAAGCTTGGTCGGTTGAAACATGATCTTCACTCTATTAAGAAAGGAGATCTATCGGTTGCTGAGTATTTGACTCGGATCAAACGATTGAGTGACACTTTGTTGGCGTCTGGTCACGGTATTTTAGAATTGAAAAAGATTCAAGTAATTTTGCAAGAGTTACCGGTTGAGTTTGAGTCCGTGATTGCGAATGCTACCCTCTCTCTGGTGCCTTTGTCGATGGAGAGGGTGGTTGAGGCTTTGCTTGAGTGTGAAAATTGGTAACGCTGGTTTATGGTTGATATACCACATTATGCGAATCTTGTTCAATGGCCGGTGGTGGCTTCGGATCTTGGAGAACCGTGTGGGCCAACTTAGGGAGGTGAAGTTATACTATACGTGACCGGAGTAAGAGCCTGAGGGGCTACGTGCAGTGCCAAATCTGCAGTAGAACGGGAGATCTTGCATAATAATGTTTTTATTGTTATACCCGTCCGAATGATGCTTCTTCGGTGCTGCCGTTGATGAGGCCGTTTGGTGCTTTGCATTCCTTTTCTCATGTGGCTGCAACAAGACAGTTGGTAGATGCTAGGTATAATGCTAACTCTAGTCTTTTTTGGAATAATGATTTTGGGTCAATTGGTGAAAATGTTAGGTGGGCCAATACTCCTAGTGGGCCGATTATGAGGAGTGGATTTAATTCACCCAGTGCAAATTATATGGAATATGGCAACAAGCCTAGTGGATCGATTGTGAGGAGTGGATTTAATCCACCAAATACAAATTATGTGGAATATGGTAGAGTTACAATGGAATGACCGGATAATTCTATTGATGGTGGGCCTGAGTTTTATCGTCATATGGCACAGGGCTCATATTTGGGTCTCAAGGTTCGTCGTCCGTGGTCCACAATATCGAGAGCTCGAGTTAATCCGTTTGTTCCGAATCCTATTTTGGATTGGGTTGGTTGTCCTAGAGTTACTGATATCTCGGAGTCTGAATATTCAACCGGGAGTACATCGGATGCCATGTCTCCCGTATATGAAGATGGTTCAAATTTTTATTCAAATACAGTTGGTACTGATGAGCAATATGTTATAGAATCTGTTCCGAATGTAGATAATGAGGCTTGGTATCCAGACTCGAGTGCGACACATCATGTGTACAGGGATGCGACTGGGTTAAAGACTACTGCTTCGTTTACAAGTAAAGCTCTACTTTTGATGGGTGATGGTAATTGTGCTCGAATAGTAGGTGTTAGTAATTCTACTATCACAAGCACACAAAATAAAGGTATACATTTATCTAACATTTTGCATGTTCCCACCATACGTAAGAATTTGTTGTCATTGTCTCAATTTGCTCGTGATAATAATGTATATTTTGAGTTTCATCTGTCTTATTACGTGATAAAGGACGAGTAGACTCAGAAGGTGCTTTTGAGGGGTCATACTCATAAAGGATTATATCGGTTCTTACCTGTTGACTCCAAGTCTACATGACCTGTTCGGGAATCTGTGATGAATGCTGAGATGGGAGCAAGGCAGGCTAATAATATTGTGTTTGATTTGTGGCATCGACGGTTGGGTCATCTGTCAAAAACTGTTGTTTGTTCTGTTTTAAAGGCATGTAATGTTGATCTAAAAAATAATAATAAATGTGAGATCGTTTGCTTTGCGTGGCAACAAGGTAAGTCGCATAAGTTACCATTTTTTACATCTACAATTGTGTACAAAAGGCCATTCGAATTGGTTGTGTCTAATTTGTGGGGTCCTGCGGCAGTAGTATGCGGTAGCAACTGGTACTATGTGTCGTTCATTGACATGTTTAGTCGGCTCACGTAGGTCTATCTAATTCGACAAAAATCTCAAGCGCTTGAGTGTTTTATACAATTTTAGAAAATGGTGAAAGTGCAGTTTGGTGCTAACATTAAACAGGTTCAAAGTGATTGAGGTGACGAATATAAAACATTCGCTTCTATGTTGACTCAGCAAGGAATTCTGCATCATGTGACGTGTCCATATACCTCTAAGCAAAATGGTGTTGTGGAACGTAAACATCGTCATGTGGTGGAGGTTGGTTTGACGTTGCTGGCTCAAGCTAATATGTCGATGCGATTCTAAGGCTATGCATTTTCGTGTGCGGTGCATCTGATTAATCGGTTACTTACATCGATTCTTCAGGGTAAGTATGATTATTTGCGGGTGTTTGGTTGTTGCTGTTATCCATAACTTCGTTCGTTTAATACACATTAATTGGAGTTATGGTCCGAATCGTGCACTTTCCTTGGCTATAGTCCGCAACATAAAGGCTATCAGTGCCTTATGCCTAGTGGAAAAATTATTGTTTCACGGCATGTCATGTTTGATGAGTCACGATTTTGTTCTCGCTGATGAATCACTCAATTGAGTCTCTGACTAATAGGGTAACTACTCATGTACCTATGTTAAGGTCGATTTCTATCTCTGAGCCAATTTCACGTCCTACTGAGTCACAAGTGGCTGAGACTACTTCCTTGGCTGGTAGTGTGGGTAGAATGAGTGATAGTGGTGCACGTTTAGCTACTCCGTCTGTTTCTGAGGATGTTGAGTCATCGCTTACACTAATTACGTCATCGATAGAGGTTGATCCACCACCTCTAGTGGGTAATACACACTCTATGGTCACTAGAGCTAAAGAAGGTATTTTCAAACCTAAACTTTTCTCTGTTAAATTGCAAGATCGTGAGCCACAAAATATTGATAAGGCTTTTTCGATTCCTGAATGGAAAAAGGCAGCTCAGGATGAGTTTGATGCGTTAATACGTAATCATACATGGGATTTAGTTCCATTACCACTTAATCGAAAAGTTATTGGTTGTAAGTGGTTATTCAAGATTAAGAGAAATCTTGATGCTTCAGTAGCACGACGAAAAGGGAGATTAGTGGCGAAAGGTTATTTATAGGTTCCTGGTTGTGATTTCAAGGAGACGTTTAGTCTAGTGGTTAAACCAATAACTATTCGGACAATTCTGCTCATTGTGGTGTCGAAGTAGTGGTCACTACGATAGGTGGATGTTAACAATGCATTTTTAAATGGAGATTTGACTGAGGAGGTGTATATGCATCAACCCCTGGGTATGTTCAACTTGATCGTGATGGGCAACCACTTGTTTGCCGACTGGCGAAAGCTTTGTATGGGCTTTGACAAGCTCCACGAGGTTGGTTTGACAAGTTGAAGGCATTTCTTGCGTCCATTGGTTTTGTGGGGTCGAAGTCTGATGCTTCTTTGTTTATTCGTAATACTGCTAAAACTCATATGTTTATGTTGGTATATGTAGATGATATAATAATCGCAGGCAATGCGACAAAGGAAATTGAAGAGTTTGTTGAACGGCTTAATCCCAATTTTCGTTGAAAGATATGGGAGATCTTCACTATTTTTTGGGCATTGAGGAGACTCGTCTTCCTGATGGCTCACTTCATCTATGTCAACGTAAGTATATTCTGGATATTATTGATCGTTGTGACATGCAAAGTGCTAAGTTTGTTAATACACCCTATGGTTAGTTCTTCATGTTTATCGAAGAATGTGGGGTCTCCTATTAAAGATCCCAGTGAGTATCACAGTTTATTTGGTGCATTACTGTATGAGGTTCTTACGAGACCTGATATTGCGTATGCAGTTAATAGGATTTGTCAGTTTATGCATAATCCTAGTGATGAACACTGTGTGGCTTTGAAGCGTATTTTACATTACTTACATGGTACTGTTGAGTATGGGTTGGTTTTGAAGTCGTCTGAGCGGTTGTCATTGGTTGGTTATGTGGATGCTAATTGGGGTTTGGACTTTGATGATCGACGATCCACAATGGGTTATTATGTGTATTTTGAGGATAATCTTGTATCTTGGTGTTCGAAGAAACAGCAGGTTGTGTCTCGATCGATAGTTGAAGCTGAATATCGAGGGTTGGCTACTGCAACTGTGGATGTTACATGGTTAGTGTCTCGATCGACAGTTGAGGCTGAATATCGAGGGTTGGCTACTGCAACTGTGGATGTTACATGGTTAGTGTCTCTTTTGAGTGAATTTCAGGTTACATCAGTGGATACACCAGTCATCTGGTGTGATAGTTCTAGTGCGGTTGATGTTGCTGCGAATCTTGTGTTACACTCTAAGTTCAAGCATGTCGAGCTTGATCTATTTTTTATTCGGGAAAAAGTGGATAATGGTTTTCTTATTATTGGAGAAGTTCCATCTTGTGATCAAGTAGAAGACATTTTGACAAGTCGTTGACGTTTGCTTCGTTTGCTCGACTCAGACAACTGTTGAGGGTTTCCACAATCAAAACAGATGGGTGAATATTAGAGTATGAGTATAATAAGTCAGTTAGGAGGTGTACCAGACGATAACAGAATTCATTTGTTAAAAACTAGTCTGTTGACAGTATAGGTTGTATATATAGCAGGTCAAGCAAAGAGAAAGGTTAACAATAATTCAATAGAAAATAGTTTGAAGAAATTAATCTTCAATTTCTCTGTTCTCTCTGTCTTTACACACTGTTTCATAGATTCTTTCAAGCTGACTTACCAAGGAATCAATCTCAACAGAGGAGCTCCCAGTGAAGATAATAGAACCATCATACACCATGATAAGAAGCTTTGACTGAGTGGTATTCCTTATGAACAGTAAAGTGTCTGCTTTAGGTGCCACAAACTACAGCTTAGTGGCAAGAAACTACCCAAGTGTATTAAACCAAGCTTGGGAAGCCTGTCGAATTCCAAATAAGGCTTTATTGAGTCAACAAACAAGCTTTTCTCCATTACATCTAGCAACCTCAAACTCAGGCGGCTGTGACATAAAAATTTCTTCAGTTAAGGCACCATTAAGGAACACGTTGTTGATATCCACTTGACGAATCATCCATTTGTTCATTAAGGCAACAATCAACAGTGTTCAAATAGTTGCTGCTCGCACAATGAGGATGAAGGTCTGATGATAATCTTGATCCACAGCTTGAGAATATCCTTTAGCAACCAGGCGTGACTTGTAGCGTTCAATCGTACCATCAAGTTTTCATTTGATTTTGAAGAGCCATTTACAACTAATGGCTTTTTTGGTAGATATTGAAAATGCCAAAGTCTGTGATGATAACACTCTTCATTTTCTTCGCTTTCCCTTGCATACCTTTTTTTTTTCTTTCGGGGTATTTCTTCTTCTATTCAAATGTTTCAGCTTTTGGTAGTTCGTCAGTCGCAAAGAACAAAAGAAAAAACCCACTTTTTGGGTGCAAAAAAGGGGGAACCAAAAGAAAAGAAAGCTTTTTTGGACATGAAAGTAGTCCAGTGGATGCATACATTGCATCAAATAGGTTAGTTTGTTGTCTTCAATTTCAAATACATTTCTCTCTTTGATTTGTTGCTTTCTTCTCTTAATCATTACCACATTCCTTGTGTTTATATTTTCCTTCAGGTCTCGACGTCAAACGCACTGACAGAACTTTGCTATTCTACGACAAGCCAGAGAATTTATCGAAACTTTGGGATATTCTCTCTGTTTATGCCTGGATAGATATAGATGTAGGATATTGTCAAGGTGTGTGATTACATGAAGTTTTGTTTCTGTATTTTTAATTGCCTCAAGTATATTTATACACCTTAAAATGGCATTACCTTTTTTTCATTAGCATGTGATTGTGGCATATGCTTGACATATATGTATATATATTTCTAATCATTTTCTTCTATATGCAATTTCTAACCTATACTAATTATGAAAGTTAGATTCAATTACAATGTTGAGCAGGAATAAGTGATCTATGCTCCCCCGTGATTATTCTTCTCGAAAATGAAGCCGATGCATTTTGGTGCTTTAAGCTTATGTATCTCCATTGTCATGGTTTAAGCTCTTTTTCTTCTTTTAAGTGGCATTCCTATGACATGTGTTCCTTCTCTTTTAAAATCTTAAAGCGAGGAAATTTCTGATACACTGAGACTTTTGTTGGAGTACAGACACAACTTAGTACTTCCCTGCTCTTAATGGACAAAGTGTTTCCTATGTTGTTTTAGAGTACCCTGCTGGTTCTATTAACCCTCCTCATACTCTTACTCGTGCTGCTGGGCTTTTGTTTCTCACCCATGACATACTTGAAGTTGGCTTCGTTGACACTACTAACAAGCTGTTTACTTAAAGACTTCAAGCTGGTGACATGTTTGTGTTCCCCAAGGGATTAGTCCATTCATTATCAGTTCAACTGTGCCGAATAGGATTTCGCGATCGCGGTTTCAGCCTTTGGTAGTGCAGCTGCTGGTACTTTGCTGGTTCCTTCTACGGTGTTTGCGACCAACATCGATGATGAGATCTTAGCAAAGTCTTTCAAAACTGATGTTGGCACAATTCAGAAGCTCAAAGCAGGGTTTGCACTTAAGGCCTGAGATGGGGATTCTAAGCTATTAGCAATAATTCCACTTATGGGGTTTTAAGATTTGGTCACATATGTATGTTTGTTTGGTCGTCTTGTGCTGCAAAATGGGGATTTATCAATTTGCAATGTAGGACGGAATGAAGTGTACGTGTTTTTTAATTTTATTTTTCTAAAAAAAATTTATTTTTTTCATGTGAAGTTAATTATTATTAGTTTGAATCCAACGAGTGGTTCCAATAAAAAAGATGATGTTATTTATCATAGGAGACTCGAGTTTGAACACTTGTCTGAGCCTTGTTAAAGGGTTAAGAAAGTATGAACAGATACTATCATCTACTCACACCAATCTATTAAAAAAATATTATTAGTTTTCTTAACAATTTTTTCTCAAAATAGATATGGCAAGAGTTTAATTTTTTTTATTTATCTTTATGTTTTTTCTTTCTTCTTTTGATACTTTGTCAGAAAATATATTAATATTCTTAAGATAAATCTGATTTAATTTGCTAAACATAAAATATTTCTAATCATTCCTAAAGCAAATCTATGAAGCTAATGCACATGTTAATAACTTTTTTCAAAAAAAAACCCCCAAATTTTTAGAGTAAAAAAACCTTAGAATTTGAAGTCTATCTGATGATATCATTTTAAAGTTTATTTGATGATGACCAAAAATAATTTTCATTTAAAAAAATCAGAAAGTTGAAGCTTATTTATTTCAATATAAATAAAAATAATATTAAAAAAACTTTAAATTTTGTAGTCTATTTGAAAAGAAATATCATTTTAAATAGAAATTCATGAAGTTGAAACTTGTTTATTTAAAAATTTATGGATAGATAAATTTTTAGGTAAATTAAATTATTTTTTTTAGATGACCAATATAAGTGGAAATGGTGAAAATGGGAGTGAGGATATCCAACAAAATAACATTTTGGAAGTGTTCAACAATGGTTATTTTGATAATATTCAAAATATAGTTGTAAAAGGGGATGAGTGTGTAACTGCTTCTTAATTTTTTATTTTTCTAAAGAGAAAAAAAAATATTTTTTTTAGTTTCTTATATGAAGTTAATTATTTTTTGTTTTACTAAGGGAATTTTTTTAAAAAAATGGATTTGACAATAGTTTAAATTTTTTTTCATTTTTTGGGGCAATTAATCTTGTGGTGAGGTTACACGCAACTCCTGAGTATGAATGTAACACCTTTATACTCGGTTTATACATATAAACCCAATATAGAAGCATTACATTACAGTACAGTACAGAAAGTCAAGTAACAGAAAATTTTCTTTAAAAATCGATATCTTTTAAGACCATTCGAGTCAAAATATTGTATACTAATCATTTCATTTCATAATTCATAACGTTTGAGATAACATTGTTCCCACTCATTAGGGACTCATACAAGTACTATTGTACATGTCATTTCCTTTAAAACAAATACCTATATTTGGAGTTCTCCAAAGGATAATGTGATGTGATGAGAGGTCCCTGAATTCAACTTTACTCCTTTGTAACTTTGTACCTACGCGTTAAAACAAACGCGTTAAGCCGGTAAAGGCTTAGTAAGCACTACAAGCATAATAGACGATTATTTATTTATTGCTTAATTTTATCAAACATTTAAATACTCATGCGTATAAATTTCTAACCTTTCTTGTATGTAACATTTAACTTACCTTAATGACATTATAACATACATTCATTTTCATATTCCAACTTACCTCAATGGTAGATTTTGCACATTTTTTTTATTATTTACCCTATTAACAAGACTAGGACCTTGGTGGATACACGGATCCAACCAAACACACCAGAATGGCACCCAGTGCCTCATTGGATAGTTTGAAGCAATAAAATAACACCCAGTGTCTCATCGGCCTAGCCGAAGTAAAGTGGTACCCAGTACCTCATCGAATCTATCCGAAATAAAATAATGGCACCCAGTATCTCATCGACTCAAGGTCGAAGTATCACTGAACTCTTCCAATCCTATGGCATGCCAACTATATCCAACTCAGCCCGACTAGTTAATAGGGATTTTCAATTTACAATTCATATCACTTTCAATTCCAATTTCACTTTCAATTTTGATCACAAATCATTCAAATTCAATTCAAATATACATATTCAGGTATTTCTCACCTTTGTTTCCTCAAATAAATCCACAATTTCACCAATTAATCACACAATCAATCTTTATAATTAACCACATAATATTCTCACATATTCATCATCATATACCTCTTACTTTTATTTTCACATTAATTTTCAAAACTGTCCATTTGAGTCATAGTCACTAAATTATTTATATCTTGAGATACAGAATTCGAAATTATAATCCTCTTGATGATTCTGAAATTAGACTCAATTATCTTTTTACCATAAAAATTTCAGAATTTTTACTTTATCCATTTTGTACAGTAAATTCTTTCAATTTACACCTTCTCTGTTGTCTAACAGTTTCGACCTTTCTTTACTAAAAATTATTTATCTTTTAGTACAGAGATCCAATAATGTTCTCATCTATTTCTTTTGAACATAGACTCACTAAGGATTTAACCATATAAATTTCAGTCTCTAATAATTTTTCTACATTTTTCTATGATTTTTCAAAGTTATAACAGGGGAACTCGAATCTATTCTGACCTTGTTACACAAAAAACTAGTATATCTCAGAATGTAAAATTCCTTTTCTTTCACTGTTTCTTCCATATGAAACTAAATTCAATAATTTTTAATTACATATTTAATTCAACTCTTAACTCTTTCTATACAATTTTTGGTGAATTTTCGAAGTTAGTCCTCTTTCTGTCCAAACTGTTGCAATGAGATTAATTCCTTTCTCATGCTTCTTTATACTAAATTTCATTCAATCACACATAATTATCATACTTATAATTAAACATCCCATTTTCATCATGATTAATCATATATATTAAAATTATAAACACTTTAACTTAATTAATTCTAAACCTTGTAATACTTGTAGTACTTACAACTCTTATAGAAAGCTTCCTTTTCCCTCTTTGATCTTCTCTTTTCATTTCTCTTCAATTGAGTCATTCTCCTTCTTTTTTCTTTCTCTTCAATTCCATACAAAACACATATATTCACATTAAAATCATTCTAACATATCATAATCTATGTTTCTAAACCAAAACTAACATGTATTTAAAGAGGAGTTTAGTTTTCTTACCTTAATTACTTGTATTCAACACTAATTCTCATTTTCTTTTTCCTCCAAGACAAGTATGGATGCATTTCTTTTAACAATTGGATAGTTACTACACTTCTCTTCTCTAAATTTATTCACTACTCTTGAAGAAATTTGGAATAAACTAGTTTAATTGGTTTGTATTTGGTGAAAAAAGACTAATTTGTAAGAAAAGCAAAAGTTGAAATGATGGAAAAATAGTGGCTAACGTGAAGCACCATGGCTGATGGCTTTTATAGCCTTTTCATCATTTCTTTTCTTCATTTCTCTAGATTTTTCTATCAATTTCTCTTTATAAAAATATCTTTCTTTAATAATGGTAAAATTGCACTTTTACTCCTTGGGCCTCCAACTTTACACTTTGGCCCAAAATATTGCCTCCAAAAATATTTTTCACCAAATTACTCTTTTGCCCTCCTCAATCAATCTAATTCCCATGATGACCAAAATTTATTTGGATAATTCGCTATTTTGTCCCTCATATTTTCTCTCATTTACTATTTAATCTTTAAATTTTTCTAACCTTCATCACTTCAACTAAAACATTTCTAATTCTCAATTCTATTTATCACTGTTCCAAATCCGATTCAAGCACGCGGATGTTACAATGAAATTAAGATTAATTTATCATTTTAAATGAAATTTATGTTTCATGAAAAAATAGTGTCTGAAAACAAAAAGCAACAATAAAAAATACGCACACTCTCATGAATTGTCCATTAAAATCTTTAATCAATCATATTGTAAAGAAGTATCACATCAACAAATACCTTCAATAGTTTTCAACTTGCAAATGCACTCTTTTTCTATATAAGCTTCTAACCATCCTTTCCTATTTACCATTTATTTTTCCTCTCCACGTATATATAAATAAGTTTTTTGATAGTACATTGTATATATAAATTTAATGTTTGAATAGAAATGAATAGTATTCAAAAGAAAATTAGAAAGTTAAGTCTAATTTTTTCAATATAAATGAAATAATATTCAGTAAACATCATTTTAAAAAGAAAATCATGAAATTGAAGCTTGTTTATTTCAGTATAAATGAAAATAGTACGCAAGGGGAAGGGTAAGTGGTATGATCTCTTACATTCCTGCTCACCAAGAATGTAAAATGGAATATGTGTAATCATTTTGGTTCCTCCATCATTTCAGTTGACAGTGTCTGGATTGTGTGGGTGCCAATGTGAAGGTTGGGAAGGTCCCAAGACAGACAATAGATAGGGTGTCATCCATTAATCCCAAATAATCATGAGCTCACTTCCAAACCCTTGAATCTAATATTCGAGATCGAGCAGCCTGAATATGAGTATACAAAATTGTTATCCAAAAGCAACATTATTAAGTTAAGAAATTTATTTCCTTCTTTACAACTATTTGACCAAAATAAATGTCCAAAATTAGAATCAGACAACCTTGCCAAGGCTATGCGTGCCCTTGCAATAGTTCACGGTGATATGTAGCAAGCTTTGCAATAGCTGTGATAACAAGAACACATAAGCCTCGATTTGTGATGACTTTTTGAAGTTCCTGATGTTAGAGTTGACAGACTCCTGCCTCTAAATTGATGTCTATTACATGGACATTTACAAAAAAAGCTTTGAATCCATACAAAAATACGATGATGCTAACCATTTTACTACCTAACATAAGCACATTAGTATCTGCTTTAATCTATCAAACTGAGGGCTATAATTTAGGTACAAAATGAATATATAACAAAAACTTTAATCACCACTTTAACACATTGAAAACCCAACATTTCTGTTAGAACCCTTGGAAAAAAGGAAAGGTGTAAAACTCAGTTTTAAGACATTGAAATCCCATATTTTGGACAATCTATCCTACACTACCTTCGGTCATTGTGTTCCCAAGGAAGACGGTTTTCGGTTCGGAATTTGACCGAACAGTTTGAGTGCATGCTCCATGTCACCAAGTTTATTCATACAAGAGGAAATAACTGTGTAAAAGCAAAATGGGTGTTCTTCTTAGGGCTGGTAGCGGATTTGCTTGAGTTGGTCCATGGATTTGCTGTGGATCAGACTACTAAACATCAAAGTTCAGTTAAAAATAAAAAACAAGCTCAGAAGCCTTTGAATCGTCTTGAAATCAGCCGATTGCGGAGAACCCAATCCTCGCTTGAGCGCAGCTATCGTCACAGCTTCAATGAAAGTTGCACAAGCCGGAATCGAACCCGGGTCTGTACCGAGGCAGGGTACTATTCTACCACTAGACCCCTGGTGCTTGTTGACAATACGGTGACATATAAGTATACTTTGTTTATTTAAATAAAAATCCAATCTTGTTTTTTTATTTTGTTGATTGAGATAATTAGGTAAATGAAGAAAGATTTTTTTTTTAATATATTGGTATGATTACACGATAATATTTATTCATATTTTCTTAATCTTTTGATAATGCACACATAGGTACTCAAATTCGGGTTTCTAGGATGAATAATATCCTCTTTACCACTGGAGTCACTCATTAGATTCAAATGAAGAAAGATTTTGTAGAATGGTTAGATTATAAATTGATTTGGTTTGGTTCAATCTTTTATATTAATTTTTTAATTTTAAATTTATTTGAATAAAATTAGTTTTATTTTATTATTTTGAATATTATTTTAAAAAATTAATTTTTTAATAAATATTTTAATATTATTTTTTTTTATTTTTATATAAAAATATAAAATAAAAATTTTTAAATTTCACTAGCAAATTTTAAAATGATAATAGATATATATAATAAATTATTATAAGATAAATATGTACACAAACGAATACTTAACCATTCTTTAACTCAATTTGTGAATTTAGTCCTAATAAAATTACCATATGCATAAAAAAACATATTAAGAATATAAGAAAATAAATATGAGTAGTTATCCAAAAAATAATAATTTGTTATAAATATATTAAGTGGATGTCTAACTCCTTTAAACCTCTAACTTCTTTAAACCCTCGTTAAAGTAATGAGATAAAACTTTCTGGTTCATTTATGATCATGAAAGTAAATTATATGTTTCAATTAAGAAACAAAAGAGACTTCATTTACATGTACTTCATTGAATGTAAATGAGCTTATAAATAAAGCTTATTGAAATAAGTAAGAGAAGAGAAAATTTTCTGCTGATTTAAATCTATTGCTTACTTTAAGTATTCTTTTATTTGATTATTTTATAACACGTTATCAGCACGAGCCTATACAAGTTCATAGTGAAGTTCATCATTCTTTTATTTGTCCGTATAACTCCCGTTAAACTATATACGGTACACATATTTTCATCATTCTTTTATTTTGTTTTCTAGATGAAATATTTGCTTTGGATAATATTTGCACATTTATTTTTACAACTCAAATGTTATAATGATAATTATATATACATGTTTTTTTTACTAAAAGAAATTTCAATTAATGTAATTTGTGTTAAGTTATGATATTGACTATTCCTCTACATGTCAATACTTGATATACATATTATTATTTAGAAAATTTGGTATACATATAAATAATTGACTTAGTTTACGATTGAGAATGCTTATAATTTTTAATTTATTTTATTTTGATTCAAGTGATTATAATGTCAAATCTTGCCAAACTTGAATTTGCGGCCTTAGACATATCAGGCAAGAATTATTTGTCATGGGTGTTAGATGTTGAAATTCACCTAGATGCTAAAGGTCTAGGAGATGCTATATTAGCAGATAAAGAAGCATCTAATCAAGACAAGGCAAAAAGCAATGATTTTCATCCGTCATCATCTACATGAAGGATTAAAATTGGAATATCTCATTGTGAAAGACCCTCTTAATTTGTGGAATGATTTGAAAGAAAGATTTGACCACCAGAAAACGGTGATACTCCCTAAAGCTCGTTATGATTGGATGCACTTACGGTTGTAAAATTTTAAGATTGTAAGTGCATACAATTCAGGACTTTTCAAAATTAGTTCTCAACTAAAATTATGTGGAGAAAACATAACTGATGAGGACTTGTTAGAGAAAACATTTTCAACCTTTCATGCTACTAATGTGCTCCTGCAGTAGCAATATCGTGAAAAAGGTTTTAAAAGGTATTCTGAATTGATTTCATGCCTTTTAGTGGCTAAACAAAATAATGAGTTGTTGATGAAAAATCATGGAATTCATCCCACTGGTTCTGCACCATTCTTTGAAGTGAATGTAGCAGTACACAATAATTATGAACATGAAAAATATAGAGGTCGTGGTCGCGATCGTGGTCGTGGACATAGTGGGGGACGTAGTCGAGGATGTACTGATAATCGTTATCATGGTGGTCATAATAATGGTACTACTAAACACCAGAAAAAGAATAACAATGAAGGACAAGCAAGAGGTGGTAAAAATATTCCTTCAAAGATTGTTGAGAATTTATGTTATCGGTATGAAGGGCATTGGTCACGTACCTGTTGTACGCCTGAGCATTTAGTGAAACTTTATCAAGCATATATTAAAAAGAAAGGAAAGAATATGGAGATAAATTTTATATTCCAAAATGATGATGAAATGGAGGCAAAAGATGAAAATATTCACTATGACCATGCCTACAAGAGTGATAAATTTCATGACCTTAATAATATAACTCACCTAGATATGACAAATTTCTTGGAGAATTATTAGAAAACTTGATGTTATTTTGAAATTTTAATGTTGATTTAAGTATGTTTTATTTTCTTGCATAAATAATAATTTATATATTTAATAAATATTTACAATGTTTCTCATATTATATTTTGTTTATTTTTATGAAGAATATGAATATTCAACAAAGTTTCGTTGGACCAAAATCAATGGAGATATGTGTCTTGCAGATAATACTACAACACACACAATACTCAAAGATAAAGATATTTTTCTCATTTGACAATAAGTGATGCCCATGTTAATACAATATCGAGTAGTTCAAAACATATTGAGGGCTCCGGAAGAGCTATTATATTATTACCTAAAGGTACACAAATTGTCATTGATGATGCTTTATATTCTATTAAGTCTCAAAGAAATTTATTGAGTTTTAAAGATATTCGTCTTAATGGATATCATATTGAGACTATGAATGAGAAAAATATTGAATATCTATACATTACAATGTTGAATATGGAAAGAAATATGTTTTGGAAAGGTTACCTGCTTTTTCATCAGGTTTTATTATACTCATATTAGTGCAATTGAGACACATGTCACTACAAACCAGAAGCTTGTAGAACCACATATTTTTACTATTTGACATGACCGATTAGGCCATCGCGGATCTATTATGATGCGAAGAATAATTGAGAATTCAATTGGACACCCATTAAAAAACCAAAAGATTCTTGAATTCAAAGATTTATCTTGTGTTGCTTGTTCTCAAGGAAAATTGATTATTAAACCATCACCAACTAAAGTTGGGATTGAATCTCCCGCATTTCTAGAACGTATTCAAGGTGATATATGTGGACCCATTCATCCACCATGTGGACTATTCAGATATTTTATGGTATTAATAGATGCTTCTAGTAGGTGGTCACATGTGTGTTTATTATCGACTTGCAACTTGGCGTTTGCGAGACTACTTGCTCAAATAATTCGATTAAGAGCACAATTCCCAGATTATGCAATCAAAACTATTCGTCTTGATAATGCTGGTGAGTTTACATCCCAAGCTTTTAATGATTATTGTATGTCAACTTGGATAAATATTGAACATCCTGTAGCTCATGTTCACACGTAAATGGTTTAGCTGAATCGTTTATCAAACGCCTCCGGCTAATAGCTAGGCCATTGCTTATGAGAACAAAACTTCCTATTACAGGTTGGGAATATGCTATTTTGCATGCAGCAGCACTTGTGCGCTTCAGGCCAACAAGTTATAATAAATACTCCCCATTACAATTGGCTTTTGGTCAGGAGCCAAATATTTCCCATCTTAGAATTTTTGGATGTGCAGTATATGTTCCAATTGCTCCACCATAACGCACAAAGATGGGTCCTCAAAGGAGGTTGGGAATATATGTTGGTTATGGATCTCCTTCTATAATTAAGTATATTGAACCATTAACTGGAGATTTATTTACTGCACGATTTATTGATTGTCATTTTGATGAAACAACATTCCCAACATTAGGGGGAGAGAAAATACAACTAGTAAAAGAGATTACATGGAATGGATCATCATTATCTCAATTAGATCCTCATACAAATCAATGTGAACAAGAAGTTCAAAGGATCATACATTTGCAAAACATTGCCAATCAACTGCCAGATTCATTTAGTCACCTAAAGAGAATTACAAAATTTCACATACTAGCTGAAAATGCTCCAGTACGAATTGATGTCCTAATAGGGCAAACTCTTAGTGCAAAAGACAGTAATCCACGCCTAAAGCGTGGAAGACCAGTCGATTCCAAAGATAAAAATCCTCGTAAAAGAAAAGGAGCAAATAATCAAAATGGTTATATTGTGGAGGCAAGTGCCCAAGAAGAGGCCAAAGATATAACTAATCAAAAAACCCAGAAGAGGTTCAGGTACCTAAAAATGATAACGAAGAGATCTCAATTAGTTATGTTACTTCAGGAAAAAGATGGAACCGAAAAAATATAATTGTCGACAACAATTTTGCTTATAATGTTGCTATTTAAATAGCAAAAACAAATGAAGATCCTGAGCCTAAATCTATTGAGGAATGTAGAAATAGAAAAGATTGACCAAAATGGAAAGACGCAATTCAAGCAGAATTAAATTCACTTTCTAAACGTGAGGTTTTTAGACCTATAGTCCAAACACCTAAATATGTAAAGCCGGTAGGATATAAATGGATATTTGTGCGAAAACAAAATGAGAAAAATGAAGTCGTAACATATAAAGCACGACTTGTAGCACAAGGATTTTCGCAAAGGCCCGACATTGATTACGAAGAGACATATTCTCCTGTGGTGGATGCAATCACGTTTAGATACCTTATTAGTCTGGCAGTACGTGAAAAACTTTGCATGCATCTAATGGATGTTGTTACAGCCTATTTGTAAGGTACACTTGATAGTGAAATTTATATGAAAATCCCAGAAGGATTTAAAATCCCTGAAACATATAGAGTTTCTCGAGAAAATTGCTCAATCAAATTAAAGAAAAGTTTATATGGATTAAAACAATCTGGACGTATGTGGTACAATCGTCTTAGTGAATATTTGTTAAAAGAAGGTTATAAAAATGATCCAATCTGTCCATGTGTTTTTATAAAAAGGTCTAATCAGGCTTTGTGATAATTGCTATTTATGTTGATGATCTAAATATTATTGGAACTCCTGAAAAGCTTCAAAATACAGTAAATTATTTAAAGAAAGAATTTGAGATGAAAGATCTTGGAAAAACAAAGTTTTGTCTTGGCCTGCAGATCGAGCATTTAAAAGATGGAATTCATGTCCATCAGTCAACTTATACGGAAAAAATCTTAAAGAAATTTTATATGGATAAAGCACATCAATTGAGTACCCGATGGTTGTAAGATCGTTAGATGTGAATAAAGATCAATTTCGTTCTTGTGAGAGAGATGAAGAGTTTCTTGGTTCTGAAGTACCATATCTTAGTGCCATAGGGGCATTAATGTATCTTGCAAACAACAAAAGACCTAATATAGCTTTCTCTGTAAACTTGTTAGCAAGATTTAGTTCTTCTCCAACACGTAGACATTGGAATGGAATTAAACAAGTGTTTAGATATCTCAAAGGGACTATTGATATGGGGTTATTTTATTCAAATGATTCAAAATCTCTATTAGTTGGCTATGCTGATGTTGGATATTTATCGGATCCACATAAAGGTCGATCTCAAATGGGATATTTATTTACATGTGGAGATACTGCCATATCATGGCGTTCAACAAAGCAGACATTAGCTGTCGCCTCTTCAAATCATGCTGAAATAATTGCAATGCATGAGGCAAGCCAAGAATGTGTTTGGCTAAGGTTATTAACCCAACATATCATGAAGATATGTAATTTGCCTTTGCAAGAAAAGATGCCAACTATCTTATACGAAGATAATGCAGCATGTATAACTCAATTGAAGGGTGGTTACATTAAAGGTGACAGAACGAAACATATTTCACCAAAATTATTCTTCACTCAGGATCTTGAGAAGAAAGGTGACATAGAAGTTCAACAAATTCGTTCTAGTGATAATTTAGCAGATATTTTTACTAAGGCGTTGCCAACTTCAACATTTGAAAGACTACGCGACAAGATTGGAATGCGTCAACTCAAAGATATAATGTGATGTTGTCATTAGAGGGAGTCTAAAACATGTTGTACTCTTTTCCTTTAACCAAGTTTTGTCCCACTGAGTTTTCCTGGTAAAGGTTTTTAACGAGGCAACTTATAATAGGATTGTGTACTCTTTTTCCTTCATTAGGTTTTTATCCCACAGGGTTTTTCCTAATAAAGGTTTTAATGAGGCACATTTTTATTTAAAAGACATCCAAGGGGGAGTGTTATAAATATATTAAGTGAATGTCTAACTCCTTTAAACCTCTAACTCCTTTAAACCCTCATTAAAGTAATGAGATAAAACTCTCTGGTTCATTTATGATCATGAGAGTAAATTATATGTTTCAATTAAGAAACTAAAGAGACTTCATTTACATGTACTTCATTGAATGTAAATGAGCTTATAAATAAAGCTCCTTGAAATGAAAATAGTAAGAGAAGAGAAAATTTTCTGTTGATTTAAATCTATTGCTTACTTTAAGTATTTTTTTTATTTGATGATTTTATAACATAATTATTAATTATAAAAATAATTAGAATACAAATATATATCATTTTGACTCGAGACATGTCCATCCTTCCCCTCGTATTACATGGAAAAATGTCTCTTTTCAGTACATTATAATATTAATTAAAACATGAAATAAACATATTAAAACTAATTGAAATTCATGGTCGAGGGTACGATCCTCGTCCTAGGTATAAAGCAGCTTTAAAACTCGTGGTCAGCATTCACTGCCTTAATGGACCTACAGAATGCGAAAGATTTATTACTGGGCTCGCTCCGATAAATACCTTGAAAAATAAAAATAATAATTGAAACATAAAAAATATTACATCAAAATTGTGAAATATAAAAATTATATTAGAAATCTTATCGCACGCGTATTCGTGTGAAAATTATAAATTTAGAAGACTATGTTTAAAAATAATATACAATAAACAATAAAACGTATAGTTTAAAAATTTATGATTTTGTCATCAATTGTAAGTTAGTGTCGAGTTGATTTGTGACACCAACTCAATTAACAATATTATTGATATTAGAAATCTTATCACACTTGTATGCTTATGGAAACCACAAATTCGAAACACAAATATGAGTTTAAAAATAGCATATAATAAATAATGAAACTTATAGTTTGAAACTAATCAATAATAACACTTGAAATATGTACGTTATTAAAATGAAAAAATAGATTAAATTGTTTATCATGGTGTTGTCATCAACTTTGAGTCGGTGTCGAGTTAACTTGTGACACCAACTCAATTAAATTCATTATTAATATATATATATATATATACAACTGATTGAGGTAACAGAGTGCATAACGCTAGAAAAAATTTGGTTCAAAAACGGTTTTCTTATATAGCCGAAAAAATAGAATTTTGAAAATCGACCCTGTTAGTGATATTTATAGCAATAAACCCTAGATCGAATTTGTACCTGTGTTTTTGAATAAACGAATCTTTGTCGTTCTTGGATTTCAACCAAACAATCTTCTCCGCAATTCATTTTTGGTTTCAACAAGCTAACGGAGGGATCGATTGGACATATGCAATTAGGGCTCAAATGATTTATAATTAAATTCCAGCTTTTTGCCTATTAATTGTAAATTCCTTTAGTCACGAAGTCATTCCATTATAATATCATGACTAAGCTCTTCCTAACGAATACCATTACGAAAGTAACTTGATCAATACTCGTTCAATGACAATATCATAAATGTGTTACCCTTATAGGATATTTTTAATCTCTTTGGGATAATATACATTCTCCAATATGATCTTATTTCCATCTAATGGTAACCATTCATCTTCCTTTACGAAAAGTAAATTACTATCAAATAGTAATCAAGTCATTCATCACAAATACGAACGACCCGTGGCCACGTTTACCTTTCATTAACCATGTAATGCCAATGAGAGGATATCATTTACCCATGTATCAGGTTATGAATTCCACTATTGTGAATAATGCTACATACTGCAGAAGTCGTACACCCAACGTACTAGCTTTTGGTTTATTATATATTCGAACTCAGACTTTTACTTACATCAAAGTGTATGAGAGACGCATACATAGTCTGTCATCCACCCAGGATTTAGATATGTCACACTATTAACATCACAAGTGAATAACTCTATAAACGGATTCAGGATCTATTTTTCTTGGTCCGTTCGTCGTTCGATGTACTATCTATCCAATCAATCATCTATGTCTCTATATTCTGGGAGTCATCTTCTTCGATGCTCAAGACAAATCATCTTCCCAATTGGACTTGATAAACAACATATTAGTCAATCGATTTTGTAACACCCAAAACCGGTCGCTGTCACCAGTTAGGGTTTTGAGGCTACTAACATCCATGTCTCAAAGCAATTATATAACCACATCACAATTAACGTCAAACTTAATATATTCAAGTATAATTCAATTTCAATTCAACATTTTCATTTTATCATCTCAATCCACAAGGACTTGATTGAAACACAACTAAAACATTACACGAAACATCGAATTTCAGCGAAACAGGGGTCACACGGTTGTGTCCCAGACCGTGTGCATACACAAAATACCCTTACACGATCGTGTCACAGCCGTGTGAGCATACGAAAATACCTTACATGGCTATGTGTGAAACCGTGTGCTGGGTCGTGTGTCTACTCGAAATAGGGCCACACGATCGTGTCCCAGCCCGTGTGAACCCTGCACCTATTTTTCCCAAGGTACATGCCCGTGTACTGGCCCTTGTGTCAGGCCGTGTTCACCTACGAAAATCCAAATTAATCAAGCAAAAATTCATACCATTCATTACACAAGTTCAAATATCAATAACTCTTTAAGTTATATTGAATTCACATCATAAATGATACAATTTCCCATGGAAAATGGCAAAACATACCGATCAAACATGATTCACAAAACATTATACTTTTCTTACATATAAGTTCTACTTATTGCACTAGCCATGCTAACAAGTATATGTAACACATTCATTGGGCTATTAGCATTTTACAACACAACAAAATCAAGTATTAAAACCGATATCCTAGTACATGTCATATAACCAAGTGATGTAAATATTATCGAATGAGCTCCCGATATAGTGTGATTTCTTCGAGGTGATCCGATCTTCAGACAGCAAAATAATATCTACAAAACAATAACAACTACACAGATAAGCTTTCCAAGAATAGTAAGTTCGTAAAGTTAAATATATTTACCAATAATTTGTGCTCAAAGATCTATAACTCATTTAAATCTAGAAAAGAGCATTTCTTCACCGAGCTATAACCAGAGTTTCATCCTTTCAATGCCAAAATCATATCTTTGACCGTTTTACGATGCTGCTCACACAAGCTGAAGAGGACTAGCAACATATGTGGTACCTCAGCCATCGTTACGGTATCTACATATTACCTACTCACGATGTTGCTCACACAAGTTGATAAGAATATGCAATTTATACAATATCTCAACCATCGTAGGGGTCCATGTATTCATAATCCATAATCCATTTTAGAATTTCACTGACTCACGATGCTACTCACACAAGCTTATGAGAATCCACAAATATGCATGACCTCAGCCATCGCTTCGGTTTCAATCACTGGCTCAAAGCTTGATATCTCATTCGTTCATTCCTTTCTCAACTTTCTCAATTCATTTACCATACTTTAATCTTGCAATAGTACAAAGAATATAATAGAATATTAATTGATTCAAATATAACAACACGAACTTACCGAACTAAGTTGCAGTTACAGATAAGCTCCAAGGACTATTCTGCTAATTTTCCTTTTCCTCGATCCGTGGCACGATCGTGATCTAACACAATAAATCACCCAATTTTCTCATTAAATTATGTAATTTAAACCATTTAATACATTTAGGTCCTTTTGTAAAATTTACGTAATTACCCTTAACATTTCACATTTATTCAATTTAGTCTCTAAACACAAAAGATACAAAATAACCATTTCTTTCTAAACATACATCAATCGAATGTTCGTAACCTTCATACAAGTCTTTACAATCCAACTGTTTCACACCAAGTACACACAATCATCATTTAATTATTTTAGTCCTTAAACCCTAAAATCATCAAAAATTATTTAACAAAATCAACAAATCTATCAACCAAATTTCCAAAACTTTTATAGACTTTCAAGAATAGTTTCATACATCAATGGCAACATATTTAACATCTGAAAGAATCACAAATTAGTCCTTGGGTTAGCTAGATTAAGCTAGTACAGACTCAAAAATATAAAAATTACTAAAAATGGGTGAGATTTCACTCACCAAATTGATGCTTAAAGCTTGGCTGAACTTCCTTTTATGGTTTCTAAGGTTCTTTGTTTTGTTTAATGAAGAAGATGATAAGAAAATATCGCTAATTTCACCTTATTTTTACTTTAACCTATTTTATTCATAATTTACCATTTTACCCTTAGAAATTCTAACTAAAACTTCACCCTCTTTAAGGCCTAAAAGTCCACCATTCCTTAAAGGTATAATTACCCTTTAAGGACCTTCCTAGGTCATCTCCTTTCTAATTAGCATATTTAATCCTTAATTCTTACATTTTACAGTTTTTACAATTTAATCCTTTTTAATTAATTATTTTTTTAAACAATAAAATCTCTCAACCAAAATTTAATATGATGCTAACAACATCATAAATATTAAAATAAATAAATTTTTGACCTGACTCGTTATAGTTTTGATCCCAAAATCATTGTTTCTGACACCATTGAACATCGAGTTGTTATAGGTTTACTCATTTTCGATTAAACTAAGGACATATTTAGGTTCGTATACTAATATAAGTTGTTTTTTCATATTACGATCCGACCACATAATACTACTTAGGATTAGTTAAACATTAGACAACCAATGTACAACATTTGCTTCTATTTTGTTTTGCTTGCAAAACCCATATGAGTACAATTTTACAAATTATATTAATTTAATCAATGAATTTATTTTATTATCCAATTTGTTCGAAAAAATTACAAGTTTACAAACGAATATACTATACCTAGGGCACCAAATCCGACACATAATAAAATAAAAATCTAAAAATAATAAAATAAAACTTTAGTTGAGTGGTAAATTAAAGGTTTTACAGATAAAATCAACATGGGTTTGAATCCCACCATATGCATATTTTTATTAGTTTTTTAAATGAAAAAGACTAAAGTGCCATCGAATAATATAACATATTTTAATTATGAGAGGGTATTTCCGTTATTTAACAACTAAGTTGGTGACCTGGTCGAAGGTGACACCAACTCAATAAAACACTTAAATAATAGTAAGTATAAATAGAGATACAACTAATTTAGTTAATAAAGTGCGCATAATAAAAAAAAGAATGTATAAAAATATCAAATAAAAGCTAGTTTAGTGGTAAATTAATGGTTTTATTGATGTAATTGATGTGGGTTTGAGTATCACCATATGCATATTTTTACTGACTTTTTTTAAATGAAAAAGACTAAAGTGTCATATGTTGTCATAGCGAGCTATTGTCTTACTCATCAGGCTCTATGTTTAATTTCATGGCGGACTTTCTCGTGTTTACTATCTCGACAGACTGCCCCGACTTTAATGTCCCGACGGACTCTCTATGCTTCCACAACTGAGCTATGGTCTTACACAATATACCCCATGTTTAACGTCCTGGCAGACTCAATTGGTCACCATAACCGAGCTATGGTCTTACACCTTAAACCTCTTATGAGGTATTGCCTCGAAAAACCTTCCCATCGTCGCGGTGTCGCCCTATAGAGCCTGTTGACTGCCATCACGGTGTTGCTCTATGAAACCTAATTATTGTCATCACAATGTCGCTCTAGCGAGCCAGTCGATATCATTTCATCTCATATCTAACCTTGATGCTCGAACACTACAGTGTCCCTTCTGCAAGGCCCAAAGTTTCGTACATTGCGGTTTGCACCCAGCAACATCGAATGGGAGAATTTTAGCAAAACTCCATTTCTCTATCCATCTGCTCATTCCTCAATTTCGCCACATTTAACCTTGATGCTCGAACACCGCAGTGTCCCCTCCGCAAGGCCCAAAGCTTTACACATCACGGTTTGCACCAAGCAACACTAAATGGTGATATACAAAAACACCATTTCCCAAATCCTAACTTCATCTAACCCATCAATAATTTCCCCTCTGTACTCTACCGTCACAAACATGTAATACATGCAATTCATATACATATTATCATGGAGTACATTACATTTCAAGCATATAATCATAACCATTTCATATATATCAACATAGTTGCGGATACTCATTTACCTATGTCAAAATTTATGCATGCTTAGGATTCACAATCAATAGTGATCATGCACCATCACAGAACTCAACACAAATTCATGCTAGTTATATAGCATCCTAGGAATAGAGTGTACAAACTCATCTAATGCTTCTTTCCTCCCCAACTTAGCTTTTATGAATGCCAAAGCATTTTAGCCAAAATCGTAAGTTAAACCTAGCATTCCGATTTAAAAACTCGATTTCTAGAAACATGCAGAACCCTTCAAAGGTTTTGAAAATTCTTAACTTTATTTTTCTTAAATTTACGAACACCAATGGACTCAGAGCCTTACCAGTTCATTGTATTTTCTACTTTTCCAACCTAAACCTCTTGATTATCGCCCCATGTGGAGCTTCTCGTACTATCTCTTCTTTAGAGCAACTAAGGAAGAAGAAGAAAAAGGAGAAGAAAATAAAACAAAATTGAAAATGACTCTCCTTGGGAAGCCATTTCCCAGCTATTTATAGCCCTTCATGCTCGGTTATCAATCCTATAGAAACCATTTTTGGTAATCATTTTGTCTCCCACGAAGGAACCAACTGATTTTAATCTAACCGAACCAGGATTGGATCTCTAGCATGTCCAATTCAATCACTAAATTTTTCCTAATTTTTTAATAGAGGCCACCAACTTACAGTTTCTTTCAATTTAACTCCTCATTTATTCCTAATTTCCAAACTTAAAGAAAACCAAGTGTGACACCAACAAAGAAATACATAAACTTTCTCTTACCATCACTCTTGCACCTATTTTAATGAATGATTTGAATATGTGTTGGGTTGTTGTTTGTGTAAAAATGATGATAAATAACTAAATCTATGGTGGTTGGTGGATGACAATGTTGTTTGATTAATTATTGGTACAAGAACTAAATTGTAAAAATTGGACTAAATCAAATATACTTCAAAACTTAGAATCAACGCCTCTATGTGAATATTTAGATAGGTGAGACTAGGAGGAGATCCAACTGAGCACCAATTTGGTTATGTCGATTTAGTTTGGTGAGGTTGAGAGATAAATCGGACTAAGTCATCTAGTTTTGTAAAATGGTGACTAAGAGATAAAATTGAGCTAATTAGTAGTTTAAGCCTTTTAGATTTCTAATTCAAAGACTAATCAACAACATGGAAGTCCACAAACTGCTTGCGTGTATTGAATTGTTAATTGCTTAATTTTGACTATTTTATAATTTAGTCATTTTTAGTGTTAGGTAGCCAATTAGTGTAATTAACCCTTGATTATGAATATTCGCAATAAAGTACTTAGTGAGCAGTTAGCTAGACTTCCTATTTGCATGTTTGTTACTTAAGAATCACTTAGTCCCCGAACTCTCTTCGATTCAGTCCTTGGAATACTCGAGTGTTCCATTGTAACACTAAAAATATTACAACTTGTCCTGTGACACTTGCAATACACTGCTAGATTATTGATTCTTTTTGTGTTGATTCTTAGCCTTGATGCACGCACGCCAGGGTGAGATCATCGTTATAGGTGATTTAATTGAAGGTAACACCAACTTAACTAGGGATTTAATAAATAGTAAGTGTAGATATACAATTGATAGGGATAATAACTTGTGCATATTAAAATAAATCCAATTAGTGTGTTTAAGGTTTGGTTGAGTGGTGAATTTAAAACAAATCTAATTGTGCGTATTAAAATACATTAAAATGAAATTTTAATTAAGTGATAAATTTAAAGTTTAAGTAATCCAATTAGTATGTTTTCAAATCTCATCATGTGTATATTTTAGTTAATTTTTATTAAAATGAAAAGACTAAAATATTTTTAAATAATATGACTTTTTTAATTACGAAAAAATATTTTATAATTTATTGATTTAATTAATGACCCAATTAAAGATAATACAAACTCAATCAAGAGCTTAATAAATAATATACATAAAAAAAAATGCAAATAACGTCGGACAAACAACTTTAAAAAAAAACAAATCATTATGTGCCCATAGTTAACCGTCAAAACTGTGAGCAGAATTTGAAGAAAAGTAAACAAAAAAACATTTAAAAAATGATTTAATTGCAAATGCAGCACTATTATTTTAAAGTAATACTAAAATAAAAATTTCGTCTGATTACTTGATAGTTAAGATATTTTTTTAAACATATTTTTTTAAAATTGTATTAATTGTGTTATTGTTAGGGTTTCGCTTTTTTTTTATAATTCACCAAAAAAAAAAACTAGAATTATCACATTAATGAACAAACTTTTTCTTAAAAAATATATAAAAAAATCATTCTAGACTTATTTATATAACTATACTAGTATGTATACAAGTGTGATACACGGATAGATTGTATTTCATTTAGAGGTGAAGTTAGAAAATATTTTTAGAGGGTTAGATTAATTTGTATATTTTTATTATAGTAAAAATATAATAAAAATATAATTTTATCATTTTGATAGATTATAATTTTATAATTTTTAAATAATAAATTAATTTTATTATTTGGAAGAGTCAAATTATAATTTTATTATTATTAATTTAAAATTTTATAAATTATAAAAGATTTTGAATGAAAAATTGGAACTGGCTTCGCCACTGAATCCATTTTAAGGTGGTGATTTTATGTTATGGTATATTATATGTAAGTTAGTTTTATAACTATTTAAATTTTAAAATATTGAAAAGCATATGTCAGTAGAAGATTGAAATTATACATATTTTGTGTTTAAAAACAAAATGTGATAAAGTTGTAAATAATAATCACCAAAAGCAAATAATGTAATGATTAAAATATATAAAATAAATCAGTAAAAGTGTAAATTATACAATTGCTCTCAGTATTTTTTGTTTTGAGTTTTTTCATTCGGTTCAAGATTCGAATTTGGTAACGGTTTAAATCCCATGAGCCTTGCAACTATGCTTGGTGACCATCGTTGTTTATCTTTATCAAGTTCAAATCCCGAACCGAATGGAAAAACTCAAAATGAAAAATAAATATAGGGACCAATTGTATAATTTAACATAAAATTTTCATTTGAAATGATGATTTAACGTACCACATCAACTTATCGTTACACTGTTAACAACAATTAATGGCTCAGTGTCTTACAACACGATAACGTAAGTGACTAAAACGTAATATTTCAAATATAAGTGACTAAAATATAATATGAGGTAAACAAAAGTGACTAGTTTAAGAGTTTAAACTATATTAAAGAGGGTAAATAATTGAATCCAAATTATGACATATTTTTTTTAATATACTGGTGTTTACATGGTAATATATGTTCATACTTTCTTAATCATTTGACAACGCACACACCTTGCACACACAGATGCTCGAACCTTGGATCTCTAGGATGAACAACATCCTCTTTTCCATTGGAGAGACTTGTTAATCTTGAGTTCACTTATCACAAAAATAATTTAAATTCGAATCATCGTTCTACTTAAATAAATAGTTAATTAATTAATTTACTTTTTCATTAATTAGACTTTTGATATATTTTTTTTGATGAATTACAATAATAAAATCTTAACAATAATGCGATTAACGCGACTTAAATTTAAATTATAGCTGAAATAATGAACACCCTAATTATTAATTCTAGAGGGAAGTTGCAAAAGGAAAATGATAAGAAAACTATGAAATTTGAGTCAATCTTATCTTAAAACTCTCAACCGTATGGTGTAATTATATTTTATATGTAATTTATATAGATAATTTTTATTATTTCAAAAAAGGTAATTTTATAATTTTTTTTTCATTAAATTTAAAATAAAAGTTAATTATCCATAAAATTTAAAATAAAAGTTAATATCTATATTATTATTTAAGTATTTCATTGGGTTGATATCACTCTTAATCGGGTCATCAATTCAGTTGTTAAATTACAAAAATACTTCTCATAATTAAAATAAATTATATTATTCGATGATACTTTAATTTTTTATTTAGAAAACCAATAAAAATATACATATGGTGGTCCATGTTGATTGCATCAGTAAAACTTTTAATTTAACACTCAACTAAAACTTTATATATTTTCTTACTACTATTTTAAGTGTTTTACTGAATTGTTGTAACCTTCAACTATGTCATAAACTCAATTGTTAAATTATAGAAATATCCTTCCGTAATTAAAAAGTTATATTATTCAAGAGTACTTTAATCTTTTTCATTTAAAAAATTAATAAAAATATGCATATAGTGATATTTAAATCCACATCAATTGCATCAATAATTTTTTTAATTTATCACTCAACCAAAGTTTTAATTTGATATTTTATACATTTTTATTTTATTATGCGTAGTTTATTCTCTTCATCAACTGTATATATATACTTACTATTATTTAAGTGTTTTATTGAATTGGTGTTACCTTCACCCAGGTCATCAACTCAGTTGTTACGAAAATATCTTATTGTAATTAAAATAAGTTAAATTAAAAATAGTTTTTATAATTTTTAAAATTTTAAATTTTAAAAAATTAATTAAATATTAATGCGTGATTTATACGCTAATTTATATGTATGTCATCTTAATAAAATAATAAATTTTGTTTTTTCAACTATTTTAAAATGATTTGACAAAATAAAATATAAATTTAAAGGGTTAAAAGAAATGAAAATTTAAAATGATTTTTTATAATGTTGGAGGGTTAAGAAATCATTATCCTTTTAAGAAAAACCACCCCACCAATAAGGTATTGGTCTATATAAGCATCTAAACTATGATTCATACACACGAACACAACCGGTAAAAAAAGAAAAGAACAAACAGGCTGACCTAATCGTGAATAAAATATTAGGTTGATATTGCAGATTTAAAGGCAGCATGGCAGCAGGCGGAAAGACAGAAAATGTGCAAGCTTTTTTGCTTATAAAAAATTTGAAATAGATCTATAGGGCCAGTTGTTGAAGAAGAAGAAGCAGATCAATGGCGAAGGAGTTGGAAGGATTCAATTTCGAGCAAAGGCATGGAAAGGCGAGGGTGAGAGTGGGCAGAGTTTGGAGGAGCAAAGATGGATGCCGCCACTTCATGTTCGAATGGAATGTTAACATCAGCTTGCTTTCCAATTGCGTTGCCGCTTATGTCCGCGATGACAACTCTGACATCGTCGCTACGGACACCATGAAAAACACTGTAAGCTTAAACTGCTTTCCTTTTTTTATTATTAGCTGAATCGTGAAGCTTTTTTTTTTTCATTTACTAGTTCATGGAAATTTTGTTATATACTTATTTTAGCATGATTTCCCTTTCAAAGTATTGTAAATCTCTATCGTTTCAGTTCATGATACTTTTTATGCTCGCTCTGTTCACTCTTTACTATGTTTCTTTCCAAAGTTCCTAACCTTTTGCTTAGAAAGATACTGTAAAATTAGGACAGAAAAATGAGAAGAAAATATGTATTTTTTTCATTTATTGCATGCCTGGTAGGAAATATGAAAAATTGGATATGGTTTGCTTGTGGTGATTGAAAACCGAGAGAGAATGAAATTAAAATTTTAAAATAACGAATAATCTTGTAAATACACACTCTTTGAATTCAGTATAGAAATCAGCTTCAGTAGAAAAGGGGGGGGGAGGGAGAGACTGATTATGGTAATGTATCTCTATATAAAAATTAATCTTCAAATGATAATTTCTTAAGTATTTATCAATATTTACAGTCATGTTGATTGAGATATTCTTCGTATAACAGCATTGTTGCTACGTCATCTGAAAGTGATTGTTGGAATTAATACAGGTTTATGTCAAAGCAAAGGAATGTTCAGAACAACTGTCAGCAGAGGAGTTTGCTATTCTACTTGGCAAGCACTTCACATCATTTTATCCACAGGTAGTTTCTTGATGCTTAAAAATTTATTTTAATCTTATGAAGAAAGTAGTGAGGAGCTGGATGATTCCTTCTATTTCTTAGTATGAGGATAATTCAGTTTGCTTTTCAGTAGGGTAACGTATTCCCTACATTTGGAAGAAACCAAAGTATCATAATTCACTTACAGAGGCTACAAATGCATCATCCTATTTGGTGGCTGGGGCAATTTGAGGTTTGAGGATTTATAACAGATGTGCATTTCGGCTTTTGAGTTCAGTATCATTGGCTAAGTTTTTATCATGAATAGTGATAATCGGTAGCTAAAGTGAAACATGAATGTAGGAACTCGCATTCTCCATGTATGAGGGGATTAAAATGCAAGCTCAGTATTTCTGTCTTACAGGTTATGCCTTAACAATGTTTTTGGTAAATGTATTTGGGTTGGAATTTGAGGTCTTTTCTATCCAAACCTTATTCATTCATCTAGTAATCTTTGCTGAGAACACAAATGATAAAAAAAAAAAAAATGATTCATGCCAACAGTCAATAAAGAAAAAAAGGGTCATATTTGAGAAAGAATCTTTTATGTATTCTTATTTGGGCTTCATTACAAAAGAATTTTTCATTGCTAAATTTCCTACCTCTATAAGCATAGAGACTTCTGGAATTCATTTTCTTTTGTACCCTAAAATAATATAAAAAGCATTGTTGGGTTCATCAAATTCTTTTTAAAATAAAGTGTATGCCTTATTCGTTTGCTTTTAGCCACGGTATGATGAGCATTTCAGTAGGAATATACTTCTATATGTTACCTTAAAATTGTCAGTGATGTCTATGAATGAGCTGACGAAACTTTCTTTCTTGAACTCCATCTCATTATTTTAAATAGAGCTTCAGCTTGACATTGGATTAAATCCGCTTCTTCCTGTCACACTTTCCATCTCTTTTCATGAATACTTCTACAAATTTATGCATCTTTAAATGCTTTCTCTGTGACTTCTTTTTATTAATAAACTTGATATTGAGTAGTTTCTTGTGAGTGTAAAAAGCGCCTATCTCACAATATTTTGGTATTTGTTGAGCATATAAGAGTTAAATAAACTTGATTTGGTAGTTGACCATCTTAAGTTTAGCCTTGCTTGGCTTGTTGACAAGTTTCTTGATTCCTTTTATGTCTTTTCTATTTGAAGCATTAAGCTCTATGTATAACACTTGGGTGTACCACATGAATTATTTCGGATACTGCTTGCTATTTGACTGTTGCATATTTTTGTTATCACTTTTTTGTAGGTTTTTACTGCAGTAGTAACGATAGTGGAAAAGCCATGGGAACGCATTTCTGTCAATGGTCAACCACATGAACATGGTTAGTCTTCCTAATGTTTGGCCAGGTTGCAGTGGTTTTGCATAAATCTGATGAATTCTCTTTGGGATCGACTTCCGTCAATAGTTCCACTTGATATTTGTTTTGGTATCTTATTTATTGAAGGCTTTAAACTGGGATCTGAAAAGCATACAACGGAAGCGATTGTACAGAAGTCTGGTGTTTTACAGCTGACTTCTGGTGTTGAAGGCCTGTCTTTGCTGAAGACAACCCAGGTAAAGTTGTCAGTCTTTTTGTATGATACGGTTGATTCTTGTATTTTTAAATATCCCTTTACCTGAACAGGAAAAAAAAAAATCTTTTGTAAAAGTAATTATATTTCTTAACATGGTCTTGTCTCCAGGGAATATAAAATTGTTGCAATTTCTGTAATTTTCCTCCTAGTTGTTTGTTTTTGCTATACAACCTGCTTGCTGTTTCCGCTCCAATGCTGTTTAGAACTTGCAGTGTCCATTCATTTATCCAGATATAACTTTGAAACGCAGTTCCATGGTAGCAGAAATGAAATGAGCATCTCTAAATTCAGATGTAGCCATTAGTAATGACCTGTATTTAGCAATAATGAGACCTTCATCTGCTTACAGACTTTAATGAAAACAAAATTCACTTAGATTATGGTAGTCAAGCAATTAGATTTTATGTTATAATTCTCAGATGGATCTTTTTGGTTACATTGCAAAAGTGCCCTCAAACAATAAACGGTTATTGCATCTGAATCAGGAAACTCATTCCCGGTCTTCCTATCTTTCTTCTAAAAAGAGTTTGTTTTCTCATGTCAATGATTTATTGGATCTTTGTGAAATCTTCTGAAGATAATGTTTGTTTATTGCATTTTTCAAAAATTGCCAAATACAATGTCTTCTCAACATGAAATAGGTTGATAAACTTTGATCTTATAACAATCTCCTCATGTGTGATAAGGAAGAAACTTGAAGTTCTATTCTGAGCTTTGTTATTTTCATAAGATATTTCTCTTCTTCTTGCCGAGTAACCGAAGAAGAATAGTGTGTAAATATTTTTCAAAAAAATTGTGCTTGATAAATGATAATATTCTGTATCTTCTTATCTGCTTCCTCCTTTACTCCTGGTATTTAACCTTGTAACCTTAATAAAGCTTGTGCCAATAGTACACAAGGGTGCAGTGCAGTTTCTTGGGCTAAGCAATTACAAGTGAAAAACCAAGGTTAGTGCACATAGTGGATGAGTGGGCAGTTTCTCTTATATAGGATCTACTAATTCATCAGGTGAAATATGTCCTTGAATGCTGATCTGCTATCGGGTTTCAGTACTTCCCCTTATCCTCTATTGCTACATAGATGCTCTGGTTATTTATTTATTTAAGTGGCCACCATGTGGAACCCGTTGAAGCAATCATTGTTGCTGACTTTTTTTATCTCATTTGCTGCATCTTGCAACAATTTTTTTTTTTGGTACTTGAGGACTCTAAGATCCAATACTTGGTTCAGTGATATTCTTTTCATTTTTATCCCTTAAGCTAAACATCTTTTTTCTTTGCTGATTTTTGGAGTATGTGAATATGAACAGTCTGGATTTGAAGGATTCATCAGGGACAAATACACAGCACTTCCTGAAACACGAGAAAGGATGCTGGCAACAGAGGTCACAGCTTCTGGAGGTGGTGAAATTTCTTTTCTATTTGTTAATATTGATGCTAAGTTTAAGAAGGCATATGTGGGTAATTTGTTATCGAGTATATGCTACATTCAAAGTCTTTTCCTAAAGATAGCTTTTAACATGCTTGTTGCCTTGATTCTTAGGCCTTTTGTTTGAGGGTAACTTATTGACAAAGTATACTGTAAATGTGATTTGTGGAGCAGGTATTCTTATGAATCCGTCTCTAGCATCCCTCAAAAGTCGCTCTACTTCAATGAGCAATACTTGAATGTGAAAAAGGCTTTGGTTGATACTTTCTTTGGTCCTCCTGAACGGGGTGTATATAGTGCATCTGTTCAAAGCACTCTTTTGCAGATGGCAAAGGCTGTACTTGGCAGGTTCTCTCTCTCACACACACACATACATGTGCACATATTGTGTGTACTCTCACGCATCATCTCATGTGAACTCCTGTTTGCACATACATGCTCGAGCTGATTTCGTCTTCTGTTTTAATGGTTTTTAGGTTCAGTGACATAGCATCAGTTAAACTAAAAATGCCGAATATCCATTTCTTACCTGTTAATATATCAAGCAAGGATCACGGCAGCATTGTAAAGGTATGACTCTTTGCCAGATAATAGGTATTATAATGCAAGTAAACTGATCATCCTAAAGGGCTGTGAAAGAATAAGTGTGGGGTATTTGGTAGAACTCAAATAGAATACAAGGGATTGATAATGAAAAATAACGGAGTGGATTGAAGAGATCTCCAGATAATGATATTTGGCAATCTAAGCAGATAAAGAAGTTTTCGATTTAAATCGGATAGAAAGTTCAAATGGAGTCTCAAGTTCATATCCCTGTTTAATCACCTAACCTACTTCTGTAGTCCACTTGCTGCTTTTACATTATCAATTGTTCTTTTAATTTTGGAGATTATATTTTGTTGAAGTTCATTAATTTTTACCTGAAAATGCAATTTGCTTCTAATAGTTAGAGTCCTGTTATTTAGAGAGAATGGAAAAGTAGGAGATACATAAATAATTTTTGTTGATACTTATATGGAAAATGAAGCTATCATGGTGACATTTTATCAATCATGCGATGACTTTGTGCAGTTCGATGATGATGTTTATCTTCCGACGGACGAACCTCACGGATCGATCGAAGCTAGCTTGAGCCGATTCTGGTCAAAGATGTAGTAGGGACAAGACAAATGTAGTGTATGGTGGAAGAAGGGTATAATAAATTTCTGCTTCATGCTTTGTTCATTATCTAATAATAATAATAATCAGAAGGACAGTGTGGTTTACGTATGTTAAAGAAGTAATATTACTGCAACCTGTTGATGTGTAACAACTTCAAAACAGTTAACAGTTGTTGGGTTAATAAATTGTGTTCCTTGTTTGGGTTCTTCGTTTAAATGCGAGTTTAATATTGCTTTTTAAAAATATTTTTAGATATAAAATATTTTTAAGTAAAAATTAAATTATTTTGTTCCACTTTTGATCGAAGTGCTCAATTTTTATATATTATATTGATTTAATTATAATTATAAAAAAATATTTTTTTTAAAATGCAATAATAAATTTTAATTTTATAATAACATTAATGAAGTAATAATTATATTAGTATTAAATAAAATAAAAATCCATTCCATCCGTCCTTCTCCCTCTTCCTGTCTACTGTTGCTGCTGGTTTTTACTGAATGTTGCAGTATGCAGCTTAGATGACAAATAACCATCATTCATGGCTATTTTACACATCTAACCCAATAATATAATAACTATAAAAATGACTCAAATTTAAAAATATTTATTAAAATAATCTAAAATAAACCGTGCATTTGGATTTTGACTATTTAATGGTCGACACCTCCTTAAAATTTAAATCAATTATTGCCTGATGATTGTGTCAGCTTTAAAAAATGATTTTTTTTGTTTTGACTATCTAATAGTTGGCATCAGGCTATTTTTTTATCCCGTATCATACTGTATATAATTATACCAATATTTGAAAAAATTTGGGTTTTAACCATCTAATGATCGACACCAAATATTCAGAATTAAAAAATATTTCTTTTGGATGCTTGCCATTTAATGACCGACACCAAATCCCATCACAGATAAAATAATTTTTTTAGTTTTGGCCTATAGATAGTCGACACTAATTTTTTCGAAACTCAAATTTTTTTTCTAATATTTAGGGACACTAATTTATTAATTCATTCGTAACCAATAGACCATAGGATGAATGCTTTGCTGTTTTAATAAATAAAACCACCAACTAATAAATAAGTTCCTGTCGTTGATTTGATCTCTCATCCCTTTTGAATCAATTTTTTATTTATTAAAATGGGGTTTTATTTATTAGTTTGGAGTTTATTTATAAAAATGGGGTTTTATTAATTCATCCCTCTTAAGATGGATTATTCAAGCTCAGTTGAGTTATTCATGGAGATAATGGAATCAGAACTCATTCAAGTTGTAAATCTAGAGTTTTGAAATTGATTTTGATCTTAACATCTGCTGGGAGGATTAGTCGGGTTGTGGAGGGTCAATGCAAACTCCCGAAAATTCAAACATCGGTGGATGTTCGTATAACATCCCAAACTCGAGTCCTCGTCTACAGATTCATCTAGAGGTGTTGGCCACTATAGAAGATGATGATGAAGGGTCCGATAATGAAGATCATTCCTCGTCTATAGATTCATTCAGTGACCCCGATTTGGATAACGTCCCTGAAGACGTAGACGAGGAGGGCCCGATGGAATGTGAAGATGTTAACCCCCATTTGACCGGGAACATGGTTCCCGATATAGTTATTAGGAATAATCCAGGGGCCTTAATTAGCAACGTAGATTTGGATGCGACTCTTGCACGTGAGTTCCCCAAATATACAAAAATAATGTCAGCTCACCTACTTGATGAAGAATCTAATGCTGAAGAGTTGTTCGTAGGACAAGTCGATAACAAGAAAGGTTGTTTACATGCAATAAAGCAATACAACTTGAAGTTAGCTGTGGATTATAAAGTAACGAAGTCGACGCAGTCTTTGTACGTTGGAGAATGTTGGAAAGCCTCAAGTGGGTGTAACTGATGTGTTCGAGCAGCGTTAATGCAGCGGATTCAGATGTGGACAATAAGGAAAATAGAAGGTCCTCACACATACACGTCTACTCGTATGTCACAAGACCATCGAAAGTTAGATGTAAAAATCATATGCAACTGCATCATCCCTTTGGTGAAAGAGTCGCCCACCATTAAAGTATCGGTCCTTATTATGAACATGCAAGCTCAATTCAAGTACGAGGTTTTGTATTGGAAGGCATGATGGGCGAAACAAATGGTGATGTGAGAGTTGTATGGTGACTAGGATGCGTCATACAATGAGCTTCAAGGGTTGGTAGCCGCGATGTGAGAGTATGTGCCGGGGACGATACTGATTTGCAAACATTATCGTATAAAGGCCTAAACGGCGAGATACAATTGGGGAACGAGTTTTTTACTGATTGTTTTGGACTTTCGAGCTATATATTAGGGCTTTCCCTCACTACAAGTCGATGGTGCAGGTGGACGGAACCTGGCTCTACGTCAAATACGCGCAAATACTCCTAATTGTTGTTGCACAAAACGACAATAGAAATGTACTTCTGATCGGTTTCGCCATTGTTGAGTGTGAGTGCTTCAACTCTTGGGAATTTTTCCTCAGAAATCTGCAGAGGTACGTTGTCAAGCAAAACAACATTTGTCTTATATCGGACAGATCAAATGAACTGCTTTTTGGGATAAGACGATCGAGGGTTCCATGGAGGTCTATTATTGCATCCGGTATATCGCGACAAACTTCCACAAAGAATATAAAAATAAGCATGGAAAAAAGAACTCGTGAACATAGGTAAAAAAACATTATTTGTAATTTTTCAAAAATTCATTTTCAAATTTTATCAGTTTGTAAATTTTTAAAGGCATTATGTCAAAAAAACCTTTAATGTTTGGTGTCAAATTGATTAATTTTTAACGTGATGTAATTTCGTAGGGTTAGTTGCAATTTAACGGTGATGCTGACGTAGGAGTACAATACGAAATTACGACGTAGTGTACGTGACACTATTTTTTTTATATATAAGTAGTGATATTTTAAAATTATTAAAAATATTTTTTGAAATAAAAATTATTAAAATTATTATATTATTTTAAATAAAATATTAAAATTATTAAATCTATTCGTTCTTCCCTTTTTTTCTTCCAATTTCTTTCCATTATTTCTTCCTCCAATACCCCTCCAGTCTCTCTTTTTCATATCATATTAATAACCCTAAATTAAAACCTAAACCTTCTTCATTTCATTCAAGGAATGTCACCATATGGTGAGGTGTAAGGGAAGAAGAGACCGTTGGGAAGATACATAGCTTCTAAACTTTTTATTAGGTGAAAGGAAGATGTGTCCTTTGGTGTTTTCTTTTTTGAGATTCTTTTTATTATTATAGTCAGTCTTCTAAATTTAGGGTTCTTTCTTTTTTGTTGTACTTAATTTTGGGAGCGTTTACATCCTATTGTTTGTTGTTGGGGAATTTTTTAGTTAACCTCGTTTCTGGTAATTTGCTCATTTGGGTTTCCGATCCCCTTGATAATTTTATATGGGTCGATGGGTATTCTTCAAATTTTGAAGTTTTAGCTTTGGTATTTTAGGGATTTTGAAGTGTCTGCAAATACAAAAGAAAGTTTGTTTTCGCTCTCTGGTGGAATTTTGGAGAATTTTTAGAGGTGGGATTTTTTACTTATCTAATTTGCAGCAAGCTTTTTAGTGTTTTATTTGATTTCATTGTGTTTTTGGATTATTTAGATTTTTTAAAAAGCAGGCTTGGCATTGGTGCTTTTACTTAGTGGCAAGCCTGAGTTTTATTGGTTCTGGCATGTTTGCATGATGTTTAATGCTCAAGGGTCTTCAAGGAACCATTGCAGTCTCCTTGCAGTTCTTTGTAGTAGTAAAGTTTCTGATAATAACCTTCTCTTGAGGATGCCATGAAAGAGAGAAGCTTAAAGGTTTTAGTTTTGGGGTTATTCGTATTAGTGACAGAGAAAATATAAAGAAAAAAGAAAAGTAATTATGATATGAAAAGGGAGACAAGAGGAGCTATGGTGAAGAAACAATGGAAATAAAGTGTGAAAAGAAGGAACAATAGGGAAGAAAAATAGAGATGAGGACCATGGAATTTATATGCATTTAATAATTTTATATTTCAAAAAAATAATATAATAATTTTAACAATTTTAAAATTTTTATTGACGTGACATATAAATTAAAATAATATCATATCAATATTTAAATACATTTGAACCATCACGTTAGTAATTTATGTTGATTGTTAATCAATTAATAGTTATATCAGTATCACCATTAAAAATTAATTAATTTAACCAAAAAATAAATGTTAAGTATGAAAGTGATTCAAAAAATTATTAAATGTCAAAGTGAGTCAACATTCAAACATTAAGGATTATTTTTGTCATTATACTATTTTTAAAATATCGATTCCAAATTTCATATGCAGTTTTATGACTTAGAATCATGGAGATTCAAGTTAAAGTTCGCAAGGCTTGAAGCTCAAATGTCATTTTTACCAACAAATCTTTGTGGGTGGTTGGGTAATATAGAGACCTAGCAATGGATGCAAAGTTACGATGATGGATATTAGTATGACCAGATGACGATCAACCTCATAGATGCGATTAACTCTATCTTGAGGCGTTCACAGCATCTTCCAATTTTTATTATTTTCTCGGCAACATTCTATAGGTTGGCCACATTGATACCTAAAATGGTGCACATGCAAACAAAGCAAATCGAGGCCGGACAAGTGTACGTTGAAGCCATTCGAAAGGCCATGGCGGTAAATAGTTGGAGGGCACAAACGATGAACGTAAAATTGTATTCACGCAACTTTAAGACTTTCTGGATTCAAGAGTACATCAACCATCGCTTGGGCTTTCCGCCTAGGTCCTACTCAATGCTCTGCGCGAAACAGGCGTTGTGAGTACGAGATCTTTCAAACTCTCTGATATCCGTGTGCGCATATTCAAACAGCGTGTGCGAGAGCAATGTTGAAAATTCATAGACGATGTCTGCTAAAACACAATTGTATTTGAAATGAATTCTCGTAGCTCGATGTCTACACCATGTCATTTTATTTGAAAATTGCATTCGTAATGCTCGATGTCTCGAACTAAGAAGTTCATTGCTTGCTTTCGAGATGCTATCGAACTAGAGTATGTTGTTGAAACCATTTTTTTTAAAAAGAAGTTTCGAAAAATATTTTAAAATTTGAAAAAATGGGAGTCGCCACCAATCTTTTATTTGGTGTGATTGGAACACCACAAAACGTTTAAAAAGCCGTTTTAAAAAAATATGTAGGTCTTCGAAATCCTGAAAACGAGTTCGGGAGTCGGTTACGCAGGAGAAAGGATTAGTACCCTCATACGCCGAAAATTGGTACCACATTGATTACTTTCGGGTCTTGCTTCGTGTGAAAACATTGAAAACTCGAGTAAAACTAAAATACAATCTTTGTTTTAGAAAACTGTGTATAATTTCAAAAGATTCTAATTGAGGGAAATTATCCGTGTGCTTCGAATTTCTAAGAGAACCGAAAATTGTGCTCAACACGTTAGGGTACTATGTTCTCAGACTTTCGGAATCGAAGGACATTTTGGTAGTCTTTAAAGAGGATATTCTATCGTATGAATTATACGAAAATCACACCCAGCATATTAAGGCATGGTTTTTCGAGCTCTTCACACGAAAGGACATTGCCTTGTTTTATTTTAAAATCCTGTGTATATATAGATATATATTTTGAGAACTTGAAAATTTCGTATTGAATTTAAAATGCAATCCTCGGACACATGAATTGAAAAATTTACATATGGAATGCCCGTTTACTTCGATTTTCGCAAAAAATTAAAGTCGTGACCAACACGTTAAGACACAATTTTCTCGAAATCTCGAAGTTAACAGGCATAAAAAACTCGAAAAAGGATGTTCGATTCGTGCGAGTTATACGAAAAATAACACCCGACACGTTGGGGCATGATTTCTCGAAGTTTCCACACGAAGACAACATTGCATTGCCTTGGTTTTAAAATAATTTTAAAAATGAACGCGTAATTTTTAAATACGAATGAACAGTTATTAAGGGAGATTAAATAACACGAAGTAAGATAATAAGCAGATAAATGGTATGCGAAATATAAAATACAAGTGCATAATAATTAAGAATAAATGCAAATATTGATGAGGAAACAAAATGATACAATTTGGAGTTAAAAATGAGACTTTTTAGATACCCGGGAACAAAATGGTAATTTTGGACCCTCGGGGATAAAATGATATTTTGAGAAAATTTGGGGTTAAAAATGATATTTTAGACGTTCGAGGGTAAAACGGTAATTTTTGGAAAAATTGGGATCAAAAACGGAATTTTTGGACACTCAGGGGTAATTTGGTAATTTTTGAAAGTTTCGGGGTCAAAATTGGAATTTTATTAAGTTCGGGGGAGTAAAAATAGAATTTTTGGAAGTTTTAAGGTTAAAATTGGAATTTTTGAAAGTTTGAGGGTAAAAATATAATTTTTGGAAGTTTTGGGGTTTAAAATGTAATTTTGGAGAAGTTCGAGGTTAAAATATATATTTTTGGACAGTTTAAGGACTTACAGGGTAATAAAACCAAAAATAAGTGACACGTGGCAGCTCCTCAGATATCCTGAAGTCAAAGGACTAATTTCAAACCATGAAAAATTTTTGGGCCAATTTTGTAATTAAACAGAATTTGATTTAAGGATTAAACGAAAACCGATTAAAAATAAAGGACACCATTTGCATAAATAAGCCAAAATTATGACATCTGGCAGCTTCTGGTACTTTCGAAAGTCAAGGGATTAAATTGAAAGGCACTAAAAATTATTAGGCCAAATTAAAATTAATTAAAAGTACAAAAAGGACTAAATTGAAACATTCAAAAAAGTGAAAGGACCAAATACAAAATAACTTATTTGTAAAAAACACGCGGATCTTAGGTGGTTCGGGTCGGTGCATGGATTAGGCATAGGTCCTTTAATCAAAACGGTGCCGTTTAATCAAAAAAAAATCCTTAGCAAAACACTGTCGTTTTGGTAAGGGTTTTTAAACCACAAAATTTGCTTCAAATTTTATTTTCATTCTCTTCTTTTAAAAAAAACGAACTAGAATCTCTTTTTTCTCTCAAAACTTTCCCATGCCCGGTCGTTTCAGAGCCCGTGTCCGACCGTCGCTCCGTTGCACGAGCGTCGCCACCTAGCACGCGTAGCCACCACGCCTCAACGCCAGTTGCCTGCCGATGCACACACCACCATCGAAGGTAAAACCCTCTCCTTTTCTTTTCTTTCTTTTTTTCATCTTAAAAACCCTTTTTTCTCTTAAAAAAGGTTTTAAATCTTTTCATCTCTTGGATCCCCTTTTTTATTTATTGGTTTATTATCTCAAATAAAGTTTTCAGATCTGGGTTTTAGATTCTCAGATCTTTCAAAAACATTTTTATTTTTCGAATCCCCATTGTCAAATTTTAAAAAGGTCCTTTGATTTCCTCTTTTGCATGTTTGGAGATGTGCCTTGGTTTGCTAAGTTCGAATCCACAGAGGGAAGCTCGGGGATGCGCGGTCGGTGGGGGCGACGTTCAGAGGAAACTCCGACGACAGTGGGCAGATGAGTCTCTTCGAATCCCCTTTTTTATTTATTAAATATTATTATTATTGTTATTATTATTATTATTTTAGTCATTAATATTATTAATGTCGTTATATTATTATTATTATTATTATTGTTATTATTATTATTACCAATATCAAAACAATTATTATTATTGAAAAGAGAAGTTATTAGTGATTATAATTAATGTAATTAAAACGTTTTCTTTAAAATTTATTGCATTTTGAAAGAAGAAAGAGGAAATAATAATAATAAATGATAGGGAAGATATTCAATGTATGTATGAATGCATAAAAGCTTCTTTAATTCATGAATGATAACTAATGCAGATTGAAAGTACCTGGACAATTTAATAGTATCTGATTTGGATTTCTCTGTTACCTAGTGCGACTATTCGAATGTCTTTGTTACTATTAACTGCTTTTGTCCTTAACTGTCAGTGGTTCAAAAACTTGTTTTGGTAGTGATTTGCAAGTTTCAAGAGTTTGTAACTGTATTTTGATTTTTCCCAAAATGGGTTCGCATACTGATTTTTTTCAAAGAAGGGTTCGTAACTCCTGACAATAGATTTAATTCTAATTTATATAACAAAATACAATGATGCTATTTTGTTCTTTTGCCATTAAAATGCTGTCTTTTTTCTTTTGCAGATGGCAGCAGTGGCGGTGGTAGGTGAGCAGTGTGTGCAAGTTGCTGGTTGAAGAAGGTGCAGCTCAGGCTGACGTGGCAGCACGTGGTTGGACGAGGATTCAAAATCACATGGATGTCAGAGAGACGAACAAATCCAAAATGTACACGATGTGTCGAATATCCGACCACAACCAATCAATTTTCTCACATCGTGTCTATAATTTCAATCAATCGTCTCGTAATATCGGATTGGAAGATGACAAATAATTTATTATTGAACGTATATTATTGTTAAACGTTGTAAAAGTATATATATTATATAAAAGACTTACATTATTCAAATTATTTTATCACATTCTTATTTTCTAATTATTCGTGCTTTTTAATTTAAACAATGAAATTTAATTAAAATATCAATTTAAAGAAACATTGATTAAATTTAAAATAAATATAAGTTAAAATAAAATTACAATTTAAAGATATAAATACAAATTTAAATAAAGTTTAAAAGTTGAAATTAAATAAAATGAAAATGTAATTTAATTAAAAGTTGAAATTAAATGAAATGAAAATGAAAATGAATTAAAAGTTGAAATTATGAAATGAAAATGAAATTTAATTAAAAGTTGAAATTGAAATAAATGAAATTCAAATGAATTTAAAAAAACATAGGGCTGCAGGCTTGATTGGACTATTCAGTTCACTGTTCATGTCAGCCCAATTTTTGGTTGATGGGTCTTGTGAACCCAGTTTTCAAATGAATTTAAAAATAAACATATTTAAAAAAATAAATTTGAATTAAAAGGAAAAAATAAATATATTTACAAAAATAAAAATAAAAATGAATTTATAATTCAATATATTTAAAAAAAATGAAAAAATATACTTAAAAATAAATATAATTTAATATATATTTTAAAAAATGAAAAAAATAAATACATATTTAAAATTTATAATTAATTATTATTTGAATTGAAATTAAAAGTTGAATTGAATTGAAATTCAAATTCAAATGAAATTCCCATGAATTTCAGTTGAAATGAAATGATATATAAGTAAAATTTAAAATATATAAATAGTTCCTTTGAAATGAAATTTAAAGGCCTGATTGGGAAGCGGGTCGTGTCAGATGATGGGCTTTATCAATCAGGTCGTATCAGTTCAAGTTTAGCTATTGTATGATCGACTGTACCTATTCATCTCAGTTTAATATAAGTAAATTTTTTTATACAAATAAAATTTAAAAGAAATATATGTTTAAAGATATAAATAAAAAGTTATAAATTTTAAATAGAATTTAATAATTATAATTTAAATAGATAAAGCACTTCAAATAATATTTAATTTAAAATTTGAATTGAAATAAAATTTAAATGAAATTTAATTGAAACTTATATAAGTTAACTAATTTAAAAACAAATTAATTTGAAAAAAAATTATTTAAAAAGTAAATTTGGATGAGGACCTTAATGGCCCAAATCAACCCTTTTTTTTTTTACACAATCAAGACTTAAAAAATAATTTTTTTGGTTCAGAGACTTTAATGGTTGGCATTATAGTTTTTTTAATTCTTACCATAGTGGTATACCTCTAAAAAAATTTGAGTGTTGAACATGTAATGGTCGACATCAATATTTAAATTTAAAAAATAATTTTTTTAGTATTGAAACATTGATAATCGTTATCAACTTTATCTAATATAAAAAAAATTGGGGAGTTTGTGGTATTAGATGGTGGTCGATATCATCTTTTTTGAGAACCAATTTTTTTTTTTGAGATTTTGGGACATTAATGGCCTACAATAACTTTAGATATAAAAAAATTTTGAATTTTTGAGACATTGATGGTCTGCACCAATTTTATCAAATATAAAATTTAGTTTTTTGTGTTTTGAGACACTGGTGATTGATAACAACTTTATCAAATATAAATTTTTTTTTTATAAAAATCCACCCTAGTTTCTCGGCCATCAGTGTCTCAAAAATTATATCTGATAAAGTTTATGTCAACCATCAGTATCTCAAAACCCCTAATTTTTTTGTATATGATAAAATTTGTGTCAGTCATTACTGTCCCAAAATCCTAGAATTCTTTTATATTTGTAAAGTTGATGCCGATCATCTGATACTCCAAACCCGCAAAAAAATGTATATTAGATGAAGTTGGTATCGCCCATCATTGTATCTATACCTCAAAAAAATTATTTTTTATATTTAAATCTTAGTGTTGGCTATTACATGCCCGGGACTAATTTTTTTTTCGAATATTAATATAAACGTATACCAATATGATACGAGTTGAAAAAAATACTTTGGTACTGGCTATTAAAGTTACAAAATAAAAAAAATTAATTTTGTTAAGTCCTGACACAATCATGAGACAATAATTTTTTTGGACTTAAAAAATGATTTTCATGGTTTTGGGACTTCAATGGCGAACACCAATGTTTTTTTTATACCATATCGTACTAATATATGTTAATCCAATATTTGAAAAAAAAAATTCCTTCAATTATCTTTCATTTAATTTCTTATTTAATTTAAATTTAAAGTATGTTTTTTAAATAATATTTTTATTTATTTTATTAAAATCAATTAATTTATCCTTCAATTATTTCAATTAATATGTCTTAATTAATTTAAATTCTATTTTTAAAATTTAATTTATTGTCTTAAATTGATTTATTATTGTTCCAACCTCGTAGAGACGGTTAACTTTGTCTTGAGACATACATGTCACCTATCAATTTCTGTTGTTTTCTTGGCAACATTTTATAGGTTGGCAACATTAATGCCAAGGATAGGGATGAGATAAATAAAGCAGATAAAAGTCGGACACGTGTAAGTTGAGATCGTCTGAAAGGCCATGGTAGTAAACGCTCGGAGGGTGTAGTCGATGAACATAGAACTGTATTCACGCGACTTGAAGACTTTCTAAGTTCAAGAATACGTCCATCATCGCTCAAGTCTTCCACTTAGGTCGTATGTAGTTGATTTACGAAACAGGTGTTGCGAGTGTAGGAAGTTCCAAAGTCTTTGATATCAGTATGCGCATATTCATGTAGCGTGTGCGACAACAAACCTAGATATTGAACAATTCATAGACGATGTCTACACGTTGCAACACATATTGTATATCTGAGAAAACGAATTTCCTGTAACGTCGGATGTCTCAAAATGGGAAGCTCCACCGTTTGCTGTCAAAATGCTGCTAGACTACAGTCTCCGTAGACATCCTAAAAGTTGACCACATTCTACGAGGATTTGAAATTACATAGATGTCAGGGAAACAAGCGAACCCAAACAATGCACGGTGTGCTGAACATCCGGCCACAATCGATCAACTTGTCCACATCATGCCTATTGTGCCAGTCAATTTTCTTGTAATGTCAGATTGGAAGATGATGAGTAATTTTTTTTTTTCATGATTCTCATAATATATCTCTATAAATCAATTTTGTATTTGTAAATCATTTTTGTATCTAATAATAAAAAAGTTTTAAATATGATTGTAAAATTTTATAAATTAAGAACCCCAAATAGTAACAAAAAATAAATCTAAATTAAATCTAAAACAGAAGATTAAATAAAAGGATTAATTCAAAATTGCATAAAGGGTATAGGGACTAAAATTAAAATTAGACCAATTTAGGGATTAAATAAATGTAAAATAAAATAAATTTTAGTTAGTCAATCATTAACTAACAAAGGCAACTTACTGTCCAATAAATTTTATATTGTTTTCTCAAAAATAATTATATTGTTAGTTATATTTAAAATTACCTTATAGTTCACTCAACAACCTTAGATTTTAATTTTTTTTCTTCGAATTACAACTTTATTATTATAGATGTAAAGTATGATTCTCACTGTATTGAAATAAATTAATATTATTTTTAAATACTTATTTACACAGTTCTCAAATCAATTATAAATATTTCAAATTATTAGCTTAAGAGCAGTCAACCGTAAAACCACCTTATTAGAAAATACCAATAATAATTAATATTTTAAATTAAAAATAAGTGAAATTATCGTTAGGATTAATATTATTGTCATTCTTTTACTTCTTTAATTGACCAGCGCAGGCCTTCAGCGTGCGTCAGCGAGAAATCTATTATTCTTGGGACTTTCATGGCCACCACCTGACATGTGGTGCCATGGGTTTTTGACGGCCGGTTTCAGACTGCATCGATTGGACCTGACAAGCACGGGTCACGGTGCGACAGCTAATTTTCTTCCTTCTTTCTTTCATTTCTTTCTCTTACGGGTTCCCCACTATAAAACCACCCCATTGGAACTCCCACCCTTCCACCATCGCCAAGCAACACAAGCACTATCACCGACCGCCGTCAACCACCCTCATTCACTGAAAAATTTTATTTCTCCATTTTTCTCCCTTACATAAAAATGTAAGTTATAGTATAGTACTTTTAGCATAAATGTTTTTTTTAATAATTTTTTATTATTTGGGTTCTTCAGTATTGGCCACATTTTATTAGGAATTTTGTCGAGTGATAAATTTTAATATATAAATGTCATGGGCGGTTATATGTATCTGTTTCAATCATAATTATTATACCGATTACCTTCTATCGCGAACGTCGAATATATGTCATATAAAATGCTATTGATTAATAGGTTACTTGATAAATCAATTTTATATATTTTTAAATTTTATTAAATATTATTTTTATTTTAATTATTTTTTTAATTTTTTAGATGGTCTTCATATTCAGAAATTGAGCAACCCGACAAATTGTTCTGTTTTCGTATGTGGATAAACTAACATGAAGTAGATGAGATAAGATATATTTTCGAATTTTTTAAAATATTTTTTTATTTTCGAAATATTTTTTATATTTTCAAATTTTTTAAATAATATTTTTGAAATACTTTTTTACATATTTTTTTATTTTTTAAATTTTTAAAAAAATATTTTTATATCTTCGAAAAGAAATTTTTTAAATATTTTTTTATATTTTAGAAATATTAAAAATATTTTTTTGAAATATTTTTTTACAAATTAAAAATTTTATATTTTTTACATTTTCGAAATATGTTTTACCAATGAAATATTTTTAATATTAACTAAACTCATGTTGTTTATACTGTGCAGCTGGTGTGGAGGCCATATATCCGGGATGACATTATGTCTTTCATTCCACCATTTATTTACTAGCACGAATACCATTTGTTCTCGTGTAGTGTATCAGTATTCAATTTTTATATGGTGGAATGGCACGTTGGGGATTGGATTTTGCGACGGTGCTATGCAACATATCTCGAATTCTCCCTTTTAACTTGGTGATGTCCATAAATTTGACAAAAAGGGAACGGGTAAAAATAGAATAAATTGAGCCCATTATTTTGAGCCATATATCATGCTTTGGAATAACTGGGGGGGAATGGGGGTACTTAACCGTATATTCGTGTAACTGTGATTTTTTCAGTACCCTACAATACAAGCAATGGTATATGACATACGGGATGCCGTTGGTTCATCTCGGGCAGAATATGTTGGTCCCGAAAAGACTTGTTCTGGAAGGCAAACAATGACGTCCGACGAATAACCCACATCGACGCCGTGGTCGGATCCCCGATTCAAATTCAAGCCCGAGGATGACCTTGAGTACGAGCATGAGTACGAGGCCGCGAACTAGCCCAAGTACCAACCCGAGCCCCAATATCAAGCATTCGGCTCTTCTTTTTTATCACAAGACTAATATCATCGTTTCAAAGAGGAGATTTTTGACGTCGACTCCGACCCTCAACATTCATATTACTCCGGTTCATCCTCATATTAATCGGAGATCCATCGGGAAGAACGTCCACTGACAATGGAGGATATTTTTGGCTTGGTGCTTTCGATCACTCAACATACTCCCGATGACGATGATGATACGTATGATTTTATCACTTTTCTACGTACGCTGATCGGGACACCTAACGTTCAAACCACCATGGTCGAATCGACAAACACCTATGTAACGCCTCCTTAACGAGGTGTGTTACGGCTTCGACCTCGTCGAGCCTGAAGGAACTCGATCCGTTACACGCCAGCTTGAGCCACCATATCAAGCATCCGACTTTTCGTCTTTTTACCGCAAAACCAATATCATCGTGTGGAGGAGATTTTTGGCGTCGATCCTAACCCTTAACGTTCATATTACTCCGGCTCATTCTCATATAATCGAAGATCCATCAAGAAGAACGTACATCGACAATGGAGGATATTTTTGGCTCGGCGCCTCTGATCACTCAACATACTCCCATGACGATGACGATATGTACGGTTTTACCACACTTCTACGTACGTCGATCGAGACATCGAACTGTTGAGACCACTGAGACTGAACCGACGAAAACTATGTTACACCTCATTAACGAGGTGAACTACGAACTGGCCTTGTCAGCCGAAGGAACCCAATCCGTTACACGTCAGTTCCGGGGACCTCGTGGGATCTACTAAATTTTAATTTTTTCGTTTATTTTTTAAATTTAATTTGTAATTTCGTTATATTTTAAATTTAATTTTAAATTTCGTTTATATTTTAAATTTAATTTCTAATTTCGTTATATTTAATTTTCATTTCTAATTATTATTTTTTCAAAATTTATATCATCTTTTTCAATAATATTTATTTCCCACATTTTCACAACAAATATTTAATACTTTTGTATATAATTAGAAATTATTTAATATAAGAAAATACAAATATTGTTCAATATTACTAAGCAATAAATTAATTTTACAAATACAATAAATTATAAATATTTGTTAATATTAATACACGAAATTTAAAAATTAAAACAACAATAATACAAAAAAAAATTTACAGATATAACAAAATACAATTATAGATAATGTCTATCTGCTTGAATATGGAGCTGCAAAAGTTAGTACTGAGAAACTTCTCGGATTGCCGTTAAACATGGCCTTTTTTTTAGTTGTAAGACACAATGCAGTCGATCTCAGTTATTTGTTAAATGGCAGAGAAAGTCATCCGACCTTTGAAAACATAATCTTTACGGGCTTACCACACCGCGCATACGGCGACAATATATCTACGTTGGATTAGCTATTTAATAGTATTTCTCGTGGTAATAAATTCTTTCAACGTAGATAATTTTTATCTGCGTTGGACATATCAGATAGTTTTCAATAGCGCAGAAAATCATCTTACCACTAAAGACGTATATTTGCTGCTTCACATGAGAGTATATAATTCAACTCCGACAATACATGATAGTATATAGTTTAACCCCAAAATTCGATTGTACACTTCACAACTCTCCCCCAAAACGAAACACTCATCTAATGATATAAAAAAAAAAAACTCTCATTTTGTTGTTATTTAAGAAAAATATTTCTTATTTACAATTTCAAAATTAAAACCTAAACCCTATATATAAAGAAAGGAGGGAAAGTTGGTCTTGGCCAATGCATGGCTAACACAAAAAAAATTATTTTTTTATCAGATATAAAAAAGGTAATGTGGCTAAGCATTGGCCAACACCAAAAAATTTTTTTATCTGATAAAAAAGATGGTGTCGACCAATGCATGGTCAACACCAAAAAAATTTATTTTTTTATCTGAGAAAAAAAGTGGTGCGACCAAGCATTGGCCAACACCAAAAAAATTATTTTTTATCTGATAAAAAAAGTGGTGTTGATCAATGCATGGCCAACACCAAAAAAATTATTTTTTTATTAGATAAAAAAAGTGGTGTCGACCAGACATTGGCCAACACCAAAAAAATATTTTTTATCTGATAAAAAAGGTGGTGTCGGCCAAGCATTGGCCAACATCAAAATATTTTTTATCTGATAAAAAAAGTGGTGTCGGCCAAGCATTGGCTAACATCAAAATATTTTTTATTTGATAAAAAAGGTAGTGTCGACCAGGCATTGATCAACACTAAAAAATTATTTTTTATCTGATTAAAAAGATAGTGTAGGCAACAATTTGCTAACACCAAATTTTTTTTATCTGATAAAAAATGCTGGTGTCAACCAATGCGTGATCAACACTAATTTTTTTTATCTGATCAAAAGGTGGTGTCAGCCACGCATTGGCCAACACCAATTTTTTTCAAAATCTCGTTTTTTTGTATATCAGTATAATATTAAATTAAAAAAATATACATAGGTGTCAGTTATTGCATAGCCGAGACCAAAAAATACCATTTTTTTATGTCTAACACCAATCATTCGATTGAATCTGAGGAGGTGTCGACTATTGGATGGCCATTTAGAATATTTACTGTTCATTTTAGATCATTCTGGTGTATATTTTAAACTATGATCATTTTTGTAAATAATTAAATTTTTTGGGTCACTTGGATAAAAAACCCTTATTTTTTATATACTTCATGACCAATTATTCGATATTTATGTAGATATCATAATGAATCCTCGACCACTTCTAGATAACGAAAATCACATTGCAATGTTCGTACACATAAGGTAAAATTTTTTATCTATTGAGATTTAAATGAAATCCATATAATTTGTGTTGAAACCACTTTGAAAAAGACGAAGTTTCGAGAAATTATTTTAAAAATTTGGAAAAAAACAAGGGAGTCGCCACCAATCTTTTATTAGGTGTGATTGGAATACCAGAAAACGTTTAAAATACGTTTTACAAATGTCGGTCTTCGATATCCAGAAAATAGGTTCGGGAGTCGGTTACGCATGAGGAAGGATTAGCACCCCTATACGCCCAAAATTGGTACCATATTGATTATTTTTGGGTCTTAATTTGTAAACCTTGAAAGCTCGAAAAAATTTAAAATACGATCCTCGAATGCATGAGCTATGTTAAAAAAAATCGATTTTGTTTGGAAATCCCGTTATTTCAAGGTGATCGGGGAAGAAAGTTACGTTCAGTGAGTTAGGACACAACATTTCGAGATACAGAAATAACGAGCTTTCCTTTGTAAAACTTTTTTATAATTTTGGAGAAGGATGTTTGATTATCTCGATTTAAACAAAGGTTGCACCTAGTAAGTTAAGGCGCAAATTTTCATAACCGAAGATAAGGAAACATTGCCTCGATTAAGGGTATTCGATTATTTCGATTTAAAGAAAAATCACACCTAGTAAATTAAGGCACAAAATTTCAAAACCTGAAATAAAAGAATATTGCCTCGATTTTAAAGTTTTTATGAAAACAGTTTTGAAAGCGAATATGCGAGTTTAATATGAATGAGCAATTAATGACGAATATTAGACAACACGAAGAAAAATGATTAAGCAGATAAAATGGTAAACAAAAATCAAAAATATAAAATACGAGTGCATAATAATTAAAACTAAATGTAAATATCGACAAGGAAGAAAAACGATGCAATTGGGATTGAAAATGAGACTTTTTGGATACCCGAGGGCAAAATGGTAATTTTAGACCTTCGAGAGTAAAATGGTAATTTTGGGGAAAATTTAGGGTTAAAAAGACATTTTAGACAATTAGGGGTAAAACGGTAATTTTTAGAAAAATCGGAATCAAAATCAAAAGTTTTAGACACCCGAGGGGTAAAAATGTAATTTTTAGAAGTTTCGGGGTAATAAAACCAAAAATAGGTGACACATGGCAGCCCCACAAGCATCCTGAAGCCAAAATACCAATTTGAAAACCATGAAAAAATTTTAGGCCAATTTTGTAATCAAACAAAAGTTGATTTGGGGATTAAATTAAAACAAATTAAAATAAAAGGGACCATTTGCATAAAAAGCCAAAATTATGACACGTGGCAGCCTCTGGTACATTCAAAAAGTCAAGGGATTAGTTGAAAAGCTATGAAAATTGTTGGGCCAAATTAAAATTAATTAAAAGTATAAAAGGACTAAATTGAAACAACTAAAAATGTAGAAGGATCGAATGCATAAATATCCCTTTAATGAAAACACGCGGATCCTCTGAGTCGGGTCGGGTCAAATCGGGTTGGCCAATGGGTTAAGGCAAAACGACACCGTTTTGGGGCTTAAGAGCCCAGACCAAAACGACATCGTTTTGTTTCTCTCTTTAAGAAAAAAAAATCCCCACCCCTATTTTTTCTTTGTAATTTCAAAAGAGCCGACCATGGCTTCGGCCGGTGCGCCGTCAGCCATCGGTTGCCACGCGCGCCGCATGCGTCACGCGCTACAGTCTCGCAGCCCTCCGATGTGCGCGCCATTGCCTTCTCGTCCAGTCGCCGTCCGAGCCGTTCCTAATCGTCGTCCACGATCTTCCCACATGCTGATCGCCGCAGGTAAGCCTCTCCTTTTCTTCAATTTCATTCCTTTTCTGTTTCATTTTTGTTTTTATTACCAAACCCAGATCTGAACTTTTCAGATCTGGGGATTTTTAAAAAAAATCCTCTCTTTTTGTTGTTGAAAAATTTGATTTTTCTTTTTCTTTTAAAAAAAAAACTCCTTTATTCCATTTTCTTTTATTTAAAACTGTTCTGAAATATTATTCACAGTTGTTCGAGGAAGTGAGGAGGGGAGGCTTTTGAGATCGTGAATAACCTAGTGGACTGCCGTACTCGACTCCGATGACGACGATCGGGGAAGTACCCTATTGTCCCTTTATCTTCTTTTTCTTTTATTAATAAATTAATATTTATTATTATTATATTTATTGGTATTATTAGTAATTAAAATAGTCATTAAAATCATTAATACTGCCAGTGTCATAATTAATATTAATACTATTATTATTAAGGCTATCTAAATTATTATTAGTATTATCTATTATCAAAATGTCCGAATATAAATGGGGTAATAAATGGCAATAATGTTAGGTTAAAAAGGGGGCATTAATGCATCACATTTATAACAAAATGCTTTGTAACTTAAATAATAAACAGACAAATAAACAACATGCATTCAGTGTACCTTGTGAGTGTTCAATGCCTTGTGTCTTGATAATGCTTATTGCTTCTGCTTGATATGGTCTAATCTTGTTTTGATTTCCAATATTTTTTGAAAGTCTATTTGCTAGTATCAATGTGCATATAAAATCAAAAAAATTGCAACAAAGGGTTCGTAATTGGGTATTGATTTCTTGAAAAAGGGTTCCCCCCTTACAAATTGTTTGCCTTCTGGCTTTTTATAGCCAGTATTACAATGATTATAAATTGTCTGTTTGCCATTAAATCTTGTCTTTTCCTTCTTGCAGGTTCTGCAATGGTGGCCATGGCAAATGCAAGTTGGAGCTGGTAGTGACGTGGCATGTCCTGATAGGCTGGAATGAAGGCAGTAACAGCAAGTGGGAGTTGATTCTGGCCCAATTTTGATCACATAGTATTTTGGGCCATTTGTGTAGGGTTTAAGTTTGGGCCCATTTGGGCTTGTAAGCTTTGGATATTCAATTTGGGCATGTAATTGGATATTCTTATTATTTAATTTAAAAATAAATTTAATTTTAAGATAAATCCAAACTCAAAATGAATTTGAATTTAAAATAAACTCAAATTTATTTAAAAATTAAAATTTTGGATCCATTAAGTGTTGGGCCCGGTCAAAATTGGGCTTCAACAATTTGTTTTTTACGAGAAATAAAAAAATTATGTTTATTATTTCCATAGGTACAATATCGTGTTGTGAGGCCTTGACTCCATGATCCAGGATATTTTTTTGACTGGAGGGTCTTACCCTTTTTGAATGCCGCAAGGTTTGGGGTAGCCGCATTCATTCAGATTACTGACCTACGAGCCGATTTAATATCAGCTTTAGTGAAAAGATGGCGTCCAAAGACACACACATTTCACATCCCATGTGCAGAGGTAACCATAACACTGCAAGACGTAGCATCCTAGTTGGGGTTGTCTATTGATGGAGATATAGTGACAGGGCCTGGAAAAGTGCTCGATCCGTGGGGCGCTTGCGAACGATTACTTGGAAGAGTACCCCCGGTAAAGAGGAAGGAAAATTAACCGATATTAAATTTACTTGGTTAAAAAATAATTTCGAGCATCTACCAAGTCGTCCAACGCAGATGGACATTACTTACGTTGTAAGAGCGTATATTCTGCAACTGATAGGTGGGGTACTGATGCCGGATGTAAGTCAAAATAAAGTCCACATCATGTACCTCCCATTATTAGAAGATCTGGCCTGTAACATCCGTGTTTTTGAATTGGAGTTGGAACAGTATTAGAGTAGAATTGAGGATTAGAATATGTAGTTAAAATAAGAAAGGTTAGGAAACTTAAGGATTAAATAGTAATTGTGAGAAATCATGAGGGACTAAATAGTAATTTATCCAAATTAAATTATGAGTCATCATAGGAATTAGATTGATTAAGGAGGGGCAAGAAAGTAATTTGGTGGAAGATATTTTTGGAGGCAATGTTTTGGGCCAAAGAGTAAAGTTGGAAGGCCCAAGGACTAAAAGTGCAATTTTACCATTTTTATAAGAGAGATCTTTTTTAGTGGAGAAATCTAGAGAATTTGAGAGAAATAAAATTAAATAAAAGATGAAAATATCATCTTTTTTATTCATTTCCAACGTCACATGCACATCTCTCCTTTCTAACTTTTGATTTTATTCCGAATAGGTCCTTCTACCATTGTTAAACCTTCCAAGCTTCAAAATCTTTCATTTTTTTGAAATTTCTTTAAGAAAGGCATAGAAGGAAGTTAGTAGTCACCTTAATTTCCTTGTAGAGCTCATTTTGAAGGGTTAAAGTGTGTAGGGATTGAATTAGAATTTTGGGGTTTCAGGAACAAAGGAAAGAAATGATTAAATTCTCATGATATACATGTGTATTTTCATAATTTAATATGAAAATCATTGAATTTTAGCCTTTAGCTTATATGTGTTTCTATGAAATTGAAGAGAAAGGAAAGAAGGAGAGGGACCAAATTGAAGAAAAGGGCAAAGAGAAGAGCAAGGAGTAAGAAGAGAAGAATACCAACCTTTTTGTTGTAAGTACTACAAGATTTTAAATTGAAAATTTATTTCTTTAAAGTATATGATTTTAGTATATAATTAATTGTGATAAAAATGAGTAAAATGATATGTTTAGTTATAAGCAAGGTGATTATGTGTGATTAAATGAAGTTTAGTGCAAAGGAATATGAGAAGGGAAATATTCTCATTAAAATAGTTTGGACAAAATCAGAGGACTAACTTCGAAAATGCACAAAAAATTGTATAAAAAGAATTAAGAGTTGAATGAAATATTTAATTAAAGGTTATTGAGTGTAGTTTCATATGGAAGAAACGGTGATTGAAGTGGATCTGTATATTCTAAGTATATCTAGTTTTTGTGTAACAAGGTCAGAGTAGATTCAAGTTCCCCTGTTCTGAGTTTCAAAAACCATAGCAAAATGTATAAAAATTATTAGAGACTGCAATTTATATGGATAAATCCTTAGTGAGTTTATTTTCTAAAGAAACAAACGGGAACATTATTAGATTCCTGTACTAAAAGATAAATAATTTTTAGTGAATAAAGGTCGAAACTGTCAGGCAGCAGAGAATGGGTAAATTGGAAGAATTTTTTGTATGAATTGGTTAAAGTAAAAATTCTGAAAATTTTATGATGAAAAGATATTTGAGTCTTGTTTCAGAAACATCAAGATGATATTAATTTTGAATTTTGTAGCTCAAGATATAAATAATTTAGTGACTGTGACTCAAGTGAACAACTTTGAAAATATGTGTGTGAAATTATATGTGAATAATAATAAGTGAAAATCACATACGATGATATAGGTTAAAAGAAATATATATAATATATAAGTTGCGAATAATGTGCTAAATGAGATTATGCCCATGTAGACGAATTAGAACCATTGTGATATTGGTGGCATGTCATTAAGGAACATTAGCGTGTTTACTGTTTAGCACTGTGTGTGCTTACTGATTTGCATTGTGTGTACTTACTGTTTTGTACTGTGTGTGCCTACTGATTTGCATTGTGTGTGCTTACTGTTTCCCCAGCACTTATGTGCTCACTGATAGTACTTCGATACTCACTATTAGTTCCGTATATCCGAGAGGTTCTATGAAACTCTACAATGTGCTAATATGAGGAAAAAGTGGATCAAAGTATGAATTAAACTAATGTGGTAAGTTACATGGTTTATGCAAGTAAGGCAAGAAGTTATAAACATGAGAAATTTAATAGTTATTCATTACTTTTGTAGTGCTTACTAAGCCTTCACTAGCTTAACGCGTTTATTTTAACGCGTAGGTATAGTAGCTACGAGGAGATAAATTCAAGGCAAGGGACCTCTCATCATATCAGCTCACCTTTGGAAGATTCAATTCTAGGTGTTTACTTTTGGTAAAAATGGCATGTACAATGGTATTTATATATGTCCCTAATGAAAGGAAAAATGTTGTTTTGGAATACTTTGAGTTGATGAAATGAATTAATGATATTTTGAATAAAATGATTTAAAAACACATTGTTTGGAAGAAAAATTTTATTATACTCGTGTTTAATTCTCCGGTACTGTATGTAATACTCCTATACCGGGTTCATTCATGTGAACCAGGTATAGGGGTGTTACATTTGTTGGTATTAGAGGGAAGGTTTTCTGATATTTGGGGTCGGGAATGAGTCCATGTGTACATGCCATTTTATTTGTTGATGTGATAAGAGGAAGTTTAGTTATTTAAATTGATTAATTGTGAATATTGTAGAAAGTAGATATGTCAAATAGACCTTGAGAAGAAGCTGAAGATGAAGTTGAAAGTAGGGTCCCAAATCCTATTAGAGAAGGAGATTCACTTAGGATCCAAGCTTAAAGAGAATCTGTACATTCTGATGATTATAGAGAGTCTATGAATGATGAAAGAACTCAACCTATGAGTGAGTCAGTGCCCTCTCAACAAGAAATTTCGATTGTGACTCTATTGCAAACAATGAATCAGTTGTTACAGCAAGTGGTAAGAAATAATAATGCTCAGACTGTGCCTTCACCACCTCCTGTTAATGCCCCTCAGCCACAACCTTCTGCATCTAGTCACCGATCTCCTTTGGAGAAATTAAGGAAACGCGAGGCTGAAGAATTCAGAGGAAAGAAAGATGATGATCTTGCAGAAGTTGAAGAATGGCTAGAAAATAGTCAGAGAGTGTTTGAAGAGTTGCAATGCACTGAAGAAGAAAAAATTAAGGTATGCAGTATCTTTGTTAAAGGGTGAAGCATATCAGTGGTGGACTACAGTGTTAAATATTCATCCTGCAGAAAGGATCAACTGAAATTTCTTTGTGTCTGAATTCAAAAAGAAGTATATCAGTGAACTTTATTTGGAAAAGAAGAAAAGAGAATTTCTAGATTTGAAGTAGAACAACATGTCGGTGTCCGAGTATGAACGTGAGTTTCTCAGACTGAGCAGGTATGCTAAAGAGCTGATAGCCTATGAAGCAGATATGTGTAGAAGATTTGAGTGGGGATTGAATAAAGAGATATATGTTCCTCTTCTACAGTTACATCTACAAGAATTTACTGTTTTGGTTTATAGAGCTCAACGGTTAGAAGTGAGATTGATTCGTTCGAGAGAGAAAAGTGCTAGAAAGAGGATAGTTATTGGTTCTGTACCTCCCCCTTCTTCAAAAAGAATGAGAGACTTTAGAGATCCTAGATATGCTTCAATTTCTACTGGTCAGAGATTTCCAAGCCAAATAAGACAAACTCAACAAGGAACTTCCATAATTAGTACGGGTGGTACTAGAAGAAGGCCATCACAATTACAGTCACCATGTGAACACTGTGAAATATTTTACTGGGGAGAATGTTGAGTGAATACTCGAGCCTGTTTCAGATGTGGAGCTAGGGATCATTTTGTTAGAGATTGTCCAAGATTGATGGAGAATACTACTGAATAGTCTGCAAGAGGTAGTTCAGCTTCACAAAGAAGTAGATTGCCTGGGAATTCTGGTAATACTGGTATGAGATTGGCAAGAGATGCGGTTGATAAATCGAAGTCTCGGAGACCAAGGACATATGCTACCAGGACCAGAGAAGAAGAATATGCTCCTAATGTTATCACCGGTAAATTTTCTTTATTTGACTCTCTCGTAGTTGCATTAATTGATCCTGGTTCTACACATTCATATATATGCATCTCATTAGTGAAAAAGAGAGAATCAGTATTAGAACCCACTGAGCATGAGATAATTGTTACGAATCCTTTTGGGCAAAGTGAAAAGGTCAATAAAGTGTGTAGGAGATGTCCCTTAAAGATTCAAGGTAAGGTTATGAGTTCCCAGCAGATCTTATGGCCCTTACATTTCATGAATTTGATGTGATATTGCGAATGAATTGGTTATCTGAATATGGAGTTATGGTTGATTGTAGAAGAAAAAGAGTTTCTTGAGAACTTCAGATGGAAAAGAAGTAATTGTGATTGGTGAAAAGTTTAGTGCTTTGTCGAATGTGGTTTCTGCAATAAAGGCCTTCAAGATGATTATGAAAGGGTATAATGCTTTCTTAGTTTATGTTTTAGATACCTTGGTAGAAGGTAATGAGATTGAGAAGATACTGGTGGTACGAGAATTTCCTGATGTGTTTCCTAAAGAATTATCGGGATTACCTCTTGAAAGAGAAGTCGAATTTGGGATTGAGTTGATTCTGGGTACTGCACTAATTTCAATTGCACATTATAGAATGACACCTGCAGAGTTGAAAGAATCGAATACACAGTTGCAAGAGTTATTGGATAAAGGATTTATACGTCCTAGTGTGTCACCATGGGCTGCCCTGGTTTTATTTGTGAAAAAGAAATATGGGTCTTTGGGACTATGCATAGATTACCATAAACTAAATAAAGTAATGATAAAGAATAAATATCTATTATCCAGGATTGATGATTTATTTGATCAATTGAAGGGAGCAAGTGTGTTTTCAAAGATTGATCTTAGATCGGGATACTATCAGTTAAGGGTAAAAGAGCTGGATGTACCAAAGACTGCCTTTAGGATTCATTATAGTCATTACGAGTTCTTAGTGATGTCGTTTGGATTGACTAATGCACCAGCTGCAGTCATGGATCTTATGAACAGAATTTTTCAGCCATATTTGGATCAGTTCGTGGTGGTATTTATTGATGATATTATAGTGTACTAAAAAAGACAAGAAGAATATGAGAAGCATCTTCGAATCATATTGTAGATTCTGAGAGAAAAATAACTGTTTGCCATGTTGAGCAAATGTGAATTTTGGCTGAAAGAAGCTACTTTTCAAGGTCATATTGTTTTAGCTGATGACATTCAAGTGGATCCGAAACAGGTTGAAGCAATACTCGAGTGGAAACCGCCAAAGAATGTGACAAAGGTAAGAAGTTTCCTTGGTTTAGCTGGTATTATAGAAGATTTGTTCAGGGATTTTCTATGATTGCATTGCCTTTAACAAGGCTGTTGCAAAAAAAATGTGAAGTTTGAGTGGAATGAAGAGTGCCAACAAAGCTTTCATAGATTAAAAGCAGCATTGACTGAAGCTCCAGTGTTGATACAACTAGAATCTGGTAAGGAGTTTGTGATTTACAGTAATGCATCCTATAATGGTTTAGGGTATGTGTTGATGCAAGATGGAAAAGTGATTGCATATGCATCAAGGCAATTGAAGCCACATGAGAAGAATTATCCGACTCATGATCTCAAATTGGCTACAATGGTGTTTGCATTAAAAATTTGGAGACATTACTTATATGGATAAAAGTGTTATGTGTATACGGATCACAAAAGTTTGAAGTATTTGTTAACCTAGAAAGAGCTGAATTTGAGACAAAGAAGGTGGATTGAGTTGATCAAGGATTATGACTGTATTATTGACATTTTGGGAAAGCAAATTGGTAGCTGATGCTTTGAGTAGAAGTCAATAGCAGCATTAAAGGTAATAAATGCACATTTGGAGATGTAACAAGATGGCAAATTATTAGTTAAGCTAAGAGTAAAACCCACTTTATTGCAAGAAGTGAAAGATGCACAAAAAGATGATGAAGAGTTGATGAAGATAAAGAAACAACTTGAAGAAGGAAAAAAAGTAGTGAGTTTGAGATTAATAGTGAATGGAATTTAAGATTTCATACTCGACTATGTGTACCTAATCAATAAGATTCGAATGAAGGATCTAGGATGGAGCTCATCATAGTTCCTTTGCTACGCACTCGGGAAGTAACAAGATGTATCATGACTTAAAGTCATTTTACTAGGGGAAAGGATGAAGCAGGATATAGTCGAGTATGTTTCCAAGTGCTTGATATGTCAAAAGGTAAAAGCAGAGCGTCAAGCGCCGTCGGGATTGCTTCAATCTATTACCATACCAGAGTGGAAATGAAAAAGAATGACAATGGATTTTGTCACAGGACATCAACTTTCACTTAAGAAAAAGGATGCCATATGGGTGATCGTTGATCGATTAACTAAGTCTACTCATTTTCTTCCGGTAAGAACTGATGTTTCAATGGAGAAGTATGTACAATTGTATATAGATGAAATAGTTTGACTTCATGGTGTGCTTGTATCTATTATTTCTGATCGGAATCCAAGATTTACGTCAAAGTTCTAGGAAAGATTACATGAAGTTTTAGGAACTCGGTTGAATTTTAGTATGACATATCATCCCCAAACAAATGGGCAATCAGAACGGGTGATTCAGATTTTAGAATATATGTTGAGGAGCTATATTATTGAGTTTGAAGGTAATTTCGAAAGGTATTTGCCATTGGTTGAATTCACTTATAATAACAGTTATCAGTCAAGTATTCAGATGGAGCCGTATGAGACATTGTATGGAAGAAAATGTAGGACTCCTGTATGTTGGACAGAATTAAGTGAAAATAAGTTAGTGGGTCCTGATCTAATTCAAGAAATTGAGGAGAAAGTAAAGTTGATTCGAGACCGATTAAAGACTACTGCAGATAGACAAAAGTCATATGCTGATTTGAAAAGAAAAGATATCGAGTTCAACGTTGGTGAAAAGTTTTCTTGAAAGTGTCTCCATGGAAGAAAGTTCTATCAGATCTTGATGTTTTACGTCGATGTTTTTATGTCACAGTAATGTGCAAGCGAACACACGTCGATGCAAGTATAGTTGATAGACAATTCTATCAGATCTCGATCCCACGAGGAATGAGTTCTTAATGTTTAAATGTCGGAGCAACTAATACAGAAATTAAGTAAAATGTGAGTAAGGATGTCAGCGCAATTAAGTCAGATCTGCATACTAAAATAATTAGTAATGTCAACGCAATCAAGGTTAACTGTCAGAGCAACTGAAAGTAAATCAAAGTGTTGTTGAAATGTTGAGTATTTAAATTCAAAAATAAAGGTTTGATAAAGTGTAAAGAATTGGAGTGGATTACTGACTTCGCTAAGTAGCAACGTTGGATGCTCCGACAAGGTAAAATATAGATGAAATGTCGCTGCAATGAAGTTCCTTTGAGTTCTTACCAACAAACAGCTCCCTACTTAATCCCGACTTAAATACCTACAATCACTCCACCTCTCGGTGCGAGCGACGATGTGTATCCAAGAACAAGTAACTTATTTTTATCCAAGTCCTGAGCAGCTCTCGCATAACCCACTTATTAACCTAACCTGTCACCGCATCTCTCGATGTTGGCGCACTGCAATTTCACTCTAGTGCTTAAAGCAATTAGATCAAAGAATAAACGGATAAGCAGTGTAAAGTAAGAATCAAAATGATCTAATATTAAAAGACACTCTCGTATTCATTTAATATCATCAAATTCCGTCATCGTTTAAGAAGAATTAAAGAGTACAACGAAGCTTACTATCTCTAGACTACTAGGCCTACTCCCTAATTGTTCCTCTTGCCCAGCACCAAGCACTCCTCGTCAGAAGTTGCTGCACACTTGCTCCATCAGCTCACCCTCCTCCGACGTCAAGCTTCCATGGCAACTTGCTTGAAGATTTGAGAGATTTTTGGATTTAAATTCTTCACACCTCGATGATTTTTCTTCATCTTCTTTCCTCTATTTATAGGCTCAAGAAATTACAGATTTCCTTTAGTCTCAGATCCAACAACTTTGTATAGCTGTAAAAGTTTGTTATTGATAGCTATGCAAATCTGATTTGTTTACTAGACTGTTGTAGAATGTCGGCGTAATTAATAAATTACACAAATAATCTTTTGCATTTCTGGATCAACTTGTGGCCGCAACTCTGAATGCTTTCTAGCTTCAAGAATGGTAGACCTCATCTCTTCTCAGATCCAGATCTAATGATAGCTGTCAAAATTAGTTAAATTTCAACTGTGCACTCACCCAGATCTGGTGTATTCTTCATAAATCTGCAGATTGTCGTTGCACTGCAATGCGCAATCTGAAATCGTAATTGCGGCGATAGTTGTGATATTGTTGCGTTGGTGCTTCTGAATGTGAATTCAGCTTGAGTCTACTTATTTGAGGTTCAAATTCATTGCGTCGACATCGTTGGTCGCAATTCCAAGCTATTCTTGTGGCTGCATTCTTCTTCCATAATTGTGCTCCTAGGCTGATTCCTGTGCTAACAATTTTAAGGCGCAATATATTAACTGATTGCGGTGACATTAGTACAAAAAGAGGTAAAAATAACAAGAATTTAAACCAACTAGCAATGAGTTAGAAAATATAAAAACTAAGTATGAAATGCTTATGATAGATGCAAAATAAGATACAAAAGAGACAATTAATACCCAAATTTAGGGAGACAATATATGTCATTTGTAATACCATCACGGGCCATATGAAATATTAGAACGAGTTGGTCCTGTGGCATATCGATTAGCTCTCCCTCCAGAATTAGACAAGATTTATAATGTTTTTCATGTCTCTATGTTGAGAAGGTATCTGTCTGATCCATCACTTGTGATTACCCTAAAGGTTATAGAAATACAACCGGACTTGACCTATGAAGAGGAACCAATAGAAATTCTAGCTCGAGAAGTGGAAGAGTTAAGAAATAAAAAGGTTCCATTGGTAAAAGTTTTATGGAGACATCATAATTCAGAATAAGCTACATGAGAAAGAAAGGAAACCATGAGACAGCAATATCTGCAGTTGTTCGATACAGGTAAATTTCGAGGACTAAATTTATTTAAGGGGAGAGAATTGTAACATCTGTGTTTTTGAATCGGAGTTGGAACAGTATTAGAGTAGAATTGAGGATTAGAATATGTAGTTAAAATAAGAAATGTTAGGAAAACTTAAGGATTAAATAGTAATTGTGAGAAATCATGAGGGATTAAATAGCAATTTATCCAAATTGAATTATGAGTCATCATAGGAATTAGATTGATTAGGGAGGGGAAAAAATGTAATTTGGTGGAAGATATTTTTGGAGGCAATGTTTTGGGCCAAAGAGTAAAGTTGGAAGGCCTAAGGACTAAAACTGCAATTTTATCATTTTTTATAAGAGAGATATTTTTAGTGGAGAAATCTAGAGAATTTGAGAGAAATAAAATTAAATAAAAGATGAAAATATCATATTTTTCATTCATTTCCAAATAGGTCCTTCTACCATTGTTAAACCTTCCAAGCTTCAAAATCTTTCATTTTCTATGAAATTTCTTTAAGAAAGTCATAGAAGGAAGTTAGTAGTGACCTTAATTTCCTTGTAGAGCTCATTTTGAAGGGTTAAAGTGTGTAGGTATTGAATTAGAATTTTGGGGTTCATGAACAAAGGTAAGAAACGATTAAATTCTCATGATATACATGTGTATTTTCATAATTTAGCATGAAAATCATTGAATTTTAGCCTTTAGCTTATATTTGTTTCTATTGAATTGAAGAGAAAGGAAAGAAGGAGAGGGACCAAATTGAAGAAAAGGGCAAAGAGAAGAGCAAGGAGTAAGAAGAGAAGAATACCAACCTTTTTGTTGTAAGTACTACAAGATTTTAAATTGACAATTTATTCTCTTTAAAGTATATGATTTTAGTATATAATTAATTGTGATAAAAATGAGTAAAATGATATGTTTAGTTATAAGCATGGTGATTATGTGTGATTAAATGAAGTTTAGTGCAAAGGAATATGAGAAGGGAAATATTCTCATTAAAACAGTTTAGACAGAATCAGAGGACTAATTTCGAAAATTCACCAAAAATTGTATAAAAAGAGTTAAGAGTTGAATAAAATATTTAATTAAAGCTTATTGAGTGTAGTTTCATATGGAAGAAACGGTGATGGAAATGGATCTGTATATTCTGAGATATATCTATTTTTGTGTAACAAGGTCAGAGAAGATTCGAGTTCCCTTGTTTTGACTTTCAAAAATCATAGAAAAATGTAGAAAAATTATTAGAGACTTAAATTTATATGGATAAATCCTTAATGAGTCTATTTTCAAAAGAAACAAACGGTAACATTATTAGATTTCTGTACTAAAAGATAAATAATTTTAGTGAAGAAATGTCGAAACTTTCAGGCAGCAGAGAATGGGTAAATTTGAAAAATTTCTGTACAAATTAGCTAAAGTAAAAACTCTAGAAATTTTATGGTAAAAAGATATTTGAGTCTACTTTCAGAAACATCAAGTGGATATTAATTTAGAATTCTTTAGCTCAAGATATAAATAATTTAGTGATTGTGACTCAAGTGAACAACTTTGAAAATACATGTGTGAAATGATATGTGAATAATAATAAGTGAAAATCACATATGATGATATATGTGAAAAGAATATATATATATTTGAGTCTAGTTTCAGAAACATCAAGCGGATATTAATTTTGAATTCTTTAGCTCTAGATATAAATAATTTAGTGATTATGAGTCAAGTGAACAGCTTTGAAAATATATGTGTGAAATGATATGTGAATAATAATAAGTGAAAATCACATATGATGATATATGTGAAAAGAAATATATATATAAGTTGTGAATAATGATGTTAAATGAGATTATGCCCATGTAGACGAATTAGAATCATTGTGATATTAGTGACATGCCATTAAGGAATATTAGCGCACTTACTGTTCAGCATTGTGTGTGCTTACTGATTCGTACTATATGTGCTTACTGATTCGTACTATATATGCTTACTGTTTTGCACTGTGTGTGCCTACTGGTTTGCCATTAAGGAACATTAGCGCGATTACTGTTCAGCACTGTGTGTGCTTACTGATTCGTACTATATGTGCTTACTGATTTGCACTGTGTGTGCCTACTGGTTTGTACTGTGTGCTTACTGTTTCCCCAGCACTTATGTGCTCACTGATAGTACTTCGGTACTCACTGTTAGTTCCGTATATCCGAGAGGTTCTATAAAACTCTACAATGTGCTAATAGGAGGAAAAAGTAGATCAAAGTATGAATTAAACTAATGTGGTAAGTTACATGGTTTATGCAAGTAAGGCAATAAGTTTATAAACATGAGAAATTTAATAGTTATTCATTACTTTTGTAGTGCTTACTAAGCCTTCACCGGCTTAACGCGTAGGTATAATAGCTACTACGAGATAAAGTCAAGGCAAATGACCTCTCATCACATCAGCTCACCTTTCGAAGATTCAATTCTAGGTATTTACTTATGGCAAAAATGACATGTACAATGGTATTTATATATGTCCCTAATGAAAGAAAAAATGTTGTTTTGGAATACTTTGAGTTGATGAAAATGAATTGATGATATTTTGAATAAAATGATTTAAAAACACATTGTTTGGAAGAAAAATTTTATTATACTCGTGTTTAATTCTTCGGTACTATATGTAATACTCCTATATCGGGTTCATTCGTGTGAACCGGGTATAGGGGGTTACATGGCCCAAGTTGGGAATTATAGTTGGGGCTCTACAGTATTGGCATGCTTATACCGTAAGCTTTGTCGAGCGACAAAACCATCTACTAAGACCATGGGCGGTTGGTGCCTTCTACTGCAATCGTGGGCCTATATCGGATGCCATTTTTGGCATTAGTGAGCCACCAACCGCGAGTGTGGCCACTCATAAATAGGTAATTGATAATTCAACTTTACCTTTTTATTTCTTAATTGTATAGTATAGTATAATATTTTTTGCATGCCAAAAGTAATCCAAAATATGAATGTGTTTTTCAGATGGGCGACAATACCGAGAATTGGACGATCATACACCATGCCCGTATATTGTCAAATGATAGAGACTCATTTGGGGATAACGTAAGAAACGCTTCATTTTTTTTTCAAATACAATATTTACAAAAAAGAAATTAACTTTACTAAAAAGTTTGGTTTATACCGTGTAGTTTTTATGGATGCCGTATTCCGAGGAAGAAATTGTGGCTCTCATACCATCATGGATTCACAAGCAACGAGCTTTTTTCGTGATAAACGTTCCATTGATTAATTTCCATATGGTCGAGTGGCACGCAGCAAATCGAGTCTTGAGACAGTTCGGTTGCATGCAACCTATCCCAAACCCTCCACATGACTTCGAAGAAGAAATCCATGGGATAGACAAAAAGGGTAGGGACACCATAAATTGGGCGAACCAACATGCTCCATACATCATTCCATGGAACGCTCGACATGAGAGACAACCACCCTTGTATGTCTCGAAGACAGGGTTCAATCTTACGTGCGAGTAAGCATCTTGGTACGTGGCGAACGGGATGCCCTTTATATTCCAAGGTCATTACATGGTGGTCCCGGTACACGCACAACTGAAATCTTCTCGATGGTGACGGACGAACACATGACCACGTTGTAGCCAAGTTCCACCATTCAAAAACACAGAATCTGGCTCAAACACCAATCTTGAGCCTCAATATTCAGCATCCGAATCGTCATCGCATACCCCCCATCCCCAACAGCCTCTTTCATTTGAGGAGATATTTGGCGACAACCTGAGCCTCAACATTCAACACACTTCAGATGTAACACCCTTTACCCGATCCGATCGTCGGACACTAGTGAGTGGACACTACAACCAAGAATTCACAATTCAAACTAATAAAATCCCTTTACCTTGTTATTAAATATTATCGATTAAAGAAATATGTGGGAAATTTCGAGTTTTGGAAATAGAGGCAACCCCCTTGTCGACAGAGATAGCCCGACTATTACACGTCGGGGATGGGAATGTCATCGGGATCTAGATAGTTTTGATTTTTTTTGTAAATATTTACTTTGTAAATATTTTTCCAAAAAAAAAAATGAATTTTTAACATAATTATTTGTTTGCATAGATGAGTACAAAATATCAAGTAAAAAATATATAACTCAAACAAATAATAATACGCAACAAAATTGATTTATAGATACAAGAAAATATGAACATTCTAGAAAGTTGATATATGAAAATATAAAATTCGACCAACTAAAAATGATTTACAAATACAAAAAAATATGAACATTTTAAAAAATTGACATATGAAAATATAAAATTCTGCCAACAAATAATACAGACTAAAATTGATTTACAAATACAAAAAAACAATATGAACATTCTAAAAAGTGTGATACACAAAATATAAAATTCGATTAACAAATATTACAGACTAAAATTGATTTACAAATCCAAAAATAATACGAACATTTTAGAAAATTAATATACGAAAGTATAAAATTTGACCAACAAATAATACAGACTAAAATTGATTTACAGATGAGCCATGACATTTTTAGGCTATTTTACCCATCTGGCCCAAAAAAATTAATATTTTCAAAAACATTCACTCAAATGACTTGAAATGAACAATAATTTGGGTCTTGAGAATTCAATGATCAAGATCGCTTTGTATTTTGACCCAATGATTGCTTGATGATTGTGTCAGGATTTATTTTTATTTTTATTTTGGAAGTTTAATGGTCGACACTAGAGTATTTATACCAATATTTAAAAATAATAATTTTTTAGATGCTGATCATCTAATGGCCGACACCAACTTTTTGAATAAAAAATTAATTTTTTTGGGTACTGGCCATTTCATGGCGGGCAACAATTTATATCTGACATAAAAAATAGTTTTTTGTTTTGGGTTATAGATGGTTGACAATAATTTTTTCAGGACTTGAAAATTTTTTCTGGAGTTTTAAGATATTGATGACCCACGAACTTTATCAAATATAAAAAATTATTTATTTTTAAGTTTGGAACATTGATATATTTAATTTAAAAATAGAATTTGAAAAAAATATATATATAATTTAAAATAAATAAAGCTATTATATATATATATATGAACCCACAAGTGATTTTAATGAAAAAGAGGATATTGCTCATCTTAGGAGACTTGGATTCGAGTACCTGTAGATACAAAGTGTATGTACATTGTCAAAATATTAAGAAAATATGAATAGATACAATATGTAATCACATCAATATATTAAAAAATTATAAAAAATTAATATATGTATATATATATAGTAAAGCTATTAAAAGTAGAAATTGATTGGACAACACTAAACTTTATGGCGATGCTTGTATTAGTTGATAAAACAAATTTTTCTATTTTCAAACCATTATTTGGGTATTTTATTTAAATGACCTAAAAAATTTTACTATTATTGAAAATGATTTAAGTTCAAAAATATGTATCAAAATGACTTAAAATTAACAGTAAAGATTTTAAATGGTCATCCAATGATCGACAGCTCCTCATATTTCACCCCAATGATTGGTGTCAAACATAAAAAATGGTATATTTTGGTCTCAGCCATGCAATGGCCGACACCAATGTATTTTTTTAATCTGGTATTATATTGATATACGAAAATATAATATTTTCAAAAAAAAACAATTTTGGTGTTGGCCATGCATTGGCGGGCACCAGTATTTTTTATCAGATAATTTTTTTTGTGTGCTGGCCACCTTTTTAATTAGATAAATTTTTTTTGTGTTGGCACGCTGGGGATCGGGTCTTGTGATAGTTCGGTGCTTTGCAACATATCCCAAACCCTCCCTTCCAACTCGGTGATGTCCACCAGCTCGACAAAAAGGGAACGGGTCAAAACAAAATAAATTGGGCCTATTATCTTGAGTCATATATCATGCTTTGGAATGACATGAGGGGGGGAATAGGTGTTGTACCTTGTATTCGTGTAACGATGATTTTTTCGGTACCCCACAGTACAAGCAATGGTATATGGCATACGAGATGTCGTTGGTTCATATCGGGTAAAATACGTTGGTCCCAAAGAGACTGATTCCGGAAGGCAACCGATGACATCCGACTAATAACCCACGTCGACGCCGTGGTCGAATCCCCGATTCAGATTCTGAGCCCAAGGACGAGCCCGAGTACGAGGCCCCAACCAGCCCGAGTACTAGCCCGAGCAACAACTCGAGCCCCAATATCAAGAATTCGGTTCTTCGTCTTTTTTGTCACAAGACGAATATCATCGCTCTATGGAAGAGATTTTTAGCGTCGACCCTGACCCTCAACATTCATATTACTCCGGTTCATCCTCATATCAACCGGATATCCATCGGGAAGAACATACACCGATAATAGAGGATATTTTTGACTCGGCACCTCCGATCACTTAACATACTCCCGATGACGATGACGATACCTACGATTTTACCACCTTTCTATGTACGTCGATCGGGACACCGAACGTTGACATCACCGAGGCCGAACCAACGAACACCTATGTAACACCTCCTCAACGAGGTGCACTACGACCTCGGCCTCGTCGAGCCCGAAGGAACCCAATCTGTTACATGCTAGCACCGAGGACGTCACCAAGATCTACTCAATTTTGATTTTTTTTGGTTACTTTTTAAATTTAATTTGTAATTTTGTTTATATTTTAAATTTAATTTCTAATTTCGTTTATATTTTAAATTTCATTTTTAATTATTATTTTTTTAAAAATTTATATAATCTTTTTAATAATATTTATTTCCCCACATTTTCACAACATATTATAATAATCTTGTATATAATTCGAAATATTTTAATACAAAAAAATACAAATATTGTTGAATACTACTAACTAACAAATTAATTTTACAGATACAATAAATTACAAATATTTGTTAATATTAATACACGAAATTTAAAAATTCAAACAATAATAATACAAAATTTTTTTATAGATATAATAAAATACAAACATAGATAATGTCCATCTGCTTGAATACAGAGCTGCAAACGTTAGTGCCGAGAAACTTGCTCGGGTTACCGTTAAACATGACATTTTTCAGTTTGTAAGACACAATACAGTCGGTCTCGATTACCTATTAAATGGCGGAGAAAGTCATCCGACCTTTGACAACATAACCTTTATGGGCTTACCACGACGCACACATACGGCGACAATATATCTATGTTGGATTAACTATTCAACAGTATTTCTCATGGTAACAAATTTTTCCAACATAGATAATGTTCATCTGCGTTAGACATCTCAGATAGTTTTCAATGGCGCAGAAAATCATCTTACCACTGAAGACATATCTTTGCCGCTTCACATGATAGTATATAGTTCAACCCCGAAATTCGATTGTACACTTCACAACTCTCCCCAAAACAAAACACTCATTTAATGATAAATAAAAAAACACTCTCATTTTGTCGTTATTTTAAGAAAAATATTTCTTACTTACAATTTCAAAATCAAAACCTAAACCCTATATATAGCGAAATGAGGGAAAGTTGGTGTCGGCTAATGTATGGCCAACACCAAAAAAATTATTTTTTTATCATATAAAAAATTAAGCATTGGCCAACACAAAAAAATATTTTTTATCAAATAAAAAAAGTGGTGTCAACCAATACATGGGCAACACCAAAAAAGTTTATTTTTTTTATCAGATAAAAATGGTGGTGTCGGCCAAGCATTAGCTAACACCCAAATTTTTTTTATCTGATAAAAAAAGTTAGTGTCAGCCAATGCATGGCCAACACAAAAAAATTATTTTTTTATCGGATAAAAAAGTGGTGTCGGCCAAGCATTGGCCAACACCAAAAAAAATATTTTTATCTGATAAAAAATACTAGTGTCGGCTAATGCATAATCAAAAACAAAAAAATTTTATCTGATAAAAAAAGCTAGTGTTGGCCAATGCATGGCCAACACCAAATTTTTTTTATTTGATTAAAAAGGTGGTGTCGACCAAGCATTGGCCCACACCAATTTTTTTTTTTGAAAATATCATATTTTCGTATCAGTATAATATCAGATTAAAAAATACATAAAAATATTATTTTTTATATTTGAAACCAATCATTGGATGAAACCTAAGGAAGTGTTAACCATGAATAGCCATTTAAAATCTTTACCGTTCATTTTAAGTCATTTTAATATATATTTTTGAACTTGAATCATTTTCATAAATATAAAAATTTTAAATCATTTGAATAAAATACCTTTATTCTTTAGTTTATGAGGCTATTCCATTGCTTGGTCGAAGCATGCTTTTGCAAGTTTGATCCTGATCATTGCATGACTATGACCTACACGTGTAGGCCTAATACTGATCAGTGTTATCCAATCAATTTTTTTATTTTTTAAATATATTAATTTTTAAATTAAATATATATATATATTTTCAAATTCTACTTTTTAAATTAAATATATCGATGCCTTCAAAAAAAATTACATACGATAAAATTGATGCCAACCATCAATGTTCCAAAATCTCAAAAAAAAAAAAAAATCAAATTTCGAAATAGTTGATACCAACTATCAATAATCCAAAATCAAAAAAATATTTTTTATGTCAAATACAAGTTAATCTGACCATTAAATGACTAACAACCAAAAAAATTAATTTTATATTCAAAAAATTAATACAGACTATTAGATGACAAATACTTAAAAAAATTATTATTATTTAAAATATTGATATAAACGTATGTCAACATAATACGGTATGAAAAAAAATACTCTAACGCCCACCATTGAACTCCTAAAATAAAAAAAATCAATTTTTAAACCCTAACACAATCATCAAACAATCATCAAGTCAAAATACAAAATACAAAATGATGCCGGCCATTAAATTTCCAAATCCAAATTTACCGTTTATTTCAAGCATTTGAATGAATATTTTTGAACCAAAGTTTTTTAAATAAATATTAATTTTTTTTTGGGTCAAATGGGTAAAATAGCCCATTTTTTAGTACCAAAATATGAAATAAAAATAACATAGTTCAAAGATGTAGACATAGGAACTCGAATTATGGACCTATTGGATTTCACTTCTAAAAGGTGATTATATGAACCTATGTTGTTCCAACTCTCTTTAATTTTTGACGTACCCATATTCAATATTTGTGTCCCACATAAGTATTGAGTATGGAGATATGAAACTCCAATGACTTTCCAATTTCATGGAAGAATTTGAAAGGAAAACTTATACATCCAAGTCAAGTAAAATAAACACAAACCAACCTGGCCAAAGTCTAGATTCCAAAATTCATGGAGCATTTATTTTACAGATAGTAAGAATTAACCTCTTACCATCAAACCGTAGTAATTGTGCTCAGTCCTGACTCTGAATCCAAATTATTGTATCCAACTATGATCTCGACACATTAGAAATGGTGATGTTTGCAAATATCAATGGAGGTAGGGAGTGAAAACTTCCAAAACTTTCTTGTAAACAGGTTTCTTGAAATCCACTGCCTGAAAAACATGAGCAAATAAACTATTCAATAGCCAAAATCTGCCTCTAATGGCAGGGCTAACTTAAGGAGTAGTGGAGTACTCACATGCTCAACTATTTGTTCTGGTGCCATCCAAGACCATTCACCAAACTCAGGTTTCTCACTCCCATCACCCAGAAGATTGATTTCTTCTTCTTTCCCCGTGAATTTAAGGAGAAACCTGTTTGTTATTTCACATGGCATCGAAAATCAAACAAACAGGGATTATAATATCAATAGTTGGGCATCTCATTTTTGAAACCACTGCCATCATGCATCTACTATATAATTATGGAATAAACTTGGAAAGCTGTTGCCAGGTTCCAACTTGCTTCTGCTCTCTACCAAAATCCAATTCAAGATGCAATGGAATGATTGGTCTAATCTAACTTCACTCATCAAAAGTTAAGCTTTATGATGGTTGTCTAAGACAGACAGCGACACAGAAAAAATATATGGCCACATGCATGCTGTGTGTGTAGTTACATTACTATATATATATATATATTTGGCCATTGGGGCTTATCGATGCATATTTGAGAAAGTATACCATTTACGAGTTACCTCATTCTCAACAAACCTAATACAGCCAACTTAATATTTCGTCTTTCCAGTCCATGTGGTGCAAAATATGTACGTTAAGGCTGATTCAAGCACTCACCACTTTTGAGCTTGACCTTTCCAGTCTGATCCCCACTGATGTTTCAGTTTTTCCCTGACTTCTGGTGGGAAGTCGTATGTCAGCCAATAAGGTACCTGCATGGCAGAATCAATAAATGGACACACTCCAGGTAATACAAAAATGAGAAGAAAAAAACAGAATTTGAAAAAAAGGGAGTAAGCAAATCTCAATAACGTATGCAAAGCAATAAAATGGATGGATCACAAATATAGTAAAACTCATGAACAAAGTAGCTACTAGCAAAAATTTAAACATAAATATGAGTTGGACTTCCTTGTATATATGTTAAAAGGTGTTGGACATTGAAATACAAGGGTTTATGTGCTAAGAACAAATGATTGTAGTTCCTTCTTATATGTGTGGCGACTAAAATAATTGGTGTATATATAAGTTAAAAAGAAATTGAGGTTTACGTGCTTTTGTAGGTAGTAGTTAGAAGAACAGTGAGAAATGTTTTAGTGGAATCTGTTTTCTCCTCGTGTTTTCAGTGTCCGACACCTTTTAACATATATACAAGGAAGTCCAACTCATATTTATTTCAGTCTGCCACAATATAAAAAATGCAATCGTAAAGCACTTGCCCCCCCCCCCCCGAAGTGAGGGTTTTAGTAGCCTCTTCCACTAGTAATGCTAGCAGGATAAAACAAAACACCAACGCAATTCTTAAGAAGAAAAAACAAAGGATGTCTTAAAACAAACCTCTGCGAGAATTTCAGCTGAGCTAACACCTGTTTCTTCTTTAATTCTCTGAGGGCTGCAACTTTTGGATCTTCATTGTCATCAATCCCACCCTGTACATCATTAAATATCATGTAATGCAAATTTGAGTAAAATTTTATGTTCATAAAAGCTCCTATAGAAACAGAAGTTTCGAAGTGAGGATAACTGCACGATACAGCTCATTATTCAAAAGTTTCAACTTCCATAGTAGTGGAGCTCCGTGGACAAATTTGAATGATGATGAGATAGAAATGAGACAAAGCCAAGAGGAGAGAGCGCCTAGAGAATTCATATTGAACACAGAAGCCCAATCTCCATTGTAATCACCAAGGAGACGGCTATGCCATAAAATTTCATAAACTTATTATGGTTTTCACTTATCAGAACTCAAGTAAATGGAGCAATAGTAATAGATACAGAGCAGTGTCTCAGGGGGTCCTCACTTAAAGGCCTATTAATGTGAATGAAATAAAGTGAAGGCAAATCACCTGCAAAATTTTATTAAAATAATATTCCCTTGGAATCAAATGAAAGAAAGTGACTTTTTCCCCTTGCTTCCCTTCCTAATTCAAAATTTACCCAAATAAGGCGAGGGTTTCCCCCTTCTCCATCTTTCCTTCCCCTCCCTCAGTCCAAACAATTCTTTTCTTAAATTAATAACAACAACAACAACAACAATTGCTGCCATAGCTATAATCAAATCCAGTTCAATTAACTAGGAATAATGTTAGAAAGAAAAAAAAAGGAAAAATAGAAAGAAATAAAATCACAACAAAAGGGAAACCTGAGGCATTTGCCAAGCACTGGGAATATCTAGTCTCGAGGCAGAAAAAATCTACAAAAATGAAGGAAAGAAAAAGAAAAGGCGAGTGTCAAATGAATAAATTAATCATAATACAAAACCCACAAAAGAAAAATAGAAGGTAGTAAATTAAAGACCTTTTTGGAGGAATTGATGAGACAAATACCCACATTTCTCCTGTAACCTTGAGGAGGGGCTTCCATGGAGGAGGAAGAGCAAGTACAGGAGGATGGAGAGGAGTACGAAGAAATGGGCTTGGGAGGGACGCTAAGATGGAGAGGGGAATAAAGGGAAAAGGACCGCCATAATACAGCCATTTATTTCCACAATTTTCTTTTTAGCTTCCATTTCAAAATCAAAACCCAACTATATTTTGCCTTCTCTTTTTTTTTTTTTTTTTCAAAAAATAACTCATTTAAAAAAAATCAAAGCCAGTGCTGGCACCGAGAGAAATACAACAAAGAAGCCCAAAGGCTAAGCCAAAAACTCATCCCACAAAAACCTTAGCACTTGCTTTACAATCACCATATATCACGGGAGTAGAATTTAAGTCTGACAAGTTGCACGTGTAACACCCTTAATTTGTCTCGATCGTCGGATTAAGGTTATGGAACATTACGATCGATCAACACAAACGTCTAACTTCAAAATACCACCAAATAATCTAACTTAAACATACATATGCTATTTATATCAAACATATACATTTGGGCTTTAAATCGGCTTTTGAAATCTTAAAAGAGTTTAGAATTAACTAAGAACTAATTTAAAACAAGTAAAATAGTTTAGAAAAAAGTAAAAATTTGAGAGATATGGGCACACGGTAGTGTCCTAGCCTGTGTGGGTACTCAAAATAAGCTCACACGGCTGTGTCGCAGGCCATGCGCCTGATCGTGTAAAACCTGCATCGAAAACATATAAAGCACACAGTCGTGTAGGGGAACCGTGTGTGGTACACGGTCGTGTGACAGCCAGTGTCCTAAACCATGTACAGCACAAATTGTCTTAATCGATCCATTTCTAACATCAATTCTTACCATTCTTACACATCAAGCAATACAACCTATAGGTATTTTCTCATGCCTAAAGCACATTTCTCAATCACCTAAAACATGTCATAAATCATTCAACATGTACCTAACTGATATGCCATTCAAGGCTCTAGTTTAACCCTATGCCCACCATTCCAAAACATCATTATACCATATACTATCTAGTATATATATGGAGTATGATGGGTTTATTCACCCATATTTGCATCTATTATTTACATGCCAACATTTACATTATTAACCACAACAAGCTTGGCACAACTCAAGACAAGCAATTCCATTTGAATAACATTTCAACCCTATTACATGCCATTTTAACATATAAGCAAAAGAACCATAAATACCAACATGTCGAATAGATAGTGTGACGATGCTTCGACGAGATTCCAATCCAATCGGTTGAGCTTTCCAATAATCTACAAGACAGAAGAAATGATTACGTAAGCATTTAATGCTTAGTAAATTCGTATAAGAGAAACTTACTGAACATATTAATTTAAACAACCAAACCTACTCTCCTCATGTCTTATGCCAAACTTTCTTTCCTACACATCACCTCTCACATGGTTAGTGAATATAGAATTATATATAATCCCAAGTAACTCATGCCATATACATGAGCTTTATCCATCATCCATCACACATACCTATGTCCATTACACATTCTTCTCATTAAATTCGTATAATTAAGAGATAATAAGTAAACATAACATTTATAAAACAAAACATATATTAAGAAATGGATTCCATGCATATTTTATCCATCACATGATAAATTATCATCCATTTTCATTTCGTATATGCATATTCATCTTTCCATACAATATGAATATTAAGTCTTTATACATGCCTTTCCATTGACCTTTTCTTACTCGTTGAACCTTTTTGAATAACATCAGATACTCAAAATACCTTTTCATGTAAATGTAACCTTTCCTTTTTCTTTTCAATAGTGCTCACACGAGCTGTGAAGTGAGTTTGCTCACACGAGTTGTGGGTCGGGATTGTAACTACATGATTTGCTCATACGAGTTGTGGAAAATCCGTAACACATGTTGGATCTCAACCATCAATAGGACCTCTAGTACTAGCATCCAATACATATACTTCTTAATGACATGTCATTTGTGTCCTAAGCATTCTCTAGGCTCAAATGGGTCTCTTTCCATATCCATATCCGTGACACTCATATAACCATTCATGCAATTTACATGCTCATAAATTCATCATTAACTCATATTGATTATTAAATACAATATAATTAATCATGTTATACATAATAGTGCATCCAAAATCCACTTACCTTAATTTTGCTTGCTATTATATTTTTTTTCCAATATACATTTCATTTACCATAATTTTTTTTAAATATTTTATCCAAAATAAAGCACTATGTCATTCAATTTAATTAACATCATATTTTGATCTATATTACCAAAATATTGTGTAATTATTAATCTAATTATTTATAACATAGTAATTATAAACATGATATACAAGATAACATATAATAAGTTAATCCTTATACAAACTAATCTTGATTAAAACGGTTGTTAAAACAGTGTCGACAACTAATCCGAAAATTTAACTTTTTCTTTGATTTAAATCTAGTCGTAGTGCTTCTTGATCTAAATAATAATTTTCATTCAATTAATACCAAACCGACACTTAAATAATCAGCTTTATTCAATTAAAACCTTCCATCATCATTTTACAAAATTACCCTAATATTTTTCCTTTTATGCAATTTAACCCTTAAATTCAAATCTTACAAATTTACCATTTTTGGCTAAAATCCATGTTAGTCGATTTTCTACTCATCCTTAACAGCCCATTTTTATAACAATTTTATAATATTTTCCTTGACTTATACCATTTTCATAAATAAATCCTTAAACTTAAAATAATTAAAAACCCTTAACAAAACATGTTTATTTAACAACCAAGTTTAACAATCTATTATAAAACTTGAAAAACATATTCAATTCATCCATGACACAATTTATAACATGTAGTATTTATAAAATTTAACCCCCGAGTTAACTAGATTAAACTAATACGAGCTCAAAAATATAAAAATCATTGAAAATAGGACTCAAAACATGATTGATATAAAAGCTTGGCAGAAAATTTGGTTTCTTTTTCTATGGAAAATTCGGCTGTTCCATCCCTTGGAGAAGATGACATTGTTTCATCTTTGTTTTAAATTCATTTATTATTTAATTATAAGTTTCTTACCCTTATAATAATAACCTTTTAACTTCATGAAATTTACCATGCAACTTATACAAGAATATCCACTAACTTTAATTATGGTATAATTACTATTAAAGTCCATCCATTCACCTTTTCATAGCTATTTGACTCCTTTAACATATATAATTCAACTTTTGCATATTTACAATTTAGCCTTTTCACTCAATTAATTATTTAAACGTTAAAATTTCTTAACCAAAATTTAATACACCTATATAATCATTCTGTAAATATTTAATAAAAATATTTACGAGTTCGGTTTATAGAAACGAGGTCCCGATACCTCCATTTCTAAAACCACTTGATTTTAAGGCTTTACCACATAAATCTAATTACTCATTCAAATAGCATAAATTGTCAATTCAAAATTTATTACAATACTATATTTGACTCATAAATATTAATTAATAATATTTACGAACTCACTCGTCGAATTTGTGGCCTCGAAACTATTATTTCTGACACAGTTAAAAATTAGGCTGTTACAGCATAACTTCAAACAATTTTTTTGCTTCAAATCTGCCTAAGTTAGCCTTACTCTCGAAAATGAAAATTCACTAAGGAATTCTCTAAGGCATCGAAATAAAGTGGAAGCAACTCGAAAAAAAAAGGGACTTGAATCGAATCAAAAAGCTACAAGAAAATAATAGCACACAAATTGTTTGAGTAAATGCTCTTAAAACTATTCTTTAACTCAATAATGAAATGATTACAAATGAAGGGGGAGGCCTATTTGTAGTTGAGCTTTTCTAGATCCAATGATATAGAGTGAATTAATCAGTGGCTGAGATTAGTTCTCAACTACAATAAGAGAGTCCTAAGGGATATAAATTGAGATTAGTTTTCAAATTGGTAGTTTTTCAATCATTTTGAGTTTGGTTTTGTGGCATGTAAATAGATGTTATGTATTGTTGAATCTTGGAATGATAGTTTTAGTTTGAACCTCTTTTTTAATGTTTGATTTTGGTAAGGTTAAAGCCTACTTGCATATTTATGTTTTGGTAACATGTTGAGAAATGTGAATGGCACTTAAAATGGCATATTTGAGTATGAAATGACATAGCAAGAAGTTGGCTTTGAATGGTTAAATATATTGAAATTGAACTAGTTGAAATAAAATGTTTTGATGCCAAATTGAAGTATATCAGCTCGATTGATTTGAAATGGTTAAATGCGATGTTTTGGTATGTATATGGTATGATTTTTGTGTTGGAAGGGTTCTGCAAATATGCACTAAATGTGAAGTTTGAAAGGTACCAACGAAATAGGTACTAAATGGTTCAAATTTTATCAAAAATAGAGTTCATGTCCCAACGAGCTATCTTCCTTGTCGCAATGTCGATCGACAGTATGTGATGTCGTGACGTGACAAATTATTTAAGGACATCTGTAGAGGAAGTGACGTCATGACGTCAACCTTGAAATTTCAAAACTTTACAATTTGATCCTATTTCATGCTTGCGTCAACAAAAGAGTTTTCGTAAGCTTGATTAAGGCTCATGTTTAATTACGTATCATAATGAGAATGTGTTTATGACATGTTTGTATGTTTGATTGATTTATTTACGGTATATTTGACAAAAGTTGCTCTGACAACGTATGTGATATCCTATAGCTCGAACCCGACGATCGGGTTGGACAATGAGAGTTACATTTAGTGGTATCATAGATATAGTTAGTTGATTTTAGGATTGAACGTAACGCGTGTTGAGTCTAGAAATACATGCCACAATAACTTGTGATAGTGTGATGCCTTATGATCCGAATTGACTCTGCTTTTCATATAGATAAACCATTTCGATCAAATCGAATCGAATTGAATCGTATCATATCAGATGAAGTTGATAGTAAAGTTCCCACTTTTGATCAAGGAGTTGCACATAGTGTGCCCATTCCGAAGGGCTAGGGAATGAGGCAAGAGATGTGTTTTTCCAATTGATAAATCAGTGGGTTACTCAATTAAAGACTAAAATGATTTTTTTTTTATAAAATTAGAAAGTAAAAATGTCATTATGCCTTTTAAATTTTATTATCATATAAACCATTTCTTTTTTTTTTCTTAAATTAATACCGGTAATCGTGAATTTAATAATTTCAAAATTAAACTTAGATATGGTAACTTGTATTCTTTATGAAATTAGTGGATATAGTATTTTTATTTATGAAACAATTTAAAAAATACTTTAATTATTTAGTAACTTTTATGATTTTAAAAATTTATTCCTAAATATACTTTCTTTTTCCTTTTGAGCGGTATCTTTGCCCACATATCCTCCCTTTCATTTCATTGATCGATTTTGTAATATTTTGTAACAAATTAATTAAATTATTAATAAATCATTAATAATTATATCTAATTATATTAATTAAACTTTCCTAAATTTAAAGGAACTTAATGTCATAATTACTAATTATGTATTAACATGCACCACTTGACAGAAAACAGTTATTTAAAAGTATTTTGATTTGAGTCAATATATTTTTTTTGTCAAAAAATAAGATGAGTAATCATTATACTAAATTTTTTGGTGAATAGGTTAACAAGCTTTACAATAAGCTAAAAAGAATCAAAGGGTGGAATTGCAAATAATTATAAGTCTTTGTCCTGATCAAACGTCAAACTGACAATACGATTAGCTTTATCATTTTTTTCTCTAGGGACATTCAATCGATCAACTCTCCACATTCTTCAAGAATTGAGCTATGTGTTTGGCTATTGTTAAGGTTGAAATCTTCAACAAAGATTTCCTGATAGCCACAATAACTTTCAAACTATTTATCTGTATGAATTCTCTATCATATTGTCTTCCTTGTACCAACGATACATCATTAAGAATATCCTACCATTCGACTTCAAAAATTGAATATTTTTCCGATCATGGTTGAAATCAATTATCCAATTCCATATCTCTCTCTTTTAAAAAGTGAGGGAATACACAGATACATTAACATACATACATACATACATACTATACTATTTTATTGCTTGCTATACAAGCTTCTGCTTTCTTCATCGAAAACCCTAACTTCAATCTCCGTTTCTTCTCTCCAACAACTCTCTTTCCAAAAGAATAACAATTGAATCCTTGATTTCTCATCCTTAATCATTTACTATCGCTTTCAGTTCGTTTTGATGCTTTAACCCATTCCTTAACTAACGCCATTATCGTCTTTATCTACTTTTGCTTTCCTTTATTTCACTCTTTCTTATTATTCCATTTGCCTCTTCCTCATTTTCTATTCTCTAATTTGAAACCTAAAATCATGGGGAATTGTTTCGTTAAGTCAAAGAAACCCAAGGCGGAGATCGCCCCCTGCGATTGCACCAGGCGTTTTAGGCCTGTTCCGGTGGCACCCACCGTCTGCTTGTACGGTTCTGCTTCGAGTCCAGTCGCCGCCTACATCAGATTCGCATTGCTTCACAAGAACGTGTCTCTGCAGTTGGTTCCCACCGAGGGCGACACACTGGTGCTGGAGTTCGGGTCTGAAACGGTGTCGGGTGACTGGGAGACGCTGCTACAGTTCATAGAGGAGAAGTTCCCGCACCCGCCGCTGAGGTTTGATTTGGTAGAGAGGACGCCGTTGGTGGTGAAGGTAACGCGGTTGCAGCACAGGAGCATTAAATGGCACCTGGAGAGGATGGTGAGGTGGGTGGAGGATTTGCGGACGCGTGGGAAACGGAAGACCGTAGATCCGGCGGTGGGGAGTCCGAGGATGGAGCTGAAAAAGTTGGAGAAGAATTACGCTCAATTGCTGGAGGTGATGTTGGAGCATGCTCAGATGGAGGAGAGAATCGTCTTTCCCCTGCTTCAAAGGGCAGATCCAGGTACCATCCCTTCCATCAACTACTCTTATATGGAATAGAATTGAATTTATAATAAATTTTAATTTTAACTTTTAAAATTATTAAAACATTCATCCAAATATTATAATTTTCAATACATATAAAAAATAAATTATTAATATAATTTATTATTTTAATAATAAATTTTACCATTATTAATAATTTATATAATAATTTAGGAGGTAATTTTCATTTTTTATTTATATTTTATGCAAAATCATTACAATTTTCCCTCAACTCATACATAGAAGCATAATGTGTTTTAACGTATTTAAATCCACGTTCTCAATCGGCATTCCAATCATAATCTATATATAAAAATATTTTTGTATAAATAATTTTATGTATAAATTTGAATAGATTTAATTTTCAGATTATGGGCTGGAGCTTGAAACTTGAACAGAATCATTTATCCATATTTTGGTTGGACCAAATCTAACTAGAGAGAGCTCTTTTTTGTAATGTAAAAATGGTTCCAATTATAATCGATTGCAGGACTATGTAAAGCTGCAAACGAGGAACATGCAAGGGACCTGCCGATTATGAATGGCATCAAAGAAGACATGAAATCCATCGGAGTTATGGACTATGGGACCCCTGCTTGCAAAGAAGGCCTCTCCAATCTTTCCACCCGCCTCAAATCATTACAGGTATTATATAAATTTACTCTCCTGCAAAATGGATATACGCTTGATTATGTGCCATTTTCGTTCATATTTGATTTATCCTAGTGTTTTTGGGGAGGTATAGAAACACTGTAAAGAACATTTTGATGAGGAGGAGAAAGATGTACTGCCATTGTTAGAGGCAACGGAGCTGAGTGGAGAAGAAGAAAAGAGAGTATTTGAAGATTGCATTGAGGCAATGAAGGTAAGTCATTCACATTTATTTAACTTTTTCCTGGAAGGCCTATTACCATCAGAAGCTATGGAGTATGTGGACTTGATCATGAAATGCGGTGACAAACAACTAAGAGCCTCTATGATTCAGATTATTTCCAATGCTAAGTAACACTTGAGTGGATAACCATACATACATACATACATATGTCAAATACAGGACTGTAAATACAGAAATGTCTGCGTGCAAAAAAACAAATGGGTTAGTTCGGCTGTGCCATATGTACCTTTTGGAGATATTAGATGGATAAAAATCAATATTTGTATCCATATAAACTGATAAAAGTAAGATGCAAATGTAATAATGTTGTAAGGTAGAAATGTTATACTCCTGGTGCGGTGCAGCGGCTGTGGGTTTGTTTTATACCTGCATGGAGCTTTGTTGGTTTGGTTGGATGTTGCTGAGAGCTAGCTGTATATATGATTTGTTAAGTGGGGTGTTGTTTTCTGGTGTTTTGGAGGGTAAGGGTGTTGCTGTCTCTGTGGGTGTGGGTGGTCCTATGGCTCATATGTTGCTTTATTGCTAGTAAGAGGTTTCTTAATTGGAACATGAGGGGTATTTATGGTTAGTGGTAGTGGAAGAAGAGTGTTGATAACTTTTATAGGTGTCCTTAATATTAACATAAGGGGGGGGGGGGGGGGGGTGAAAGTAGGGAGTATACATTTGAAGGTGGTGGTTTGAATAAGGTGATGGTAGGATTTGAGGGTGGACTTTGCTGTGTTATCATGGCCGCTTGGTTGCTGTGATGCTAATGAGGATGGCCTTCTAAAATGATTTTATTGTATTGGCATGGTGTTTAACTATGTTTACTTTCTTTGTAGTATCATATCTTTGGTGAAGTGTGATTGTTAACTGTTGTTCATCTCTATTAATAAATATGATTTAGTAAAATGTATATTTGCAACTATAATCCATTCATTCGGGATCGAATTTTACCTGACAAAATGAAAATCATTAAAATTTTATCATTCCATAAAAGATTTTTGCACACATAAGTACTCGAATTTGAGATTTTTAGAATGAACAATATCCTCTTTTCTATTGAAAATACTTGTTAGATTTATCATTCCATAAAAGTTAAATGTATTGAAAAATGAAGAAATATTGATTTAATTTTCAGTTAGTCAAGAACGAAGATACGAGGTTGATAGTGGAAATAGTAAAATATTTGTTTAAACCCTTAAAATTTTGTAAAATTACACACTTTCCCCCTCTCCCATTTACGATTCATTTTTGACTTATTATGGTTAGACCTAATATCGAATTTCAACAAATCTTCTTATTTAAGAATTGAAAGAATTATGATTGAAATATACAATACATGATAAAAAGATGAAAAGTTGTAGAGGGAATGGAAAACACCAATACATATTCCACCAACAAATAAGAGAGAAATACAAAAACAAGATTATGGTCGAAATCTATATTTAAGTTGTTGATTGTGTTGATATTATTTGGATACTAATTTAAATGGAAAATTATTTAAAAAATTATTTCTTTAAAAAATAATAAATATTATTATAAAAGAGTTTTTATCTTTTTATATTTTTATATAAAATTTATAAAAATAAAAATAAAATAGATCTACATACATAGTAAAGACTAAAAGCTAAGATACCAAACTTCTTAAAATCTCAAATCTTATCATTTTAACTAAAACTTCGTTAATACTTATATATATGACTTTTAATAATTTTTTACTTAGATCGTACTTGTGTCGTTGTCAATCTTTTCGCTTAAAAGTTAACAACATAGCATAACGTGGGTGTTTGGAATGAATACTTCAGATGTTGCAAATTAATGTTGGACATTCATTACAAGTCATTCATTTGTAAATAAGTAACTTTCATAAAATTCATTTTCATTTTTTATGTTTAAATTATATAAATATAATATTAAATTTTGGTGAACCCAACCAGAGGCTCTAGTAAAAAAGAGTATAATGTTTATCTTAAGAGACTCGAGTTCGAGCATCTGTGTGTACAAAGTGTATGTACCTTATCAAAGGGTTAAGAAAGTATGAACAGATAGTATCATGTAATCACACCAGTATATTAAAAAAATATTAAATTTTGGCACACTCATGATATAAGTACAAAGAATTATGTATAAAATATATTTTTAAAAGTTAATATAAAAAAAATTCTGTTCTTTTCGTTTCATTTTTAAAAAATTTTCTCTTCATAATCGTAACATCAAGTTAACCAAATATGAAAAAAGATGGAAGTTGACACAAATCAAAAGACTCCAACAAAGGAGAAAATAAGTAGTCGAGCTTCAGAAAAAGTTCACCTTAAGGAGGATGACCCTCTAATAGATGGTGAAAGAAGGTCCTTTAAGGACACATTAATAAATTTTGCATGGTGAAAGCAATCAATGGATGAAGTTTTGGAACCGACGCATATTGATATGAAAGAACTTAACATTATTTCTCTTAGTTTGCTTTCCTTTTCCTTTAGAGGAAAAAGCAACCGCTAAGTTAGCTTCTGTTGGAAATATAATCTGCTACAAAATAAGTATGTTAGTACTGACTGGGAAAGATCAATAATTAAATATAAAATCAAAAATTTCTGTGCCGTGGTAAATTCATTGCCTTAGAAACAAATTCGCCCTGATCGGTGTAATTGCGTAGTGGACGTCGTCCCCCAAGGTTAACACAGTCTTTCAATATTCGTACACCCGAATATGGAAGATGGAACTCAATTGGTGCTGCTTTTCTTGAGAAATCACAGTAGGAACAATTCTCAGGAAAGCTTAGAGGGGTCACAATCGGTCCCGCTTAAAACCTAAACTCCTAGATAGAATTTTCTCTAAAGTGATTAAGGAACAAAAATCGACTAATTTATAAAGAAAACACAGAGAGTGGGGAAGAGGAATTTTTCAGAAAGAATTGTTTTTTGTTTTGGTGTGAAAAAAATGAAGAAACTAATCCTCTATGTATACTAGTAACAGGAGGTAAATTTGGTAAAAAGGCATAGGCAGTCTTGTTAAAAACCCACAACCACCCCTCCACAAAATCCTCAACAATCCCTCTAAATCCCAAATAATTTTCATTACCAACAATCCCCCACTAATGCAAAGTAGTTTGGATTTTTTATTTATTTTGTACACACGAGAAATTTAGTTAAAAAGTGAGAAGAGCAACGATGAAATTAGTTGCTTAAGCACTAGTTTGTGGATTTGAACTAGTACATAGTAAAATAAGTGATTCTTCTCTTTAACAAGTGAACGAATATTGAACTTGTTAAGATAAGAGTTAACTCATGACACACAACTAACCTTGGACCCAATTTGAAGTTCTACGATAAATCAATAATTTAGCCAACGTACCTCGGGATGCTAGTAAGTGCTCTAGATAAACAGCCCAAAATATTTTCCATAGAAGGTGGCTAGTCTTTCACACTTACGTAGGTAATTTTTCAAGTATATCTTAATATATACCATCCGTATCAGGACTATGAAATCATTAAGAGCTTTTATTAAGCTTATCCTCTCAAATTTGAGTTCGATGAATTCATCAAATCCGTCTCAATAGGACCACCCAAAATCTAGGATATGAACTCATTAAGAATAATAAACTCAACCTTTCAAGTCAGTGAATTCATCAAGTTCGTCCCAATAGGACCACCCAAAATCTGGGCTATGAATTCATTAAGAGTAAAGACTCATCCTTATTCATGTATATCATTCGCCATAGGGATAGGTAAAATGTACACTATAAGTCTTTCCATGGTTTCGTTTGACCATATTGAACTTAGAAACTAAGTTGGGTATCCACCATGAATTTCTCAACCACTAGGCTTAAGACCTATCCCCATCAACAAATCAAGAACCATTTTCCTACTTAACCCTTTGGTTAGTGTATCAGCTAGGTTCCTTTCAGACCTCACGTACTCCAAGGTGAGTACTCCATTTTTTATTAAATGCCTCACAGATTCATGTCTTATCCGAATATGTCTTTTCTTACCATTGTAAGCTTGACTCCTAGCAACACAAATTACGGTTTGCGAGTCACATAATAAAGATACGGGAGGTACTGGTTTTTCCCATAAAAGAATCTCCGCAAGTAGATTCCTAAGCCACTCGGCCTTTTGCCCAGCTAAGTCAAGGGCTATAAATTTTGATTCCATCGTGAAGCGAGCAATACAAGTATGTTTAACAGACTTCCACGAAATGACTGCTTCACCCAAAGTAAAGACATACCCACTTGTAGAGCTTACCTCATCATTATCAGTTACCCAGTTTACATCACAATAGCCTTCAAGGACTATAGGGTAATCGATAAATTCTAATTTCCAAGATAAAGTACCTTTAAGGTATTTAAGCAAACGCTTTAGAGCATTCCAATGTTCATTGCTCGGATTATGGGTATACCTACTTAGTCTCCTAACTACATAAGCAATGTCCGGTAGAGTGTAGTTCATGAAGAACATAAGACTTCCAATAATCTTTGCATACTCCAATTGAGAAATATTGTTCTCTCTATTTTTTAATAGTTGTATGCTCCAATCATAAGGAGTTCTTATAAGGATTACTTCAAAATTACTAAACCTTTTTAACATTTTCTCTATATAGTAAGTTTGGTTTAATGAATAACCCTTTCTGATTTTGTAATTTTAACTCCTAAGATTATATCTACCTCTCCAAATCAGTTATTTGAAATCTAGTAGATAGGAAATTCTTGGTTTTATTAATGACTTCTATATTAGAACTGAAAATTAACATATCATCTACATATAAGCTTATGATGACATAATCTGATCCAGACATTTTGGAATATACACATGCATCTGAACCATTAACTATAAAACCAAAATTGAGAATAGTTTTATGAAATTTCTCATGCCATTATTTTGGAGCTTGTTTGAGACTGTTCAGAGATTTTTTAAGTCTGCAAACTTTATCTTCCATACCAAGTGTCACAAATCCTGGAAGTTGCTCCATGTAGATTTTCTCATCAAAATCACTATTTAAGAAAGCTGTCTTTACATCCATCTGATGTACCAGCAAATTATAAATGGAAGCGAGTACTTCCGAAGTGCTTGAATTGCCCATGTAGACCTGCTCACCTTCAGTTACCTTTTCAAATTCGATGAACATGTCTTTGTTGACGCAGAAATGTTTAGAGGGGCCCGTGTCTATAATCCACTCGGTGTTATTTTAGACCAAGTTTACTTCGAAAACCACAATAACTATAACGTTATCTGGATTTTTGGCCACATGTGCTTGTGATTTGTTTTCATTCTGGCAGTCAGAATGTTAGTAGCATTGATAGGCTTTGTGTCTGTCTTTGCCACACACGTAGTACTTCAAGTGGTTGTTAGGCTTGTCAGTTTTCCCATATTTCTTAAAAGTGATAACCTTCTTATTTTGGAATTTTATTGCCTTTTTAAATCTCCCAACATCTTTATTCCTGCTGAATTTAGAACTAAAACCAGATTCAACAAAGTTAGCTTCTAAAGGGAATTGACTTGAGGTAACTAGAGCCTTATCTTTGAGACGGTTGGCTTTCTCAATCTTCATATGGCTGATTAGTTCTTCCAAAAGGAAGTCCCATTTTTTGTGTTTTAGGTGATTTCGGTAATCAGACCAATATTTCGGTAGCTTATCAATCAAGACACTTGCTTAGATAATCTCACACAGCTTCATCCCTTTCGTTAGGATATTAGAAACCAAATTCTCGTAGATATGGACTTGATCTATAATCGGCTTATCATCGGTCATCTGGAACTTAACCCATTCACCAACAACACATTTCTTAACTCCAGCATCATCGGCTCCATATTTTTTTCCAAAGTATCCCAGATGGATTTGGCAGATTTATTTTTGACAAACAAGTCAAAGAGGTTGTTAGCCATATGATTTAACATGTGACCTCTTACCATTTTGTTGTCTTTTTCTAACTTAGCTGTTGAAGCAGTTGCATCTGGTTCTTCAGAGACAATGGTAGCATCTTCGAGTTTCTCGATGGTAGGTGGATCGAAAAGGACATAGTCAACTTCAAGTTGTTCGAAGAAGATGACCATACTCTGAGACCAACGACGATAATTAATCCCATTGAGAAGTACAAGCTTGGATAAATCAGGGATGAATTTGTTTATCGATGTAGACATGTTTAAGCAATATTTCATTTCTAAATTGTTGGAAATATAATATGCTACAAAACAAGTTTGTTAGCACTGACTGGGAAAGATCAATAATTAAATATAAAATCAGAAATTCATGTACCATGGTTAATCCACTACCTTAAAAATAAAATCGCCCTGGTCGGTGTAATCACGTAGTGGACGTCGTCCCCTAAGGTTAACACAGTCCTTCAATATTCGTACACCCGAATATGAAAGATGGAACTCAATTGGTGCTACTCTTCTTGAGAAATCACAGTAGGAACAATTTTCAGGAAAGCTTGGAGGGGTCACAATCAGTCCCGCTTAAAACCGAAACTCCTAGACAAAATTTTCTCTAAAGTGATTAAGGAACAAGAACAGACTAATTTACAAAGAAACACAGAGAGTAGGGAAGAGGAATTTTTCAAAGAGAATTTTTTTTTGTGTTGTGTGAAAAAATGAAGAAACTAGTCCTCTATTTATACTAGTAAAAGGAGGGTAAAATGGTAAAAATACATGGGCAGTTTTGTAAAAAGCCCAGAACCATCCCTTCACAAAATCCTCAACAATCCCTCTAAATCCCAAATAATTTGCATTACCAACAGCTTCTGCTTTTCAGAAAAGCTAACTATCGTTCGACATCAACTTAAAAGATTGTAATTCATTCATGAGTTGTGTAAGCGTCAATTGCATGTTTCCAAGGTTATATGCGATCCTAAACCCTAAATCCTTTGACACACTTTTAAACACATTATCAGTTTGTGTGCTTTGGTCCAAGCTGGCCCCATTGTCTTTGGTCTCGATAAAGTAGCTCATAAGAGTAATCGTATGATCTTTGATTCGAGTGTCGAGTTTTTGCTAAGTATTCATCAAACTAGCTATCGCGGAGCTTGACCTTTGAACATGTCCTCTAGTTTGTCTAACATCTCTTTGGAGAAATCACTGCTCTAGTTGCTTATAAGGTGCTGGTCATGCTTGCCAGTATATAGCAACAAGTTATCTTATCAAATTCTCGCCAACGAGTTCTTGCCTCAACTTGGTTGGTTGGAGGGCATTTGCTATCAAGAACTAACTTATGTTTCTCACAACTTAGGATAATGTTGAGATTCCTCTTTCATTATTTATAGTTGTTTCCGTTCATTTTGTTTTTAGTTATGATGTTAATTAAGAGAGTTGGTGCCATTTTCGAATTGTAAAATAAAAGTCTTCTATTCATTAATTATCTTTGTAGTAAGAAAATATTCTAAAAAATCATTTTAAAACATATGATATGCATTTAAATGATGCATGCGTCTTACTTTAAACCTTAAAAACATTTGTAAGTCATTGCAACAATATTTCTTACACCCATTGAATTAAGTTACCGTTAGGTAATCTTTATCAACTAGTAAGAACATGGATTTCCATCCAATTAATATGTGAACCTAATTCCTTAGGTATTCACATATACTAATAATCATTTCACGTTTGGTCATTATTCTAACTTAAGTAGAGATTCGTGAGAAGTTAATTAACTAGAATAATCTTGAGTACATAACCATAAACTTAGCAACCATCATAGTATGTACTACGAATGAGTTGTTGTGGGAAAACCTCAACGACTAACATATAATACTAGTTGTCCTCTTAAAGGAAATTTCCCATTGAAAACCACATGATAATACTTACCGTAAGAAGCGGAGGAGTAAAACTAGCTCGAAGTAATATCATGTCATCATACATAGACCATTGATGGAGGTTGCATGTCTTATTTAAAGACCTTCTCTCACTCAATGTTTCAAAAACATGCAAGCTTTTTATTTCGGCTTCAATCATGAATGATTAAATATGCAATAACAAGTACATCTGACATTCTTTCCCTAAACCATATGGCATGCTTATATCATATATACATGAACATACTTTTCGTCAACTTAATTTCATCACATTCATATATATAACATGTTATAATATTCGCAGAAAATAAATTGACTCTAACCAACCAAAATTTTCCATGATTCCATCCTAAGGAAAAATAAAATAATAAAAATTACAATATTTTTCCCAAAGTATCCTTTGGGTGAAAGTTAAATATCCTTTTGGGTTTTCCAAAAATACCCAAATGCGTAAAAAAATATCCCAAAACCCGAAAACTCAAATAATAAATCGAAAAGGGGACTCACTATCGAACAAATACCACTGATCACCTCCACTAGTTTGCTACCACTGCCATCACCGATCACCTTGCTCTCGTCAACCACTGTAACAACCCAATTTTTAGTGGTGTCAAAAATAGTGGTTTCGAGACCACAACTTTGACAAGTCGAGTCATAAATGTTAATAATTTAATTGTGATGTCATTGGTAGCATATTAAATTTTGATTAAGAGATTTTATTGTTTAGATAATTAATTAAGTAAAAAGGATTAAATCGTAAAAAGTGTAAAAGTTGAATTACATAGATTGAATGCTAATTAAAAAGAAAGGAAAAGCATTTAAAGGTAAATAAACCATAGATAATATGGGCGAATGGTAAGGGCGTTAGGCATATCAAATTTGCTTATAATTAAGCAAGGGTAAAATTATAATTAGGTAAATAAGTGTTAATAATGAGAAAAGTCATAAAATTTAGTCTTCTTCTTCATTTCAAACAAAAAGAAAACAAAAAAAACCCTAGGAGGGGAGCTTAAAGTTTCGACCTAGCTAGAGTTCATCTTTGGTAGGTGATTCTTCACCTGTTTTTAATGATTTTTATGTTTTCGAGTCCGTATTAGCTTAACCTAGCTAACTCGAGAACTAATTTGTGAATCTGTCAAATGTTATAACTTTTGCCATGGATGAATGAGCTCGTTCTTGAAAGTTAATGGAAGTATTATGAGCTTGGTTGTGGGATTTGATGATTTTGTTAAGTGATTTTGATGATTTTAGGGTTTAAGGACTAAATTGTTAAAATATTAAAAGTACATGTACTTGTTGTGAAATTTTAGCATGAAAGAACTTGTAGAAAGGCCTTGAATGTTTCGGCTGGGTTGTGTGTTTGAGAAAAATGATTATTTTGCATGTTTTGTACTTAAAGGACTAAATTGAATAGAAATAAAAATATAAGGTTAATTCTATAAATTACCTAAAAGGGGCATAAATGCAAGAAATGATTTAAATTTCATGATTTAATATGAAAAATTAATGACTTCTTGATTTAGATCACGAGCGAACGGTAAATCGAGGAAAAGAGAAAATCGTAGAATAATCCCTAAAGTTCCATTTTGCTACAAATTCGTTCGGTAAGTTCGTGTAACTATATTCTACTTGTTAAATGCTAACCTTACTTGTTTGGTTCTATTTTTGATGATGGTTTTTGATGGAAGACGCGGAAGGAATATCATACTGGCTCGATTGAGCATATTGGCTCGTTTGAGCATACTAGCTTGTAAGAGCACTATTGGATCGCATGAGTATTTCATTGAAAGACTCGAAGGGAGAATTGAATCTAAAGACGAAAGAAATGGTGATGAACGTTCACATTCTTTATTTCGTTTAATAGTAAATTCGTAAGTTAACTGTGCAATGAACTTACTAAGCTCTGAAAGCTTACCTGTGTATTGTCTCTGTTTTGTAGATTGTTTTGTAGTTGAAGATCGGATCCCCGAGAAGAATCACACTATCTCGAGAGCTCGTTTGGGTAGTCTTTCGTATCACCTGACTTATATGGCATATAGTGGGATTCTGAACTTAAATGTAGTTATTATGTAATGTCAATAGAATTGAGATTTATTGGATACTTGTTTCCCAATGTATTATGTGTTTTGTGGTGATTACAATGTCATTATGTTGTTGCTTTATTAGGTATGAGTTGAAGTGTTCAATGTATAATGAATTAGTACTTATTGTATTTAATATGGTTGATTACAAACTTGAGAAAATGATGTGCATTTTAGAAATCTGCTTGCTTGTTTCGATAGTTCTTATGCATGTATCGGTAGAAGTACAAGGTAGAAGAGAGGTTGTTTACTGACTAAGATTGTAACAGTAGTTGCCTAAGAAGTATCGGTAGATCTATTCACGGAAGTATTTGTAGTCTGGGTCCATGTATCGGTAGAAGTTACAAGGTAAAATTTCCTAGCTCTCTGCAGTTTTTAGTATCGATAGAAGCATGACTTGTTTCGGTAAAAGTGTAGTTGTATCGGTAGAACTATCACTAGTATCGATAGAAGACTGTTACTGTTTAAAAATTATTTACTGACTTGACTATTACCAATACTTGTCCAACAAGTATCAGTAGAAGTTTCCCAAAAATGTGGAAATAACCTTTTTACCTCTGTTTGAATTGTATTGGCCTCTTATTCGAGTTCCTTGACGAGTATAATGAAAATGCTTAGTTAAGAATGTGAATAATGGAAGAAAATTGAAAATTAATTTGAGACTTTCGAACGAAGGAACCTCGGGACCTAAGTTGACGACGATAACGAGTTTGGGTGTTACAACCACCATCGATCGACCACCATCGGTTAGCCCACTGCCACTTGTCGGTTGGTTCAATTTGGTTTGTGTCGTCTTAATCGGTTTGGGTTATGTAGTTTGTTACCTCATTCTTTCGGATTTCATCAAAAAATTTAGGTTACATAAATTCCTAGTATTTTTTCGACTCATATGGATAATTCTAATTTTACAAAAAAACATAAAATTAAAATCAAACATGCGTGGAGATGATAGTTCGCGATCTAATTACATAACCAGAAATTTATGAAAAACCTAAAATACACCCATTCTAATTTCTAAGAATTATAATTTTTGGCAAAATTAGTTTATCACATAAATAAAATAATTTCATACAAAACATGCATACAATTTCATACATTCATCCACATATATCATAATCAAAACATGCATACAATTTAAAGAATGTCACATATTATCTCAATTTAATCAAACATGAGAAAAGAAAAAGAAAATTCGGTATCGATTTATAATATAAACATATCACAATTTGACTCTGATACCAATGGTTGAAAAAATTGATTAAGAAAATAGTTATTGTTGTATGGTGGAAGTTTACAATTTTTACTTAAATCGATCCTATTATGTTATTTATATCAATAAACTATAACCAAAATATACTTGTGCTTTGTGCGAGGCGAACTAAAGTCAATTCTAGCTTTCAATTGAATGATCTTCTTTGCTATAATTGAAATACAAATTACCTCGAGTTCGGATTCAAGCAACATGAACTGAATCACAGAATGGAAACTTTTATTTACTTCTAGTAGGAAAGTAAATCCTTTCTATAACTAGTAACTATACGTTTTTCCTAGAAAATAGATTTTATTCTTAGAAATAAAATTTTACTATTTTTTGGTAGAATAACGACGTATGAGAAAGTGTGTCAATTGCTTAACTGATAATTCTTATTTATAGAGAAATGGTACAAGAGTTCTGTTCTAATAAGACTTGATTAAATAATAATATTTTAATAAAAAATACAACTTCTACTCTAAGTAGAAGAGGTAGGGACAATGACACCCTTATACAATATACTAGGGTTGTCTCCCCTTGTATTTTACAAGGCCATTTGGGTCTTTTTTATATTGGATTCAATTATAGATGTTTCCTAGTTTTTATCCAACATATATGATTTATCCAACCCTATATTTATTTTCTATTGTCCAAAATATAATTAATTAATTAATTAAATTAATTTTTTAATTAAATAATTTTCTTAACTCAATCCTAATTTCGTTAAATTCATAACAATTTTACCATAATATAATTTATGATGAAATATATTTAATTTCTTTATTCAACAAATCCATAATGACTAATTAATTTAATTATATTTTCGAACTTCAATTATTTAATTATAATTAATTAAATAATAATTCGAAGGACTTAAAAGTAATTTTCTAAGTCATCTTTTGTGCTTAACAAGAAAACACATTCACTACGGATAGTGATACATGTGATTTCTCTCTCTTCATCATTTTCATCCATTTCATATTATATTGGTTCTACATGCAATTTGTTTCTGATTATCTTGAGCTAGCGGAGTGCCCGATTTGACATATATAATTAGGGTTCAAATAATTTACAATTATGTTCCGACTTTTCGCTTATTAATTACAACATTATTTAATCACAAAATCATTCAACTAAAGTATCATGACGAGTTCTCCCTTATTATATACCATGATGAAAGCTACTTAAAAGTGTTTGTCCAATGATCTTGTCATCGATATGTAACCCTCATAAGATATTCTTAATCTCTTTGGGATAAATTCAAACTCACAATATGATTCTCTTTTATCTCATGGAAACTATTAATCTTTCTTCATAAAAATTAATCCCTATCAAATAGTAATCAAATCATTTATCACAAGGACAATGACCTATGATCATATTTACTTTATTGGGCTATGAATTTCACTATTACGGAATGATGCTACATACTGCAGAAGTCATATACCCAACACGCATATTGTCGGTTCCTTATTTATTTGAGCTCAGGCTTTCATTTACATCAAAGTATATGAGTCACATATATATAGTTCATCATCCACTCAAGATTAAGGTATTTCATACTATGAATGTCACAACTGAATGAATCCATAAATAAATTTAGGATCTATTATACTTGAGTCCTTTCTGATGTACTGTTAGTCTAGTCAGCCACATTTATATCTCTATCTTTTAGGAGTCATTCGCTCTGATACCTAAAATAAGGTATCTCCTCAATTAGACTTGATAGATAACATATTATTATTTCAATTAGTTTGCTCATTTTTTCTTAGACTAAGAACATGTTTAGGTTATCTACTAATATAAATTACCTTTCTTTATTATGATTAGACCACGTAATATTACTAATATTAGTTAAATATTAGATAATCAGTGAGCTAATATTTCTTTTATTTTGTTTTGCGTGCAAAAATAGTTGAGGACAATATACAAAGATATTAATGAAATTAATGGATATTTTACTAAACCAATTTGTTCGAAAAATACAAGTACATATAGACTAAAACACTATACTAAGGGAACTAGATCCCAACACTTGCCAGTTAGAAGATCACACGATCATTCCAACCCCTCGTACTATCGGTCACGTGGCACTACAAGGTAAGACAATGGGCGACCTCTCTATATATACCCTAGAGCACGAGGGACCAAGGGAATCTCCTTCTTCCCTAAGAAAAAACCCTGAGTTTTACTAGGCTTCTCCTTCTCTCCTAACACCTGAGCTCTAGCTCTTCGCTTGTCACAGGTGAACTGAAATTTCGCTCCTCCACTTTCTCATCACCTTCCTTCTTGTTGAATACTTGTATCAACAATAATAATTATTTTTTTCTTGAATTTCAAGTTTAAAAATTTAGAGTTTAGAATTTAAATCAAATTTCAGGTTTAAGGTTTAAAGTTTATATCAACTTTTGAATTTCAAATTTAAGAACCAATAAATCATAACTTGGATTCATGTTTATATAAAGTTATTAATATTTATTTTTAAAATTTTCACTATGTTCTATTTTATTGCTCACTAATAATACATTAAATTTATGCATTCACAATTCTTAAAAAAAAAAAAAACAAAATTCTTGACAAATATTAAAATAAAAAGAGACAATATGTCAAATATTTACACAACTAATTATTTAAAAATATTCAGGCTATTAATTAACAAAATTCTTCCTTAAAAACAGACGTCTTAGTTAAGTAAATGATAACATAAAAATTATACAAACAATCGAGAAGCATTTAATAAGAAAGGAAGGAAGATAGGAACAATAAAAGAAAGGAGATGAAAGAAAGAAAGGAGAAATAATGGTGGTGAGGTTTTGGGTGTGGGGCAGCAGCGGCTGTCCAAATGGACGTCTCTCAAATAAAGAAAAGGGAAGAAACTTCTGCCTCTTTTCTTCTGACCCCTCCATTCCATTTCCCCCATCTCAATTTTAGTGAAATATCAATCAAAATCCCCCCAGAGAAAGTCATCCCACCTATTCCCATCTCTTCCAATCCACTTTGCTCTCTAACGTATTTTTCGCTCTCTTTTCTAAGCTTTTCCTTCCTCATCCCAAAACCTACCTTGTTTGTTTCCTTCACTTCTCATACTCTATTTCTTTCTGATATTTTCGGAAGCGGATTTATCTGGAGTGTATCTGGTCAAAGTCTCCTGTTTCCAAAATGCAGAATTCTGATCAAGAAAAGCAAGATCAGAGGTAATTATAATCTGGGTATTTCTTCCTTTCTTCATTCTTGATGCTTTCACTTACTTCTTTTCTGTGTTAAACTAGTTTTAGCTCATGGGTCGTTTTCCTTTTCCAGATTTTTTTTGTAAGGTATTTTTTTAATCAAAAGTTTTTGGATTAGTATTCAGTTCATCTGTTGCTTGTTTTTCTGTTTTGGGTTTTGGAGGAGTGAGCTGCAGTTAGGAAGCCAAATTTAGGACTTCTACAGATACCATGTTTGTGTTGATGACCCAATTTGAAACCTGGTTCTATATAATAAACGGTTTATCTGCACATAGATCAGAGAGTTTGGTGCTTGATTGGATTAATCAGGAATTTGGAAGCAATATTTACATTCGAGAATGGACTGAATATGCTTCTCTTCAAAATATGCTACCAAAATAACTTAGGATAACATGGGAACTGCTCTTAGTAATCCTACTTGTATTTGTGTCTTATGTTTGCCCTCAGTTTGGAGATATTGCGCCAGTTCTAATTGTAGTTGGTAGCCCTCTATAAATCTAGGGTATCGTTTTCAATGTACCTAAAACATGGTTAGTCTCTTTTTTTTTTGTAATTGTTGTTTAGTTTCCCTTTGAAGTTTCTCTTGCATGGTAGTTCCTCTTCTCTGTAGAAAGTTTCTTGATGCTTTGGAAGTATCCGTTTCCTATTTACATTTTTTATATAAGTAAATTCATTTATTGGCAAGTAGGAACTGAAATTTTGATGTAAGATAGATTTTTTGTCTGTGTTAGCTTTAATAATTGTTCATACTTTGTGGGTGAATTGTTGGAATCTTGCTTTTTGGAGTTTGGACTTGTTTTTGTACATTACTTTCTTTTTATTATTCATGCATGCTTGTTGTGTGTTAATGGGAGAGAGAGAGAGAGAGAGAGAGAGAGAGAGAGAGAGAGACGGGGAGATGGTGATATTTCAAAAGTTATACTTGATAAGGTCTGAGGTTTGCTGTTTGATTTTTGGGTGATTGTTTGGTCTTGTTTTCTCAGGATAACTTGCAACATGGAGGATTCCAATATGACCATTGAATTCCTTCGAGCACGTTTACTGTCCGAACGATCTGTCTCAAAAAGTGCAAGACAGAGAGCTGATGAACTGGCAAGAAGGGTATGTTTAAATGTTTTACTTGGGAAGGTTTTTGAGGTTTGCTGTTTCTAGTTTATCTTCTCTCCTCTTTCTATCTCTTGCTCAAGTAAATCAGCTTTCTCTAATGCTTTATAGTGTTGGATTTTATTGAACTTAGGTAGCTGAACTGGAGGAACATCTAAGAATTGTGTCAGTCCAAAGGAGGAGGGCTGAAAAGGCAACAGCAGATGTTCTTGCCATTTTGGAGAATAATGGGGTAAGTGATGTCTCTGAGGAACTTGATTCAAGCTCTGACCAGGACACACCTTTTGAGTCCAACATGGATAATGTTTCTACTAAAGAAGAGGAGAGCTCTGTAAGTTCAAAAGCGAGAAGAAAAGAGTCAGAGGAACTTTCAGGTTCTGACGATTTTTCTTCAGTATCTGGTAGAAGCCTGTCTTGGAAAGGCCGCAAGAGTGCTTCTCATTCTCCTGAAAAGTATAAAGACTCACTTGCAAGAAGGCGCAATAGCTTTACATCTATGGGATTTTCGTCCCCAAAACAGCGCCAGGGAAAATCATGCAGGCAGATAAGACGCCGGGAGTCAAGGTTGGTACATGAGACTCTTGCTTTTATTCTATAAGAAAGATGTGGCATGCCATTTTTTAAAGACAAAAAAGAATATACTGTTGTGTAATTCTGGATGATAAAACCTGTATGATATGTTCTCTGATGCAAGGAATATTAACATTAAAGTCACGAATGATATGATAAAGAAAAGGATGGGTGCAGTAGTAGATCTCTGGTTGGACATGAGTGAAAAACTGAAAAAGAAGATGGAGATGGAGAGAGTACATTTTTACTTTGGTACTTTTGTACGGCTTAATGTGTCATGGAAACTATAGAAAAGAAAGATCAAAATGAAATAATGTTCAAAGATCGTTCTTCTCATTTTTGGTTATAAAAATTTCTTTACTTGAGAATTCTGTTCATTGTGTTACATGTTAATTTCTTTCATGTTCGAGCTGAATGTCCTCTCAGGCATTTACTCATTAGTCAAGTAAACCAAATATATATGAATGCTTTTTTCTTTTTAGCTGATCTGTAGCAGAGGATCCTAAATCAGAACTAAAAGATAAAAATTGAAATAATTTCATAGTTAAGGATTATTCTTATCATTCAATTGTAAAATTGACTGTACTTGAGATTTCTCTTCATCTTGATACGTTTTAACTTCTTATGTGTTCAAGATGGATCCCAGAGATATTTATGCTTGTTAGTCAAAGTAACAAAAAATATTTATGCTTGCTTTATTTTATCAGGTTAGTAGCAGAGGAGCCTAAGTCAGATGATGTCAAGGTTGATCCACCTGTAAATGGACTTGTAAACTCTTCAGAAGTTAATACTAATCACTCTGAAAGTGAGTGTAATATCTTGCCAGTGCATCTGAAATTCGTGAAAATAGAAGCTCTTTCGACACTCTATTTTCAGATGCCTTAAAAGATGAAAGAAATATAACTGCTTATGGTCTTGGTTTTCATGGGATGCAGGTGAGAAAGACATGGAAAAGGCTCTAGAACATCAAGCACAACTTATTGACCGTTATGAAGAAATGGAAAGGGCCCAAAGAGAATGGGAAGAGAAGTTCAGAGAAAATAATAGTAGTACACCGGTATCTTTAAGCAACACTTATTTGATACAGATAATTTATGTTCCTTTAGCATCTTGGTTATGATATCATACTAAAACTTTACCTGTGTTTTTCTTTTTGTTTGAAACAAGTAAATTCCATGATAGGCAGTTTCAGATCAAGGTTACTGTGGTTGAGCATTTTAAAATTTCTAGTGCAAAGAAATTAAATTTTATACGAAAATATGGAAGTGCTCTGTGAAAAAACTTGCTTCAAGAAAAAAAAAAAAGAACTCCTTTCCTACTAGTAGAATTTGCTTCCTTAGTTATGGATGCCTGTTATCTCTTACATACTTCCATAAACATGTAATCCATTTTGTATTAGATAAAATTATTGAGTGCAGCATTTCTGGTGCAGGATGTTAAGGGCTTCTACAGTACCTTTTACGATCTTTTAATTTATGTTTAGTGCTAAATCAAATTAAATGTTAATGCCAGCTTGACATCTGGACTGTACATGGTGCTGAAATGTAAAATAGTTGGTTTCTAATTTATCAAGAGCAGCTGAAGAAAATCGCATACTGATATGGTGATTAATTATGATATTTTGAGGAACTTTAATTGAGGAATTGATGCTGGAAAATTAGAAATTTAAAGATGAAACAATGGTTAAGACCTCAGCGAGCTAATCTTATTTTCAAAGGATCTATTTCCATAAAAATACATGCAGATGAAAGAAGTTGGAACTTGCAAAAGCTGAAGGTTGCCACTTTGGCTACTCAAGTGGAAAGGGAGGGTCTAAAACCTTATCTCCTATAGAACTTGGGAAGATGTATAAGTGGATGTATTTTTTTTCACGGTGGAAAGTTGGGTGAATTTTATTTTGTTTGGCTATCCTCCAGTGAAGATTATTGGTCGCAAACTCTCTTTCTGACTTGATTATCTTTTATTTTCTTGTGAGATGAGAAAACTCCCTATCCTACACTCTCGTAGGCACGTGCATGGCTGCTGAAAGTGCTAGCTGACAAATCCTTCATACAATTAACCCAACTTTTAAGATAGAATCAATTATTAAAAATAATTACATGTGCTCATTCTGTTAACTTTTTAATCTGATCTTCTTAAAGCTGAATTGAAAGAGCTTTGGTATTGGGTTCTAAAGGTGGGATCCTTGTGTGCTGGTCTATGGACTAGTGTCACCTAGGAAGTCCCTCTGTTGTCCATATCTATTGAGGTGTGATGTCATTTACACTATTGAAACTAAGACATTTGCTCACCCTATAGAGTGCTAGTATGACTCTTTATTTGATGCATTAACTTCCTGTAATGGCCTATATAGAGGGATGCATACCTCAATCTGAAGGGTGGGGGCTGCAGTGTAGTATCAATTTCCTTTTGTAGTTGCTATGTGCACTTTTTTCTTTTAAATGTTTTACCGATCTCTATTGATAATGTGGTTGTGTTTATCTTATGCTATCTAGACAGTTTATTGAAAGTTTTGGCGCTTGTCTGATATCTTGCTTCTCCATGCTGACATAATGGTTTTTTGGTTAAAAAAATGTTTAGGATTCATGTGATCCTGGGAACAACTCAGATGTCACTGAGGAAAGAGGTAGCTCACAAGTCCAAGAGACAGAGGGGGAACATATTTGCTTCTCCAAAGAATTACCCAAAACTCAATCCCACGATCCTCTGCCACCTTCACATGGTGAGATGGACCAGTTAGAGGAACGTAATTGTAGCAGCTCCTTTTCTCCTGCTTCTCTAGATACTCCATCCTCAGGTCAAAAGTTTGTATCTCCCATGGAAAAAGTTTGTATTTGCTGCTCCAAAGAAATACCCAAAACTCAATCCCATGATCCTGTGCCACCTTCACATGGTGAGATGGATCAGTTACAGGATCGTAATTGTAGCAGCTCCCTTTCTCCTACATCTCTAGATCCTACATCCTCAGGTCAAAAGTTTGTATCTCCCATAGCAAAGGAAAATCTTGATCAGGAGAGTCTGCAGAGCAACCATTCTCCGTTACCTAGCTCTCATCAATTTGCACATGCACATGGTTCCCCTGGGAAGCAGGCAGTGCAGCGCTATTCATCTGATATGAGCAGTAGTTCAATCATGGAACCTTCAGGAAACAAAAATGAGCTTTATGCATTGGTGCCACATGAAGCACCTGGCAAGTTTACCGATGTTCTGGATGCTCTTAAACAAGCCAGGATGTCTTTACAACAAACAAAATCAATACATTGCCACTAATAGAGGGTGCATCTGGAGGACAAGCTATTGAACCTTCTGTTCATGGAAGACTAATTGGGGAGAGAGTAGAGATTCCTGTTGGATGCTCTGGACTCTTCAGGGTTCCAACCGACTTTTCAGCAGAGGCCTCTAAAGTGAACTTTCGGGGTTCAGGTTTGCAGTTAAGTGTGGCAAACTATTACCCCGAAGCAGTAGTTGCACCAACTTCTAGCCACCATCTTCTTACCGCTTCTTATATGAACACTCAGTCAAGTAGTTCTAGTAACTATCAGCCAGTTAGTAGTGATCGGTTTTACAGTAACCCTTACATGGATGTTAGATCAAGTTATTCTGCAGTCTCAACTGCATCTGGTTACATAAATGATGATCAAAAGTTCACAGGTCGATATGCAGAGACAGGGTCAAGATCCACTCAGCAATCACGTTTTGATCCTTACATGGAACCAGGCTTACCCTCATCTGGTCTACAGAGTTATCTAACTTTCCCCACCTATCCTGACCTAGTGCCACAGGTGCAAACTAAAGAAGCATTTCCAGCCTTCCGTACACCGAGTTCAGGTCAGGTACGTCCTGATCAGTTTTCATTTTACGATAACCATTTTAGACCAGATACTCAGAGATTCTAGCACAGCCATCAAGGTTCTTGTAACTTATTTGCATTGCATCTGAATCACATGAAGATGCTGGCCGTATCATATCTTTTGAAGGCCGTTTCAGTATCTCTTTCTCTTCTCTTTAGTAGTCAAGGGAGATGGAGTTTACCAAGAGATGCAACTGTATTCATATATGTATTTTCTCATTAATACCGTTGTTGACATAAATACTTTTGTATCAATAAACAAACGTGTACTATTGCTGTAGTATTGTAGTCTTAGTGTTGCGCACTTTTAGTGATGTCTCTTAACTGTTCTTGCTAAAAGTTACTAATGAATTCACCAAGAAGTAAAAGGATTGAACGAGTGCACTAATAGAATGTTCCTTTTACAAGATGAAAGCAGTTCATTTGGGTTAGAGTACCACAAAAGCTCTGGATTGCATTTTAGTCCTTGAGTAAGTTAGTCTTTGTATGTTCTGTTAAAATTTGATGTTTATATACAAGGTATAATAAGAAATTTAACTCTCAATTTTTATACATTTATTCAATTTGACCTTTATTTTTATTGGAAGTAAATTAGAAAATTTTGAAACTAACAAGACTAAAGGGTCAAAAAAAAAAAGTCTCAGTAACAAATTAAAAGAAAAATTAATTAAGCCTTTTTAAAATTTAAAAATCATAAAAAATTATAAAAAAAAAAAAAAGAAAGTTGTACAAAATTTAAAATTATAATTTTTTTATTAAAAATAACAATACCCACCCATTAAAGTTTAATGGTTATAGGATTTTTTTTAAAAAAAAAAATTGATCTCTACTCTTTTATTGGGTCAGTATTTTTATTTTTTTGTAAAAAAATTTATCTTTTTTTTATAATTTTTAAATTAAAAAAAAGAGTTTAATTGATTTTTTTTAAAAATTTGTTACTAAGGTCTAATTTATTTCCAATAAGAGAGTAGAGTCAAATTGAATAAATGTGTAAAGGTTGAAGGTTAAATTCATTAATATTTTTTACATATAAATACCAAAATTTAATGGATGAGTTGTTTTGCTCTCTCATCTAAAATATAGGGTCTAGTTTGCTTATTTCTTAAGTAGAGAGGTTAAAATGCAATTCAAGATATAATACAGGGAGTTTTGTGGTTCATTTACCGTTAATTTGACATCTGGGCTCAAAAAGTCGCTGACTTATACACAAAGGGCATACAGCCCACGATCAAGCAGCACACAGCTAGGGTTGAGCAAAAAAAACTCAATTAAATTGAAAATTGACTCGAATCGAAGTATTTGAACGATTTATGAAATGCAAGTTTAAAAATGTGGTTATCCGAAATCAAACCAAATTATTTCATTTATTTAGTATATAATTAAATTTAATTTTTCATGATATAAAAATAAATATTTATATTTAAAATAATGAAAATAATTTAAAAGTAGTTGAAAAATTATTTTTTTTAGAAATATTTATGAAAAATACTTTGAAAATTTGTCAAATGATAATTAAAAGACATAAAACAAATCTCATTTTATCAAAATAAATATAAAAAATAAAAATAAAAACTTAATATAAAAAATCGAATCAAATTAAACCGAATTATATTAGATAATTTAAAAATCTAAAAAATTTAATTGAACTGAACCGATATTACTGCCACTCAGACCCCCTACTTAAATTGCTATAATAATCAAACACCTTGCTTTGTTTCATGCAGTGGTGTTGTTACTAGACTTGATCGGCCAATATATCGGTCTAGACAAAGAGATTAAGAACTAACTATTGTTTTTGTGGTTGAAAGTGTTAGTGAAAAAGTATGGTTTATTAATTTTTAATGTTTTCCATTGCTACAAAATTTGAGAGAAATGAAGGTTTTTTTAGAGTGCAATTTGATAGTAAAATCGTTTGTGTAGTGATTTTATTTGTTAAGTTCACAAAAATTTAATATCTATTAAAAATTCCTATTACACGTATATACGGATCAAAAATCATGTATTTAGAACACCACATCAATTAATATTATTAATATATAATTGATAGATTTAATAAATTTTACATATTAAAATAAAAATATATAAAATATAATAAAATAAAATTTTGGTTGAGTGGTAAATTTAAGGTTTTATTAATATAATTAACATGAGTTCAAATCTCATTGTATATATATTTTTATTGGTTTCTATTAAAATAAAATAAAAATTAAAATTGCCTCGAATAATTTAAATTATTTAATTATGGATAGATATTTTTGTAATTTTTCTAATCAAGTTGGTGTACAATTGATTTGTGATACTAACTCAATCAGAGACTTAAATAATAATATAAATATAACTATATATATATATATATATATAAAAGGTTGGTTGGCACATGGATCAGACTCTATTTTCTTTTTTGCATTATATAAGAAAATGATAAATTTTCAATTTAATCGGTATATTGCACTCAAATTGTAGATTATATAAAAATGATAAAATTTTAATTTTGATTCTTGTAATACACGCACATTTAAAATTCAATCTCTATACCTCAATTTATTGACATAATTCAGCACTTTAATTTTTTACAATATCATTGATTAGCTCAAAAATTTGTTTTTTACTAAAATGCTTATGTAACTTTTAAGTGTTATTAATGCTAATAAAATTATTTGTTAAATTTAAATCTACTGGAATTCCACTTTTTTGTTACATGACTAAGTGAGTATTTTTTTTTTAAATTTCTAAAGTCACACTAAAAAATTTAATAGAAAAAAATTAATTTCTAAAATCGCAAAGATTAAATTTCTAGGTATAAAAAAAGTACAAAAAAAATTAAAATATATTTTAATATTCCAATACTTACTCTAAGGAAAATCAAATGCTATAATATTAAAATATCAAAAACAAATTAATTATAAAAAATAAGGACATAAAACTAAAAACAAAAAGTTATTTTTAAACCAAAGTAATTGTCTCCCTCAGTTCTATCCTGTTTTTTATCAAATAATATTAGAGATGATTTAAGTTTTACGTGGAATGAAGGAGACATTGGAATAACATAGGTTTTATATTTATTGAATATATATATATAATATAACAACTTAGATTTTGATGCATTACCTTCTCTTTTAATTTTCTTTCATACGCAATCAAATCTTCTGTCATCAATAATTGACTTGATACTAAAAATATCAGTAAAATTAGGATTAAAAGAAACATACTTTTTTCTTAAAAATTCGATTCGATAAACAAAAATGTTCTATAGTACTATAAGATGTATATCAATGTCATTTTCTTTAAGGTTTTATTTGACCCCACATATATTATGGCGTGCAAAAGAATTACTATAAATGAACCTCAAGCATATAATAAAGTCTAATGATTATCTACATTTTGCATTGATGGAAACTGTCCACTGAACACAGAGCGGAGCATCGCAATGATATCAATTTCTATAAAAAAATTCTGCAGTAATTCTTTATAGAACAATTTCGGAATATAAAATATGGTGAGATAATAGAAAATAATTTTTTATGTGTTTGTCAAACAAATGAAATTTGATCCTTATTTATAAGAGTTTTCATGTCTCTTCGTAAGAACACAATTATTTAAATAGATAGTCACATATTTAAACTATAAACAAAATTATTCAATAGATATATCCTAGAAAATATCTAGAAAATGAGGATGGAAGGAGGATGGAAGATGGAATCAAAATAGAGGAAATTGCGAAACATGTTTTCGAGAATTTGTTCTCTTCGCAAAATGGTGTAGCTAATAGTGAGCATATCTTATCAAGAGATGAGATATGCATTACAAACGAGGATAACATTCTATTGATGGTTGCCTATACAGAAAAGGAGGTCGTTGGATCATTGAAGGAGATGGGCCCAATAAAAGCCCTAAGAAGGTACGAATTTTCGGCGATATTTTTCCAACAATGTTAGCATATTGTCAGAAAGGACGTGAGCGAGTATTGTTTGGGTGTTCTTAATAGAGGATGGAATCTTGAACTCGTGAACGTTGCAAATATTGTTCTTCTCCCAAAACCTCTAATCCTACTAGTATGGCTAATTTTAGGCCCATTAGTTTATGTAACGTTATTTACAAGGTGATTCTAAAATGGTAGCAAACCATTTTTGAATTGTTTTAAATGGTTGTATTGACCCTACACAAAGCGCAGTTGTTCTAGGGAGACTTATTTCGGATAATATGTTGTTAGCTTACGAACTCTTGCACACTTTTGGGCAGAAAAGGGGAGGGTAGAAGGGGTTTTATGACTCTAAAGTTAGACATGAGTAAGACATATGATAGAGTTGAATGAGGGTCTTTTGAGAGCCATGATGGAAAAAATGGGTTTCGACATAGTTCGGTGGACATTTTCATGAAGTGCATAACGACCGCCTCTTATACGGCAAATGTGAATGGTAATTTGGGTTCCTCATTTAGGCTGATGAGAGGTCTTGGCCAAGGGGACCTTCTAAGCCCATTTCTATTTCTTGTTTTTAGTGAAGGTCTTTCTGCCTTAATGTGGCTCGCTTTGAAAGAAAGGAGGCTACAAGGGGTCAAGGCCAGTTGAAGTGGACCACAAATTTCTCACTTGTTTTTTTGCCGATGATTGCATATTATTCAGTGAAGCTTCGAAAAGAGATGTGCAAACTATAAAAGATGTTTTGAAGGAGTACGAGGTTAATTCTAGACAATGCGTTAATTTTGAGAAATCTTTGGTTTTCGTTAGCGTAAATATGAAGGAAGAGTTGCATTATTGGCTCTTAAGATGTTGGGGATTCGATATTCCAATAATCCTGAGAAGTATTTGGGCTTGTCTAATATGGTAGGTCGGAAGAAAAAAACATCCTTCCAAAATCTAAATGATCGTATGCAAAAGAAAATAGATGGTTGGAGTATGTGGTTCTTATCCCATGACGACAAGGAGGTCTTCATAAAGTCCGTTTTGCAAGCCACCCCCACTTATGCAATGGCTTATTTTTTTTCTACCGAAATCTCTCTATGATGAAATGGAACGAATTGTGTCGCGATTTTGGTGACAAAAGGCAAAAGGAAAGCGAGGTTTGCATTGGTGCAAATGGAAAAAACTTTGTGATATAAAGGAGTATGAAGGTTTAGGGTTTCAGAGTTTTGAGAGCTTCAATGTCGCCTTACTTGTGAAGAAAGGTTAGAGAATAATAAAAAGGCTTGAGTCGTTATTGAAAAAAGTGCTAAAGGCAAAATATTTTCCTAATTTTGATTTCCTTAATTCTAGTTTAAAAATTCGGTCGTCATATACATGGAATAGCATATGGATGGCAACAAAGGTTCTTCAGGATAGTTTTGGTTGGAGAGTAGGCAATAGAGTTAATATATCTATTTTTAATTATGCTTGGATTTCGAGTTCTCTTACTTATAAATTATCTGAGCCGGTTTTTAATTGTAATTTGGAGTATGTAGTAGATTTAATTGACGCAAACGAAAGAAAATGGAAGCGTGAGCTTATTACCGAAGTTTTTACGGCAATCGACGTAGAGAGGTTACTACGCATCCCGTTGGCTGAAGTTCCCCATGAAGATGAGTTGGATTGAAGAGGAGAGGCCTCAGGCAAGTTCTCGGTCTGAAGCACCTATAAACTATTACATTTTGGTAATCCTAATCTTAGTCAAAATAATTTACATATGGAATCTAGGAACTTCTACAAGCAACTATGGTGCCTAAACGTATCATAGAAAATAAAAATTACAATTTGGCGGATTGTGAATGATTTTATTCCCATGCTAGCCAATTTGTACAACAAAAGGCTAGTCAATAGTACTGAATGCCCATGGTATAAGGGGAACCAGAAACCCTGGACCATTTTTGTTTGAGCTGTCCAATGTTAGTTTGGGGGTTAGTAGGCCTACAAACCTTATTAGATTGTTTCCAAATAATATGGTGCTATCAACATGCCACGTCAGCAATCCAGACCAAAAAAATCGTTTTTTTGGTGGAGCTATGTAAAATGACGTCAGCTGTATAAATACGAGAGAAATATTGCAGTTACTGAAAATATGAAGGGACTTTAAAAAAAAACTTTTTTTGGTAGAGCCATTTTAATGGCGCCACCAATTTCCAAGGTATGGTGTCATCTTTATTTATTATTATTATTTGTTTTATAATAATAAAACCATATTATTTATTTTTAAAACCCTAATTATTATTCTTTTTAGTGGAGCCATTCTAAATGGCACCACCACTAAAATTTATCGATCCAATTTTGAGGTTAAGGTAAGGAAACCTCAGATTTCCAATCTTCCTAACCCTAAGCTTGAGCGGCGACAACTGCAAGAAGACACTCTCGAGACAAGTGATGTCAACGCTGACGCTGCTACTGAGGTCAGTTTCTTCTTGTTTTTCATTTCTTAATTATGTATTATTATGTACTTATAATCTTCACACTTTTCGGATTGTTCTCTTTCATCATTGAACCTGCTCGTCTATTTATGAATGATTTTTTTTCTCTTTTAATGAAGTTATTTTAGTTCATTTTTATTTTGCTTATGCTGAATATATGATTCGATCTAATTTACCCATTTTTTCTCTGCTTGTTTTAGGAAGTTGGTGAGTATTGATTTTTTAAGTTTAGTTTTACTCTCCATTTTAGCAATTAGGCTGAATATATGATTCGATCAAATTCGCCCCTTTTTTCTCTGCTTGTTTTAGGAAGTTGGTAAGTTTTTATTTTTTTAAGTTTAGTTTTACTCTCCCTTTTAGCAATTAGGTTGAATGTAACACCCAAAATTCGAACGTCGCCGATTAGGATTTTCGATGTTTCACTGTTCATTTATCACTGTTTATCTTATGGTTATTTTATACAACTTTATTTATTAAAATATTTCATTTCACATGTTACGCATCGTCATTTAAACATAAACATAAATTTAACAAGGTAAAAAAGACATTTCCAGCATTTTGGGAGGCTTCTACCGATACCTGATGGTCAAGTATCGGTAGTAGCCCTGTCAGTAAATAATTCTAAAACGGTGCAGATTTCTACTGGTACCTGTGCTAGTTCTACTGATACAAGTATAATTTCTACCGATACATGTCATGCATCTACCGATACTAAAAACTCCAGAGAGCTACAATTCTCACCCTACAACTTCTACCGATACAAGTGTGCAAACTACCGATACATCTATACATATAACTACCGATACTCACAATTCAACTACCGATACATCTCAAGTCAGTGTACAACCTCTCTCCTACCTTGTACTTCTACCGAAACATACATGAGTTCTACCGAAACAAGTATGCAAAATCACAAGATTTATACCAAACACAAGTTCATTAACTTCATTCATACACAACTTTAATTATGTATTTAAGTCAACTCAAGTACATGATTTTTATGTCAATACAAGGTACTTAAAGTCTACTTTCAACATTTTATCAAATATAGCTAGGTTTTTTCACAACTCATTGTACATAAGCAAAAGGTAACATCATCCTAGTACATGCCATATAACCAAGTGATGTAAAAATCTACCGAACAACTTCGGGATAGTGTGATGCTCCAAGATGATCCGATCTCCGAACAGCAAAATTGAATCTACAAAATAATAACAATCCACAGGGAAGCACTTTAAGGCTTAGTAAGTTCATAAGGTTAGATAGATTTATCAAACTTCAAGAGTTGTAAAAATCTAATTAACCAAATGGAATACTGTGTACATCCGAGGTAAGTTTCAACTTGCATTTGATACTCACGATGACACAAAGTTATCGGACCCTTAATCCGCAATGGAATTCATTTCATTTAATACTTACAATAACATATAGTCATCGGACCTCTTGTTCCGTATAGGAATTCATATACTCACGATGACACATAGTCATCAGAACTCATAATCCGTATAGGATTCATATACTCACGATGACACATAGTCATCGGACCTTATAATCCGTAAAGGATTCATATACTCGCGATGACACATAGTCATCGACCTTTTTCATTTACGGCTCAAAGCCTGTTGCCTTTCTCTTTCTTTAATCTCGTCTTTCAACTTTCGATCATCATTTCAATCCACTACAATGGTTTACAATACAAAAATATGCAATTCAAGATAGAATTTAACCATACGAACTTACCAGACTGGGTTGCAGTTATGAATGGATCCCAAGGACTATTCCACTAATTTTCTCTTTCCACGATCGGTGGCATGGTTATAGTCAACATTCACAAATTATACAATTTCTCACATTAAATCACACAATAAATTCATTTAACATAATCAAACCCTTTTTGGTAAAATTATAATTTTACCCCTAACACTTTCTTTTTATTCAATTTAGTCTTTTTAACACAAACCATGCAAAATACTCATTTTCTCCTCAATCCATACAAGCCGAACACTCATAGTCCTTATACAAATACAAGAAAATCCATTTAATTCACAACAAGTACAACAATATTATCATTTTAACATTTTAGTCCTTAAACCCTATTTCATAACATTTGACAGATTCATAAATTAGTCCTTGCATAAGCTAGATTAAGCTAATACGAATTCGAAAACATAAAAATTACTAAAAACGATTAAGGTTTTCTTACCCAATCAAAGTTTTAAAGTTTCCACAATGAAACCTTAAGTTTTCTTCTTTGGCCGAATGAACAAGATGAAGTATGAAGAAAATAAACTAATTCTTTCTTTTAATTTTTACTTATATAGCAAATGACAATTTTGTAAATTTTGTGATTTTCACCATTAGCTTAATTATTTTCTTTTTATACTTAATTAATCATGCTATATTCACCTAAATACTCATGCCATTCCACTAACTTAATCCATTTGGTTTAATTGACCATTTGGTCCTTCTACTTAAGTAAAGTCTACTTTTATAGCCTTTACAATTTAGTCCTTTTTACCTAATTAGTTATCTAAACATTAAAATTTCATAACCAAATTTTAATACGATGCTAACGAAGTCATAAACATTTAAATAAATAAATTTACGACTCGATTTGTCGAATTTATGATCCCGAAATCACTATTTTAACACCACTAAAAATTAGGTTGTTACACTGAATATATGATTCGATCAAATTTGCCCATTTTTTCTCTACTTGTTTTAGGAAGTTAGTGAATTTTTTGGTGGTGTAAGTTTATTTTTACTCTCCATTTTAGCAATTAGGTTGAATATATGATTCAATCAATTTGTCCCTTTTTTCTCTGCTTGTTTTAGGAAGTTAGTGAGTTTTTATTTTTTAAGTTTAGTTTTACCATTCACTTTAGCAATTAGGCAACTTGATTTATGTTGTGTAAAAATTACTGTGAAATAGATAATATGGTATGATTCAAGTTGCATTATTTTGATTAATTATGTAGTACAAATTCACAAACTTTTAAGGTATTTCATGCCTCAGTTAAAGGAGTCTTTAATCATGACTAGTAAAGGGCCATAAGAGGTTGTTAGTTACCAACTTACAAGTAATTTTCTATGCCCTTTACTATCTTTAGGAAATTGTTGCTTGGAACTTTTTCTTTTTTCTGTTAGATGATTGCAATGATGTTGCTATTGTCAATGTTTGATATTAGCCATTTTGTTTATATCATGTTATGGGTGATTTTGTTACTTACGGCAGTAGTTTGCTTGCTTTGTAGGAAATTTATGGGTTTAGGCATTTCATAGGAGTAGCCGAAGATAGTGAACCACCCTTGAAACGTGTGAAAGGGCTCTTGAAAGAATTCCAGAACTTGCCGAAGGATTATTCAACCACAAAATGTGTTTCTTGCCCTATTGATTATGAAGTATTTGTTGTTCCCATAGGTCATAATGCACTACAACAAGTAAGACTTTATTTTATTAAATTCATTTTTTTCAGCTAGCTACATAATGTATATCAGCATTTGTATTTATTAGTCCTATTTTCAATGATCATTACTAGAGCTTGAATAAAAATTATATTATGCAACAATGAAGACAAGTTATTTTTAAATAGGGACGGAAGATTATTTCTCCTTTCTTATACTTTGCTACTTACAACATTAAATATATCATTTTTAAAATAAATGAAAAAATAAAAATATTAAAAAATAATTTTTCTGACAGGTCACATCACGTTAACCTCGTCAACCGCGTTAGTGACATCAACGGCATCAACGGTGGGACTCAACTATGACACCATTAAGAGGGCTTTTAAAAAGAAAAAAAAAAGGGAGAAAAGGAGATCAACCAACAACATAAAAAGAGTTGTGAGGCAGATTTGTTGGTCCCTTCAACTCAAAATTTTGAATTAGAAGAGAAGAAGTGAAGAGAAGAAGGAAAGGTGGGGTGTTTTTTAAGGGATGTAAATATATTTTAATGTGAATGTATTAAATTAATAGTAGTTTTTTAATGTAATCATAATAATTAATTATATTTAATTTATTTTTTTAAATTATGCGGATATCAAAATGTGTTCTTAAATAAATGAGGAGCATACTTCATCTATGTTAGCTCAATGGATCAACTCGATAATGTCGGTAAGTGAGGTTGAATCGGCCTTTGAGATGTTGTGGTGGAAGCAATAAAAGTTTACAACAAAGGACACAATGATTTATAGTGGTTTGGCCCCAAATGCCTACTCCACTACCTTACAAGATTAGGATATTTTCCAATTAAGCACAAATACAAAGAAGAACACTTGAGCTAAATGAATACAATGAAAGCTCACAAGTGTTTACAAGAAAAGATATGAAAGAATTAAGCTCTAGGTTGTTTTGATTGATCTTTAGGCTTAGCACATTGCTATTCTTGTTGTTAGACCTTTAGAAGATGGTATTTATCCCCCCCAAATTAATTTCTAACCGTTGTGGTTATTGGTGTAATAATTGTAGCCGTTGAGGATGAAAAACCAGAGCATTTATATCACCTGAAACTTCGAGTATCGATACCTGCTAAAAGAGTATCGATAATTTTTGTAATAAATGCATATTAAGTGACCGTTGGAGCTGCGGTATAGATACCTGATAAAAAGTATCGATACTTTTTGAAAATGTATCAATACTTTTTTTTCATTGTTTGAAAAATCATGAAAACAAATTATCGATTTGGTCTCGATTATCAAAGGGGTACCGATATCTCATAAAATATTAATATTTAGACAAAAAGTACCGATACTTTTTGTCTTGGAGCAATTCTAACTTGTTTGAAAATGATTAAAACATATTTGAAAATATTTGACTCAATTGAAACCATTTCAACTTAATTTATCAATTTGTTCAACTTTACTTTTATTCAAAAACACTTTAATTTGTTATATCAAAATATATTATCCAATAAAACTTTATTTAACAATATAGGATCAACGAAACAGTAAAATTGTTAAATCATGAAATAATTTTTCGCATTTTATATATGATACTTATTTATAAAGTGTTGTATGTTTTCATGTGACTCCTATTTTTATGTGTATGTTATTACTATTTACATATGTTTTGTTATTCTTTAATGTTTGCTATTTCCATTATTTATTTTTTTATAATTTTACTTTCATTTTTTATTTTAATTTCCTTCTAATTTTGATTTTATTTTTAAATATTTTAATACCTAAACCTGTTCTTTATTTGATTTTTATTCAATTTGTTCCAAAATATTTAATAATTTTACACTACATTAAAATTTTTCATATGAAATTAAATATATATTAAAAATCTTTTTCAAATTTAAAAAATATAACTAAAATATATTAAAAAGCTAAGGATTTCCCTAATCAGAATATATAAAATTAGTTATAAAACTAAAATATACTTCAATTTTAAAACTTGAATTTTGTTTTCTTTTTAAATTCTTGTAGGGTAAAAAAATCTTTTTATTTAATTTTAATATAAAATTCTTTAAAATTTATTTAAAACATATAATTAAGATAAATTTAAAATATTAATGTAAAAAATATAAATATAAATTCTATGTTATTTTGATTAGACAAATTAGCTAATTGGGAATAGTAAATATGATGATGAAATTTTATATGAAAGCAACATTATTGATTTGCTAAATACTACAATATGTTATCCACACATTTCTATTTGAAAATATTCGAAAAAATAAAAATTGGTATTTTTATTAATCTCTCGTACATTAATTTTATTTTTAAAAATTAAATAAAATAGAATATATTAGTTAAAATGAAAATTTGCCATAGAAGATGGGTATCGGGTTTTGTGGTCACGGTTCCATTTTCCCAAGTACGATGCGGATGAGCGGATGATGCCATACTTACAGTTGGCGGGATTTGGGGACGTCGCATTGATCCGGAGGTTCGACCTAGAGCCAAACCAAATATTTTCCTTGGTTGAAAGGTGGTGCCCGAAGACCCACACCTTCATTATGTTGTGTGAAGAGTGCACAATCACATTACAGGACGTCGCTATGCAACTTGGGTTGCGAGTTGACGGTGATGTGTTCACAGGCCGAAGCGAAAGTGTTAGAACCTTTAGTAGTATGCCACAGATTGCTTGAACTGTCCATTAGTGATGGGGAATGAAACTTCACGTGCTTGACACTGACATGGTTGAGAACAAATTTCAAGTAGTTATCGAGCACTACCACTGAGTAAGAGGTGATATGCGCTGCTCGAGCTTATATTATGCAGCTGATTAGGAGGGTACTTATGCCAAACAACACGTCTAATATGGTCCACTTGAAGTACTTATCTCTATTGGAGGATTTCAATTTTGTCGATACTTACAGCTGGGGATCAGCAATGTTGGCCATATTGTACCATAAGCTTTGTCGAGCATCAAAACACGAGGCAAGTAACATGGCTGGTTGTTTCCGGCTGCTACAGTCCTGGGCTCTATACAGTATGTCGTTTTTGGCGGCTGTTAGACACCAAACATATAGGTGGCCACTTGTAAATAGGTAAAGACAAAATTATACTTAACATTTAACGACTCATATGTGTGGATAATATTTTCTCAAGTTTAAGTACTAACGTATTTTTTTCGTTTACAAATGGGCCATGTCTTCGGGAATTGGCACGAGCAATACATTAATTATTTACCGCCAGATGATAGAGGCACATGCCGGAGAGAAAGTAATATATATATATATATATATATAATTAAGTAACATTGATTTAACTTATCCACTTGCAGCATGTGACTTGACTCATTTATTTATATTGTACAGTTCATATGGACGTCATATTTTGCACCAAACGTTGCGACCTTTATTCCATAGTAGGTTCACGCTGAAGACCATGTGTGGTGCATTAACACGCCACTGCTCACCTTCTCAATCGTTGAGTGGTACAACACCAATCAAGTTATGCGATAGTTTGGGTTTAGACAAAATGTGTCAATCGATCCATAATAATTTTTTGATGTCCACGGTAATACTATGAGGGGAAAAGACAGAGCGGATTGGGCTATGGAACATCAGCAGTATACAGCACTATGGAACGATCGATACAATAGAAAGCTTGAGATGCATCCTGTATGAATGACTTCAGTCCCTGAATTGAATACATGCAGTGGTACATGGCCTGATGGCACGTTTATTTATATGGTGGGTAACTTATGATAGTATCAAAATACAACTACAAATGTGGAAGTTAACCTATGGCAAAGCTCGACCCAGTGGATCAACATATGGTGAAGCCCGACACAGAAGATCAACCTCCGAACACACGCACTTCACTGGACCAATAGGTTGGGGCTTTTGGTAAGGGGTCTTAGAGCAATGCATATAAACCAGACATTGGAATTTCATCAAACTTAACATTTAATATGTTTGGTGATACCATTTACTCCATCCCGCCTCATGCCATGTTCGATTCAACGCCAGATCCTCCTGATTTGTACAATACGCCTCAACTTCCACCCCATCAATGGAGGCTCATAAACCATTCTACCCCGAATGAAAATACCACTCCATGTTCATTCCAATTTTTATACATGTAAATTTCAAGTGTTATGTCATATTTGTTCAACTTGTTTATAATTTCACAACTTATGTATTATTCATTTTATATTGTGAAAATTAAAAGATGTATAAGTTAATTTTAAATCAAAACTTAACACTAAAGATTTATATTGTGAAAATTAAATACTATCAGTATTGAATAAAAATAATATGAATTTCATTTCCATAAGACCATAAAATGTAAACATCGGATACAACATTTAATTTCCTTCAGACCTGAAGATTGGCCAGTATAGACGTTTTCATGGGGACACTATCTGGCATATAGTGCAACGCTTTGGATCAACCTCTTCTCTGATTTCCATGTCATTCTGAATCCAAGTCGTTATCAGTCAACCTCTTACTTTCCTACATAGTGACTTATCTGGCAATATTTTGAATGCAAGCGGTTTCACTTCCTACGTCGATACATCCTTTAATATAGAGAACTCATTACCCTAAATATGCAATGTACATTCAAGCGTGTACTCATCATCGATATATTGTTCGACACTTAACTTGAATGTTGACCACACTGCAACCACATGCACACACGGGTATCGTAGTGTTTGGAACCTCTCGCGCTCACATCGTCTATTTCGAAAATCAACTCTATAAAACCGTGGCAGGATCCCTGATTGACGATCGATGTACTCCATCACTCGAAAAGTTTCCAAGTTTCGGGAATATAGTTCTGCATTCATCAACCTAGCCCTACGAGCGTTCTCTTCCATGGCATTCTTGAAATTTTCAATGTGCAAGTGTCCGGCCTTTATCTGTTTTACTTGTCTCAACCTCATTTTTGGCATTAACCGGCCTCAAACATACTCTCGTTCGGTGTAGACTTAGGCTTCCTGCAAGCATACAGGTCAAGTTGTAAATATAGAGTGTACAACAAAACACTTGGCAATATTCCGAGGATCGTACCCAAAGGAGGCATAAGGCAATAGTAAATTAGATCCCTGCAAAGAATAAAAGTAATTAATACTTACTCTAGGGTTTATAGTACGAAGAATAATAAAAGAGTTGGTTTTTAAGAGCATAAAATAGAAGAGAAAATAAAAAGGAAAATAAAAGCAAGATTTGAGATGTAAAAGTTCTTATAAATGGTTTTGGGGATATTAGGTCGTTTCCATATGAATTCTTCAATTGTTGGGTTTTGGGGATTTTCCTCCAATCAACTAGTCACTACCCTAGTTAGATCTCTCGATCTTCCTCCGACATAGCAAGTCGATAGATACTACTTATCGCTAGATGTCACAGTCTAAATAGGTTTGGGGAAAAGGTGTTCACGGATGGGCAATACTAATTTTGGGTTTATTCCCACCTAGATGACGTTCTAGGGTTGTCAGGCCTAGTGTTTGTTCGATGTACTTCCTTTCTCAAACAGCTGATCCAAAAAGCAAAATCCCTGTTAAACAATAATAAAATATTCATACTTCCACTCCTTAATTCCCCATAATGGAATTAGTTCCTCAAGGTTTCTTGATCATCATAAACACACACACATATATATATATATATATATAAAAACATATAATTGAATAAGAGAATGAAAAGAAACTAGAATTGTATTGGCAATCTGTCAGGAAAAATTTCTTAAACATTTATGTGAGTTCTACAATCTCGTTTCCTAGAAGAAATACAAACTTTAAAACTAAAAACTAAGATCTAATGAATGGTGTCTTTAAACCTAATGTTAAGGGTCCTATTTATAGCTTTGGTCGGTCGTTTTCATTAACCTAGGTTAGTTGTCGTCCTTCTTGTTTAAGTGGCATTTTAAAGACCGAAACACCTTTCACTAGGTGCAGAATCTGCGTGCAGGGGACGATGACACGACACACCAGGACTTGTGTCGCGACGAAGCCATCAGTCCCCATATGAAGTGTTATCTTATAAGCGTTATCACGACATAGCCCATGTATGTCGCAACAAAGAAGTCAGTATTCGAATTCTTCATAACTGGTCTCTTTGTTGCGATGTAGCTCAACCTATGTCGTGAATAAGTGATCAGTCTCCTATTGTTAAAACTTATTGTGATCTCCTGCACACTCACCAAGTACATTAACTAACCGTTAGGCCTAAATCGGCCTTAAAGACAATAAAATGACATTTTATTACTTAGGTTACACAATTTATTCAAAAAATAAATCTAAATAAAATCCTATAGAAACATAACAAAAATACTTGATTTCAAGCTCTTCAAGTGTGGAAACTAGTTTAATCTACTAAGTATGAAACCGACAGATCAAACTCCCCCACACTTAAGTCTTTACTTGTCCTCAAGCAAACAAAACAAGAAAAAACAAGAAAAATGAAGAGCTGAGTTCATAGCTATACAAAGAGTAGGTTCGTAGCATATGGTCTAGGCGTTATACATCTCTTAATAACCTTGACATGATAGTTAAACAATTTTACGTTTTTTGAGTAGAAACAATATAAGTTCAGTAAGTTATAGGAAATACAAATGTTAAGGTTTTATCAATATGCATCTATCAATGCTAATATAAGTACTTTAATAATCCAAGTACAATACAGATAACTATATGGGATCACACAATTTCTGTATCTATTCATGCATAGAGTTGTTTAAGTCGCATAGGACTTTTCGGCTTGTAACGTGTTGAGGCTTAGGATAGGTATGGATTTCAAAGAACAGTTAAGCACAAAAGGTTATAAACACGAAAATAGTTTGGCACATTGTATTGTTCCCTATTCTTTCCATTTATATCTCACTCCATCTCACCCCTTTATCTCTCATTCTCTCACCATCCTTTTTTCTCCATTTTAGGAACTTCTCAATATAAAGCAATCCTTTTAGCTAGCCTATGAGTATTCTTTTTCTTTTTGTTTCTTGAGTAAGATTTTTTTTTCTTCTTCTTGGTGATTTTATAATTTTGTCACTATTCACATATTTTCTTACTCATGATTCTTTTTTATTTCTTACTCATTTTTCTTCTTTTTTTTATTTTTCTATATTTCTCTTCTTCTTCTTTTTTCTAGACTAAAGTTCGTACATTATATTGAGTTTCCTATTTTTATTTTGTAACATCCACCTTAATATGTCTACTTACCCTTAATGTAACACCCAAAACCAAAAATCATCACCGATTAAGGTTTCGGTGTCTTACTGTTTATTTATTACTGTTCATCTTTATCATAATATTATTCGAACTTTATTTTTATTAAAGAATTTCATTTCACACGTTATGTATCATTATTTAATAATAAGCACAATTTAACAAGGGAAAAAAGGTCATTTTCGACATTTTTAGAGACTTCTCCCGGTACCTGTTGGATAAGTATCGGTAGTTGTCAAGTCAGTAAACAATTCAAGAATAGTGCAGACTCCTACCGATACAAGTGATAGTTCTACCGATACAAGTGACTCTTCTACCAATACAAGTATTACTTCTACCGATATTAAAAACTCCAGAGAGCTAAAAATCTTACCCTACTATTTCTATTGATACAAGTATGCAAACTACCGATACTTCTAGACACATGACTATTGATACTTGTTATTCATCTACCAATACAACCCAAGTCAATGAACAACCTCTCACCTACCCTGTACTTCTACCGATACATGCATGGGTTCTACCGAAACAAGTATGCAGAATCACAAGAATCATACGAAGACACAAGTTTATCAACACAAAACATTCATGTTATCAATATGCCTTAAGTCAACATGAGATACATTGACTCTAAGTCATTACATAGCACTTACAAGTCTATATTCCAACTTGCGCTACATGCATTATCACATTTATCAACATAACACGGTTTCCACAATCTCAAGTACATAAAGCAAAAGATAACATCATCCTAGTACATGCCATAAGACCGAGTGATGCAAAAACTACCAACAAGTTCCGCTATAGTGTGACTTCAAAGAGATGACAATGATCCGATCTTCAATCAATAAAACGATCTGCAAAAAAAATCTTTGGTAAGCTTCATAGCTTAGTAAGTTCGATAGTTTAAGGAGCTACCAAACATTTGTAATAAGAGACTATAGCTCAACTGAGCCAAGATAATCCCCTTTATTTCTTGAGTTAAAAACAACTTCCATTTTTTCTGTCTATATCTTTCTGTTATTGGTACCCAATACTGCTCACACGAGCTATCGAGGACTCGTAACATATGCGGTACCCCAGCCATCAGAACGTTGTCTGTCTGTAAATTGTCCTCTAATGATGCTGCTCACACGAGTTGTCGGGTGTATGTATAAAGCATAAGTCCCAGCCATCGAAAGGGTCTATAATCCATTTAGGATTCATATCTCTTTTTTCGAATCACGATGCTGCTAACAAGAGCTGTCGATGACTCGTAACATATGCAAGTACCTCAGCCATCGCGTCGGTACTTTTGCAACGGCATAAAGTCTACTATCTCTTTCATTTCATTTCCTCTATCTCTTCAATGCCAAATGCTTCCGATTTGTTGAACATTGACAATATACATACAAGAAATATTAAGTAAAATTTACATTACGAACTTACCGAACTGGATTGCAGTTGAGGAAAAGCTTTAGGGACTAATCCGCTAATTTTCCTTTTTTGCGATCTATAGCACGATCATAGTCTACATCCACAAATCATTCAATTTATTGCATTAAAACACTCAATCAAATCATATAACATAATTCAATCCTTTTTGGTAAAATTATGATTTTACCCTTAACCTTTTACTTTTATTCATTTTAGTCTTTAAACACGATACATGCAAAATAACCTTTCCTCTTACACAACCAACACCAGCTAAACAATCATAGGTTTCCACAAGTCCCTACACTTCAATTATTTCACACCAAATACACACAAATTTCTCTATTTATCATTTTAGTCCTTAAACCCTAATTTCATCCAAAATCACTTTATAAAAAGATTTAACCCAAGCATCAAGCATTCAAATCTATTACAAGCTTTCAAGAACAAACATATTCAATAATGGAAAATTTCATAACATTTGACAAATTTACAAATTGGTCTTTGGATTAGTTAGATTAAGCTGATACGGACTCAAAAACATAAAAATTACTAAAAACGACTATCATTTGCTTACCCAGATCAAAGCTCAAACTTGAAATGAAAAACCCTAATTTATTCTCCTCTTGACCGAATGTATGAAGAAGATGAAGTGAAAATTCTTATTTTCTCTTTTTAATTTAATTTATATACCTAATGTCATTTTTGTAAATAATTAGACTTTCTTAATTAACTTAATTAATCATTTGTTTAATTTTAATTAATCTCACTTATCTTTAATATTTTACATTATAATGCACCCACTAAAATACTTTAGGTCTATTCATTCATTTGATCCCTCTACTACTTTTGTACTTTTTACGATTTAATCTTTTTACTTTGTTAACTATCTAAACAATAAAATCTCTTAATCAAAATTAATATGATACTCATGACATCACAAATATTAAAAAACTAATATTTATGACTCGACTCGTTGAAATTGTGGTCCCAAAACCACTGTTTCCGACACTACTGAAAATCGGGGCTGTTACATTCAATACCAATGGTCATACGTCAATTTCCATGCAAAACAGGACCAGAGAAAAGAGTATACACAAATCTTTATTTAATGCTAAAGAGGCTCATAGTGTGGTTAATTAAAAACGGTCATAAGGCTCAAAGATAGGTACTAATTGGAAATTTAGAACAGGTTTTGGCTTTTTAGCTCTAGATATGTCCAAACAATGTCTTAGGTCATCTCTAAACATCTTAATATGCACAAATATCAATTTAATCACATAATCTCAAAATCATCATCTATCATATATACTAGCATGCTTGTTCTTTATATTTCGCACATCATTTTGTATCAACAATACCTTTCCATCTATACTTAATATAACCTATAGAACTCAAAAGTTTCATGTTCAAAAATTAAAAATTCCTTATTATCATGCTAATTTTATTAATAAACATAATCAACCTATTATACATGCTTCTAACCAATCACTTGTATTTCTATAAGCTCAAGCACACATCAAAATAAACATAAAAACCGAAAATAAAATTTATATGCCAAAAATTCCTATGTTACCCCCCACACTTTAGACAATACATTGTCTTCAATGTGTAGCTCCCTCAAATAGTTAAGGAAAGAAGTTACCCGATTTATCGTGAAATTCCTTTTCTTCTTATGGTGGTTGTCCTTCTCCTTTTGACATTAATGCTCGTAATTGTTGTATCTTCCATCATGTGGGGATCCTACAAAAAGAATTAAATCATATATGCAAAAATAAATTCTAATCCTACTCCTACAAATTATATAAGTCTAAAATAAAAACAGAAAATTATCCAAAATTTACAAACTTAAATTATCTCAAACAACTACCTCATCCATCTCATCTTCCTCCTCATCACTATCATTCCTTATTTCTGGTTCTTCATCATCATGTTCCTCATCCACTATCCCAAATATGTTCGCAGTGTAATTAAGGACCCTAATGTTATGTTGTCGAGCAACTTCTTGGAATACTGGTCCTGATTCATACATCCATTGGATCATCCAATCAGCTTGGCATGACTTCATTTACCAACTTCTTGTTGGGCTGGTGTCAACCTTTGTGTGGATGTTGGTGTAGCCGTCGAATCTCATGATTGCCTATTCCCCTCTTTTATTTGTTTTAGCATGAAGCTCCCTATATTATTAGAAGAGTATGTCACCAATGACGCTTGTGACAACTTCAAGGTTTGTTTAGTGGACGTCATGGGCACTCCTACCCTCCTACACAAAATTGTGATTAAGTGAGAAAAGAAAATTCTCACCTTTTGGCTTCTTACACAGCGCCTCATGTCTTGGTGGATCCATTTTCCTATACAAAGCTGCTTTTTCAGCAAAATTGCAATAACAACACGCTCGAAAAGCGTTGACATTAGAAACATTTAAAGAAGGAATCATACAAGTGCAAATAAATTGTATCCACATATTCGCTTCAGGAAACATGATGGCTTGATTAAATGAGGTAAGAATACTAGTGCCTGGCCTAAATTTCCATTCCCCCTTCCTTCAGTCAGATAAGTAATTATCTCATGCATGTCTATATCACTAAAGGATTCTAAGTCAATTTCATCTAAGAAATCCTATTCATAATAAGGATCATTAAAGAATTTACATATTATTTTGGAGGTTACATTAACACTAATCCCTCTAATTACTAAGGTTTCCAATTAATTTCGTTCCCAGTCTTAGAGATATGATCTTTTAGGGCAGCATAAAATTTCTGGATTATAAGGATGATAACAGGTTCTATGGGGATTGTCCAAAAATGTTCCCATTTATGATACCTAACTAAAGGAAAAATTTCTTTGCACAAAATCATCAATGGGTCAAAACCCCTCTCTTGAATTAAAGTTCTTCCTTGAAGTTAATTGAAATATTTTCTACATTTGAATTCAAAAAGTTCGAAGGATTTATACCCAATGGTGGTTCTAATTCTACCGTACGTCTAACCTTTCTAGGAGGCATTGGGAATAATAAAATGAAATTAGGAACTTTAATCTTGAATTGGTGTATTTCTCCCCTGCTTGGAAACCTAAAAAGTTAGAAGAGAAAATAGGAAAAGAGAGGATTTCTTAAGTTTTATATGAGTTAAAATAAAATGGAGTGAGTTAGAATAATGTTTTAGTATTTATAAGGGTTAGGATTTATGATTTTAAGGTGTAAAAACTTAGAAAAAATAAGCCTTTAGACGCCGAGTTGCGCAGTCAGGCCGGGTTGACCCTGCAAAAATTGCAGACGATATCGCGATATAGGAAGTCTTTGTCGCAACATGCCCTTCAATTTCTCTTGGTCGCAACGTTCTTGGGGCCATGTCGTGGCATCCTCCTCAATCTTGATATTTGTCGAATCTGTACACTTTGTCACGACAAAAAGATGTCCATGTCGCGACGTCGACTTCAATCTTGCTTTTTCTTGGATTCTATTACCTTTGTTGCGACATAGCTGATAGTGTGTCACAACATACCACTGTTTTCTGTTGAATACTGAAATAAAAACAAGTTAGAATGATATACAATAATATACATAAGTTAGTACCACTGATTTATCTTTAAGTCTTACTACTGGACTCATCCGGTATGCTTACCCTTGTCGAGCGGATCCAACTTTGTTCCCCTTTGGTCCACTTCTCATTTGATCTTTCTGCCTCCTTCAATCGATCCCTTTCCTTAAATCGGTTAATTCTTTTCTTGTTCATAAATGGAATTCGATTGTGCCCTTCTCCTTATTCAATTCGAGCAGGTGACATCGTTCATTGTGCTCCTTAATTTCATCACTTTTATCCCCATACTTGAAGGTTTCAACCTCACCATTGATTCTCATAGTAAGCTCGTTATTGTTCAAATAAATGGTCGACCATTTTTATTAACCTTAGATCTGTTGTCGTCCTTCGTGTTTAAGTGGCATTGTAAAGACCGAAACGTCCTTCACTTGGTGCAGAATCCACGTCTAAGGGTCGATGTCGCAACACATAAGGACCTGTGTAGTGACGAAGCCATCAGTCCCTGTATGAAGTGTTATCTTACAGGCGTTGTTGTGACATAACCCATGTCTGTCGCGACAAAGAAGTCAATCTTCAGATTCTTCAAATCTAGTCCCTTGGATGCAACGTAGCTTAGCCTATGTCGTGACGAAGTGATCAGTCTCCTATTGTTACAACTTCTTGTGATCTCCTGCACACTCATTAAGTACATTAACTAACTTTTAGGCCTCAATCAGCCTTAACGATAATAAAACGACATTATAGCACTTAGGTTACACAATTTATTCAAACGAGAAATCTAAATAAAATCCTACGGAAACATAACAAAAATACTTGATTTCAAGCTCTTTAAGTGTGGAAACTAATTCAATCTGCTAGGTATGAAACCAGAAGATTAGACATCAAGGTTGTCAACCTATAATACGTGGCTGAGAAAACTAATGAAATTGGCAAGTGACACGTACGCCTCAAGACAAAATTAACAGCCTCAACGAGGTTGATCATCATATGACCATATCGGTACCCATCATCAAAACATTGAGCCCATTGCCACGGCTCCATACTGCCTAACCACTGTCTAAAAGAAGGCTTGGACCCTGCCATTTTAGTCTTCAACCTCGCCAGCTTTTGTCTGAATCGATGTGATTCCAGCTCGCACCCTACGTATGTATTCAAATAAAACATGTTACTATCGCTCTTAGTAAATGGACTCAAAATATTTACATATACAAATCTAAATATGATATTTTTACCCATGCTCACGATTTGTTTCCGCTAGTCTTTGTTCTTGTACTCCTTGTAGAAGTTGAGAGAGCGATGTGACGAATACAGTAGACAAACCTTCACGAAACCTTAAATTACCGAATCACAGCAATAAAACCCTTGGATTTTCGGAGACAATACAAATGTTGTCTTTCTTGACAACATGCCTCCACAAGTTCCTAATGAAAAATTCCTACGATTCGAAGTTCTCTGACTCCACGATGGCGAAGGCAATCAATAGTACATTTCAGTTACCACCTTGTGCAACCGCAATCAGTAGCATCTATGTGTATTTTTCATAAAGCCATGTTCCATCAACCTGCACAAGCGAATTGCAGTGGGAGAAGGCCCTAACACATGGATCGAAAGTCCAGAACAATCGATGAAAAACTCTTCTCCCTAGTTGAAGTTGTCTATTCGGGCCTCTTTAAGGCAACGTTTGCAAGTCCACGACAATTCTTGGCACATACTCCACCATCGCTGAAATCCAACCCCTGAAGTTTATTGTATGACTCATCTCAATCATCGTACAATTGTTGCATAGCCATTTGTTTCACCCACCAAGCTTTCCTGTACGACACTCTGTACTAGAAACAGACTTGCATGTCCGTAATTAATGTCAACACAAGAATAGTTGGGCTATGTTTCACTAGTGGCATGATGCAATTGCAAATACTTTTGGCATTCAATTTTCGGTGGTCTTGAGTCATATGTGTGACAGTGCAGGTATGACGCCCTTTTAATTTTTGTATTTGCCATTATTGAGTCTTTTCTATAAATGCAGCCCGAACTTGCCAGCCACACTTATCGTCGGCTCTCATTCCCCAACATATAATGTTAGTGGACACTTTGCGACCTTGTAATCAATCGACACCTTCATATTGTACCATTTGATAGCAAACACACAGTTTGCCTTGTTCTCGAACTGTTGCCCAACGAACAACTATTTCAACTGTGAATTTGACGACAATATGTGAGTAGGGACTATATCAGCGTACTCAAGGAACTCGGATGCATGTGTTGCATTTAGATCTACGCTCAACATGTCGCCCTCATGGTTATTCCGTAAAATAATATCACGACTCGTGTTACTAAGAGAAGTGGAGTAACCTCCTCCGGGCCTTCATCATCGATATCGTCCGAAACCTGATCAATATTGGGGTTACTAAATTGTTCAACATCTTGGTCAGAATCTTCATCATTATTGGTCCTTTTTTCGATGTCTACCTCGGTGCCTATCACCTCCGGATGTATTTGTAAATGGGGACCTGGGGCAGGGTTATTATATGAGCTCTCACCATAATTTGGATTTTCGAGCATCTGCGATGTCCCTCCGTAGTCTGACTGATCTACCCATCCGACATTAAGATCAAAGTCAAACCCGCAATGTTGACTTATTCGACTAACATTCTCAATGGGCTCTAAGTCGACTAACACAGTAAATAACTCAACTGGTTGGGAGTTCTCACTCCCAGTCGACCACCATATTTTCATCATAGTGCCCAATTTATCATTATCTAACAGTTTCATCTCACAAAATTTCAATGGATCTGTAGAGATTGAAAACTTGTAAAATACTCTGGACATCGCCTTTCCATAACGAATAACTATTTTTGCACTGATCTTCCTTTCCATTTCTTTCAATTTCACATTTTTATTTAATCGTAACCTTACTCTTTGTTGATCTTGAAATACACAACTAACATCACCTTCTACAATTTCACCATAAAAAAGAACATACACCAAAAACACCGAGTTGTCCATCTTCACCAAATTTTTTTAGCTCTTCTACTAAACAAAACAATTTCTCTCTTTTCTTCTCTTCCACTTCAACAATATCTATATATATTATGACAACCAAGGTGGTAAAATATTAATTTTTAAATTAGAAAAAATATTATTTTTTTAAAAATAACCGTACACCAAGGATGGGGACGCCACTTAAAATGGCTCCCCAAAAATAAAATATACATTTAAAAGATTATAAAACAAATAATAAATAATAAATAAAAAGTGAATTGTTGGCATCGAATTAAATTTAAAATTTTAAAAATACAAATAATAAATAAAAAGAAAAAAGTACACATTGAAAATTGATGATACCATTTAGAATGTCTCTACCAAAAATAAAATATACATTAAAATAAAATATATATTTAAAATATTATATAATAAATAAATAAATAAATGTAAAAAATCAAGTGATGACGCCATTTAAAATAGTTCCATAAAAAATTAAATTTAAAATTTTAGAAAATAAATAATAAACAAAAAGTAAAAAAAAAATGTAACATTGGGGACAGGTAGAAAAAAGAAATTTTTTAAAGTACCTCTATTTTTTCAAAAATTATAGTATTTTCATGATATTTATACATATGACTCCACTAATATTTACAGTATATTTTAGATTATTTATATATTTTATCAAAAAATAAATTATTTTCGTAATTAATTAATTTTTTTAGGTTAATTTATAAAAATACGTGTTTTTTAGATTTTTTCAGTTTTCATTATGACAGTTTTCTTTACTGGTTTTCTAGTTCCATTTTTTAGTTCGTTTTTATTTTGATTGTAAGTTTTAGTTAGATTTAGTCTTAGTTGCAGGAGCTTGTTGATTTGAGCCCTGTTTTAAGTTTGTTTTTGTATTTTCCGTTTATGATTTAATAAAAGCCCATTTATGTTTTCTTTAAAATAAAGTCTTTCTAATCTTTATTTTGGTTTCCTATAAGCCTTTTATTTAAATAAATAAACTTACGTAACCTTTATTTAAGAGGCCAATTGGTAACAATAAAATAAAATCATATTAAGCAAATTTTATGAAATTTGAGATTCTCTATGATGAGTGGAAATTTCCTTCGACGAGTTTCACTTTATCATAAATCATTCGGGAAGAAAAAATAGAAATCAAGAAAAGAGCTTTGATAAAACATATAATATGATTGTGAATTGTCTGGTGACAAGATCCATCAATTGCAACATAATATTGATGGAAACCGACATTAAAGGAATAGGATTTGGAATCTAGAAAATGGTGGGTTTATAATTTTTTTTATGTGCTTATCATTTCTTTTATATTTTATATATTCTCTTTAAATTTTTAATATTTTTAATATTTTTTATGGTTCTAATTTTTTTTATAATTTTATATAATTTTTATAATTCTATCTTAATTTATAATAATTTTTTCAATTTTTATATTTTTATAATTTTATTTTATATAGATTCATATATTTTAATAATTTTCTATTATTGTAAATAATTTTTAATTTTTATATTTGTAATAGTTTTTAAAAAAATTATCATTTTTTACTTTTTTATATTTTGAACTAATTTAAAGAGGAACATATCACCTTTTATCACATGGCACACTCTTGGTATATCACGTAGCAAAGATAACATATGTTAAGGGCTTACATGAAATTTAGTGATTCGAGAGCTTAATTGATTACTTATATTTGATTATTGAGGATTCAATTAAATGTTGTTTTCAATTGACAGCTCAATTAATTATTGAATTGTTTTATAAAACTTTATTAAACCAAAAAATTATTAAAAAATAAAAACCGATTTAGCTAATTTTTTTATACCAATTCAATCAATCAGTACAATTCACATATTGACCCGTTTAATCACTCTCTCCGGATCATAACCTGACCAAGTGTTCTAATCCCAAATAAGTCTTGTGTTAGAGTAATCGAATCTCCAGCAGACTCTAGGTCTTTTATCGTCAAATTCAATCAAAAGTTGGTTTCTGGAGACCATCCTAACCTTTACGTCTCTCGTTAACAAATCAAGCACCATTCTCACATCCATATTGCCAATAACGCACTTCTCCTATCCGTAGAGAGAGCCTCGTCATCCCTAAAAAACATTACAAATCTTTTGGTATTAGCTTTAGATGAACCATCACCCTTACAGAGAGACAGGATTTGAATTCTAATTACCCTCCTGAGTATTGACGTTGACCATCAAAATTTCCCTTCATTTTTTCCCAATTTTTTTTTAGTTTCTTTACTTTTATTTTAACTAATATAATTCCTCTTTTCTGAAAAAGTAATTTATGGATCTTTCCCATCACATCATCCATTATCCATTTTTAATTATTTAAGGATATTTCAATAATTTTTTCACTTTTTTTCTCAAACCCAAAATTTTGTATCCTAAACTCGAATCTAAACTCAAACTTTGAACCCTAAGTCACAAATCCAAATCCAAACTTAACTTGAACCCTGAATTCAAGTTCATAGTTCAAGGTTTGAGTTTAGTGTTAGGGGTTCTAGATTTGAAGTTTGGATTCAAGATAAAAATTATCAAAATTATATGTCAATAACATGAAAAAAATTATTAAAATATCGTTAAATAATTGAAAAATAAATCATGAATGATATGGTGGGAAGAATCCATAAAATGATTTCTCAAATCCAACTGTTAATTTTTTGAGTTAAATTCGAATTTAATTTTAACAAGATTAACAATTGAAATTTTAATTTAAAATATAAAATAAAATAAAACTAAATGTATAAAAGGAAGTCCAATGATAAAAGACTTTTAGAAACACAATGCAATTACACTCATCTTACCTTTTTCACGCATTTAGCATAACTTTGTCACACTATCTTCTACTTTCATGCACGTAATGTAGTAGTTTTGAAACACCGTTATTACTTTATTTTGAATCAAAACACTAGTTTTCTATTAAAAGAATTATATTATTATACTAAATTTTTATATGAGTTTATTAGTTTTGTGTTTAATTTTCAAATAATATTTTTTAATTATTTTATTTGAAGATTATGTAAATGTATAAAAAGATGAAAATACCCAAAAATTAAATTAATTTCCCTTTAAAGTAAGAGCATTTTAGTAATTTCATAATTAAACTAATATCGAATTGATTTGTTATATCAATTATCAATCAATTACTTTATATATATAAATACAACTTTCTAAAATCACTTGTTTTTAGTTTTTTCTGATGCATTTCTTATATTAGCTTAAAACCCAGTCTTTTTATTCCACCCATTTGAAACAATAAGGAGAAGTCATAATGGGTACTGCGAACAAAAAGTGTGTAGTACAAGATGGGAGTACTTGTGTACTACTTTTTAATGGAAACTTGTGTACTTTTAGTGCATTTTGTGCAAGGAAACACTAAATTTGGCAACCCATCCCACTCACTTCTAAACTAACCAAATCCAAACCTTTTTTTATTGTTGAGGAAAAGGTTAGAATATTTTATTTTGCTTCTAAGGAAAGAAAAAAAAATAATTAGTAACTAATTGATGGTTGATAAAATGGAGAAAACCGAATGCTTTAAAATTTCCATTTTGTAGTTCACTTAGACGAGGGGTCAATAATGTTTAACTATTTATTAATTGTAACATCTCAAAGTAGGGCCTAAGAGTTAGGCTCTAGAGAACTGGGGTTTGCCAATGGGCTTGGTGAATTGAGAGTTCATTGGTTTGAGTCGAGTTATACCAGAATTAGGAAGTAAACTTAGAATTAAGAAGTAAACTTACTTTCCACTTCACAACACCATTCATGCACGGAACTCTTTCATATTTCTATTACGACTAGGGTATCTTAAGAACATTGAATCACTTAAGTGCCTATAATTGGAGCCCTTTCCATTAGCAATTTCATATTCTTTTGAACGATAAAATTCTCTCAAATTTCTTCATCGACTATTTTATCAAGATCTAAGAACCCAGAACTTAACTCTTAGAGTTTAAGATAAGATTTTGTCTCTCTGTTGTGTTAATGTTTAGAAGTAATTAAGTAAGTTCGTAACAAAGGATACTAGGTTCGCTAAAAGGCTATCATGTGCGAACCTAGGTTCGTGTGTGTGTGTGTATGTATGTGTCTATGTGTGTGTATGTATGTATGTATGTATGTATGTATGTATGTATGTATGTATGTATGTATGAGTTTTAATATGCTTTTACTGTTAAGTGATTTTGTACGTTTGTGAAATTGTGAACCCAACAGAACCATCTACAAGCAAAGACAAGGGAAAGGCGAAGCTCGTTTAAAGAGTTTTCAGCAAATTGGCCAGTGTTCAAGGATCGCCATATGTATGTGTGAACAATAATCTTTAATCAGGAGCTTAGGGTTTCAAACTAAGTTCCAAAAATAAGCCTTCTCTAAAACTTCATTTTATGATTACATTTTAAGATGTGTTTTTATGAACAGTGATATGCGAGCTCTATATTATGAACTGATTATGAACAGTGTTTGCGAGCTCTACATTTTCGTAAATTATCTTGACATGATAATTTTCTAAAATTGTTGGATATAATGGCATTTCATAGGATTGTGAGTAGTACTCACCTTTATGAATTGTGGTTTGGACGAGAGGCCTTGGGATAGGTTTGGAGATGAAATGAGGGAATGTTGAGCCAAACTCTATTCAATGGGACATGATGGTGTGTTTGTAGAGTATTTAGCTTTATGCTACACTTATGGGACATGTTAAGGACTCTTTGAGTCAAAGTGAGGAGTTATAAGGAGATTAACTTATCCAAAAAAGGTATATGTGAATATGAAAGTGTTTTCCAAATTATCATGCTCTTCTATTTTAATCTAACTGACTGCAGGTATCAGCGAACCAGGCTTCGCATCTATTGTGGCGAACCTAATTCGCAGAACAACATCATTGTCGAAGTTCTTGTTTAACTTATGTTTGTATGTGTTATGTGTGTTATTCTTCTTATATTCTCACTGAGTTCGCAAGAGCTCACCACTCCTTTCTAAAACACTGCAAATATAGTTGCAGATAGTCGTACGCGGAGAGTAGCAACGAGACGAGTGATCTAGGCGAAGCATACATGCTGGAAAGGTAATTCAAGCGAACTCTGGATCTAAAGGCAATGTGAGGTTTCTGCTTGGCTTAAAGATATATATTCTTTTCTTTTACTTGTTGACTTCATTGAATGTTAAAAGACTAGGTTTTCTTATGTTTATTTATTTCCAAGTTTACGAACTAATAAAACTATGTAGTAAAATACTCAAATGTTGATTATGTTAATTTCCTTTTAGTATGATTATAATTCGATTCTATGTTTGACATTCTTCCTAAATAGTGAACTCATGTTTAAGTACTTTAATTTTTATTTGATTGATACCTTAACCTTAAAGTGTGCCATAGACAAAACCTATTAATCTATATTAAGTTAGCCAAAGTTGTTGCGAAGTGCCCGAGTATGCAAACCCTTATATGTATGTGAACCCTTATATATATGCAAACCCTTGTATGTAAGTGAACCCTTATATTTATGCAAAACCTAATATGTATGCAAACCATATACTATATATGAACCCTTAAATGTATGCGAACCCTATTATGAATGTGAAACCCTATAATGTACGTGAACCAAAAAGTAAGCTTCTATGTGACAATAGACTTTTGCATGACAATGTGAGCACTAGACTTTCTCCTTCTGTTTTCATGTTATACTTTTGTGAGGTGCAACCCCCTTTTTCCTTACGCAAGTTAGATACTGTGAGTTCGCATGTCTCTTGTTTTTGTATGAATGTATGTTAATTAGTTGCACATTGGTAACCTGACGCATGTTTTTAGTTTTAACTTGTGGTGTGCTGGAGGTTCAGTTGAAAGTTAAATGGAGAGTCACACCAGTGGCTAATGTGACATTTCGAATTCAGGTCAGACTGTCCCAACTGAGTTTGGGGTGTTACATTAGTATTGTTATAACAATAATTAAGTTATACCAAATGTATAATAATAAGATGATGGTGGATCACATTATAGGAATGTGGAGAGCTGTTAAAAGAAGAGTAGTTCACACCATAAGTGATGCGAGCCACTAAAAATGGCGGTTTACCTATATTATCTCTTCATTATCCCTCTCTTTTTGAAAAGAGGAGTATTTATATGTTGAAGGCTTCAAGTGAGTCCCTAATCTCATAATTGCCTCCTTGATGGAGTCCAACCTAAACCCATATTAGAATATGGTCCAAATGTGACTATTTGTCAACGAATTTGGTTTTCCCTTTATCCTGAGATGGTTTTACATCATCTTTGGCTACAAATTAAATCCAAATACAGAAACTCATTAATCACATAGTTTAAACACAAATCAACTCAATATAAACATAGATGCACTTTATTCATTTTAGTCCTTATAAGCCTTAATATCTGAAATACTCGTATTTTTTTATTGGATTGAAAATCGATTTTATATTTCTCTAATAGCGACCTCTAACTTTCAATTCATGACATACTTTTCTAACAACTGTCAATGTATTCAATTTGATCTCTAATGTTGTAAATCAACTAGATAGCTTAATTGAATTTTCTAATCAATTTCAACATTTTCACTACTTTTTAAGTTAGTTCTAACATACTCAGAACTCATACTTCAAAACCTCAAATCAAGCTTAATTTCACTAAATCATTTTAATGGTAACTTGAATTGAATTTAATAATTTGGAATTCTAACACATGGGTAAGACATGCTAGTTTGAGATGATTATGAATTCACAAAAATCTAAGGAAAATACACAATGGCTTAGACCATCTCAAGCCATTAACTTATTTTAAACATGGTTTAATTAATTTCAAGGACATGAAACAATCACCAAACAATGACATGCATGCATAAAACCTCAATTAACTCCTTTATTATACTCACTCTATAATTTAGTCCCTAAATTACTTATAAAACAACTTAATTTATGTATTTAATATTTGATTGTATTTATTAATATCACAATCTACTTACTAAATTCTCAATTTGAGATTTTAAACTGCTCATTTTCAAGAATAAAACCTTGAATCAAGTTTTTAACACTGATGAAAATCGAGTCATTGCAAGGTGGTTGACCCTGGCCTTCTAAAGATCTCGAAGAAGCAAAAAGTGATTAGCTTAACACCTTCTATTGTTTCCGTTGGCATCCCTAAAATGAAGAGGCTTGCTAATCTCAAGCTAGTATTCCTAGAAGTGTTCTTTTCATTGATGGATAATATGAATAATACTAGGAAATCAGTAATTACGTGAAACCGAAGTTGACATATGCCGCACCAGTAAAAGGGTGTGTGTTCTTCAATTGTTGATACTATTAAGGGATTTTTAAGGATTGGAGATTGCAATGTGTAGATTACAATTTGATATAGTCATCTTCTTTGTATTCTTTTGTAGGAATCACATTTTGAAGGTTTCATTCGCGCAAGATCTTAGCATTGTTGGACAAGTAAGGGTTTAACCCTTAAAAAAAAGGGCTATATAAGTTGATATTTCCACTTTCCAAGCCAGAATGACTTAGATTACCAAATTCGACACAAAATTGAATTATTTTACACCAAAAATTTTTGGATCATCATAGGGAAGGATGGTACGGTTAATATGTTATCACACCATACTCTAGAGCAATAGGCAACGTGTGAGATTGATGCACACAAGTGAGTTTGATGGTCCTATTTATCCACATTGAGGAATTAAGCTTGATGGTAACTAAGGTGCACAATCGCTTACAACATGACCTCGACCAAATGAACGCTCTCATGAAGGAAAAGAAGCTTTAGAGCTAAAGAAAAGAGGACCCTTTGGGTATCCTTTGACAAGAATGCTATATGGAAGTAACAAAGTGGATGAAGGAGGCACAAGGTTGCAAAGTGGAAATCTTCAAGGCTTCGTCGCAACTCGAGCTTGCTGTGTGAGAGAAAAGTTTGAGAGTAAGAGAAGGAGTTAGAGTAGTAAAGTGAGAACACGGAAATCCATGCAACAAGTTAAGTTTCCAATGTGATTAAGGACATTTGAAAATGTTAAGTGCTTGTGGAGGCAAGGTACTTTACAAAGTATGGAAACTAAGAAAGGTTGAAAGTTTTGAAAAGCTAAGCCCCTAAGAAGGTGAAGTACTTTAAGAAACATGCATCCCAAAAAGGATGAAAGCTTTGAAAAACTAAATGCCCAGCAGAAAGAACTTTAAGAAGTAAGAAGTATACGACTCAAGAAGGTTGAAATATTTGAAAAGATAAGTGCTTGAGAATATAATGTACTTTAAGAAGTACTTAACTTGAAAAGGTTGAAAGCTTTGAAAAGTTAAGTGCATGAGAAGGCAAAATACTTTAATAAGTATGCAACTTGAGAAGGTGGAAGACTTTGAAAAGTTAAGTTCCTGATAAGGCAATTTGTGGCAGTTCACTCGATGGTGAAGAGTTGTAAGAAGCATGAGATAATCAGAATGCGGGTGCGGGTACTAATGAAATGGGAAGAGAGAGAGGAGAGAGAGAGAAAGATAATCAGAGTGTATTAGCTTCTTTTTCAAAGTTAGTAAACCCCTAAAGGGTTGTTTTCAATAATTCTGAATGAGCCATGTGTCCCTCATATATTGGTTTTGGACTAGCTAGAATTTAGTCGACCTACCAATGTTTGGTCCTCGTAGATATGGGTTGTTATGTATGGGGAATGGATATATGTGATGTATGAATGACAATTATCCTATCCATGTCAGGTGTGTGGTCCTATCGATTCGAACTTGCGAGATCTTGTGCTCATAAGATCTCGAACTCGAAGGTGTCAAAAAATACCTCTTTAGTCAAAGATATTAGCTTATATTAGTATAGAAGACAGAACAAGATTGTGAGTGAGGTGTAAGTATAATACATTGAAACATAAATTATTCTTTAAATTAAACTAATATGATAAATTATGCAAAACATAATGTGTATACGACTAATAATAATAAAAAATAAAAACATTATGCCAAAACAAAACTTTAAATTACTCGGTTGATTTTAATTTACGATTTAATAAAAGGTCAAAGGTCAAGTAACCCATTTTCAAATCTTAATTCCATAATTACCTTCTAAGTTATATTTCTTTTCATTTGTTTAGTAATTTGTCAAGCAATAGCATTCTAAATAGAATCAAATATAAGAAACAAAAGTAATTGAATATTTTGATTAGTGTAGATATTATTGTTAATATAAAAAAATATGAATTTGAGTGAATTGAAATGTATTATCCGGTTATATATAGTTCTAGATTTTGTATAATGAAGAGTAATAATACACATAAATGCTCGAGATTTTTTTTAACGACATGAATGCCTATTATGTATTTTCCACCTTTTAATTAACGGCAATAAGAAAATTAAGCGCGTGGTTTGGACCTGACGTAGAAGGCCACTACCAATGATTCTTCTACAAATTTCGATTCTTTCCACCACCTCTGCTTCATACTAACGCCAATCAATATCCTCTTCCCTCAGTTTTTTTTTCTTTTCCTACAGCATAACAAAAGCCATGTCTCAGGTTACTTCTTCTTTGCTCCATCTTTAAAGATTTCTGTTTATTTATATATGTTTGGAATGTTTTCTTGGTCAAATTTCTTCTTGTTTCTGTGACTTTAATCTTTTGACCGATCTTTGTTGTTTCCCTTTTGACTTTGCTAGGGTTCAATTCCAAGTTCCTACAATTATATCGATTTTTGGTTGTTTTGGTTTCAAAGATTAAAAGGGAAATGATTACCAAATTCATTTTTTAACAAAGAAGAAGAAGAATTTGAGTGATCATCTTGTGTTGATACTTTGGAGATGAACATTGACATGTTTAGATTTCCCTCAATCCGGTCTAGTTTTGTTGTGGATCAGCGTTGTTAACTAACTGGGTGTTCATTGGTTCATTGCAGACTGTCGTGCTCAAGGTTGGCATGTCATGCCAAGGATGTGTTGGAGCCGTGAAGAGAGTTCTGGGGAAAATGGAAGGTCTGTTCTAGCCCTTGCATTTTCAATTATCACCTTTGCTCCTCTCAAATTATCGTTAAGTCAAAGTTTTAAAACCATATTACTATTTCTCATCTAAAATTATCTTTCATATTTATGGGAAGACTCAGAGAAAAATTAGGACTAGTTACCTAGGTAGTATTTTTTTTTCAAGTCAAAATGGTAGAGGAGGAGAAGGGTTGTCTAGGTCTGAACTCTAATTTGGAAGGAAACACAAATCATTTATCATTACACCCATGATTAGTTAACTTGATTAAATATGAAGTTGTATTTGATGCTTATCTAGAAAAAGTAAATAAGGATTTGAGGGATGTAGAACATTTTTAAGCCTTTTTATATATATTATTCATGTCCATTTTACGGTCTATCTTCAAGGTTCGTGGTTGTTCCTCCCAACAATGTTGTCTCTAATGTTCGAATCTAGGTCCTTTTATTGGGAGTACAATGTGCTTAATCATTGCACCCAACCACTGTTGGTATATTTTTTCATAAGCTTTAATATGCCTTCAATATACAATAAATGTCTCAACGCTCCAAAGAGAATAATAAAAATGTTTCTTATATAGATATCAAATAGATGAATCTTTCTGTTTGCGAATAAAGTATCCTTGCATAGAAAACTTTATTTGAAATTTATGTCTATCGATTTAGTTCGACTAGCATGAGCATTGTTACCAATATAAGAGGATGTGGGTTTAATTGCGTTGAAACGCATTATCTTCCTATTTATGGGTTGAGGATGAGCTATAACCTATAATGAAATTGTTCATAGGTGTGAGGAAATAGTTTGCACTTATTATCAGATGTGCCTTCATATTCAGTTGGTGTAATTTCTTTTTTCTGGTTCGATTTAGTTAACTGTCATGATACACTTTTCAGGTGTGGAATCATATGAAGTAGATTTGGAGCAACAGAAAGTGACTGTGAAGGGCAACGTCCAGCCTGATGCTGTGCTGCAGACTGTGTCAAAGACTGGAAAGAAGACTGCCTTTTGGGAAGCAGAAGCTCTGGCCGAAACTGAGGCGAAGCCAGCTGAAACCGAGGTGAAACCAGCAGAAACTGAGGCAAAGCCCACAGAAGCTGTTGCTGCAGCTTAATGTTCCCCAATTGATTAATGAATGGTAAACTTAATGTAGTTTCACATGGATTGTAGAATATGAAAAATGTAAGTGAGTACATGGGAAATATATATATTCCCTGTAACATGGAAGCTAAAATAAGGTATGGGTTGCATGTCATTATGCTTTCTTGGCTACAACATACTGGATTGGCTTGTTTGTTGTATCAGCATGGAATGAATATTTCCACTTGATTTTCTTTTTATCATGGAGATCACTTGTTTTGAGGGCTTTTTTAGGAATCTAACTCTATAAATTTAAAAAATTATGAAAATGATTCGATAAAAATTATGAAAATGATTCGATTTTAAGATTAATGATGAGAATGAATTGATTTTTATAATAGGGTTGTGGGTATGTTACTTTCCCAAAAAGACATCACTTCAAAAATCTAAATAATTTTTTGTGAATAAAAAAATCTAAATAATTAATGGTAGAGTTGGGGGTCATTTTCATTCGTTAATAGTCACCTCAAAGTATCATTTTATATGCTTGACCCCCCCCCCCCAAAAAAAAAATCTAAATAATTAATGATAGATCAAAGTTCTTCATGGGGGAACTGGACTAAGAAAAAATTTAACTTTTGAATTGGTTTTAAGATAAATTAATATAAAAATAAAAGTTTTTAGCCAAAGAGGAAAATCTCTTACGTGGATGCTCTATGTTTGGTGGTGGGAGTATTACATTTTCACCATATTTAGTATATTAGTAAGTAATAAATTAAATTTAATTGATAATTTTTATTCACACGCATAATTTATATTTGGAAAAGAGAAGGATTTTTTTTTTCTTATTTTGAATATGTTTTTTTTTACAATAATTTTTATTCATCCTTTTAATTTTTAAGTTTAAATTTGTACAGATTATTTTTTATTATAGGTATAATGATTTATTTGACTCTTCAACTTAAAAAAAATTTATTTTAGTCATTCATTTAATTTTTCACCTCTTTTACTCTTTAAACTTATAATGTTTGTCAAATCACTTCAAAATGGATAAAAATTTAACATTTTTTAACTTTGTTGACACGACAATCTAGGTGTATGTCACGTTAGTAATTACATAATTTTTTAAAATTAAAAATATATTTTTATATATTTTAATAATTTTTTTTTGAATTTTTTAAAATTTAAAAATTATTTAATTGTTGACGTGTGACATCTACATGACAATCTGCGTGTGTGTCACACCATAAAGTTAACAAGTTAATTTTTTCATCCATTTTGAAATGATTTGATAAATAATTAAAATTTAAGGGCTAAAAGAAGTAAAAAAAATTAAATAAAAAACTAAAATAATTTTTTATAAAGTTAAAGAACCAAATAAATTATTTTACCTTATAGTATGTCTAACTATTATAAATACATATGTATTAAGTAAATTTTTTTATCATGTTATTACATTAATAACCAAACAAAATATTAATATTAGCTTTAAGTCCTTAAAATGTATGCATAAAAAATTTTAATTACTATAATATTATTATATCAAATATGGGAAATAAAAAAACGTTAACTTATTCTTATAATTTTAAGTTTAAATTATATTCAAAAAAAATTTTAAGTTTAAATTTATGCTAATTATTTTTATTTTATATTTAATTATAATCAATTTAGTGTTTAATTTATTTAAAATGAAAATTATCAATAATGGAAAATAGAAAAAGGAAATATCAGAAGCCCATTAATCCAAAAGAATTGGCGCCACTACAAGTTTGTCACTCTTCTAGGGTTTACAATCCCTCCTAAACCCCCACACAAAATTGCTTCTTTACTTTCAATGGCATGAATGAATTCCTTATCTTCTTCTCCAACTCTCTCAATCTCACCTTCAATGTCTCTCTCCGCTACACTACGCGTCTCTTCTTTCCTACGCCACAACCTCTTCCTCGCCCCTTCACGCGCCTCCGCCCTCCGTCGTAATGTCTCCCACCTCCGTTTCCTCTCATCGTCCCCTTCGCGTCGTACAGTGCACCATCCTGTCAAAGCAAAGCGCGGCGGGGGGCAGGAGGACGACGGTGGACCAGGAAATGGAAGCTTGATGACCGTTGTCAAAGATGGCACCGGCGATGGCCGAGATGGGCGGGTTCTTCCCTTTGAGCTTCACAAGGAGGCTATGGACTCATATATGGCTTACGCATTATCCGTGTTGCTTGGACGGGCTTTGCCTGATGTTAGAGATGGTTTGAAGCCGGTGCATAGGAGAATCCTGTAAGTAATTTATGATTTTATTCGTTTTCTAGTATCTGTCTAGTTTTTAATACTCATTTTGAATTGATTTCTTTTTTTGAACACGTCAAAAATAAACTATTTATTTATCTATTTCGAATCCTGTGCGTCTTTTGGTCTGTGTTTTATATCCATAACAATGTTTTTATTTCAAGTATATTCATTAACATGGCAGTTGGTTCCACCGCAAACAGATACGCAATGCATGAATTAGGTCTTTCGTCTAGAAAACCATTCAAGAAATGTGCTAGAGTTGTTGGTGAGGTAAAACATTTCGCAGTGTACTTATGTTTTTTTAACAAAAATGCTGGGTGCTTTCTCCATCCATTTTCAGCTAGCAAGTTGTTTTTGAATTATCTGCATTATTTAACTGTTTCTATTTCTTATGCCTCTATCTCAGGTCCTCGGTAAGTTTCATCCTCATGGGGATAATGCAGTATATGATTCCATGGTGCGGATGGCACAGGTAACTATGAATTTACTTTCTTTTTATTTTGAGCTTCTCTCCTGTGATTTATTTAACATTTTGTTATCTTTCATCCAGGATTTTTCTTTGAGGTTCCCGCTTATCCAAGGACATGGAAATTTTGGTTCAATTGATGCTGATCCTCCTGCTGCCATGCGATACACTGAGTGCAGACTTGAAGTATGCTTTAAGTTTTTTGCCTCTTAAACATAATTTTGGGACTCTAAGGTTCTATTTCATTGGTGCTTTTGCTCTTTCCTACTTCAAAAAGCAAAGTACCAACCAAATGGAGCCTATATTTTTGCTTGATTCTACTGTCTTAGTGAGTCTTGTTAATTTGGGAATTAAATTAAAGAAAACGAATTGGAAGTCAAGAAACAACTTTTTTATAATGTTAGTTGGACTTTGATACTTGTATAATCCCTTTGTTTCAAATTTGTTGCCTCATAGTATAAAATCAATTGAACTTTTAATAATATTAAATATGCAAGAGTAATTTACATCCCACTTTATGCATTCAGTTCCAATTATTTACGCTAAAACGGCCCTCACTGACTTTGTTTGAGAAAAATAAGCTGGTGATTGACATATTTGTGTTCAGTCTATGGTTTGGCATTATTGACATTGTTTTATATGTACATACCAATTTGAAAGTTTTTAATCATTAATAAGAAAATTGCTTCAGTGATATATTGGTCTCCTTATTTCATGCTTTATTACCCATTGCATATATGTTATTTAATGAGTTGATTGGTTCCAGGATGTACATTGATGTGTGTAAACCTTTTGCATTTGTTGAGAAGTGAGTCAAACTTTTATGTTTTATGGATGTGTTGGAAAGTTGAAGAGATTATGTTGTGCAGGTTCTTTCCTGAAGAATCGTTTCCCTTATATTATAGAGAAATTATGATTTTGGTCTTATCAATTTCTACTCCAGTTTTATTGAGCCAAGCATAATAAATTGTTTAAAAAAATGATTCTATAGGCTACTGATGAAATATAGCCTCTTTCATGGTATATACAAAGAATGTGGATGAGGGGCTTGGATTGTAAAAAAAAATGTATTGCAAGTCTACTCTAATCCAATTAGTTCATCCCGCGTCTTTAGCAGTGCTTCTGATATGCTAGTACATGTCCAGGGAGAGAGTTGTTGACATGAAATTCACTGCTATTACATGAACCCTTTTTTGTAATTCTTTGTACTGCTAATTTTTATCAAATCAACCACTAGATTCAAACAGTTCATTTGTGGATGTTAATTTCAAGTTGATTCTATCTTATAGTACATGAATAAAATAGACGCATTTTATCTCAAATATTCAATTGTTAAAGTTCTACTCACTCATTGTTGAATTAACAATGGATAAGTTGTTAAAAAGTCAAAAGAGGTAAAAGATCTAATAATATTTATATCTTTATACTAATATAAGTTTTACTCCCACATTGTTTTGCATTTATTTTTTTATTGGCCTCGGGGAAGGGGAGGGGTTGCAAGGTAGAAGGTATTGAGGTTTGGTGAACTTGTTCTCTTGAGTGCAAGGTTAGCGTATATATATTTATTTGCAGTTTATGAAGAATACTGATGTGCATACCATTATTTCATTTCATTTCAGTTTCTTGTTAATATTTGTGACAAGAATGAGTAGTTAATAGTTATAACTTAGTTTTTTTTTTTAGTTTATTGGATAGAGTGTTAAAGTTTAATTGCAGTCTCCAATGCTAGAAGTGTGAAGCCCTGGATACCATATTTATTATTCATATTCTTGATTCCACAAGTCTTGCACTCTGTTTTCATTTGCTTCAATTTTTTTCCTGCAGGCACTCACAGAAGCAATTTTGCTGGCAGATCTGGAACAAGATACGGAAAGTTTTGGCTTTTAACTCCAGCCATTGTTATTTGAAGTTGGGATACTAAACTTTTAACTATTATATTCAATCGTTAATTTTATTGCAGGTTGATTTTGTTCCGAACTTTGATAGTTCACATAAAGAACCATCACTTCTTCCTGCTAGACTACCAACATTGTTGCTGAATGGTTCCTCTGGGATTGCGGTGCGTTCATCTTTGTTCTTCTTATTATAAAAAAAATCGGGGACTAATCTTTATATGCATACATTGTCACACACCTAGACATACATGTGCTTATATATGCCTATTTATTCTCAACTGCGGCTACTGTTTATGATAATTTTGACATTTTCCATTTAAAAGTTGTGTGAATAATTTCAGGTTGGCATGGCAACTAACATTCCTCCTCATAATCTTGGAGAGTTGGTAGATGTGCTTTGTGCATTAATTCATAATCCAGAGGCCTCAGTGAGTTTCAAATTCTCTTGCTGAAATGGTAGAACTAGAGAAATTATTTTTGTTTTACATGTTGGGACTTTCAATTTTTGACTGCTATTAGTTACACATAAAATGAAATTTGTGGTGCATTAGTTACACTTGTAGGAATATCCTATTATGATGTGCTTGTTTAACATCTTGGAAGTAGGGGTGAGCAAAATTCGATTTGACTCAAAACAATCGAAAAAAGTTCGAATTTTGAATTATTTGAATTGAATTAATCGAGTTAATTGAATCAACTCGATTTTTTTTTCGAATTTCGAGTTTAAATCGAGTTGAATTATTCGAATTCAAATAACTCGAATAGTTCTAATAAACTAAATATCAAACCCTTTTACTTCCCTTCCCACCCCAAATCTCCCCTCAAACCCTTTACTTCCCCTAAAAAAAAAAATTTACTTCTCCTCAAACCCCAAAACTTTTACTTCCCTAAAAAAATTATTTTCCCTTTCCCCAAACCCCTAAACTTTTTTCCTTTGAGTTCCCCCAAAACTTTTACTTCCTCTAAACCTCAAAACTTTTTTTTTTTGAATTTATATCTACTATTTATATTATTGAATTAAATTTCACATTTTGTACTATTTATGTATTGAATTATTTAATCATGTTGAATCTTTATCAATTTCTGTTAAAATTGAATTATAGATACCATAAAATATTCGTGTTAAAATTATCTGTTTGGTATCAATTTCACATTTTATCTTTAAAATTACTTTTATTAAAAAATCACATTTTTTACATTTAATATATATTTTTAATTTCAAAATACATGGTGACAAGAATTAGAAGATAATTGAAGCAACTAAGCAAGCAAAGAAGCTAACCCGTATATAAAATTATAAATAAATTATGAGGGGATGAAAATTAATAACAAATTTAATTACGTTAGGTGGCAATGGCTACAAGGACTCAAAATCATTTTTTAATTTAACTTGAACAAATATATTTGATTCGATTCAAATATCATCTCACTCGACTCGATTCTCGAGAAAATTTCAAATCGAGTTAGGATGATAAAATAAGATTCGTCAGCTCGATTAACTTGAAATTTTTTCATTCAATTTGATCGAATGCTCACTCCTATTTGGAAGGGCTGAAGGAAGCTCAAATATCTTATTTCAATAAGGATTGTTGGTTAGCTCAGAGAGAGTAATTGTTGGGTTATGAGCTATTATTAGCAATGGATTATGTCTTTCTACCAAGGAGAATTGTTAAAGATGGTTCTGTTCTATACGAAAAAGGAAAGAATTGGGCTTTGTATGCTGAGTATACATGTTGCTACTCCTTACTATATGCTATATATAAATCCAATTTATTCTTGCAACATGTTTTGTGAATGAACTAATTTCTGGGCCTGGCCCTCTTAGACATTAATCAATAAGATTTAGCGTGTTCAAGTTATTGCTTCCATCTTGAATTATGCCACACAGAGCTCTTTATAGTTATTGAAATATTGTGGCCAATAATTTTATTTCATGCATTTGTTAGCTATGATGGTGTCTATTGGGAAATCAGTATGTACTAGTGGCTATTTTCCAATAGAAATTCAAATGTTTCTGAAAAGGATGGATGAAAGATATTCTTTTATTCTACATAGATGCTAGATGTCTTGTCTTCACATCAAAGCAATTGGCAACTTCATTATGGGCTAATTGGGCATGTGTGTAGTCAAATTTGGATAAACTTTTTGCTGTTTGTCTATGATAGACTTAATGTAGACAACTCTGATGGTATTATAGTGTTTGATATGTAGATAGTTGGAAAGAGAGTTTGTCAATTGAACTATATTAGTATGATTAAACATTAATTCTATGCCAAGCTTATGGTTTTAGACAATATCTTCACAACTAGATCTTCTTGTGCTGCTAGGTGGTCAAGTTGTTTGTACTTTTGATTGCTATATGATACACTTTGGTACCCTATATTATCATTATTGTTGATGGAGGCTTTTCTTTTCTATTTTTGATTTCCAGTTCCCTTATTTTCTTGTCTCAGTTACAAGAGTTGTTGGAATACATGCCCGGACCTGACTTTCCAACTGGAGGGCTGATAATGGGAAACCTTGGGTGAGTTACATTTTAACCCCCTGACTGGTAAAGAAACAAAACATTTAGCCCTTTATTTTGCTTGAATAAGCGTATGAAACATCTCTACTAAATAACTTGGTGCTTGTGTTTTGGGTTAAATTTGGTGTAGATGGTCTATACTTTGGGAAGCTTAAAATCTTGAGGTGTGGATAATACCGTCTTTTTGTGACCCATTTCCAAAATGTTGAATGGCGTAAATGCTTTAATTTCTGTAATGTGTGGTTAGGCACTGGGTTGCTGCTCTTGTTATGGATGGCATCAGTTGTAAGAGTGGTGTGAATCAGATTGAATTGGGATAACTGGTTATTGTTAGTAGTTAATATTTACAAGTTCGAAACGGTAGAATGACTGCCAATTTAGCATAAACTATGTGTCGTTACAATGGTTGCATTAACCATTGGATTTGTGATTGCTATCAGTCTTACTTGGTGAGTCTTATGCTTGGTAGTCCATGGCTAGGAGTTACTTGTTCTGTTCTATTTTCTGAGGATTTTCAGTTTAGGGCTGATAAAAAGTGGATCATTACATGTGCTAGAGGACGGATGTAACTAAATTCCAAGGTCTCCTTTATTGTTTGGGGCACACAGATAAAAACTAAAGCATCTTAGGAATCACCACATTATTGAATCTAATCCTACCATCAAATCTCTTTGGGATATCCATTTAAAAGTAATTGATCTGAAGACCAGATCAACCTTAGAGGTTTGAAAAGCTGAACAATCTCAATGAACTGCTTGAAACCTGACTTGACCTGCATGAACAAATTAAAAATATTAAAAACTTGGCCTTGATGTACTTTATTGGAACAATAAAGTGTGATTCCTAGGAGAGTAAGGTGGGAAAATCTAACAACAGTCTGAACTCTGCCCAAACTGATTCCGAAGAGAAGTGACTTGAAATTGATTGACCTGGGCTCAAAGTGACCCATACTTGAACTGATTGGACTTGGATGGTTAACATTTCTACCTGTGAAATTTTCAATAGTTAAATTTGATATATGATCCTAATGGTCAATAGTGGTGATTCTTGCAATGTCCATCTAAAGACTGCCATATTGTAGGTACTTTATAATATATGCAGTTGTTTGAATTGAACTTTAAACAAATGTAACAATAAACATCGAACTGTAGTCCTTGCTGATTGACTTGGTAAAGGATTAGAAAATTAGTGGATACTGCCATTTCTTTCAAATAATCCGAGAAGCTTTGATTACTAGTAAATGAAATACATAAATGGTATTATCGTGAGTTTTGTGCTTTCGAGATGAGTTCAGTTGAATATATGATTTTTTGTATATTTGATAATATAAAACCTTTATTATCTTAAAAAACACTAGCTAAAAGCTCTTTTTGGTTCCCTCTCTTTGCTGCTGCTTGTATTATTTTTTAGAGCTTTGTTTGGGAAACATCAAACTACATGTGATATCGTGTGATAAAGTGTTCTAATATTGATTACTTTGTTAAGGATCTTGGCAGCATATCGAACTGGGCGAGGGCGTATTGTAGTTAGAGGAAAGGCTGACATTGAACTGCTCGACTCTAAGACCAAGAGAAGTGCAGTTATTATTAAAGAGGTGATTATTTTGATTGCATCATCTGTGTATATTAATTTTTCTTACAGTGTACATGGCTAGCTTGAAAGCTCTCCTTTTGTAATATATTGGGAATGGAACAGATTCCTTATCAGACAAACAAATCCTCGCTTGTTGAGAAGATTGCTGAACTTGTTGAGAGTAAGGTATGGTCATCTTATTTGAGAATGATAATCTCAACGCTTACATCAAATCATCATACGTGTGTGAGAGTGTTGCTCTTGTTTGAATTATGGCAAGTTGTTTGCTTTTATGATTGTATTCCCTCAAAAACTTTATTTTCTCCTGCAAAAGTTGAGTAAAAAGGACATGAGACCTATGAAGTGAAAAATATACGTCTGTCTTCTTTCAGAATGAATAGCCTGAGGGAAACAGCATTTTAAAGAAAATAATAATTACATTATGGGCACTATGTTTCAATTTAGCTGGTCCTTGTTAGCACAGCTTGAATTTGGAGTACACTGCAAATGTTGAGTCCCTACCCTGAGCACAAGTGTAGATCTTCCATCGAGAAGATGCTCAAGTAGGGACATGAGGTTGTTTTTCTATTAGAACATTAACTTCAGAGGTGCTTCAAAGTGTTCATACTATACATTACTGGAAGCATAAATCAGTGGTCTTTATGTCTCAGTTCATAAGTGTTCCTATCCTTTTTGAACAAATATAAAGCAACTTAGAATAATGTGTCTGTACGACATTACTTATCATTTTACCTTTAATTTGTAAAAGTAGTCGCATAGGTACAACTTTGTAATCCATTACCTTCTCAATGTTGTATTTTGCTATGGTGCTTCAAATGTGTCGAATTCTACTTACATACTTTTTGGTTTGATTTTTTGACAAAAATAACTGTGAAGGAATTTTATAGATACAGTATAAATAAGTTTGGAGAAGCAGAAACTGAGATGTGGAATTTACAATTTCCACAATAATGAAGGGGCAGAAAGATCCAACGTGAAATTCCATGTCAACTTTTATAAAACTGCATAGATTAATATTCCTTCAGCTTCAATTTTTTTTTCCATAAATTATTCAAATTAGAAGTATAGCTGCAAACTTCAGCATTGAGCATAGTATAGTGTCAAGTTTGATTTTTATTCCTTAAGTTTTTTATGGTGTCTTATTCTGGAATTCAACTTAATAAAGCATCTGCATTGTTACTACTGCAAAATTTTTGTTATATAGTGTATTTGACTTATGCAAAACATAAATTTATTGTGGATTGACATTGTAGATATTCTTCAAATTATAGGTGTTCTATTATATGATCTTTTAATTTGTTTAACAGGCTCTAGAGGGTATCAATGATATTCGTGATGAGAGTGATCGCTCTGGAATGCGTGTGGTCATTGAGGTATGATATGTTGGATTTTGTGCAGTTCCTTCCATTTCCAGCTGGTAAAGTCACCTTTCCTTAATACTTTTTTTAATTCACTCCACAGCTTAAACGGGGAGCTGACCCATCTATTGTGCTGAATAACCTTTACCGTCTCACTGCTCTTCAGTCTAGTTTTAACTGCAATATGGTGGGGTGAGTAGCTTATCTGTTAGTTCTATATGGTTCTAAAAAGCAGCTATGTTTCTACTAAGCTTGTTTTTATAAATTATCGGCCAAGTTCTTTATCCTCCCAACTTTGGGAAGAATACATTAGTTATTTCTTCATGTGTATAAATAATTCAAGTTTCTTTATGATGCATGCTTTTTCATGCTGTACTTTTCATGATTTATGATGGGTGCTCCACCTAGAGCTAGTTGGTAAGAGGTTGAAATGCCTCTCCTATTTTAAGTACAAGGTCTAAAGATGTTCTGAACTTTACTAGTTTGAAATTGATTACCGCTTAAACCTCTCCATTATGCATAGGAATAACTAGTGCAATGGTTGTTCTAAACATAGTTATTCTTGAAACACCATTATTCTAAACAAGAGCTGTTCTGAACTTTAGCTGTTATCAACAGAAGTTGTTCTCAAGTGACAACTACATTGGATGACAGCTGTTCTAACTAAGCCCTGTTTTGAACATAGCTATTCTGGACATAACTATTCTTGAACAGTAGTTGTTCTGAACAACAATTATTCTAAACAAGAGTTGTTGCTCCGGAAGAGATACTCTTAGTAGCACAATTTCCTGATATGTAATATTCTTTATCTCAAGGAAGAGTAAAATGTTAGTAGCCAAATTGAGTATCTACACCTATCACAATGGACCAATAAAATCTTTGCACTTGCTTTTATATCACATCAAGCCTTTTGGTGTTGTTTTTGGCTATAATTAGTTGGTTATATGTGGATTATTTCTCTTGTACATATGGTGTCTTAAGAACCCTAAAACAATTACATATTTACTAGTGTGTTTCTTTTCTAATAGTGTGAAGGTTAGAAATAAATGCATAACTTCTGTGGCTTATCTACATGGGAATTATGGTTCTAAAATAGAATCGTACTATAAGTTGTTTAACAAAAAGCATAACTTGAGATAGATGCCATTACTCCTGCAATGCATGCCAATGTTGAGTTTAGTTGCAAATTTTGGTGAAATGTTCTGAACAACTGAATCAGACTGTTGATGTGCATAATTGGTTGTATATGTTTGTAATTTATATTCTGTTTTTATTTTATCTTACTGTTCCTGTTGTAATGATGTGTTGATTGAATCTTGACTATCTTTTTATTATAGTATTCTTGATGGACAGCCAAAGCAGATGGGCCTGAAAGAGTTGCTTCAGGTGAGTTTTTTATGCTTTACGTTTTAGTCCCGTTTTGCCTTATATTACAACTGAATTTAAAATGGTCTTACATATTAGTGTTTTTTTTTCTTATTATGTCGTCTTACATGTTAAACACATATGGGTTTCTTGTCCTTTCGACATTAATATCCCTCTGATCTCATTTTTTCCTGGTATTTATAAGTTTTGACTAGTGTATTGAAGTGTCTGGATTCTATTTTTTAAAGTGTGAAGTGAACTAATATATGTAATTAGCAAGTAGCTTTGACAAGTCTCCCAGGAAATAGTGGCTTAGAACATGCAGGTTGAAGGGTTGGGATCACACCTTTTGGATTCATGGCTGTACTTATATAGCACTTTCACCATGCTACAAATTTGCTTCAAATTTGTGGCATGTGTGTGATTTGTTAATGAATTTGAGCATGCTATTGGACTCACCGATCATTTGTCTCGCAACTATTTATGTACTGCCACTATGCTAATTTGTATATTACTTTCATTAGATCCACAGCACACAGAACAGCTCTATATTTTGGCTTAGCCCTTATTCCAAAATGTGTCTATGTTTAGTCATATGTTGGTATGTATGTTTCTGTTTGTATGTACCATACACTGTTTGGCAGTCTCTATGGCTTTCCAAAGTTTCCATATAGCAAAATTATTACTATGTCCATCTTATGCTATTTTATCTTCAATTTTCACTCTTGTTCTTCTTCCTTGCAGTTCCACTATTATTGAATCTTATCAGTTTTTCCTTTTCTTTATATTTTTTTCAGGCATTTTTAGAATTTAGATGCTCTGTTGTTGAGAGACGTGCAAGGTACAAGCTTTCACAAGCACAAGATAGAAGGCATATTGTTGAGGTATGTCTACAAAATGGGTTACTTTAAGACTAAGAAAGATAAGGTGCTTGGGTATCCCATCTATTGAAAACCTCTATCTATTTTTACATTACGTGTGTATTTATATATTATTTTGCTAGTGATTTCATGTGATAGACCATATTCATTTTTTCATATTTGAATGTGCACTCAGGGTATTGTGGTAGGGCTTGATAATTTGGATAGAATAATTGATATAATCAAAGAGGCTAAGGGCAATGCAGCTGCATCAGCTGGCCTGAAGGAGGGTAAGGCACTTTAGTTTTTAACTTCTAAATGTCTTCTTCTTACTTCTCTGATTTCATGGTCTTGTTTCTTTGACAAATAATTAATAATGGAAGAAAAATAAAACATTTCTGCTGCAGGATGGTTTTGTCTTTATCTTATGAAATTTACTGCATTTCGGCATCATTTTAGTCATTGCTTATGTATCACTATTCCATTTACCACTAGTGTTTATCTAGCAAATATGTTTAAAGTTGACACCCACTATCAGTAATTCTTGTGTGTCTTGATAATATCGTGAAGGGTACATGTAGGCTGTTCAGAGCATCTTTAATCACATGAATGTTGTTTCGACTTTTAGCCAAAATCTTGGGCATTGTAGAAAGATGCTTAATTTGCAATTGTTCAGCGAAGGTAGGTTAGGGTTGGATCTTGTCAATGTTCCCTATAATCATTTTCCTGTCAGTTAAGAGAGTTCTTTTCTAGTATGTCAGAAATACAAGGTGGTTCTTTCTTTTCCCCCCTTGTTTGGTGTTTCTATATTTTGGCCTATGTTTGGCACTAGGAGTTGATATTGATTTATTGGTTGACTATCATTCAATGACTACAACTGATTTATCATTCATTTTCTATTTGAGTTGCATTTGGTTAATATTGGTTTCAGTTATGCTTAATTAATATGAAAATTGATATTATTTGATTTTGACTGGGTTTATACTACAAAATATCAGCACAGTGCAACTTTCTTTTCTGGGAACATTTAACAATGAAGTTATGCACTTAGTGGTGGAGGATTTGAACTTGTATTCTTGTAGGGCGTTTACCATCAAACATGGGTTTTGTTGGGTTTTTCTCCAAATTTAAAAGGATGGTTTTTCATGTGACTTCAGCTTAGATTTTGGCCACAAAAATTTATGTGTCTTCATTTAAAATCTCCCATCACTACAAATGGTTCATTGTTTCTTTTGGATGCAGAATTCAATCTTTCTGACAAACAAGCAGAGGCTGTATTGGATATAAACTTAAGACGACTTAACCTTCTTGAGGTCTGTAGCTGCAATATCTATCATAAATTCTGAATCTGTTTGCTCAATAGTATTCTGTAGGTTGCTAATAATATTATCTGAAATGTCATATGCTTGTTTTCTGCAGCGAAAAAAGTTTGTTGATGAAAGTGCATCATTGATGGAACAAATTTCAAAGTTAACAGAACTGTTATCAAGCCGAAAAAATATATTGCAGGTGATATTTTATGGTTTAAGCTATTATTCTGATTTCTTTTTGCCTTCACCATAGTTAACATGCTTGAAAATGTAATCACAGTAGAGTTCGGCTGATAGAGTGCTGGAACATATGCTTATGGTACTCTTGGCAACATGAAATCTCTACATATTTAGTTTTTCATCTTCTGTGTTTAACATAATTTAATTTATTGAAGAAACATATGATGCAATGTGTTTGCTATATAAAATGATCCACTCACTGGCACTCAAAAACAAAAGAAGAGTACATAAGAGAAGATCTTCATGTTTCTGCTTCTTTCTACTTCTTGGATTCTGATCTAGGTTATTCTCTCTAATGCGAACAAATTACTTCTAAATAAAGGCTCACTTTTCCTTATTTTTAAAATTCTATTTGCTCAAAATTTTTGGTGTTTTTCCATGTAGAAGCAGCCTTTCAAATTTGAAATGAAATAATAGTTGATAGATGTATATTCTCAAATGGGCACAATTTTCTAATAGTGATCTATACCTATTTCAAGCAATCTGCAATTTTTCGGGCTTGTCTTTTAATTTTTCTTTTCTTTTTTATATTTTCAACCTGTTGTTTAGCTAATAGAACAAGAAGCACTTGAGCTAAAGAACAAGTTTTCGAGTCCAAGACGTTCAATACTGGATGATTCAGATGGTGGTCAACTTGAAGACATAGATGTTATTCCAAATGAAGAAATGCTGCTGGTAACTGATAAAATTGATTTTTTCCCTGATTGAAATCATCTTGTCTGTCATTTTACATATATTTATATATTGTAGTATATTGTTTTTCTCATGATTATGTGTCCCTTTTCAGGCATTCAGCGAAAAAGGTTATGTTAAACGGATGAAGCCGAGCACTTTTAATCTTCAAAATCGTGGAACAATTGGTAAATCTGTTGGAAAACTTCGTGTAAATGATGCAATGTCTGACTTCATAGTTTGCCGTTCACATGACCATGTGCTGTATTTCAGGTACTTGTATCTCCTGTCCAGTTTTGGCTTATTATTATTTATTTGCATTAGTGTGTTTTGTGTGTGTGCATGTGCTAATATATTTGATCTTTCACAATTTTGGCCATTGTTTCCTTTTCTTCTTGGTGTGTGGGTGGGGTTGGATCGTGTTGTGAAAATTGGAAACATAAACTGAATTTCAACGTATTTTTTTTTGCAATCTTGCTATTTTTTTAATGGGCTGTGAATTCTCCCTGCAACAGTAATACACTTCATAGTTTCAGGGGGTTTTTCTATTTAGATAGTCTTGCCCCTTCTCTATTTGCTTTCATGTTATGGTCTATTACTTTATACATATTGCTGCAAATTTATATGTAGATTGAATTGTATGGAAACTGCACTTATTGATTTATTATGGTCGCATTCGTCTTCCAAGTTTCAATTATAAAAAATTGAATTATCGGGTTTATTAGCTTTGAATTCCTTAACCAAAAAGTGGGGAAAATCTGGTTACAAGTACTTGATTTACACATGAAACTATGAAAGGCAAATAACCCAAATTACAAATTGTGGTTTCTATTTGACATTCCTATTAAACTTTGATGTAAGATCAATGTATTCAGGAGAAAGAAATTGCTGAGCCTCTCTTATTCAAGAGATTCAATACCAAGTATCATGCTAAAATCCTGAGTAGCTTGGAATAGATATGGTCATAGTCATCCCATTCTTGGATGCTCATGGTTCAGTTATGTAAGGCTTGCCCTGGTCTTTGGGGTATTTTAGTAATGACTCTTTTATTACTATTTGGTTGGCCTGTTCGCTGAGCACCTTGTTCATGGAATTGGTCTCCTGATACAATGGGTGTGTGAAGGTTGTCATGTTGTCTGATCTTGCATGTCATGCTACTTCCCATCGAGATGGATATTTGCTGCAACTCCTAGCTCCTAAATTCTAACAAAAAATTTTACATTATAAACCCCAAATGGTCTCTGCAGTGATAGGGGAATAGTGTACTCAGCTTATGCGTATAAAATTCCAGAAAGTAGCCGGACTGCTGCTGGGACACCTTTGATCCAGGTATTTATTGCTTTGCTGTCCTTTTTTGTTTATAATTTTCTCCAGTGCTGGCTAAAGGCAGCTTGTGTTGCTTCATGATCATGACAGATCATATCTTTATCTGAAGGCGAGAGAATAACGTCGATTGTTCCTGTCAGTGAGTTTGCGGAAGATCAGTTTCTAGTGATGCTTACAGTGAATGGCTACATCAAGAAAGTATCCCTAAATTACTTTTCAGCTATTCGGTCCACTGGAATCATAGCCATTCAATTGGTCTGTCTTTCTGTCTGTTTTAGCATTGAACTTCAAGTTGAACCTTTTAAATATGATACATCCCTTACCCCTCAAATATTTATATATGTCAGGTTCCTGGTGATGAGTTAAAGTGGGTTCGTTGTTGCACAAATGATGACCTTGTGGCCATGGCTTCACAAAATGGAATGGTCATTCTAAGTTCCTGTGACATTGTAAGTAATATTTCGTTGCTTTTGTTTTTTTAAGTTGCAAGATCTACCAAGCATTGGCATAAGTAAATCAGTGGCTTATTTTGTTGTCTATCTTGTTTCTCTGCTTCTATTGGTACATTGAATTGTTCATATTCATACTTTTGCACATCCCAAATGTAAATTGAGTAAAGCAATGTTGTCAAGGGCGCCAGGCACACTCGAGGCGCTAAGACCTCTATATAGCCTGAGCTGCAAGGTGCAAAAAAGCGCTTGCTCGAGTAAACTGAGGCGCAAGCATATAAATATATACATATATGTAAAATGTATATAAAAACATATGTAACTAATACATATAATTACTAAGTATTAATTAATTAGTAAAAGAAAGATAAATTTTAATATAGTTTAATTTATAAATTCAAAACATTGTTCAATAGTTTAAGTTTAATAATTTACGTAATGTATTGTAAAAAAAACACCATAAGAACGAAATTAAATATATTATCACAAACTAGCTCTAAATTTCCTTCATCTTCTCTTGAAAAGTTTTAAGAGTTAACTAGGTTTTTATATAAAAAAATTTAGGTCAATAATTAATTAAAAAAAATCGTTTCTTATATTTTTCTTTTAAAAGTCAAAATGATAAAAAAGATAAACAGGAGAATGAAATGGCTCCTAAGTGAGGCGTGCTTTTTTTGCGCCTGGCTTTGCAACAAAGGCGCCCAAAAAGTGCGCCAGGTGCTTGCCTTGACATTACTGGAGTAAAGAATGAGACCTGCCAGAAATATTAGGATCAAAACTGGGATTTTTAAGGATTGAGATCTCAATCCTGGAACCATATATTGAATTTCTTTGTCTTTTCTGCCGTCTGGAATCTGGACATCAATCTTTACTTAGCTTATCATTTTTTTTCATAGGTCTCTCTCATTCTATTCTCTTTTACCTCTTCCATCCTACTCGTGCAGAGAATATTCTCCTATGGATTAGTTAATAAAATGCAGTTCTGGAGTTTAAGATTAAAGTTCTGAACAACTATTTTCTGGTAGATGTTAATGAACTTTTCACTTGTAGACAATGAAAGCAAATATACTCAGTTATTTCATCCAAATATTACTTGTGTTTGAACATGATGAAGGGTGTTAGCTGAAATTGTCGCATGGATTTTTAAAGACAGCTTATGTATAACTTGGTTTCACCTTGTCTTGTATATGGTTGCAGTTGATTCAAGTTATTTTTATACTTTTTTGACATGCAGTGACATGTTTACCTTTAAAGTTCATCCTTTTTAAGCATAAAATTAGAATGAACTTGTTACAGAATGCTAAAAACTGTTCCAAGTTTATCCCAAGAAATTGTCTGTCTTCTTTATGACAATTAATTTATACTAAATTTCCGACCAAAAACAACATAACTTTTAGTTCAAAGATTAAGCACCGTCAAGGTATTATATAATTATTGATCACCACTCAGTTATAATAACCTTTCTAGAAATTGCTCTATGATTATATATATATTTTAGATTATCTGCATCCTGTATCCAGACTATGATGTCGGAGTGGCTATTTTCTAATGGATACAGTAAAATAGTTTTATAATATTCTAGGTGTAAATTTTGGCTCATTTATTTCCCTCAAGGTTCCAGAGCTCTTAAACGTTGCTGTCTGCCAGTAAAGGTTCTCCTAATTGGTGCACAGAGCAAAGCTGGTTGTCATGTGAACTATTTGAGCTTGACTATTTCACAAACTTGCAGCTTAAATATTCATTCAATCACTTAAACTCTACATAGGAGATACTTAGAACATTTGAGATCAATCTGGTTCCAATTAATAAGGGTAAAAGAGTAAGTTATGTAATATGTACAAACATTAAACCTTAAATAATTGTGTCTGATCTTCCGCTGCTTAAGTTTAATGTTGGAAAACTTAAACTTGACTAGCTCAAGCTATCTGAGTTGAGAGCTTGAACTCCTTGCAGCTAAGTTTTGCTCAAGTTTTTGTGAGTTGGTGCCTAGTATCTCCTGAATGGGGTTTGATTCTTATTTCCAGTTCCAAACTGCAGCACAATTAATATCTCAAAGCACTAAATATCAATGAGCCTGAACTATTTTGGTCTCAAAGCACTACCCATTAATGAAATTGAACTTTGGCTTCTCTTATAATTAGCATCTTTAAATTCTCATCTGTAATTGTTGTTCTTCTAGTATTTTCCAAATACTGTAATCAGAACTTATGACTTTTCATCACCTTGTTCTTAGGTAACTTATCTTTTTCCTGTCCTAAGATCAAATATAACAATTGTAGAAAGTAGCTGGGACTGATTTTACATAGCATTCCTCTAAGTTATCATTTATCATGTAGTACTTGTTCTTGTTTCCTAATGTCGTTATTTGTTCAGATCCGAGCGCTAAGCAGAAACACCAGAGGAGCTATTGCCATGAGACTGAAAGAAGGAGATAAGATGGCAAGCATGGACATCATACCAGCTCCAAGGCATAAAGATTTGGATAAGGCACCAGAAGATTCCATTAGCTAGTAAATTCTTTTAAACTATTCTTTTATGTTTGTCCATGGTGGTTACTATCTGTATTTGAAGCTTACCAACATTGTCAAATTATAATTTTCGGTTGGATTTAGGGGGTTTTGCAAAATCAAGTCAATGAAATGCGTCTTAAGAGTTGCAAAACTGTTGCACTGCTCCTAAATTTATTTCCATTTGCTCTTCCCTGACTCCTTTTGTGGTAATATTGTCCATACTATGGTTGACTAATAAACAATGTGTTTAGAATGTAAACTCAGATGCCGGTGTTGTTAAACTTGAAGTTTCCTCTATAAAACTATCTGTCATTTGTTAATAATGTTCAGAAAATTTCAGGGTTTATCTATAAGTGGTATCACTTCAGAGTCATAGGCTTAAAATTTTTGCTTTTAGCTCAGTTTAAGCTTCCTTCTTCATGGACTGATCTATTCCAATACATGGATTTTGGTTATTTTCTGTTGCAATTTATCTTCTAATTTATCATGTTTCGTGAGATAAGTCTGTCCATTTTGACATAGTGATAAGGGTGGCAGTGGTCCGTGGCTCTTGTTTGTCTCTGAGAATGGCTATGGCAAGCGAGTTTCATTGAGTAGCTTCAAGCGGTCGCCTTTGAACAGAGTTGGTTTAATAGGATACAAGGTACGGCATCATCTTTGATTGTTTATGGAAATTTTTGTTCTGCTGCTGATCTCAGTTTCTCCTGATGATAACAAGTGTTTGCTCTCCTCAGTTCTCTTCAGAGGATCGCTTGGCAGCTGTCTTTGTGGTTGGCTTTTCATTGGCAGGTAAATTACTTAATTGGTGATTTATATGTAATGTTCTTGTAAAAGCTGACAGAATTAATTCTTAATAGTGCATATTCTGATTCTCTCTCTCTCTTTCTCTCCCTCCAGAAGATGGTGAAAGTGACGAGCAAGTGGTGCTAGTCAGCCAAAGTGGTACTGTTAATAGAATTAAAGTTCGGGATATCTCAATACAGTCTCGTTATGCAAGGTATAATAAGTAGGATAGTTTATTTGTGCAAGAGGTGTTTAGTTTGCTAATAATGGGTGAAGTCATACTTAACTGATGCACAAAATGCTGCATTGCCTCGGTTCTCCCTAAATAAATTTTAAGTCAATTTCTATGGACAATTTTTCCAGATCACATTGTTGAAGACCCATTGTTTACGATTGTAACAACATCGGACATTCTCAGTTAGAACTAAAGTTTATATCTCGCCAAAAACTACATCTAAACAAAAAATAAATAATTAAAAAAAATTGAACTTACATCTGTTTTCTTAGGTACCAGTCTTATGATTATTGAAAAAATATGTTTACATGAAGACATGGTAGTTTGTCGGAATTGACTTATTCCTCTTATTTATTCTCTAGGCCATTATGGGTCATATAAGAATGTAAGTTCTGAAAGTAGAAATTTGTAGCAGTTATGATTTCCTGTGCTTTTCCAATATACCCTTAGTTTAATTGAATGAGGTGATATTTGAAATATGTATTTGCATATGTGCATTTGATTCCATTTATTCACACATTCAGTGTTTCAAGCTAATTTAAATGTGGGAATTGTTTTGCTTAACTTTGGATCCTTCCTAATGTGCTGCTTCAAACATATATATTTTGTTTTTATCGAGTATAATATTGGGGAAGGGGAGATTTGAGCCTAACTCTTCAAGTAGAATGCTTGTATCAGTCGTTCATTACTCTCCCCACACTCAGCTTGTTGTGTTGTATAGCATACGTGCTTATATAATAAGCCCTAAGAGTTGCCTTTTTCTTTCAAGATGTAGGATTGAAGCACCATGCTTATTCTCATTAGAGAGCTTGGGGTGACATGCAGTTACTATTTTGAGCCAAATGCTTTACAATAGACTGCTTTTAAAAGTTGAAACTCTTACTAAATATATTGTAAAACTTTATCGTGATTCAACTATAATTTGTCTTGCGTTAATTTGCAGGGGGTTATTCTAATGCGACTAGAGCATGCCGGAAAGATTCAATCAGCATCACTAATCTCAGCCTCAGCAGAAGAAGCAGCAGAGTTGCTACCTGGTATGCAGTCAGAAGAAGCAACAACTAATGCAGGAGCAGCTTAGGGCATATCTATGGGATTGTAAAGACAACAGTTTGGCCTATTGCTCAAAATTGTCTCGTGTAAGTGTAACCATGTTCAAATTCTATGTAGTATAGAAGGGCTCTTTCAGGTAGCAGCAACAAGAAGCATTAAGAAAAATAGGATAGAGAAATGTGATGAAAGCTTTATCTGTTGTATTTAAGTGCAAGTGTAACCCCTTTTTCCTAAGGCTGTTTGAGTTTTGGTGGCAATTGGGGTTTGGTTTACTGCTCTCCTTTTTTGTCCATGTACTGATTTAGGGAAACGTATTTATTCAGATTAAGCTTTAGAAGCAGTTCCCAGTATTAGGAGTATAATATCTATGTTCAAGTAATATTGAAAAAAACATTTGGAGAAAAAAAAGACTGATTCGGGAATTGAGTTCTATTGAGTCTAATAAACTTATATATTAAATATATTAATATTGAGCATATAGTAGTTTTAGTTAAATTACTATCATACAAGTATTTTTCTTTATTTTAAAATGTCACCAATAAATTTAATATAAATAATTAATAGTGTAAATTATTAGAGTTGAATTTTAAAATTTTAAAAAGAACGATTGAATCTTGAAAATTCTTGAAAATAATAGTATAAAGATTTTCAAATTTGTGAAGAGTTTTAGCGGCATCTGTTGATGAATGATTTTTCATAGAATTCCATATGTATTTATGAGATCAAGTATGCAATTTGTTTACTCACTTTAAATTGAGTGTCCATTTTCCCTTTCTTTTTAGGATTGAAAGTATTGTATTTTACATATGTTTCCAAAATAGTGTAAAAAGAAGTGTTATGAATGATCATTATTTGACTTGGACTTGTTATAAAAGAGTCGAGGCATTTCGAATTGTTTGATACAGACGAAGTTAGAGAAAACTTTTGAAATTATTTCAATATTGGATCTTGGATATATAATTGTTTTGAATTGAATTTCTTTAGAAAGATTTTTTATCTCATGATATCTTGTTATGCTTTGTTTACGAAATTTTTGTTATTGGGTTAGTCATATACTTCACATGTTTTTATTGATTCACATCACATCATCAAATGATACAAGTCTTGGATAAGAATCTACAACGCATTAGAACGTCCTTGTTGAAGACTCTTGACTTTGATAGCATTTAGGGTTACTTGAATAATGTGATATTTCACATTAAGTAAATTCTTAACCCTTTTACTAAAACTGAAAAATGTTATTGTGAATTATGATAAATATTAGGTATATAAGTAATGATTTCAAACTCAGGTTAATTGTACTCTAGCAATTTTACGTAGGGTAAAGTTTGATTTTTTGAGATTGATAGTGGGAAAGTTGAAAGATAAGTCATTTTTTATTGTCACTAGATTTTTAAGATTGAAAAATATTTTAGAAAGTGTTTTGAAAAGTTTGATAGTCTTTAATATAGAGGTCAAAAAGTGATTTTTAAGAAAAAAATAAATATAAATATAAAATAATTGTTTTAGACATGTAAGAATTCTATAATGAGGATATAGAAGTAATTTTAGTCAAAAGCTCTCTTGTAAAAGCTAAAATTGTAATTCTAGTCAAAAGCTCTATTGTAAAAGTTAAAAATGGTGATCTTTTAACTTTGGTAAGATCTTAGTTTAAATATGCTTTCTTTAAAAGGCTTCTTATTTACTGTTGCTTTCGGTTTGAATGTTGAAAAGCACACTTAAATTTCAATGGTAAAGAACGCTTTTATCTTCACGTTGTAAGCATTTCTTTTCAAATTAATTATATTATATATTTAAAAATCATAATTTTTTATAAATTAAATGAAAAAGGTGTAAATTATTTTATGTTAAATTATGGTTAATATTTTAAACTTTTGTTTAAACATGCTATCAATCTAAAATGTAGTACCTATACTTTAATTTGACATAATTTGGTTACTTTATTTTTATAATATCATTAATTATTTCAAATAGTTAATACTCTTGATTATTTTGATTGAGACGGTGAGGCATAATTTTTTTTTTTCAAAATATTTATTTCAACTTATCATGTCAAAATGTGTATTTAAAAGACATTTAAAAAAAATACGCCAGTAATTTAATCAACATAGTTAAAATATTAACTATTTGAATTAACTGATTAACTTCTGTCAAGTGTCACGAGATTAGAACTTTAATTTGGTAAATTGTGTGGTCTTCGGCGATTCTTTTGCTTCAAATCCATTTAGTTAGCCTTACTCTCGAAAATAAAAATTCACAAGAACTTAAATAAAGTGTTTGAGTAAATGCTCTAAAACAAATAATAGCACACTAAGTGTTTGAGTAAATACTCTAAAACAAAGTGTACCATTACTCAAGAATGAATTGATTACAAATGAAAGAAGAGAGCATTATTTAAAGTTGAGCTCCTCAAATCCAATGGTAAAAATTAAGTTACATTAATAGTTGAGATTAGTGTCTATCTATAAGTTGAGAGTCTTAAGAGATTTGAACTTTATATATTTTTATCTTTTAGGATTTACAATAATTATTCTAATAAAAATATAAGTTACAGAAGTGTTTCGTTTTAACCAAGATCCAAATGGATGGATCTTGAGTCATACACTTCAACTCGTTACCGTATATAGCACCATCATCCCGAAACCCAATTTCTATAGGATGAGCTTCTAAGATAATGACCCGACAACTTAAATCTACCTTTAAACTTTCACACTGTTTACCTCAAATCCCAAAACAATAAAAAAACTCAAAACTCAAAACCCTACACTTTCAAACTAACCAAACCCTAAAAACCCCTAAAAAATTCAGCCAAAGAAAAAAAAAACACATTCAACTGAACTAAACACATTTTCACACACTCTTCCAAATTAACTTATTTCCCTAATTTAAAAAAAAACAACCTATTTTGTCAATTGTTTTTTTCTGACATATTTCCTTCATTTAGCCTATTCGAAATAATAATATTTAAATTTAAATTTCTTTTTATGTATTTAGAGAATCATATTCTTATACTTATATCCCAATATAAATTGCTTTTAAGAAAAATGAAAAATCTAAGCACCATACTACCTTTGAAAAGCATATTTGGGCTGAATGTGAAATGCGTATACAATGAGATCATTAGGGCGCCAAGCATTGTAGCTTCCACCGTTATGACATAAAAATACAAAATCACTTTAAAGATCACTGTAACAATGAAATACAACACATGAATGAAGACGAAAGCTTTATACCTCCACAACTTTTCTAGCCCTCACCCTAAAACCATCTTTGATATGAACGTCAAATGCATACAATGAAATCATGCTTTAGATATGGCATAATATTTACTACTAAGAGCAAAGAAACTTGAAACAACCAATAGTAAATTAACCAAAATTCAAAATTGACAAGGATAGCCGAACCGAAACCGAACCACCAAGTCTTAGTCCCAAAATATTAATTGGGGTTGGCTGATTCTTAAACAAGAAAAATGAAGTTAGTACTTTGGCATATCCTAACTACTTGAAACATAAACCTTTTTTTAATACAAGAGAAGTAAGATAACCTTCATATACATGGTTTCCATATGTTGTCAGTTCTTGTGCATGAAATGGCAGCCACAGCAAAACTATAATCTGCATCCCTAAAACAAGCTATAACGAAGTAGAGATGAACTGCATGTATAGATAATCACAAAAGATGAGCGAGATTCCAGACCTCTTTCGCCGAATGCAACCTAAACCTCAATAAAAATAACCCCGGCATTTTGGTGATCCACATAAGCATACCTTTCTTCCAGATGTTGTGTTGTTACCTTCATTCTCATTTGAGCGCGGAGTACCATAATCATATGTCAACTCGGTCATAGGAGGTATGCGTTTCTTTGCAAAGAAACAGATATGGAGATAAGCTTCATTATTATGCTCGTATACGATTGGCTCCCAGAAAACATTTGGAGTGCAACTATGATTCATAAATCGTCCTACATTTCCATTGTTCTTTGCACTTATGGCCAGGGGAGATGGAATATCATAATCTTCGGCGGTGTCTGAACTTGCCTCTCCTACTAACTCAGGTTCATAATTCCACTTGAAGGGCTCATAGAGTCGGTCTGTATAAAAAATGTATCATCAAATTTCACAATCTTCACCATCCTGCCTTGCCTTACCACTGTCAAAAACTTCACCTGCATATTCACAAATAAATGCTCCGGCACGAATAGAGTCCCATGACCGCAGACCCCAACCCCTATCACTTGTCTTAAAAACTTCCAAGTGAAATTTCAAGCCACCCTGTGAAACTCTATTTTTGCAGTTCCGAATGCATGGACATGAGGGACCACATTCATATATCATGGGTTTCCGACATGCTAGAACACCATTGGCAGTGTAAGGGAAATCACCTCCATTTTTTTGAATACAAGAGCAGTTAGAATTTCCTGGTTGGCATGCATCATGACAATTGCAGCCTAGAGTAGTTTGCACTAAGTCAAATGATTTCAAATACTTGACAGTAGTTAAATATGTGAAGCAAGCAGGTCCCTTTTCATCATCAACCTCATTTACAAGTGCAACAGGTGTGCTTTCTGCACCTGAAGTGAGGTCGGGAAGAATAAGTCCTACCCTGGAAGACACATCTTCTTTCCACTTGAGAATTGATTTCCAAGTTGCAAAAGCACCAGTTTGGCCAGGGATCCTAACCAGTTTATACTTGAACGTATTGCAACCTGATTTTCCCTTCTCCATCCATGACTCTTGGATCTTGTAAAGTCCATCATATACATAGACCTTGGACGCTTGAAAGATAGCGTCCTTGAAACCCCTAATCACTCTTACTTCATTGCCTCGGTGCAAGCTCTTCTCCAAAGCGAGATTGCCCCTCTCAAGCTTCTGATCAGATGCTTCTTTATCTCTACCAGCATTCCCACCTTGACCACTATATATCAAAATATCAGGATCTTCAGCATCATTATCATACCTCCAGATGAAACAATGCTTAAAGCCACTAACTCTCCCTCTAACTCACCCTTGATATAGTCAATTCCAGCCATAGACTGAGCATGCAATCCCACCAAACACAACTCCATCCGGAAGAAGAAAATGTCCCCAATTTCAACACCAGGAACAGCCCCAGTCCTCTTTTTCATGTTAGTCCGCACCCCTTTACTCATCATCATGTTGCCAGCTTTCAAATCCGATCGCTTAATAATCCCAGAATGCGATTCCACTGCATCTTCCATTTGGCTAAGCTTTCTCCTAAGAGCATCAAACCTCGAAAGCACATTTTCAACCAATTCCCTGTTACCATCATCTCGTTCGGATAAACTAATTCTAGGATCGAAATTAATAGGAGCAGTGAACGATAACTTGGAACCTTTGTCCACCTTTGCCTTCTTCTTAACAGAACTTGATGCAACCGATTTTTGCTTGCGAGTGCCATGTGCAGCATCCATTGGAGATGCATTTTCCACCCTAAATGACCGAATCGGCATAATTGCTGAATTGACGGCATTCCATTTAAGGTCAGGTGTAGATTGAGATTCTTGTGGTCCACTAAACGGGAAAAAGGGCGAAACCCCAGATGGGAAAGGGCCATTAGGAGGAACACAAACAAAAGGAGGACCCTCAGAGGTGTCCGGAATTGAGGAATCAACATACGTAGCGGTTTTACATCCAAAACTCTGGATTTATCATTTGAATCTGGCACGACAGTGTTTCCACTTAGCCCACCTTCCATTTCAAACAATAAATCAATATTCAATCAATCCTTTCAACCTATCTTATCTTTCTTTTTTCCTCAAAAACTAAACATACCTATTTCAGTTTTCCCCATCCTTGACCTGTTTATGCACAAAATCAATGTCCTGTGTGAGATTAAAATTACAATATTTATCAAGCTTTTTAAAGAAAAAAAGGGGTCTTTTTCCCCCCTTCAAAATCAAAACCAAGAGTATACCTTGTTTCTGTAATACAGAAATCAATGTCATAAATAGAAGAAATAACCATTAACAAGAACATACAATAGAAAATAGAGACAAGGGAAGAGATATAAGGTTGTACAAGAAGAAATCATTTCATATTATAAAAGAGCAAAAACAAAATAGAAAATTACCAGTAGGGAAAAGTCCAAGGGCATGAAGAGAAGCAGAGAGATGGAAAGCTTCGTTGAAAGAACACCTTTTTCTATTTAACAAAAAAAAAAACTTTTTTATTTTGACAAAGAAAAACCTTCCTTTTCTGGTTTTCTGTTGGGGACTTCGGAATGTTTTGCTCAGGAATGCGACGCACTGTTACTGCAATAATTTTTCGTTAAATTAGGGCTAAAACTTAGAATTAATTATGAGAATCTAAATGATATTAAAAATAATTAAATTTAGAATTTTTTATTACTTTTAAAAGATTGTGTATTTTTTTTTTCTTTTGATAGACATAAGATTAGATAATTTAACTTTTCCCCCTTAAACTTTTTTTTTATCATTTTAACCTTTGAATTTGAATATTGTTATTCATTTAAGTCCATTCTATCAATAATTTTGAAAAAATAGGGGGATAATGTAACTTTTGGCCCCTAAACTTGATAAGTACATCCACATTGGTTCCTGAACTTGACAAATAGGTTCACTTTGGCTCCTGTATTTTTTTTGTTCACTTTGGCACTTGAATTTGATAACTAAATCCATTTTAGTCATTGAACTTGGATTTTCTCTAGTTTTAATGATGTGACAAATGCTATTGTAACAAAACCAAATCAAAGGGATCGAGAAATGATTGATATAATGATTTGAACAAAAGAGTTGAATTGATTGATTCAAAAACTGCTTAAAATTGATAAAAATGAAAAATCAAGATAAAAATTAATATTGAATAGGTTGAATGGGTTTTATATTTTTAAATTTTTTAAATTTTTTAGATTTTTATGAATTTTTAATTATTGTTGGATCGATGGTCAAACTGCTTGAACTGGTTGAATCGAGAACTGATAGACTTACTTGTTCAATCATCAATTCGGTTATTAAGACATTGAATATCACACTTTGAGATTGTACCACATCATCATCTAAAAAAATTATTTTAAAGTGATGATGTGGCACCATGTTATCAAACTTGTAGATTTTTCAAGTTTAGGGATAAGAAAGGATCTAGTTATCAAGTTTAAGTGTCAAAATTAACCAAAAAAAAAAAGTACAAGTGCCAATATAAACCTAATTGTCAAGTTCAAGGACCAATGTGAACTTACTTATCAAGTTCAGGAGTCAAAAGTAACATTATTTTTTTCCACGCATGAATAAAAAAATTCAAAAGTTAAGGTGGACCTACTTAGCAAATTCAAATTATCCCAAATAAGATTATCTTATGACCAAAAAAAGGAAACAAGTTTATCATTACAATATATCCAATTTTTTTCAACCAAAAATACTATATTATTAAATGGCGGATTGAATTTAGTGTCATTTGATTTGATTTATTAGTTTAATAGTAAAATTATTAAAAAACTTATCAAATTAAAATACATGATCTTTGGGTGGAATCAGTATTCTTGTTAATATAAAAAATCTAAATTTAAACACTTTTATCTTTCTATTTAAAAAAATGAGGAAATATTACTGTTAATTTTAAGTATTGCATAATAAAATAAGTAAAGTAAAAT